>JALIRH010000023.1:1439333-2639333 GCA_023055505.1 Callipepla californica brunnescens | reverse complement strand
GCATGCTTACATTATTTCAGTAGTGAATAAGCCAATAAACATATAAAAGAAATATGTCATAGCAGGCTGAGTTCAGGAACAGTTTAAACCTGAGTAGATTAGTCAGTAATAGTTAAGTGGAACAACATAGACAAATAACAAGAGCAGGAACAAGAACTCAGAGGTAAGAACTGAGGTAAAAAGATGGACACACAGGAGAGCTGAAAGAGTGGGGTTCAAAGTGTTCAAAGACTCTGTCCTGCTCTCTAGTTAGAAAGTTAGGTGTGATATGTTTCACTCACTTAAATAATGGAAGGATCAAAGTGGCAAAAACCAGCAAACCCAAAGATGCCACACTCTGGTTTGTCTTGCTAACCCCAACTGAATAACCAGTGCAAACGATGAAGGAGAGACCAATCTGTTGTATGCAGTTGAGTAAATCACGTGTAATGTTTTGCCTGTGGTAAACAAAACCATGAAGATGTTAGTAATTTGCTCCATTTTTTATTTAATTATTTATTTATTTGTTGTGAACTATTACATTTTGCAGATGTAGTAAGACAGATGGATAAGGTATGTGCACCATAACAGTAGGAGAGAAAAATGCTTATGTAATTTCCACAAATGATTGTAGTCAATGTCACGATATTCCTGCAGGCTCTCTTGAGTACCTGTAAGAACTGCATAAGGAACAGTCGCACAAAGCTTAATTCCAATTCTTCCCAGCGCCAACTATTCTCCTCCTACCAATACTAACGATTAACCACAACCTATTTATTCGTTTTTCACAGGTACCTTCGCTTGCTGATTCGGACAGCGTGAGAAATGCTGACTTTTATTACTGCTGAAGCTGTATAAATCGTCACACCACGAGGTGGCAGTCAACGCGCAACCCGAAAATTCCATTGCGGCATTACCAGAATTTCCTGGAAATCATTAGCAATAAATTAAAAGATGTTATGTGCCCAGAAGTTCATTATACTTTATTCAATAAATTCTTAAATAATGAAACTGATACCTCAGGGGAATCTTTAAACGGAGAAGCACTGAAGTTATATAGCTAAGGTATGACTGCAGTACAGCGGGAAACAGGAATTTCAAAGGAGAGGAGAGCATGGCTCAAAGCAAAAAAGAAAATATCTCAGAAATATTCAAACGTAACAAATCATTATGAGGACTAGAATAATATAATTTATGGTGATGGATAATGACTTCCATCTACATTTGAAGCAAGTATATATATTTTATCCCTACATTTATGCTTCTTGACGTGGCTAAGAAGTTATGTTCAATTCTCAAAACAAATAAAGTACGCTGGCTAAAGAACCTGAGCTCATTCTTTTTCACCTATCTGAAACTGGTGGAGCAATTCGTGCTGTAAGAAAGTGTTATTTAAAAATAAATGTACCACGGTTCAAAAAAGGAAAATAAAGTCTTAATAATTGCGCATTGTGGAAGAATGGCTGAAAGCTTCAGTTCTCTATATTTTGTCACATCTTCCTTCTGTTTCTCTTCTTCAGTTTCAGTTTTATATAAATATAGATACATGTGCCTACTTATATTTTCACTATTTAAGACAGTATGCCTGAAACTGTAGGTCAGAATAGTTGTTCAGAGGTAGTTTGAAGCTATCTTTGTGCCTTCCTTAAGAAGACCAATCAGTGTCCCAGCAAAAAAAGAAGGGCACACCTTCCTTCATTCCTGCTTGCCAATAGTGTCCTGAACTCAGCTTTTTCAGAGAGAATGTGGATAAGCAACAGGGTCTTAATTCTAACTTGGCAACCATAAGATCAATTAAGATGAATTAAGATTTTGAATGTGACTCATTATGGAAATTCTAGAGCCCTCATGCTGTAGTAGTGCCAGTATAATGGAACAACAAGCCGATAATATATTGGAAACAACTGAAAACAAAATAGAAATCTGACACTTTTCCTGGACCACTGTGAATCTTCAATAGAAGTTTTTGCCAATTAATAACTATTAGGAGTTACTTTTAGAAGGAAAAGTAGTGATGCAGTGGAAAGCTGAGTGTAAAGTATGTTTTCTTATGTTTTTCAGAGATCAAGTAATGAAATGCTTGTACTACAAGCTCTTGAGGAGAGACCTTCTCTTCGGTTTGCGCAAATTGTCATGTTTGTGCTACTCCAAAACAAATAAGTAATCACCATGACAAAAAAAAAAAAACAAAAACAAAAACAAAAAAACTGTCAGTCACAGAGAATGCTCAAAGACATCTGGAGAATCAGACAGGCTGACAAAGACAATGACATACAGAAACAGAAGTCACATAATTACAGCAGTTCACAATAGAGTAATCAGAGAACATGAATAAAATGTCTGTATTCCAGAAGCCCAGACAAGATGGGACATAAGAAACAGTATATTTTAAGGAACTGAGAGATAGTCGTATGTCAGCTGCACTTACCATTATGGGTGACTTCAACTTGACAGATGTCAATTGGGATGATACAAACAGTTCCAGGAGATTCCTAGAATACCTCCACAATAACTTTTTGGTACTGGTATTGAGGGAGCCAACTGGGAGAAATGCCCTCCCAAAACTGTAGCTCAAACAGAGAGGGTCTCATGAGTAGCCATCTTGGCAATAGTGACCATGAAGTACTCGAGTTTAAAATATCAGGAAAACTGCCAAGAACGTTTAAATCCTGGATATAGGATGAGCAGACTTCACACTGCTCAGGGAACTAGCTAGTAAGGTCCCCTGAGACCTTTTGAAGGCCCTGGGGTCCTTCAGTGCTGGTCATTTTTTAATTATCGCCTCTTAAGTGGTCAGGAATAGGCAATTTCAAAATGCTGGAAGTCATGTAGATGAGGCAAAAGATTTTCTTGGCTAAGTAGAAAGCTTCCTGTAGAGCTTAGTCAGAACAACGAAAAAAGTGCATGACCACAGAAAGAGAGGATAGGTGATATGGAAGGACTACAGAGATACTGTTCACCATTGTAGGGTAACGTTCATGTACCAAAGCTCAGTTGGAGTTGATGCTGTCCAGGACTGTGGGGAGCAGCAAAAAGAGAGAATAAAAATTTGTTAAATGGCCAAAGGGGGACCACAGATAGCGTTGGTCCATTACTTAATGAGGATGATCACCTCACAAATATGAATGCAGACAAGTCAGACACATTTAATGCCTTCTTTGCATCTGTGCTTAACAGCAGTTATGGGTTCTGGGGCACCTAGAGCCCTGAGTTGGAGGACTATGATTGTAGTTATGAAAAATTCCTGGACAACTCCAATTTTGCTGCTCCTGATGAATGTATATAAGTTTATGGGGCCCAGTGAGATTCATCCCAGGGAAGTCAAAGAGTTAGCTGATTTCATTGCAGGACCTCTCTCAACTGTTGTTCAATTGCCTCGTGAATCTGGAGAAGTCTCATTTGACTGGAAGATAGCAAATGTCCCAGTTTTCAAGAAGGGAAAGAAAGAAGGCCCTGGTAATTATGGGCCTGTCAGTCTCACCTTGGCATGTGGCAAAATTATGGGAATTATTTTTGAGAGTTATTGAAAAACATTGGAAAGATAATGCAGGCATTGGTCAAAGCTGACACATATTCACAAGGGGGGAGTCCTACTGAACACAATTAATCTCCTTTTTTGACAAGGTTCCTCACCTATTTGATCCAGATAGTCAGTAGATGTAATTTTGGAGGGGATTTCAGCAAAGCTTTTGATATTGTTTCTCATAGTATCCTAAGAAAATGTTCATCACAGAACTGGACAGAAACATAATGTGACAGGTGAGCAGCTAGTTACTGAGTTGGGTTCAAAGCATGATAGTAAATGGGGTTACATCAGACAGGCAACCAGTCACTTCTGGGGTTCTGCAGGGCTCCATTTTAGGACCAGCTCTCTTCAGTGTTTGAACTTGAAGATTACTACCTAGGTTTGCAGACAACCACACATTGTGAGGAGCTATCGACTCCCAAGAAGGCAGAGACACCTTGCAGGGAACATGACAAATCAGAGGAAATCAGTGAACACTTCAATTTTCATAAAGGAAGTATTGGATTCTGTACCTGGGATGGGGCAATCTGAATTATACATCTGGACTGTGGGACAAGAGGTGGGAGTGCAGCCCTACAGAAAGGGATCTAAGGGCTCTGGCTGATGACACGAGCCAGCAAAGCATGGGCATGGAATGGGCTGCCCAGGGTACATCCCCAAGTGCCGGAGTTCAGGGGGCATTTGGACAGTGCTCCCAGAAATAGGGTTTGACTTTTGAGTGGTGCTGCATGGAGCCAGGAATTGGACCCAACAATCTCTATGGGTCCCTTCCAACTCAGAATGCTGTCTTGTTCTATGATAAGCACTTGTTTCTGAAGAAGAATGGAGACATGTCTGTTGTGTTTAAGTTTTTACTTTGTTCCAAGCAGTCTTAACTGTTTGCAAAGAGGTAAAGATTGTTGGGAAGTATGGAGTTGCATGTTGCTAGGAATATATCACTCTCTGGATTTTTAGGGAAATAAAATATGGACAAAGTTTCAGTCAGAAAAGAAACAGGAATTTGTCTTTTTGTCTAGAATTTTCTGCCACATAAAAAGAAAGAAGCAGATAGCAAACTTTTCAATTATAGTGATTTTTCAGAGCTTCCCGTGCTACAGCTGACTTCATTGTAGCACCCCTGCCACAAAAATCAATACACACAACTTATATTTTATGACACATTTGAAAGACTGTGTGAAGTCTTCTATGGTACAGCAAAGGATGAACAAAACATCCATAACACTGGGAAATTTCATTTGCAGATACTTTTACAAGCAAAGCATTGTAAAAAGTGTTATTATGCTACTAATCTTATAAGTGCTAGAGGCACATTTTGTTATGTGGACTCCATTTTAAAATCCTTCTGCTATTCCTGAGCACAGAAACATTCAGACACCTTTTAAAAATCTGAAAAAATTGAAAAAGTATAAATGAAAAATTCAGTACAGTAGAATGTAATGCAGTGGCTTTTCTAATATGGCATTTTTATCACTTGTCTTCATTAGCTTCAGAATCATATACAACTATATTTGGATGCTATATTTACTTCTATGAAAGGAAGGAAGACAAGCAGTGAATTATGACATCTTTTCACTTCAAATAGGCTAGCTGGAATAGAACTCGTAGCAAACCACAGTGGCTGTAGAGAAAAACTCATTTAGGTACTTTACGAAGAGCACCATACAATGTGCAGAAACTCAGTTCTTTTTAATCTAAATTGAAAAGATGTAGAAATTGATTTACTGTTTCCTTACAAGTGTATTTCAAGTGCAAGTCTAGATAAGCTACCTGTAATAGAACTCATAGGACCTGCCTAGCTTATTGCTACTGAGTCATGAAGAGTCTTATCACAGATTGAATACTGAACTGAATAAAAGAAGCTTATAATTGCTTAATCAAGATCTGTTTAAATTATGAGATCATTCCACAAGCACAATTCAAGGCTGAGGGCTCAGGAACAGCCTTCCTACCTGCTGCATGACAGAAAATTTTCGCTTGAAAACAGACCATCCACACTAGATTTTGTTCTGTATATTCCCAGATGTGTCAGGTACAATTCACAGAAGAGGTTCTGATGGCCACTGTGCACTCTGTCTAAGTTGCTGAAAAAATACTGTTCAAGCTGTACAGATTAAAGAAATCCACAGTTGTTCTTCCTGGCCTACAGGACTTGATTTATGTGTTACCTGATTCAGAGGAGGCTGCTGACTAAGCCTATTTATAAGATTATTCTTTACTGTATGAATGGAGACCCTCTCTCCCCTTGCTTTCTTCCAAGCTTAACTTCTCTTCCTTTAGCCTTATTTCCTTGCTACGTGAGTTCCCCTTGCTCTATAGTCCCTCCTTTTTCTCTACAATACTGTCCTTCCACATTCCACATGCCCTAGCTCTTATGCAAGATTTTCACTGGGAGTCAAATAAGCCTGAACATGCTAATTGTCTGATTAATTTTGTGAGGGGGAGAAGGGGGAAGGCTGAGCAAGCAGCTGCACTGATAAGCCCTGAGCCATAGTAGCAGTTGCAGGTGGTTCTACTGTCCTTCTGCAGCTGGGATGCAGAAAAGGAGTTTGTTTTCTTCAGCATTTCAAGCATGACCATACATAGGTCTGGGCTTTGGCTGTTTGTAAGTAGTGGGAAAGATTAGGTGGCGCTGCATATGATGGCTGATATAATATGCTCCTCAGTTTGTTCACTTGTGTAGGCAAAACTGAAGATTTACGGTGAGAGGGTGTGGAGATCTCTCCTGTGCCTGAAGCAGGAGAGAGGCAAGGACCAGAGAGGTGGTGGAGCCTCCTTCTCTGGAGAAGTTCAAGACCCGCCTGGACACCTAGCTGTGCAACCTGGGCTAGGGAGCTGCTTTGGCAGGGGAGTTGGACTCGATGACCTGTGGAGGTCCCTTCCAACCCCTACAGCTTTGTGATTCTGTGACCAGACAGCCAGACCTCCTGCTCCCTTCCCTGCCAGCAAGGAAATGGGTCAAGATGGTGATTGTTGCTGCAGCTGGAGCAGCCAGCTTTGAGCTGGGGGAGGTGCTGCTGCACGCTGCCGCTTCCTCAGCAGTAGCAGCAAATGGGCTGCTTTGATTTCCTGATCTGTGGCACAGACAGAAAAGGCAAGACAATTTTGTTTCTCCTGGCAATATTTTTCTTGATGACTCCTTTATTAAGCCTTCTCTGTATATTATTCAGGCAGCAAATTTTTGAATGTCTGAAGATGCTGAAATTAAGGTTGTCAAGTATATGCAGTCTGACATAGCCTTTAATTTAATCTGCCCAGTTCATACCTTCTGTGGAACCCATGCCTGAGTCACCGTACAAATTAGGAAGCATTCAATAAATTACCAGTTTTTCACCTCATTCATCAGCTTAGGTTAGGATCTTAGGGGTTTTTTTTACAAACAGTAGAAGCCTTTCCTTCAAGGAAATCATTATGGGCTTTGATACCAGGCTTTTCCCAGCATTATCCAACCTCTTCACAAATACTAATAAACTCATGAGATCATTCAGAGATGAGTCCCAGACAGAGCTGTACAGTCCCAGCTGAACAGGGTCCATGGACACTGACACACAGATTCTTCTGCTTGCAGTCCCTCAGGCTTAACTTATCCTGCTTTGTTTCTTCTATTATGTTCAGCTGTGTTCCAAAAAACACTGCTGCTTGTTCCTTGTATTTCTTGTAGTGCTCCTGTTTTTGTCTCCAGCTTAGTACCTATCTTTACTACTCAGGCTTCTGATCCCAGTTTTGTTTCTGTCCGCCTTTCTTTGTCTCACTTCTCCAGATGCTTTATGCCAAATCAAATATCTCCCAGCTATCTTGCCTTGAAGGTGTCAGATACCTTCCCAGTCATTTCATTTCTTCTTTTCTGTGTGATTTTTCCTCCATAGGCAGCAGAGTTGCCTCATGTACAGGCCCTGTGTTCATCCCTAGCACTTACCCCTCTCTTTCAGCCACCCTCTGCAAAGGAAACATCTTACATACAGGCATTTTTCCTTTCCAGATTACTAATAAAGGACCACAGGAAAGATCACCTCTGATTAATGAAGATCTCACTCTTGGATTCCCTTTCACCCTTTTCAGTGATTCGTAGGAGAGGTTACTATGGGGACAGTTCAGCTACAAGGTCTGGGGTCAATAAAGACAGACCAGGTCTTTCTAGGGGGAGACCCAGTCACACAGAAGACTCCGAAGCTGATGCTATGCAGATTCACCTGTAAAGCTCAAACATGCTTCCTGAGCACGTGCACTTTGTACTTTTTGTTTAATAGCAGATTTCCTGAATAAAATTTATTGGAAATTCTGAACACCAGGTGTTGTTCCCATCTCCATATCACCCAAAGTACTGGAGGCCAACGTGCTTTTTTCTAGTTAGAATGAACCTGTAACTGCAGGCCATGAATGTATTCTTCCATTTCTCCAGGTTTTGCATTATTGTATCACACATCCTACTTTTCAGAAAGGAATGTGCACTCAGAGCATGTTATCTTCTTTATTTAAAGGTGTAACAACAGAGTGACCCTGGGAAAACAGCTGTCCTGTAAATCCTGACCAATACACTTGCATGGTTGTATGGGAACTGTTGAATCACGGCCTGAACCACTGATTGGCCACCTGAGGCAAGCACTGAGTCAGATGCAGGAGCACAGGTGAAGATAATGTACCTGTGTGATTGGAAGGGATGAAGTCTGGCTCCACCTCTCCCAGACCCCATTTAAGGGCTGACCACCACCAGGGAAGGATCTCTCATTGGAGATACCTCCCTAGTAGAGTTATTGGCGAGCCTCAACCATCATAAAAGGTGAGCTAATTTCTTCTTACCAGTTGTCTGCGCACCGTCTACTTAAGCCTATCAAAAATATACCATCTTCTGCACTACTTTCCTTGAGTGCCATTCTTGGGGGTTATTTGCCCTGCAGTGATTAAAAGAAATCTTCCGAAACTATAAGACACTAGAATACAGGTTAGCATACTAAAGTAAAATAAGGAGAGGAAACAAAGTAGTTGTTAAAGAATCAAATAAATAAATAAACAAATAAAAATAAAATTGGAAGGGACCTTGAAAAATCATCCCATCCTTTGTAATTCCTGCAACAAATGAATAAATGCCTTTACAAACAACTCTTAAAGACCTCTAGTATCTCTTGACTGTGTCTCTTTCCGTGCTTTACTTCTCCAATATGTAGCTAATATCTTTCTAAAATCTAGTTAGATTTCTCTTACTGTGATTCAAGTTTATTATTTCTTTCTACTTGGTAAAGGTAGCAAAGTATTTGAGTTCACAGTAGGCTTTAATTTCTTTAAAGATTATTATCTTGTGCCCCATGACTGTTCCTTAGGATAAGGGAAAAATGTCTTTCTTTACTAGTCATATTGGATCATTTTCACTGCCTTCTCTAGACTGTCTGCAATTACTTACATCTTTCTTAAGAACAATAACAAAACCTGGAACAGGCTTCAGATTTACCAAAGCTGAGCTGACTAGACAGATGAATACACTATTGTAGGCAAAAAAAATCCATAGTTGCCATGGGCAACAGCTAGCACTTGGATCTGGTGACAGAGCTCCCATTAATGAGAGCAGTATTTACAACATAAGGAGAAATCAAATAGATAAGGGAGGTTGCAGAAAGTGTCCCTGGCATGACATGGGGAGGAATAAATCAGCTGATTTGGGATGAAGAAATGGCTGAGGCAAGCATGTGCAACTACAAATGCAAATTAGAATCCCCAAAATTACAAAGTAACAGCAAAGAAAGTGTGAACACATTGTAGAGTCATTAGCATAACAGCGATGGATCCCTGCTCTATGCCCTATCTGGGTTCCCAGGACACTGAACTCTGTGGCCCACAGCTGAGTGCACTTTTGAGTCTGCATCCATAACATTCAGGTGCTAGAGGACAAAATCTGTCTCAGTTGCCAGTTGTTCAAATGAACTTATTTATCAACTATTCCAATTCTCATGCATGCGTCTTGAAATGATGTTTCTCTTTCTTGCAAGAGTTTTCCAATTTCCTTTTTGAAGGAATGCTGTCTCATCATCTTTTTCCATCTCTGATCAGTGATAATGCATATCTACCTTCCCCATGTTTCTCCCAAATGCTACCCTAATTTTTCTATTTGCCAAAATTAGTTCTATTTCTAAGCACGCCCTCCTGTATACTCACTGCCCTTCCATCTTCACACATTGCAAATTAAACCACCTTATACTCTTATTATGTAGCCCATTGGTTCATTTTTTAGCTTTAGACTGTGTGAAGGACTAAATCTGTCATTTGTTTGGGCCTTGTTTTCTTCTGCTAGCAACTAAGACTGAGAAAGACAGTCTTGGAGCAACCAGACATTAAGTCTTGCCCAACCTCTTTTTTTACTATAATTCAAAATTTAAAATCTATTCTTAATCCGAATGTCTATATGTTTTTAGTCAGATGTGATGGTTCTCATCCTTTCAGAACTTCTTAGTCACCTAAAAAACTGTAAAAAAATCTGCAAAAAAAAACCTGCTAAAATTCTGTAGTGATCCCCTTAAATTTCTTGTGAAGTATCAATCTCCATGGCTTACTTGATTTATAAATGTATTACATATTCTCCTTCTATCTGCTAGAAAATATATTTTAAATGTGAAATGCTGTTCTGCTTGTTTAAGTTGATGGTCTCAAGATGTTAAAAACATTTATCTCCAACTATTGTTGTGTCACTGCACTCCCATGTTCAGTGAACTTCACACCATACAGAAAAACAGTGGCCACATCAAATGAACATTTCTCCAAAACGCACACACTTAGTAGCTACCATAGTGACACAGCTTTCAAGGGAAGTGATATTACATGACATTACAAGTGATCTACAGCTCACCTTATTTCACTACCACTGGCATTAATTTTCACTCTAAATGCTTTAGGCAAACACTTTAACAAATAAAGAACTAGCAGAGCACTCTCAAACTGTCTCTAATTTTAAAGCCAAACTGAATTATGTATCTGCAAGTAGTTAAAACTGCTTTCATAGAACCATGAAAACATATAATACCTTGGGTTGGAAGAGATCCTGAGGATCACCTTGTTCCCTCTGAGTGAAGAATTTCCTCCTAACAATGTCACCTAAATCCTCTTTTAGTTTACCCTTCTTATCCATAACTATCAGACCACACAAGTCTACCTCCTGTAAAGTACTGGAAAGCTGACTCTGGTCTTCCCAGAGTCTTCTCTTCTCCAGACTGAACAAGCCAGCTCCCTCTGCCTGTCTTCAAAGGAGAGCTCCTGCAGCCCTCTGATGATCTTTTTGGCCTCCTCTGAATGTGCTTTGTATTTGGTATTGTTGCATCTCATTTGATTTGCATGAGCCCGCTTCTCAAGCCTGTCCAAGTCCCTTTGAATTGCACCCCTTCCTTCTGACGTATCAGCTGCACCACTCAGTTTGGTGTCATCTGCAAACTTGCTGAGCACACTCACAATCTCACTGTTTGTTTTTTGATAAAGATGTTAAAGAACTCCAGTCCCATGATGGCTTCATGGTAGACAACAGTGATATCATCCTCTCCTTGATATAGAGCTGCAGACAACAAAACTCTGTCTGCAACCATCCAGCCAATTCCTTAACAACTGAATAGTCAGGTCTTCAAATCTTTCTCTCTCCAATTTAGAGATAAGATTAAAATGTAAGATCTTGTATAAGGCTTTATAGAAGTCCATGTAAACAACATCTGTTCCACTTCCTTTGTTTCTCTGATGCTGTCATGCCATTCTAGGAGGCCAAGAGATTTGTAAGGAACAATCTGCCCTTGATGAAGCCAAGAGAGTGACTTTTTCCAGTCAGCAGAGACTATGCGTGACAGCCATGACTTTTCAAATGATGGAGAGTGAAATGTCAACCATATCAGTCAGTTCCATCAGGACATTAGGATGCATGTCATTTGTCTTCATAGACTTATACACATTTAGTCTCATCAGGTGGTCTTGAACGTTTTCTTTTACAAGGAGAGACTTTGCTCCCTCAACCACTGCCCAGAGGTTCAGGAAGTCCTGGGAAGACTAAGGCAAATAACTTACTGAGTATCTCAGCATTCTCCATGTTTTTTGTTACCATTTCTCCTTTCTTATTTATCAGAGAGAGTGCTCTCAAAAGTACTCTCTCTGATAAATAAGTCCTTGGCCTTTCTCTTCTAATCAGTGCTCTTAAAGAAACCCTTCCTGTTATTTTTCACAGCCCTTGCCAAGTTCAGTTTGTCTGCACCTTGGCTTTCCTGATCCCATCCCTGCTTATCTGGACAGCATCCCTATATCCTTCCCAGGCCAACCATCATTGCTTCTATTTTCTTCTTTTCCCACAGTTTGACCAGCAGGCCATTCCTCATACTGGTGTCCTGCCTCCCCTGCCTGATTTCTTATGCTGGGGGATGGGGAGCTCTTGTGCTCTCAGAAAGGTGTCCCTATGGAGGTGGACAGATTCTCAAGTTGTATTCGATAATGGGAACTGCTGTGAGCAGAACAATGATTATTTGAAAAGAACATAAGTGAAATTTTTATAACTATTCAAATTATATAATACAGATGTCTTAACTTCAAGAGGAGTGTGAGTCTCTAAGTTTGACTCAGTGAGATTTAGTTCAGAATTCTTTGTTAAAAAACTAATGTCCTAGATTTTGGTTTTGTTTTGAAAATTTGTTATTAAAAAACAAATCCTGGGATGTAAAGAAGAGGAAAAGGAGACCATCATTATGATTTACCTCAAATTTTTTGGACCTACCTTGTCTGTTCCCAGTTAATTCGGGCACTGGGATTCATTCTGCATGAAAAACATCCTTGTTAATGCCTTGTTGGAACTTGGCAGTTATCCTTCACAGCAGTTCAGTGGTGTTACAGCAAAGAACAGCTGATCCTATTACCTGACATTGTAGAACAAGAAAATCCCTGGCCTTATCTAGACCAGCTGGAAAATTCAACCCAGTGCCTTTTCTGAAAAATGATATAAACACAAAAATTTCTCATAGGCAGAGTACATGAGTGGTTGTGTTGTACTGGCTGGTTTTGAAGGCATATGTGGCAAAGGGCCTTTGTAAGCCACTTCTGACTTACAGAGAGTTACACGATCTCAGCACCTTTAAAGATCAGGACATGCTAAAAGGCATCTCCACCAAAAGGGCTGTCTTAGCAGAATAAAGTTATATAGCTGAGCTCTCTTTATAACTTTATAACTATGTAACTCAGGATGATATAATCAGAAACTGGCTGCCAAGCATGGCAACAAAAGATTATCTACTACTGAGTGACTGGGTGATACAGTGTTAAGTGAACTTCAGAAAGAATGAATGGAAACCAAATCTTCCGGGAAAAGAAAATCTGACTGAAAGAAACAAAACAAAACAAAACAAAAACCACCCAGTAACAGATCCCAGTGACCAATATTCAGGTGGAAGAGAAATTGGAGTCACTGTTTTCTGAAAATGTCCACACAGCATTTAGTTGTGATTACAAAGGCATGTGAAATCTTAGAGGATAAGAAGCTTGGTAGGAGCGGAATGGAGGATATATCAGGTAATAGCCTATCTCTGCTGTTCCTGACTTTTGAACACTACATGATCTCCCGTAAAAAAACATCATGGGAGTACAAATAATAGAGATTTTGGTAATAGAGATTATCAGAAATGCAGAAGAGTTTTGTTTTTTGTTTTGTTTTGTTTTTTTTTTTTTTCCTAAAGAGAACAAATAGACCTTGTCTCTTCAGTCTGGAAAAGCTGAAGAGACATCACACAAGGAAAGAGAAAGCTGAAGAGGAAGCAGTTGCTAAGTGTTTCTCACAGTTCAGGAACATGGGGCATGTCATGAGATTATCAGGCAGTGAGCTTAAGGCAAAGAAAAATGACATCACATAGTTAAACCAGGGAATTCATGATTCTCAGACAGCAAGTAGTTGGAACAGAAATGGGATTAGAAAAATTCACAGCAGACACATTCAGGAGTAGCTATTAAACACAACAAATAGGATTCAGCCCCCAGTTCAGGAAATTCCTCATTCACCAACTGCCAGATGCTCCTGACTTCATACTCCACACTGTCAGTATTGCCATATCATTTCCTAAATTGCCCACTAATGGACACAGTCTGACTTACTGCACGGTCTTTATTTTGAGTCAGTTTTGACCACGTCCCTGTATTTTTGTGAAATAAAATCCAGCAGAGACTGAGCCCAGGGCTGCAACTGACACAGAATCAGCTACAGTATCAGCAAGGTATAAGCAATTTCAAGCAGGAGGAGATTCCTGGCAGCAGCAAGGAGACTCTTCCTGTATTTGGACCACAGCTTCTTCTGTCAGCCCCACAATAGTACCAGTTTTAAGAATGATTATTTACTAAGGTAAAACACCAGAAGATGAAGTCGAATGTGTAACTGATGCTGTCCAACTGATTTCCCAAAGGCATCATGCAATCATCAGACATGTTGCTGATACCCAGCCAGAATTAAATTCTAAGCAGTATTCCTGTGGTAAAAATCTTTGTACCCATTTGCAAATTCCCTGACTCAACCAATGCCTTTGTTTTCATATTCTTGGAACAGTAGCAAGCATTACACTGATTTTGGATGCAACCACACACCCAAACATGCTGTTCTTAGCATTAGGAATCATTTATCACTGGTTAGATAAGCAAATAGGGGAAGTTGTGTCAATGGGTTCAAATTAAAATACAACCAGAAAAACTAAGAATTCTTAGGCAACTAATGTAAGACTGTCCTTGGAGAAGACTCATTTTTAGGAAGAAACAGATATATATGTTGAGATTGATCTGACAAACTACATCAGATTAAAAATAAAAGGTCACCATACTTCTTATTAACATATAATGTCTCAAGGTGTTCACAGCAGTAATCTCTGCCTTATCAATATCAGTGATATTAAGGTGCTTGTGTCATATTCTGTATTTCTGTCAAATTCATCTGATTAGGAAACGATGTACTTTAAATTTTTAACATTTTAAACTTAAAAATCCTTATGAGCAACATGAGCCAGTAAATGAAAAGTAAGATAATATGGTCATGATTAGAGAAAGATGAAGAAGTAATATAGAAAGATTAAGTAAATCAATGTCTCTAATAAGAGTTGGTTTGTTGTTTTTTTTTTGTTTGTTTGTTTGTTTGTTTGTTTTTTGTTTTTTTGCTTTTTTGCTTTTTTTTTTCATTAGAATGATAGAGTACTATAGGTAATCTCTCACGATAAGAAAAGTGACAAGGAATTTCATAATGAAAAGGTACTTTTTTGAACATCTGCCAGTTCCTTGCTGCTACCTCCTGACCCAGCCTTTTGCACTTTGGATTAATCAGCCAGAGCAACAGCTGATAGAAACAATAAAGGGAGCTGAAAGAGTGTATTTCACAGGTAATGAAAAAATAGCATTTACTAGCTAATCAGTTACTTCAAAATTAAATTACCAATTATTTCAAAAGTCAGTGTGCTTTCAGTGGATGCCATTTCTCTGCAGAAAATAGTGATCTACCAACATTACAAAATATGCTCACAATTGTAAAATGAAAAAGTCAAAAGTAAAATGAACTAAACAAAAATATTGTGTTTAACTTAAAACATTCTGGTTTATTTTGTTTAGATTTGTTGATATGTTTGTGTGTTTGCTTCTTTTGAAGGGATTGCATAAGAATTAGTTGTTAATAAAAAGATAAAGGATTGGATTTCAATCAGCCGAGATGAAGCTGAATTTTCAAACATTGAAATTCCCACAGAATAAATGCTATAGTTTGAAAATAGCCTTTAAGTTAAAGCCTTCGATTTCTATTGAAAATTTCAACATCAAAAAGGCCTTTGACAACCTGCTTATCTGAGCTTGCAGTGACATGACTGCAATTAAACCCTAACAACAAAAGAGTATTCTCCATTAGATAAAAATATACTTAGGAGACATTCCTCCAGTCACCTCTGCTCTCTTTACTTTCTCATGTAGTATGTTTTGCCACTTGTTTTCCATAGATATAGGGAATCAGGTTAATCATTAGTACTGTGGATGGTCAGCATTCTCCATTGAAGTATTCTACTGAGGTTTCCCGGGTATCAGGAGATCTTCTTGCTGGTAGAATAATTATTTCACTGTGCCCTAGATCCCATCTAATACAGTGTTTCATTTAAAAGCCTTTTCATTCTATTATTGATGAATAGATTGTGTTTTTTTTTTCTTCTATGCCATACATATTTCTGGGGTAAAATAAATTCATTTTTTTTTTCTCGTTGTGAGAAATGTTTCTTTCTTCACTTGAACTAATAAAATAAATTTGGATATATCCTCTCTCTTGTAAGAATCATTTCTCTCCTGTGTTGGATACAAACTCTTTATAAGATGAATTACTCCATCGCTGTCATAATCCATAATGATGCACATTATTGGATAGCCTTGCAGAATATCCTTTAATTGAACTTCTAATCTCAGGACAGTCTTATGTGCAGCCTCAAAATAGTATATTTTTCCCCTTCACCCATTCTATAGTTGGATTCCAACTGCACAGAAACAGAGCCAAAGAGTCATTGCATTCTGTACTAAACACAAGTAACTTTTTATTAGCAGAGAGCTTTGACAGCTTGAAAGCCTCAAATTACTCTTAAAATGACTCCCACCTGTCATTAACAGTACTACAGTAACCTTCTGTTTCTCAAACTGTATCTGCACAAAATAAAAATATTTTATTTTAGTTGATGGCAGCTTTTCTTAGAGGCAACAAGTCAAGGCAGTAATTCATAAGTAGTTCATATACCTTGTCTCCCATGAAGCACTGGTTTGTGATATTTTTACACACAGTTTTAAGGAATCTGCACATCAGTAGCTTTCAGTTTTTAGTATTTTAGATTAGTGGTTTATGTGGTTTTTTTTCATAGGAGAGTGTGTTCACTGACAGAGCAAGAATTCACAGATTTGCATAATACTGTACAATGAAACTAAATCTTGCAGAGCAGGAAGCTTGTCTCAGTACAGGCAGGGCAGCAGTCAGTAATCTATGTACGGGTTGAAAATCTGATATTTCACTTAACTTTAGAAAATGGCCAATAATATAAACTATGAGAATGAGAAGATATGAATGATACCATAAAAAAACAATTGGGTGAAGTATTCCAAATTCCACACAGTAAGAAAATGTGATACTGAATTTTGCTTTCTTCTTTTTGCTAAGCTTGCCTTGCTCAAACATACTTGAGGATTGGCTTAAGCACATTTCTT
Source organism: Callipepla californica brunnescens (assembly GCA_023055505.1). Classification (NCBI taxonomy): domain Eukaryota; kingdom Metazoa; phylum Chordata; class Aves; order Galliformes; family Odontophoridae; genus Callipepla; species Callipepla californica. The sequence goes on along the minus strand of JALIRH010000023.1, from coordinate 2,622,643 downwards.
GGAGGTTCTTAGACCACAGCAAAAATCTATTTTACACAAGTTAATAAAAAAAGAGCTCTAAAATGAAGCCCCACACTGACATGTAATGTCTACTGAAAATGAAGTGAAATCGGTAGACTACAGACATGTTTTCTGTCTTTACTTCTCAATTTTTCTTTTAATTTTCTTCCTTATAAAAGCTAGTTGCAGTACACGCTGACCTGACTTTACATATAAATTTAACATGTAGGAGGTGCAAGAAATTTAAAGCTTCTGCTTTCACAGCAATTATTATTTAAAACTGCAGGTGTTTACTTTAGAATGCAGTAGTGGGAAAAATTGTATTTGTTTGCAGAGTTAGTTAAAAAAAGAGCTTTTCATTAACACGTCAAATGACACAAAATCAAATAAAACTATATTTGTGAAGTGGGCAAATACAGATAAATCTATTGTCAAAGAGTCACAGAAAAATGTCCTCCTCTCTGCGCAGGTTTTAGCTGCAGGATAAACAGTTACCAGCAGTATCTCATCAGAAAGACCTATTTGCTGATCACAAGCTGGAGGGTACTACACTGTTACCTAGCAACTAGTTAGGTTTTTTTTTATGATAAATTAACCCCTTTTTGAATGTCAAATGCGTAACTGCTCTATGGGACTTGTAGCTACATGAATGGCTGAGTAGGAATGTTTCCAACTGCATCCGAGCAAAAGCCTTTTATTTTTCCTCCTTTTCCATTTCAAATGGCCTTCACTTGGCTTCTAAAGACACAAAATTATTACACATCTCCCTTCACAGACAATATTTCCCATAAAAAATGAATCTGTCACGCTGCATTATGTCATGTTGCAAAGAGTCTCAGTCTGAACAAACCTCTGCATGACTGTTTCTACACAGCTCAGTGACGGTTCAGGAGATACGGGTTCCCATGCAAGAAAACCACTGCATGTCATCTACATTATCTACACTTCTGTCTGAATTCACCAGTGAAAATTTTGAATGTGGTAACATAGCAATGTTGCCATGGGATATCCTCAACACTGTGTATATGACATACCTTTCAAATTGTCATCAAAAGCAGCTTGAAGTTGTTATTTGTCAGCTATGAGGTATATAGACATATATTTATGATAATAAAAGGCAAACGTTTGGAAAGACACAAGTGAGTCATGAACATCAGACAGGCCCTAAACACTAAAAAGCTTGTGACAATTTATTTCTTACGTTTGAAATGAATGCTCAGCTTGCACCTACTGCCCAGATGCCAGGAGACAGTAGCAAGGTAACTCAAAATGTGGTGAGCAGAATAAGCAGCATCTCAAAAGGCTGTCAGGCAGATGTTGACAGTTGTAAAAGGGTGAGCAATGCTGCAACATTTCAAAAATTCAAATCCAACTTATTAAATTTGTTTCCTAGAACTGTGTTTGCAATAGGGGGAATTTCAAGGACCAGTGCTGATGACAGACATCAAAATTTATTAATCTCTTACTGGAACAAGTTCACAGAAATTAACTGATCTGCGATACATGAAATCAGAGCAAGATCCCAGAAGACACAAACAATTGAGGAAGGACAGGAAACACCACCATTTTCAAGGGCTGTACCTAAAGGATTTTTAGTGCATAAGCAACAGAAGCAACACTGCTTATGGGCAAACAAAAGTCCTGACCTCTACAACTTTTCTTGTGAGAGCATAAATTCATACAAAGTTAATGGATGTTGCAGCTCTGCTGAAAGGAAACTAAATACATGGAATCATAGAACCACCAAGATTGGAAAAAACCTACTAGATCATCCAGTCCAATTGTCCTCCTATCATCAATATTTCCCACTATATCATGTCTTTCAGTACATCTAAATGTTTCTTGAACATCTCCAGGGATGGTGGCTGTACCACCTCCCTGGGCAGCCCAATCCAGCACCTGACCACTCTCACAGTGAAGAAGTTTTTTTTAAAATCCAACCCCAATCTCCCCTGATGCAACTTGAGGCTGCTTCCTCTAGTCCTGTTGCTAGTTACATGGCAGAAGAGCCTGACTCCCACTTCACCACAGCCTCCCCACAGGTAGTTGTGGTGAGCAATAAGGTCTCCCCTGAGCCTCCTGTTCTGTGGACTGAACAGTCCCAGCTCCCTCAGTCACTCCTCATAAAACCTGTGCTCCAGACCCCTCACAGCTTTGCTGCCCTTCTCTGAACATGGTCTAGGACCAACTCAGCAGAATCAGTTGCAGGGCGTAAAGGGTACTCAAAATGTGGTGAGCAGAATAAGCAGCATCTCAAAAGGCTGTCAGGCAGATGCTTACAGTTGTAAAAGGGTGAGCAATGCTGCAACATTTCAAAAATTCAAATCTCTTCCACTACACATAGGGAAATCCGGACTGCAGGTGATACCTTGTTTTCAAAGACTCTATCTACACAAGAAACTATGTACAACAATAACTTAAGTACAACATAACTCCTCTTTATGCCACAGTCCTAATCTATTATAAAGCCAGGAGATTTTATTTGCAGCCTTTGTTGTCCTTCACAAAGTCCTTCAGGCAGGCGAGTGGTTCTGCAGGATGAGCATCAAGCTGGTTGCAATATCAAGAGCAGGCACCTCAGCAGGAAAATCTGATATTGCCCCAGAATAGGGGGAAATATCTTATGAAATTGTAAAATACGCAGGTAAAAGAAATTATATGAAATGTAAATGAAAGCTCAATTAAAAAAAAAAAGGGTAATTTGTTGGATGAATCAGTTAGAAGAAAACTATGTGTTAAAATTGTAACCACTAGCATTTTGCAGAAAACTATTCTGAACTGCTTAGTGACTAATGAAAAACAGAGATCAGAGGCATTATGCTTGCATTAAATGGAAAAGAGAATAACCACTTGTGAAGCATTCATCTCTCTCATTTTACTGTGCTTTAGTATTTCCAAATCTTCATGTATTCACACACTGATTTTCTCTTATGATGTCTTTTTAGTCAACAATTGGCTCCATTGCCTGAACACTCTGGCAAACAACCATGGTTTGACAGCTTGACTTTCAAATATATAATCCCTGACCTTATTCAGCCATTCTCTTTGTGTATTTATTAACCTCATTTTAATCTGCTGGAAATGTGCAAGCACAGCACAGTTTCTGGTTACAGCTCGTTACTTAAGTCCTCTTAATGTCATGAAGAAAATCTAATGTGACTGTCTCTGCAGCCTGAGTCCTCAAACTTTGGGATAATGCAGCAACCTGTGAAGCTCAAACATTCCTACAGGCAGAGTTCAAGAAAAATGTGATATGTAATTAAGCTTCATGATTTATTTGTCTGTTTCTTCTAGATCCTACTTGCTTCAGAAGTACAAATGTTTGATTAATGTGGTCTTCCTTTTGATATCTCAGCTGAAAATGCAGTGTCCTGGGTGAACAGATGGCGAATTAAATTGAATGATAAGGAGGAAGAAGTTAAAGCACTTTGAACACAGAACAGGCAAACACAGAATGGAAACCACATTTTCATTCCTTAAAGGGGAAATTTACAATACAACTTACTGACCAAGGGAGGATCCTCTTAAATATTCCATTTCTTCCTCTGTGTTTGCCTAAGTATTTAATTTGTAATAGTTCAACACAGTGGGTAAAAAACACTGGAAGTTCAATTTCTTTCTCAGAGAATCACTATCATCTTAGTGCTAAAAAACAGCACACCTCTGTGGCTTGCCAGATGAGGACAGGAAGGCCAGTTGCCCACAGTACAGCCCTGCAGCCCACCTTGGCTACCTTGCAGGTGGAAACCTCTAGGGGCAAGTGTTTAGGTGGAGGACAGGACACCTTTGTCCTCTCAGTAGAAGAGGCGATACCTCTCTTGAAGTCTTCCATGGTAGCCTGACACAGTTCCCCAAGAGGAGGTATCCACAGACTGCATGCAGCCCAGCCCAGCTTTCAGTGCAGCCACTCACTGCCCCGCACTATCAAGGCAGCACTTCTGCCACCATGTGGCCTGGCCCAGCCCTGGGCACGCACCCATTATACACAACAACCAAACCGAGCTGTGCAGTCGTCTCTGTCTTGGCTGGAACCAGGACATATGGAGCATGCTGGGCAGTGCCAGCAGAGGTGATGGCAAATCGCTGTACGCATTGTGACACATGGGCTAAATGCTGTCCTGGGCGCAGCAAAAAAAAAAAAAAAAAAAAAAAAAAAAAAATACAACTACACAGTTGTACTTTCTGTTTTAGTAAAGAAAATTGAGAACAGGTATCAAGATTGCTGAAAAATCATGTTTTTTTGTACGTTAGCAACTCAATTTTCAGTCGACATAAATAAATCACCTGGGAATTTTCAATTGCAATCACATACTCAACTCAAAAGTCTGATGACTCTCCACCAGACTTCTATATGAGAAAAAAAATATCCCATTTCACCACACACCTCATTCATGTCGTCAGTTTTCAGCAGTACACACATTTGTGAACAACTGTTTTCAAAGATGAAGCAAAGGAAGAGGAAAATTTCACGACAAATCTTTGACAAACACCCTATAACCAGTGCAAGAATACTACTGAAAATACAAGGTAATTTTAAAACATGCTCTACTCCTTATGTCTTTCTGTTACTTGTGGCACTAACATCGGTTTCCTAAGCTGATTACTAGACTATCATATTTCTATTATATGACATATTGTATCTATCATGCAATGTGCTACATTTTACTGATGCATCAGTAAGCCTAGAGGCACATGTCTGTGTGTGCCTCATCTGTGCTATCACAGCCAGGCAGAACTGCATTTCAATACACTGTGTTTCCTATTGCCAGTCCACTTGAGCAGACTTGGTTGTTTCCTTCCTTGCGCTAATTTTGCTTACCCAACTCCCATTGCTTAAAATAAAATCTTTCAAAGGGGAGCTTAGACAGTTTTATACACATAAAAAGCAAACAGATGTACAGAACATCCTCCCTATATCTTTCTGGGTTAGTCCTAGAACATTAAAGAAAACTACTAAGCATATACAGATGTGTTCGTTTTGTGTTTGCACATCTGCTTTTTCAAAGTGGAACTTCTGTGGAGAAGCTGCCAAGAATACAGTTCACATCAAATAAAACAGGAGTACCACAACACAAGTGAATCTGTAAACAACTACAGAGAGAACTGCTCAACTCCAGAGGTTAACCTGGAAAAAAATGGAAGGGTGGGGACACTTGAATATGGAAATTGGTATTCCTACAGTGCCTGAAAGATCTAGTTTGATCCAGACATCCACCTCCACAACACTTGAAGCAAGATATAATGCAGCTGTGATCAAAAGATTACTGTCACCATGTTGCTACTAACGCAATTTGTGGGTGAAAATACTGCTTATGTTTCTCCACTTAGTTCTCATTGGCTCTCACTGACCAGCCTGCAAGGCAGCTGTCCACTTAGAGAGACCAACTCCTGGCGTACTGGTGGAATTGAGGCTGTCTGAGTACAGTTTTCCTCACTAAACAAATGAGGCCTAGATCCTCATCAAATTTAGCTGCAGTTATGTGAGGCATCTGCATGTCCCACCCTTGTTATGACTCTACTCATAGCCTTAGGATAAACAGGTTAGGTAATGTGGCTTGGAGTGCCTGCAAGAAAATGCATCAGTAGTCAGACATCTCAGAATGTGCTGACTTTCAGCACTTCTGAGCTTTAGAGCTAAAGCTGCTCAGTACATCCCTTTCACCTCTTTCTGAGGTGTGTACTTTATCACTATTCCCTGCACAGAGCTAAAAATACAGTGTGTTCTTTGGCTTGCTGGATCACAATGTCAGTCATAGAAAGAAGTGGAAATTCATTACTAATGCCCTCTAAAGCTAGGTATTGCTCTGGTTTCTCTGTTTGTGACAAATAGAGGCTGCATATTCCTCAGATATATAAAATAACTCTGCTTCTTGAAAGCATGCAAAGCACGTGCATGTGCTCTAGTTAATCAGACGCTGACAGAAGTGAAAACCAGGTCACAATACACATGAAGATTAAAGGGGAATAAAAATACTCATAAATACATACAGGTTAAAAAGATGGGTGAGCCTTCTGCACTAGATGGAAAAGATGTGAAGAGAGGTAGGCATCTGAAGAAACCATTACAACTATCAAATGTTCAGTTCCACTGGTGCTAGCTTGGGTCTACAATGCAAACAATTAAGCAAGCAGCTGCTTAAGTTATTTTAAAGTTGCGTCACACTTGCTGGAGATTAAGTTCCACATTTTAAGTTTGTGTTACTGGCTATTCTGTAATGTTACCAACATTACAGATGATAAGTACAAATGATACCAGATACCAGGAACTTAAAGTTGTTTAATATTGTCTAATTCTACCTAAATAACTACTATCTTAGAATGTAGCAAGATTTTGTTTTACTATTGATAAACAATGGAATATAGTGTATGACACGGCAGTGTGTAAATATTGCAGTGCTCAGTTTTTCTCTACATGTGAATGATCATAGGAACTACTCAGATGAGAAATGAGCTGAGATGCATAATTCAGACTCCATAAATTATTTATGACTAAATAGAGCTGCCTAATAATCTTCTTGTTAACTGTGCAGTGATACACTTGGGGGGAAAAAAAAAAAAAAAAGCATGATACTCTTGCAGTCAGAGAGATCATTGAGACCATGCCTCAGCCCTACTTAGTCTTCACCACTGCTAGGCCCCTCCACAGCCTGAGCTCTCACATAGCCAGACAACAGCATAATCTCGTGCAGGTCAGGAAAGAGACAGAGGATACCAACTTTATTATAGAGTAGCCTAATTGCTAAAGCAGCTATCCAAAAAGCAGGAGGTTCAGCTATGTGACCCTCCACAATGCAAGTGAAATCAAAACCATTCTGTCATTTTTTTTTGCCTGTGGTTTGTAAAAGTTCTGATGCCACCTGCAGGTGAGATTTCCTCCAACACCCATCTCAGTTGTTTTCCTGCCCCAGTACATGGCCCATTTTATCTGCGTTGGACATCTCTCACAGAGATGAATGTTCTGAGTGATGCAGTAACACCAACCATTTAAGCAAATGAAAAAATACTTGCCTTTTCCTTTGGCTGCCTTTGCAACATCAGTGAATTCAATCAGATTATGGAGGTCCAGTTTAGTGTCAAGGGCAGGTATTACAGGCATAGGAGAAAGGAGTGTGTTCTTCTTTTGGTGTCAATAAGATGCAACATTGGTTATACCCATATCATGCAGGTGTATTTTACACTAGTGTCTGGTCACCAGGCTAAAGGCAGGGCTGTAACGTGTAGCGACTTGAGAAAGTCTCCTTTCAAATCTCCTTGCTGGAAGTATTTCACATCATAGAGAGGAATACAAGCCTGGGAGATCAAAATCTTATAAATTCGTGATAGAGAGAATCAGCTTGCTGATCAAGGCTGTTCAAAGCAAGCCATTGCAGCTCATCATAAGAAAAATGAGAAATGGAATTGTTTGTCCTTAAAAATCACATTTTTTTTTCTTTCATGACAGCTTTAATATCCATTTCACTTCTCCACACAGGATCCTAAGCAGTAACAAAAGCATAATATCCTCCTAATGAGAAAAGAAGGTTGTTCATGGCAATGCAGTGATATTTCTGACCTTCTGCCCTGTTTTTACTTTCAAAACAAAAATGTTAATATAAGTGAATATCCATGTAAATAATCTCTTCTCAGGGGAGCGCTTTTCCCAAGTACCTCACATTTAATCTGAATAGTTTGTTAAATGATCCCTTTTCCTTAAAAGTCACCATCAGTTTTCACCGGCAAAACCAAAATATGTGTGCAAAATGAATGGCCATTTATAAAAATAGACAATGCTACTTCAAATCTGAATGACTTAATATGTAATCTAACAAATGCTTCCTGTGCTTATTTCAATTTTACAATTAAACTGGAGGAAAGCATTCATTTCATACTGATACTGAACAGATGATAGGACCATATCCACTACATACATGTTTAACTCATCCACTATTGCATTACTTAATCAGGAAAAAGGAAATGAAGAAAAGTTTCCTTCTTCCTGGATGATCAATTAGACTTCTCTATTCTTTTCTCTCTCCACCCCTCGCTGCTAAGATTAAAATGAAATTACGTGGTTACTTCACATTTCTCATATGGAAATGGGGAGCTCTGTTATAAAAAAATTGTTGAGCAAAAAAGCAAACTTAAGATTAAGAACTAAATCCATAGTTTAATGACTATCTGGTTTAGAGGGCATATTTCAAGAGAAATATTACTACATTTATTTAAGTACTGATAAGCTGATAGTAAAACAGAAGGAGGGCAGCAGGTCACTGTGAAAAATCTCAGTTATTATTCAATTCTCCGTTCCTGATTATTCAACAGAATGGTAACCTGACCTCATATAAGTAGAAAGTTTATTCAATTTGTTATACTTTGAACTGAAGTCTATGAAGATGAAGGAATGAAAGAGCTGATGGTAAAGAAAGTCAATAATTAAAAAGCCTAATTGTTATCTAGTGCTTGTCTAATCAGGAAAGGTATAATTACTCTTTTTTCATAAGGAAGTATTATGTGTCTAAAGAACCCAGCTGGACATCAGCAACTAGCATCCATATAAAAAAATGACTTGAAAATAATGGCAAGAAGTTGCCTGGCAACAGTTCTTTCCTTTATTCTGAATGGCATTTTAGGAGCAAAGAACAAGAGAAGAGCTGTAAAGGAAGCCAGATTTGAGGGACTGCCTCTGATCTAGTTTCCCACATTACAGTACCACAGTGACTCTGTTCTGTATGGATATGGGTCCTACACAGGAGTATGTCAGCATATAAGACTGCAAATGACTCCACTGTCTCTTTGCATCTAATTCAAATTGTGTAGTTTACTAAACCAAACAAGCCTCATTAAGGTTTGCCAATAAACTGAGTTTGGTGAGGGAGTGCTGTCATTCAACAGATTCCTCTACATTCCAGTAGATTCTGATTGTTAAACAGAGTCATTTAAAATGAGTATTGCTCAACTTTAAACTTTTGACTCAGTTTGTCCAGAAAAATCACAATCTATCTTTCTACTTATGCTCTAGTTCAGTTTTGTGGGTTTTTGTTTATTTGTTTATTTAAGTTTAGTATATTATGCATGTTGTAGTTTCCAGTGTAGCCAGTGAGTGATGTCTTCTGCTGATGTATTCTGCAGCCATCTAACTCAGGTGTGTCAGCTTCAACTTTGCCTGGCAACTGCAAGGGTTGTTGTCCAGAGTTGTGGTATGCTTGTACAGTCCTGTGCCTAATCACATTTCATGTATTAACCCATGTAATTTTGCCTCAGATAGGTCAGGCATGGATTGTCCAATCCTGTGCTATCCAGAGAGTGAGCCTTCAGTAGTACACCCAACTATCTGTGCAAATGTTCAATGCACTGTCACCCAACTCTTGAGCTATAACCATCCAGATGGCTTTTGTATCAGCCCATTAGCTACTTCATCCATGCCCCTTCTCAAACCATATTGTTTCAGTCAAGGGATGGTTATGTTAATGCTCACCACCTACTTGGGTTCCCTCTGCTGTATCTGTGTGCCTGGCATCTTCTGGAATAGGATCTTCCCCCCGATGTACAGGACTCTCCTCCAGGCGAGTGGCCATCATTTCCTCAGGTATCTCACTGTGATATGTTACTGAGCTGAATAACTTCTGCAATTCTTCCTTTAATGGAAATTGTTACAGGTGGCTTCTCTGATTAAGGTAGGCAACCACCACACCACTATGTTATTAGGCCACCTCCACCTTAGGAATGTGGGTTAGGTATTTTACCCACCCCTGAGCTGGCAAAGTTGTTTTAAGAATAACCTCTGTGGTTTGAGTTATTGGTTCTACCACTTGCAGTGCAGAATAAGTAGCAAATAACTGCTTCTCAACCATGCTGTATCTTTCTTCTGCTCCATGCCAAACCTGTGACCAAAACACAATTGAAATTCAAACAGCACTCTGATGCTGCGACAACCCTCAGCTGAATCCTTGTTGAGTTACACACACACCTAGTTCAGCTGGAAGGGCTGGATTGAACAAACCCAGTGCCTGGGCCTGTTTAACAGATATTTTTGCCTGCTGGAAGGCCTCTTGTTCCATTCTACCCCAATACCATATCTGGCCTTTTTTTTTTCTTTCAGTCAGTACAGTGGTGTTAGCAGTTGTGCTAAGTAGGTTTAAAGGATCACCAGTTTCCTAATACACTCAAAAACTCCCGCAACTGCTTCACTGTCATGAGAGCTTCACTGTTATGGACCTTATCTATGATCATGCTGGGTAAGACTTTGGTCTTACCTGAACGGAAAACATCTAGAAATGTAACTGATAGCTCTGGTACTTGTACTTTCCATGGATTTATAGCCTAACCTTTTTCCTGTAAATAGGCAGTTAGTGAAGTTTTTGCCTTCTCTAATGCCTCCATTAAGCCAGATGATAACATGAGAGAATAGATGTAGAGGTACATTTTGATGGTAGGCAGTTTGTTCCAGTTTACCAACTCACACTTCACTTGAGGCAGGACTTGAACAGTCCACCTCCTGCTTTCGCATGTGAATGCAAACCGACCTTGGGATTCCTTAGCAATTGGAATGCTGAAAAATTCATTTGCTAGATCCAGAACACAATGATATGTTTCTACTTCTCTTCTTTATATATCCATGAGAGAGGAAATATTGGGTATAGCTGCATGGATTGGCAGTGTGACTTCAGTTCTCTGTAATCTACTATCATTCACCACATACCAATATACTGGTGTACTGTGGCTTGTTGCAGGATGAGATCTCTCATTCCTGCTGAAAATTTCGTCAGATTCAGTCTTTCAAAAGCATCTTCATAGACTGCCTTTTTCATACCTAAGTCACTAATATTGTTTTGTTAGTCTACCAACAGTGACCACAAACCAGTGTTAAAAGGTGTATCATTTTTATTTGTCCATGTTACTTGGCCTGCAGCCATCAGTCATTGTATTAATGAATGATTTTCCTCATTATGTTGGAATGTTGCTTATAATCTTTGACTGAGTGCAAGGTGTGTAGTAATGGACGCCAGTTTTGAAATTTCTGGTTTGTTTACTACAAAACTCTCTGTCCCTTTGTCCCAGGAGCAGCCATGCTGCTACACTTTCACTTGGTTTTTGTCTGGACGACTGCACTAGATTCACGAGTTTGGCTGCCATATATGAGCGCATCATTATACATCATTATATGTAATGTAGTCTGGGTGGGGAGCCACTGGTCAGGAGGCCCCCCCACTGTTGACTGCCCTTTTCGAGAATGTCATTTGATATATCTAATTGATTAAAGAACATTACCAGTAGCCATGCTGCAGTGGATGCAGCCAGCTGTTGTTCTTTTGTAATTAGTGTATCTTCCCTGAAGCAAGGAAGATAGCCTGCCATGCAGGCCAGGGACTCACACTGTCCCTGTTGCATAAGGGGCCCCAGTTTTCAGTCACCATGACAATCCCATATTATGGAGATCCTAGAAACCCTGGGATATGCCCTGGCAAGGTTTTTTCTAGAGGGGCAGTTTTTTCTCTCAACCAAACCACCAAATTACATTCTTTAGGAATGCCACTTTTAGCATTTCCTTTTTCAGGAGTATTAAAATGAAACACTTCTAGGAGGTTGACTCCTGCCCGGCTCTTCAGTAATGTATTGCAAAAGAAGGCAATGACAATGCCTTCTAATGGGATACAAGCACTACAGGGCAACAGCAGGTAATAAAGAAGACAAATTAGCTCACCCCTTCTGACAACCAGTGGTAGCACAAGAGAAACGCAGACCACATGCAGAAAGATGCTACTCCCTCAGGCTCCACCCCTTCTGGTCTCTCAGATGCACTGCTTACACCTGTACTCCCTGGGTTAGTTATGCCTTCCCACATGGTGCTGAATCATGGGTTCAGGTCATGACCTGGCAATTCCACTGCAACTGGTAACTTAATCTGGAACGTATTTTGATTAATTTTCTTTAAAAATGTAAAATGCAGCACCAGTAAAACTTCTCATACAAGCAATGGGTATAGTAGCTGCTTCTTACTTTGTCTACTTTAACTGTCATCCTTTCAAGAATAAAATTCAATATATTTGGTATAATTTGTTCCTGATAAATCTACATTGGCTGTGTCTTACTGTTACATTGTCCAAATGCTTAGAAAGAGTCACAAACAATTTATTCCTTTATCTTCCCAAGAATCAGTATCAAGTGAGACTGCTCTGTAGTTCTTCATGTTGTCCCTTTCCTTTGTCTTTTCTACAGATAACTATCATAGCTGCCTTTCCTTTACCCTTCCTTTTCCTTTGAAGATATCTTGAAAACAATTGCTGAGGTACAGAGCGCTGACTGGAATGCATGTTGCTTACGCCTATATTCTTTCAAGATTCTTTCTTCCATTCCATTCTCACAGCAATTCATTTAATCCCTAGTTAAGACTATGTTTTGTTCAAGCAGGGATCATAAATAAGCTTTAATTGCCTTTTTGTGGAGAGAGAAGAAAAAGAGAAAGCTGAACACTTCAGTAGTCTTTGCTTCCCCCATTGTTTCCTTTCCTCTTTGTTGCATAGATTATATTTCCCTCAGACACCCATTCATATGAGTTCACATAACTTTTCACATATTTTTCATCCCCAACAACTCACTGAAACCCACTTTATGCCTTAGTCTTCTTAATTTACTGTTACACACACAGTTATTCCTTTACATTCACGTGCCAGATTGCTTTTACTAGTTTAGTACATACTTAACACCATAATTCGAGTACATCATCTTTTTAGAAAGTGTATGTCATTTCCATGTTGAAGTACAAGCTTGAACAGTAGAAGCTTATGCATGTTGGTGTAACTTTGTTCCTATTTGGAGCTGAATAGTCTGACCGTTTTTTTTTTCAGAACTCACATACTGCCTTGCCCTCATCAGTGTGTCACCTCTGTGACTTAGCTCTACTTGCGGGATTTCTTACATGATCTTACCAGTCTAATTCTCTATGCCTCAGTCAGCTTAGGAAACACACAAAAAGCTCACCCAGCAATTTTAACAGATGGAAATAGTAGACTGGGAGTGGCTGACAGCAATCTTCTTTACCGAAACAACTCTTTGTAGTCACAGGGTACCTATTCCCCATTTTATATACGAAAACACACTCCTCTAGCAAAAATTCATAACCAGTATAAAATGAAGATGTAAATTGATCTGTAATAAATTGCTTCTGGTGATTAAAAAATGTCCCTAAGAAATTTTTATTTCTTAAGTTTTCCTTTCTGTGGAAACTATCATTAAATGCCTATTGTTCTTCATAAACATAACTTGATTATGACTGCAAATAAAAATAGTCATGTTTTCCAAAGTGAAGTTCTGTATCTTGGCAGAAACAAAAATCTACTGAAGTATTGTCGTCAATACATTTGTTCCTTTTCAGTTGATAAAACAACTAGTGACTTGGCCAGAAACAGCATATTTTTATGTAATAGCTGATTATTTGAACTATAGAAACAATAAATTGTGAAGAGGAAACAGACCTGGGGTACTGGTCGATGTTCAGCTGAACACAAGCTAGCAGTGTGCCCACCTGGGCAATGGCATCCTGGCTTGTATCAGAAACAGTGCTGCCAGCAGGAGAAGGGAAGAAATTGTTGCTCTTTACTCAGCACTGGTGAGGCTGCACCCTGGTGAACCTGGGAAGGGCAATGGATGTCATCTACCTGCATTTCTGCAAAGTCTTTGACATGGTTCCTCACCATATCCTTCTCTCTAAATTGGAAAAGTATTGGCTTGAGAGATGGACTGTTCAGTGGATTAAGAACTGGATAGCTGGTCACATCCAAAGGATTGTGATCAACAGTTCTGTGTCTGAGTGAAAGCCAGTCACAATGTCCCCCAAGGGTCAGCTGTGGGACCAGTGCTCTTCAACATTTTTACTGATGGCATAGATGATGGAATTGAGTGCACCCTTAGCAGGTTAGCAGACAACACCAAGCTGAGCAATGCAGTTGACAAATCGGAGAGGAAGCCATCCAGAGGGGCACACTGGAGAAGTGAGCCCATGTGAACATAATGAAACCTAATGAGGTTCGACAAGGCCAAGTGCAAAGGTTGCACTTGGGCTGGGGCAATCCCAGGTACTTATACAGACTGGGGGAAGGACTCCTGGGGAGCAGTCCTACAGAGAAGGACCTGGGGGTTCTGGTGGACAAGAAGATGAACATGAGACAGCACTGTGCACTTGCAGACTGGAGAGACAAAGATATTCTGGGCTGCATTAAAAAAGGACTGGCCAGCAGGGAGGTGGTTGTCCCCCTCTACTCAGCTCTTGTGAGGCCCCTTCTGGAGTACTGTGTTCAGGCCTGGGGCCCTCAGTACTAGAAAGACACAGAGTTCTTGAAACAGGTCCAGAGGAGGGCCACTAAGATGATCAGAGGGCTGGAGCACCTATCCTATGAGGAAAGGTTGAAGGAACTGGACTTGTTCAGCTTAGTGAAGAGAAGGCTCCAAGGAGACCTCATTGTGGCCTTCCAGGACTTGAAGGGAGCATATACACAGGAGGGGGAATGGTTGTTTACACAGATTTATAGTGATAGGATAAGGGGGAATGGTTTCATATTAAGATGGAAGATTTAGGTTAGATGTTTGGGGGAAGTTTTATACTCAGGGGGTGGTGAGGCACTGGAACAGGTTGCCCAGAGGGGTTGTAGATGCCCCATCCCTGGAGGCATTCAAGACAAGGCTCATTGTGGCTCTTGGGGGTTGAAACTTGATGATCTTAGAGGTCCAAGTATTGTACACTGCCTGAGCTTGATTCCAGTCACTGATACAGGTGGTGTAAAAAGCAGATCGGTCTTCATTCCAGGGAGCATCACGGCACTTCTGTATCCCTTCATTGCTGTACCCTTCTAGATAATGAGACCTTTTTATAAGCCAGTAATGTTTTGAAGGCTGTCAAAAACTGCATAAACAATATAGTATAAGAAGTAGTCAACATACATACATTTAATTAACTCCTGGCTTTCTGTTTAGTTTTCCTGACAGCCCATATACAGCATACAAATACATAATAAATGTGATATACACATTTCTCTCACTTAGTTTTTTCCCCACAATCCAATAGCAACATTTCTTCCACCTAGAAATCATTTTGGCAAAACATTGGGTGTCATCTCTGAGAGTGAAAAGAAGAGTTTATTATGCTGAAAGGATCTAAGGGTGTAAGGATTTGCACTTCAGCCCTGCAAAATTTTGGAGTGCGGCAGCATTGCAGCTAGGAGAGTCTTGCTGAGCTACTAAATGCTGCAGACAGAGTAAGCGATCAAGAGCTCTGTAGGATTGAAGCTCATGTGCAACTCTGCTGATTTGCTGAACACTGTAGAATCAGAGAAGCAGAATCAGCAGCCTGTGATTAAACTTGTCATCTCCTTATAATTCATAAAGCTAACCCAGCAGGCCTTGAACTCATCAAAAGTCAGACTTGTGCACTTGAAGCAGACCTTGTAAGATGGATCCTATTTTTTTTTTCTGAGAGCTGTGAGTTTTCTAATCAGAAGTACAGAAAGATGTTCCTCTGATGGCCAATCTTTGCGTAGCAGAACAGTTCCCTTATAAGCTTGACTTTTTGTTCATGAAAGACTTTCGGATCAAATAGGCTTTACAAGAAACATTAAGGATTCATTTGCAATGAAGAAAAAAATATTTTCCCTTGACAGAGCTGGAAAGCTCTGAAAAACATGAGTTCTGACACTCCAAGTTTAACTGTCTCTTCATTATATCATAAAAAAATATTGCCAAGATCCTCTGCACACATATTTAACCCTTCCTTGGACATGTCTTCTCTCTTAATGACTAGTGTTCAGGCATTTACTGTTCCTACATGGAAAGCTCAACTTCTTCAAACACTTAACTGCATGCTATTTTCTCAAGGATAACCAACCATCCTTAGCACTGTTTTGTTTTGTTGTTGTTGTTGTTGTTTTGTTTGTTTTTATTTGCTTATGGTCTGGTAGAATTTTAATCCCTTTTGCTTCTGTATGTTAAGTAACTTCCTTTTGGAAATAAATATCATAGTTATTGTAAGGTAAATGAATTTTAAAATTTTAAGCCACGCATTTCGTTTTACCTTTGTACATTTAGAACCAAATGCACACTGCTGAAATTCCAGAGCAGCCTGGAAGTCAAAGACTACCAAGAGTGGCACATAGATGAAGATTTTAGTCCTCTGAAGAAAGGTGACATGCAGATTTACAAAGTTAAATTTGGTTAAACTTTCTGACCCCATACTACAGCAAATTTCATTAACTTTGAACAGCTATTCCTTTCATAAAGTTACTTTTTTTGTATTGAACATGGTATTATTTCAGCTTCATTTGGAATAATCATATGTATGTCATCTCATAACAATTTCACCACATGATTGTTATCCACACATAACTTGAGAAAGCCAAAGTATGTTGTTAGTATGGGTTTTCTAAACAGCAGGACATTGCAATATTGTGCCTGTACTTCCCTCATCTACCTCTAGACTTAAGATATTTCTCTGTATCATAAAATGTAGTACAGGGCTAGTATATAGTGTTTCCAGCCTATCTGGATTTAGAATCTTCTGTCTCATGGAGTTGATGTATGATGCCCGAGAGCTCCCATGCGCTTCTGCTACCCCTCTCCTGGTAGAAGACATTTGGAAAAGTCCTCCTTACTTTCCCAGTTCTCCAGAAAATGTCTTTTTACTGCTCACCATAGCTGTATACAGGGCTGACCAGGTGCCCTGTTTATCTCTTCTCCCCATCTTTTGTCCAGACAAGCATTTATCTTTAAGACCTGCTGACTGTGCTGGATGTTTTGCACCAGGATGTGCTGATCAGCTATGGTACCTCTAATGAAGCCACTCTGATTCTGCAAACCATTGTTTAAAGTGTTATTGGTTAGAGCAAGCACTTTAAAGAAAGAAAGCACAGGACAGACAATTTTACATCCCTGTGGATGCTGGAACCCTGAGCTCTGCAACGTAGAACAGGCTGCAAAGCACACTCTGTACTTCATGTGGACCCCAACCTTGGACAAGGTGACCTCATTTCAGTCATTTGAGCCAGTGTATGCTTTCCTTAGAAGTCCACAGCTATTCATCATTCCTACTGCCAGACAGGAAGGATATTTGCATGATCTTGGTGCTGGCTTTTAGTTAGAGCAGGGGCAGACCAGCAGTGCCATTGTTGGTGTCAGGCAGAAGCTGCCTGCATGCTCTGTTGCTGTTGTACCAGCTGAGATTATATCATGGTGAAGGAATATGCACAAACTAGCACAGGGCTGAATGCCAGTGCAGCACAGCACTGAGCATGGTCCGGTTCCCCACTACATGCACCGTGATGTACAGTACATATTATGATCAGGATCCATATATCTGGTTACTGTTTTCAAGCCTTTGTGACAAAGCAATTACCACATCTAAACAGTTCCCCAGAGCAGGAACTGCTCAGCAGTTTACACAGCGGCTTCATTCTTTCAACATTATTTTTCTATTGGAAAATGAAAGAAAAAACCATCTTCTTTAAAGCACTAATAATGATCAGTCGTACATTTGACCTGTACATTACTGAGTAATTTATTAGTCTACTTATTCACGAAGAACATTGTTCATTGCATGAACATTTTGTTGCTTCTGGTTGTTTATAGGAAAACATTAAATATCGTATCTAATTTCTCCTGTATTAGTAACTTCTCCAAAAGCTTTATCACCAGCCCTTGTACATGATTGGTAATGAAGAATACCAGTCAGCAGATGTTGATTAGATTTAAGAGTAGATGAGTTTCTAGGAATGGAAAGAGAGACTCAGAGAATGGGTGATGATATATGAATACATTTATGAGCTGAAGGCATCAGATCATTCTTTCTGTAAAACTGTTATCACAGACATGACAGTTTTATCGTTTCCTTAGAAGAAGAGGTATCTGCTGGCTGCAATTTCCAGAGTGACAGCTTGCACATGAAATCTGAAGTTTCAAGTGCAGAAGCTCCAACTGGGCTTACCTGCAGACTCTTTTGCTGGTGGTGTGACTTCCATAGGTCAGTTATAGGAAAAGCAAAAAAATAGTGGTCTCTGTCTATTCTTCTTCAGATTCTTAGAGCACTTCTTGTTACATGTATGACCCATACTCTCATTGAATTTTTGGTAGGTCATTTAACATCTTTTCTTGATTTCTTGCTAGTATTTTACTAAATTTGTGCTATAATGAGAAACAAATAGCATGAACAACATCTGTTATTGGATCAGCAACTTTATTTGTGGATTGGTGGCAAACAGTTCACTAAGTGTTTCAAACTGCCACAAAACTACAGCAGAATGAATGTATATATAGAATAAAAGTGCTGAAAACACTAAACTGTATCTCATATAATTGACCTTTCTGTTGTTAGACAGTAACATACCATGGTACTGACAATTTCAAGGATTCAAAAGCCAGTACCAAAAATACATAAAAATGGCCTCAATACACAATATATTTTACTTTTTCTCTATTTCATTTTTTACCTTTCAGAGTACACTCAGAAAACAGACTTCAGCAAATTCAGAGAACTTATTTCTTTGAGAATAAATGGTAAACAGGGAAAAAATGGCCCAACAAAATATCAGTTTAAAGAGATAACACAAAACCAGTAGTGAATTATCCCAACAAGGAAGAGAAATAGAAAGGGTACTGTAAGACTGAATGGTTATGTCAGATGCTTGTTAATGCTTTGCGAATCAAAGAGGAGCCATACAAAATAGAAAGGAATGACATATTACTGGGTGAGAGTACCAGGTAATTGTTGAAATAAGTAGGGAAAAATTAGAAATTTGAAGCACTCAATGGTTCTTTTCAGTCTATTATTAAAAGCAAAATTATTCTGACCCATTTTTTCACACAGATACAGATCAGTAACAAGTCATCAGGAACATATCTTTCAGAGCAGGAAAAGAGTAAGCTAAAGAACCAGATGTGAATTCAAAAACATATTTATGTGTAAGTAATTGAAATCAGCAGGGCTTAATGAAGGTTATTATAAGGTGGCAGTTTTCTTGTAATGTTTAAGCCCCCATATCTGTTTACATTTTCTTTCTCAAGACAAAAATAAGTCATTTAAGAAGATTTCCACTTAATGTTCTCAAGAGGAAAAAAATGGTGATTGAGGAATGGTTATGAGATATGTAATATATACAGGAAATATTGTTATTTTAGCATGCTCAAAATAGCCTCACATCTATTTTCCAGGCAGCCTCCAGTATTAAAAAGTTTGAAAGCGTTTTAACAAATGCTATCTTGACAATTCTCTCAAATAACTTCTACGCTAAGAATTACTTATCATTTAAAATTTTTGTGACTGTTTTCTCCTACAAAATCTTCTTTTAGTATTTTAAACTGTGTTACCACTCAAAGAATTTAAGGCAAATGATATGAAGTTAAATTTATAACTATAGGTATTAAAACTTCAGATTTTTTAAACAGAGCCTGCTATGGATATCCAAAACAAATGCATAAGCATGGGACAAATTCATGGAAGAAAAGCACTAAGGTAGCTGCAAGGTTCAGGAGGATCTTAAAGTCACAGCAGCACAAGTTTGAAACAGGACAAAAGGGAAAACACCCCTCTGTATTTAATTCAGACTTAGAAACTAGTGGTTATGTATTTGCAGTTTGTGTTCATTTTGTTCTCCAGTTGGAAGCGATCAAGCAAAATGAAGAGCACTCTTCTGTAACCTGACACAGGCAAGAAGCAGACATTATACTTAATTCTTTTTGAGTTTGTATTCAAACTCTGAGTTTTTTAATACAGAGATAGAAATCTGTTTTTTTTTAATTTTATGTAGACTCATATCTACAGTTACAGTAAACTCCAAAAAACTGACAAAATAAAACAAAACAAAACAAAAAAGAGATTTATTTAATATAATGAATTTTGCTCAAATTGCTTAGGTAGAGCAAAGAATTATCTGTCAAAACAGCGACTTATATTAATACAATGTATCTGACATATTTAAAGCACAAGGTGTGGCTGTACAAAGAGAATGTGTCTATAGCACTTTAAAGATTAGAGATCTGTCAATCAGTAGTAGTCTGTGAGGGAAAATACTTCTATCTGAAACAAGCAAGCAAAGGAAAAAAAAAAAAACAGAACACAGCATGGAGTAGAATGCGTTATTAATAGACAAGACTCCAAAACTAAGAGCCTTTAAAACAAAAATTTGAAGCAAATAAAAATCAAAGCCCAAAAACAACAGCAAAGAAGAAAATACAAGCAGGTGAAAATTGAAAGATCTGTTTTAAAGATTACGTTTTTTGTGTTGTGTGTTTCTTTGCTTTATTGTTGTTAATCACATCTGTGTAACAGTGAAATGAATGAATTTTGAGGCACTCAGCACATAATGTCAGGATGTTGTCTGCAATCCTGGATTCCCTCAAGGGAGCGGAGGTATTGTTTAATTCTACATTCATCACATTATTCCCAGTCAACCCACTTCACATACTTCTGTGTCCTTAAGCATTACCCTTATTACTTTAACCTCAAACCTGCACTGTGCTCCTTCTTGGTCAAACAGAAAAAAAAGGCTTTTGTTTGCACTGGATATGTATATGTTCATGTATATTCTTCTTAGCTCTATGGTTAATACTCTTGCCTTATTCTCCCAACACTGTTCTATGATGATCACTCATTTAGCATAAACTAGAAAATATACCACAGAGGTTCATCCCCTCTGGTCTGTCACACTGTTATCTTGGACACCTGAAGCAAAGCACTGAACATTTTTCTAACAGGGATGTTCACACAAATAACTGAATCTTTGACCAGTGCTCTCATAAAACTGCAAATAAACAACCTTGAGGTTCTTCAGTATTGGTTCGTTTTTTCTGTGATCACTCCAGACATTCATGAATTATGGCTAGGTGTATGCCAGAATCCTTTTGGCTGTTAATGAATAAATTTGGGTTTTTTAGATTTTTTTCTTAATTAAAAATATTTCAAATGCCACAAGCTGCAAGCAAACCAGCTTCATTTCTAATATTCTTCCATTTAGCAGTCATCTTGCCAAAAGACCAACCCAGCTAAAAACTGTGACTGAAAGGTTGCTTTTAACAAAAAAAGTATTAATTTTCAAGACCAAAAACTTAACACAAATATTCCTTTCCCACAGTAACTCAAAAAGTAAACAAAACTTGAATGTTTTTTTTTCCTCAAGATTTCTTTAACTGTACAGCTTTGATTTAAAATCACAGAAATACCTGAGGTTGATTTAAGCAAGTGAAAGCCAAGTGTAATGACAACAGATCACATGAAGTTCAATTTTGAAGTATACATAAAAGATACTGTTTCTAGAAGGATTTATAAAAATGAATTTCAATATCCCATCAGAAGAAATAGATCTACAATTTCTAGACTATGTAGGGCATTATCACTTCTATTCTGGTCACTCTGAATCTACTTCTATTGAAGAGAAATCTCCCAGATGGATATAGCTCAAAAGGCATAAATTGAAGTGATGAAGCCCTTGTATTCTTTCCCTTCATTCACTTGCTGAATGAAATCATTTCCCTCATAAAGCAGTACTGTTAGTCTCTTGCTTTTCTTTACTTTTCTCATGCAAAATTACTAAATTCACTTTAATATTTTTGGGAGCTGCAGAATATAAATGACACAGGGACATACAGTGACTATGCCAATATACAGGGTCTGACAGAAAAATGCAAAATAATATAATGCTCCCTTAGTGCCTTTTCCATCCTTGTTTGCTTGCTTTTTTTAGATACAGACTTTGTGAATTTTGTTTCTTCTTTCCCCACAGTTTTCCCTTTCCTTAATCCATCCTTCCTCCTTTTCATTTACCTAACCTCCCTCTCATTGTTTCCTCTGTTGAAAATAACATTCAAGCCTCTGTTTTTCTTCATCAGTTCCAGTAAGAGGGTATAACAAAAGAAATCTGGCTTCCTCTGGGAAATGGCTAATCGCAACAGTGCAAAGAGTGGAAAAAACTGCCTTTTTGTCCTAGCAGTGCATTCATGCTACTCAAACAACAAAAGTTGGCTCTGAAATTGGTTCAGTCCACACCTTTGCCACACCAGCATGTAGACAGGAGTGGAAGCATTCACGTGGTAGAGTTGTGGTCCTTTTCCTTCACCAGTCTTCTATCTCAGTTCACGGAGGGAGATGGCTGTGGAGGCAGCAACAAACTGAAAGTCCCTTAGACAAGAGGAAGAAAGCATTTAGGCTTTGACACTCATGCCACCTGTTGTGGACACCTGTATCTCACTGGTACTGATAGTCAGAGCCAATAGGGTGACTCTGAACAAGGAAGGTGTGTGAAAAAAGTGGCTCTGAGTAAATCTATCACTCGGTCATCAAGAGCAGCTGCTTTGGAACCAGCCCAGCCAGATATGAAGCAACCAACATCCAGGTGCAAGGGGGTTCCAGAGGTTTCCTTTGCCTGAGAAGCCCCAACACAACAGAGTGACCCTCCAGCAACAGACGGTTTTGCCAAGAGAGGCTGATGTGGCGTGGGCACTCCCAGGGCAATGGAGGCCATGCCTGTGTCCCTGCAAGAAGCCTCAGGGTGAGCAATGACTAGTCACAGCACAACACGCACAGAGTGGGCAAGCAGTGTGGTTGTCACCTGTACACCCACTGTGTGCTGTAACAGCCGCAGTAGTAGCTCACCCAGCAGGACACTGAGGTTTTGCCAGCTTCGGAAGTGAGGTGTACTCATTCCAACTGACTTTCAAAGCAGAATGGTGAGCTCTTCAGCCTGGAGAAGAAAAAGACTGCAGCTCTGGCAGGGGGGAATTCACTGCCAACCCGTCACAACCAGTGCCTTCACTCAGACAGAAGTTTTAAAGAACGATGCAGACCATCATGCATGGGAAGCATCTGGATCCTTCTCTCAGAGCAGAGGTGAGTGACAAATGTGCCTGTGTAAGATGTACCCAAGTGGAGGACTTCCTGTGACAGCCGACTGACCTGCAGGAGACAGTCAAAGAGCTGCATGCTATCAGTGAGGCAGAGATAGAGGAGGTAGTCGGATTCACACACAACCTGCTCTGAATCTGCAGTCCAGGGCCAAACAGCCCCCAACTCCTCCACTGGCACATCCAGTTGGAGGGGAAAAAACAGTAATGAGAAATGGCAAACTGCCACGTGAAAAACTAACAAGGGGAAAAAAGCCCACCTCAAAGCCTGAAGTGCTTCTTCAGAACCACTTCATGGTTCTCCAGGATGGTAAGTAAAAAGAAACAGTAACAGGTAAGTCATCTGAACTGAATAAGGCAGCCAGACCCACTTCCCATGCAGTATGGGAACTGTTCAATCACGTCCTGTACCTCTTATTGATCAACTAAGGCAAGCACTGAGTCAGCTGCAGGAGCACAGGTGATGACAATTCACCTGTTCAACCAGAAGGGGTGGAACTGGACTCCACCTCTCCTAGACCCCATTTAAGGGATGACCACCACTGGCCATCTCATATTAGAGATCCCTCCCGCGTGGAGTTTTCTCCTGCAAGCCTCAATCCTCAGAGATGGGTGAGCACTTCTCTTTATATTGATTGCCTCTTTTCCATCCCAATAATTTTACTAATTACACCATCAATAAAATATGCTGGCTAACAATGCCATTTGGTATTATTCATTTTGTTAACTTCACCTCTTACATGCATGTAGCAACTGCAGCAACTAAGAAAAAGCAACAGGTGATAGTGGGGGGTGATTCTCTTCTGAGGGGTACTGAGGCACTCATTTGTCACCTTGACCTTCTATTTAGATAGACCTGCTGCTGGACATGACTGAGAGGCTGCTGCTGTGTCACATAGGCACCAGTGATGCAGCTGTCAGCAACCTGAAGGATATCAAGAGGGACTACAAGGAACTGGGAGCAGCAGTGAAGAATTCTGGAGTACAAGTTATCTTCTTATCCACCCTCTAGGTTAGGGGAATGAGGAGGGAGAGGACTGACAGAATTAAGAAAATAAATGGTTTGGGGAGTGGTATTGTGAACAGGGCTTTGTCTACTTATGTCATGGAACTAATTTTGAAAAATCTTGTCTTCTGGGGGAGGATGGGGTTCATCTGTCAGACAAAGGGAAGACTATCTTTGGCAGCAAGCTTTTCAATTTAATAAGAAGGGATTTAAACTAGAGTTGTCAGGGGTGGGGATCCTCAAATCATTGTACTTTGAAGCTGACAATGGTAATGGATGCCCAGAACCTGGAGTAGGATCACAGGCAGGAGAGAATGGGAGAGGTGTTGCCCTCTATGTCAATGACCACCTTGACTCCATGGAGCTCTACCTGGGGGTAGATGAGGAGGTGACAGCTTGCTGATTAGGGTTAAAGGGAAGATGAGGAAGTAGACATTGTAGTGGGGGTCTGCTACAAACCAGCTGACCAGGAAGACCAAGTGGATGAGGCCCTCTATAAACAAATAGGAGCAGCTTCACATTCACAAAACATGATCTTTGTGAGGGACAAAACACTAGTGCACCAGAAATTGAAGAGGTTCCTGGAATATGTTAATGATAACTTCCTCTTCCAAGTAGTACAGGAACCCATGAGAGAAGATGCTATGCTATTCCTTGTCTTCACCAACAAGGACTGGCTGGTGAGTAATGTGAAGCTCAAGGGCAGCCTTGGCTGTAGTGACCACTTAGTGGTGGAGTTCAAAATCCTAAAGGTGTCGAAGAGGGTGCACAGCAAGCTTGCTACTCTGGACTTCAGGACAGAAGATTTTAAACTCTTCAGGGAGTTGCTTAGCAGGATGATACAGAAGAAAGCCCAGGAGGGAAAAGGGACTCAAGAAAGCTGGTCAGTACTCAAAGGCTATCTCCTCCAAGTCTAGAGGTAGTGCACCCTGAGAAAAAGGAAGGCAGGTAAGAATGCCAGAAAACCTCCATGGATCAATGAGGAGCTCCTGGACTTACTTAAGCTCAAAAAGAAATAGAGAGTGGAAGCAAGAACAGATTACCTGCAAAGACTACAGAGAAATTGACCAAGCAGCCAGGGATCAGGTTAGGAAAGCTATAGCCCAGACAGAATTAAATCTATCATTGATAAACAGAAGATCAGGGAATACATGGGCCCTCTCCAGAAGGAAACTGGACAACTGGTCATGAGGAACGCAGAAAAAGCTGAGGTGCTCAATGACTTCTTCATCCTAGCCTTCACTGGCAAGGGCTTTAGCCACAACATGCAAGCTGCAGAAAGCAATGGTAAGAACTTGGAGAAGGTAGATCTGCCTGCTGTAGATGAAGATTAGGTTCAAGACTATCTAAAGAAGCTGAAGGTGCACAAGTACATGGGACCCAGAGAGATCCGTTCATGGGTTCTGGGGAGCTAGTGGATGAAGCTGCCAAGCCACTGTCCATCATATGTGAAAGGTTTGTGGCAATCTGGTGAAGTTCCCACTTATGGGAAAAGGGGCAACATAAACCCCATTTTCAAGAAGGGGGAAAAAAGAGTTCCAGGGATCTACAGGCCTGTTAGTCTCATCCCAGTGCCTGGCAAGATCATGGAGAAGATCCTCCTCAAGGCCCTGCTAAGGCATTTGGAAAATAAGAACAAGGTGATTGGTGGTTACAAACATGGCTTCAACAAGGGCAAGTCAAGCCTGACAAACATGGAGGCCTTTTATGATGGAGTTACAGCATCAGTCGATAAAGGAAAAACAACTGATATCATCTACCTGGATTTGTGCAAAGTGTTTGACACTATCCCTCGTGACATCCTGGTCACCAAATTGGAGAAAAATGGATTTGATGGATGGACCATTTGCTGGATAAGGAATTAGCTGGATGGTCACACTCAGAGTTGCGATCAACAACTCTAAGTGCAGATCAGTGACAAGTGGGATTGGTGCTGGGACTGGTGTTATGTAACATCTTTGTTGGCAACATGACAGTGGGATCGAGTGCAGCCTCAGAAAGTTAGCAGTCTAGAGGGAAGGGGTGCAGAGGAACCTGGACAGGCTTGAGAGGTGGGCTTATGCCAACCTTAATGAAGTTCAATATGTCCAACAGCAAGGTCCTGCATCTGCATTGAGCAATCCCAAGCACAGGCACATGTTGGATTGAGAATGGCTTGGCGGTAGCCCTGAGAAGAAGAATCTGTGGCTGTCAATTGAAAGACTCAACATGAGCCAGTAATGTACTCTTGCAGACCAGAAGGCTAACTGTATACTGGGTTTCATCACAAGAAGTGTGATCAGCAGGTCAAAGGAGGAAATTCTGCCCCTCTACATTGCTCTCTTGAGACTCTACCTAGAGTACTGTGTCCAGTTCTGTGGCTTGCACTGTAAAAAGGACATTAGGGGGCCATAGAGGAGGGCCACAAAAATGATCAGAGGGATTGAGCACATTTTCTGCAGGAAAAGACTGAGAGAGCTGGGACTCTTCAGCCTGGAGAAGAAAAAGCTCTAGGGGGACATTATAGAGGCCTTCCAGCACCTGAAGGGGGCCTACAGGAAAAAGCTGGGAAGAGACATTTTATAATGGCAGGAAGCGATAGGACGAGTGGAAATGACTTTGAACGCATATACTTTAAACCTACCCTCTTTATTAGGAAGAAATTATTTACTGCAAGGGTGATGAGACACAGAAACAGGTTGATCAGAGAGGCTGACAGTGTGCCTTCCTTGGAAGCATTCCAGGCCAGGCTGGATGGGGTTTTGAGCAACCTGGTCTGGAGGGAAGTGTCCCTCCCCCTGTAGATGGCGGTGGAACTAGATAAGCTTAAAAGACCCTTCCAACCCATTGATTCTATGATTGAATTATTTTCCAGTGTTCCTTCTTTGGAAGAGTAAGGCTGCAAATAAAGCCAAACCCAAAGACTCCAGTTCACTTTCACATATTTTTCATTTCTATCTCTTTTGCAAATAAAAGTTGCTCAACTCTATTCACTTGACATCACTGAGGGGTGAATAGAATCCTTACATTTCATTAGCACTTCAAATTGTTATTTACAAAGCTTCCAGTGTAGAGAAATAATGACAGGTAGTTCAATTCTCTGCTCACTGATGCATGGTATGACCAGCAAACATTCCATACAATCACCCTTAAGTAATTGTACAAAGTTATTTTGAACAATTTTTCCTAATGTTAACATCTGAAAATGGGGTTGAGCTATGTATTTATGCTCATTACAGCTATTCAGCATGTAAATAGTTATTTAGAAACCAGAAGATGGAAGGGGTGATACGTAAGGGCATGTTTTTTTGTAAAATATGCATAAATGACAAGCTGTTACAAAAGGACTGACTGGAATGTAGACTGAGTGTCAGGTGTGTACATGAGGAAAAGATGTCAGGCAATGTGCATGTGTCCATGCTGCACTGGCACGGCAATCAGTAACATCCCAGAAAGTATAATAATGCTGTCAATGACTTTATCAGTACCAATTGAGTCCCTTTAGGCAACTCAATGTACTGGAAAATAAGATTGATGCAATCTATATAATGATAATGGAAAATTAAAACACTGCTGTATTTGAAAAAAGTAAATTGCTTTTAAGAGGAAATACCATATACTCAACCCTTCCTCCATGTTACACATTGGTACACACGGTGTGTAACTCCATAGCATTGGTACCCAGGAATAGTTGACACTTTCCCTCACCTGGTGGCTGTGCTGGACCTGATGGACCCCAGGGTATGGTTGTTTGGCTCTTTGGGCAGCCAAACTGGCTTATATTCAGTTTGTCATCAAACAGTCTCCACATTCCTCTCCACACGGCTGTACTACTGTCTCTCATTCCCCAGTCTGGACACATAGTAAGAGCTGCCCCACCTCAGGTGCAGAATCTGGCATTTGCTCTTGTTAAAGCTCATGCAGTTGGTGATTGCCCAGCCCTTCAACTAGTCAAGGTTTCTCTGTAAGGCCTATCTGCCCTTAAGAGAGTCAATAGCTCCTCCCATGCCCACAAAGTTAGTATAATTTCAATCCTTGCATCCAAGTCGTTGATGAAAACATAAAAGATAATCAGCCCTAAAATGGAGCCCTGCAGAACCCCAGTAATATCTGGCTGCCAGCCTGATGCAACTTCATTTACTATAACCCTTTGAGATCAACAAATTATTCACCCACCATAATAAAATTTTGTCCAGTAGGACATGATGAGAAATAACACAAAATCTTTGCCGAAATCCAAAAAGATTAGGTAAACTGGCTTCCTTTGGTCAGTGAGGTGGGTAAACTTGTCATAAAAGAAAATTAAGTTAACAAAACAAGACTCTCTCCTCACTGACCTGTGCTGGTTGTGATCAATGTCTGCATTGTCTTTCAAGTGCTTTTCAATAACTCCTAGAATAAATTCCATAATTTTGCCAGGCAGTGAAGTGAGACTGACGGGCCCGTAATCACCAGGGCATTCTTTCTTTCCCTTCTTGAAAACTGGGACATTTGCCAGCATCCAGTCAAGTGAGACCTCTCCAGGTTCCTAAGGCCATTGAAAAACAACTGACAGGTGGCTGCAATGGCATAAGTCAGCTCTTTTAGTAGATAGGGATGAATCTAATCAGGTGCTATAGAAGCATGTGCATCCTGCTGGAGCAGTAAATCCCGTACAGTTTCAGATCTGGCTTGGAGTTTGTCATTAGCATTATCACAGTCCTCCAACTCTGGGCTCTGGGTGCTGAAGACAGACACAAGGAAAACATTAAACATCTCTGTTCCATCTGC
Organism: Callipepla californica brunnescens; assembly: GCA_023055505.1. Classification (NCBI taxonomy): domain Eukaryota; kingdom Metazoa; phylum Chordata; class Aves; order Galliformes; family Odontophoridae; genus Callipepla; species Callipepla californica. Next base: position 2,594,037 of record JALIRH010000023.1, on the reverse strand, counting down.
ATCCCTATTTGTGAGGTGATTATCCTCATCAAGTTGTAGATCAGTGTTATATGTGATCTCCATTTTGTTTTTAATATATCCTGTAAAGCCCTTTTTGCTGTCCGTCAGAGTAGTGGACAGCTTCAATTCAGAGTTCTGTCCGCACACATTTCCTCTGTACAATGCCAGACAACCTCTCTGTCATAGCCCCAAGTCAAAAGACCTTGTGTCTAGTGGCCATATACTTTCTTTTTTCAACTATGATCAAGGATGTGGATGCACATTGTTTTTGCTTGCTTGGACCACAATAAGTGAGGAATAATCGTCTTCAGCTGCATATAAAATATATTATATTGTTAATGTATGTAAGAAACAAAACTTCTTTTATTTTTTAAAATATTTTTGTCAAAACGTTAAAAAAAAAGGCAACAAAACATAAAACTGGTGGGTTAGTGTGTGGGATCTGTTGAATCACAGCCTGAACCACTGGTTGATAACCTGAGGCAAGCACTGAGTTAGCCACAGGAGCACAGGTGAAGGCAGTTCACCTGTGTGACCAGAAGGGGGGGGGGAGTCTGGCTCCCCCTCTCCCAGAGCCCATTGAAGGGCTGATCACCACTGGGGAAGGATCCCTTGCTGGAGATCCCTCCTGTGTGGAGTTTCAGGCAAGCCTCAACCTTTGGTGATAGGTGAGCCCTTTCTAATTTATTGTGTGTCTTTATACCATCAGGATAATCTGTCCAAAAATATACTGCCCATCTTTTTTATATTGTTTGGGTACTATTCATTTAGGATATTCACCCTACAGTTTGACATTAGATCATTAGACTAGGCTTTAGAAGATCTCTGCTCATCCAAAATGGCCTTCTACCCCGCCTGCATAACAGCTGACATTTTGGAATTGCCTGTTCCTGTGCTTTTAAGAAATTGTATTTGTAAAGTGATTTGCACTGGTGAACCAGTTTTCCAGGGGAAATCTTACTAACTAATTTCTTGAACAGCCTGATGTCTGCTCATCCCACATCTAGGGTTGAAATTTTGGCGGCACTTTTGCTTTTAAATTTAAATTTTAAGGTTTTAAATTCAACTACTTCATGTTCACTTTGGCCAACGCAGCCATCAATCGATACTTTATTCATGAGATCCTCACTGTTCAGCTTCATTTATTGCACAAAAACACCTGGAAATGCCTATTATTAGAATATGCAGGAAGAGAGTTGTGAGTCTCCCTACTTAGCATACACACAGACATACACATTTAGAGGAAAATACATGTAATGTATTAGAATGAAGACCGACATGGAATGAAGGAAAAACAAATATGTATTACACTGTACTTCATTTTGAGACAGTAAAACTAGTAATTCCAGGCACAGAATTGAAATTCCTCCTGCATGGAAAGCAGTCCTATGTTTCTATACAAAACATAAATCTTTTTTGTTAGTTTATCTGTACTCCTTTGTATGAGCCACTTACCATCATTTCACAGCAGTCCTGGTCAATTGGGAAAGTGTTGGACACATGGGGACTTGCCAATGTGAGAACTTTCTAAAGGAAGGATGAGAAGGAGGATCCAGGGATCTTCAGGCCTGACCTTAGTATCAGGAAAGGTCATGAAGCAGATCATCTTGAGTATAATCACACAGCATGTGCACAACAACAAGGGGTTTGCACCTACCCAGTGTTGGATCATGAAAAGCAGTCTTGCTTGACAAGCCTGATCTGCTATGGCCAGTATCCTACACAGGGAATGAGGAAAAGGTTGTAGACACATCTACCTAAACACAGTAAAGACTTTAACACTGTCTCTCGCAGCAGTCTCCTGAAGAAGCTGGCAACTCATGACTTTGATTGGTGTAATCTTTGCTGGGTAAAAACCTGGCTGGATGGCCTGGTCTGTAGAGTGGTGGTGAATGAAGCTAAATTCAGCTGGCAACCAATACTGAGTAGCGCTCCCCAGGGGTTAGTACTAGGCTCTATTCTGTTTATTATATTTACTGATAATCTGGATAAGTAGATTAAGTGTACTCTCAGCACACCTGCGGATGACACTAAGTAGGGAGGAAGTGTTCATCTGCCTGAAGGCAGGAAGGTGCTACAAAAGGATCTGGATAGGCTGGATCAATGAGCTGACGTTAATCGTACAAGCTCCAACCAGACCTGCACTTTGGTCACATCAACCCCATGCAATGCTACAGGCTTGAGGCAGAGTGTCTGAAAAGCTGTGTGGTGGAAAAGGGTCTGAGAGTGTTAGTCGACAGCCAGCTGAACATGAGCCAGCAGTGTGTCCAGGTGGAAAAGAAGGCCAATGATATCCTGGATTGTACGAGAAACAGTGTAGTCAGCAGGAGCAGGAAGGTGATCATCACTCTGTCCTCAGCCCTGGTGAGGACATACCTCAGGTACTGTGTTCAGCCTGGGGCCCTTCATTCCGAGAAAGACAATGAGGCCCTGGAGTGAGCCCAGAGAAGGGTAAGAAAGCTGGTGACAGTTCTGGAGCACAAGTCTTGTGAGAAGTGGCTGAGGGAATTGGGATTGTTTAGTATTGAGAAGAGAAGGCTCTCAGGAGACCTTATCACTCTGTACAGCTACCTGAAGAGAGGTTGTGGCAAAGTGAGGTATCAGTGTCTTCTTCCAGGTAGGATGAGAGGGAATGCCTTTAAGTTGTAACAAGAGAGGTTCATGTTGGATATCAGGAAAAATTTCTTCCCTGAAGAAGTGGTAATGGACTGGAACAGACTGCCCAGGGAAGTGGTGGAACCATCATCCCTGGAGGCATTCAAGAAATGTACAGATTTGGCACTTAGTTACATTTATATGCACACTTACGTACACTTACGTGGGTATGATGGTAATGGATGGTCTTTTCCAACCTTAATAATTCTATGATTCAATGGAGAAAGACAAAATAACATTCAACAAAAGGCTCTAAAGAGACAGATGAATATTGCTGAGTAATTAGTTGTACAACCCCTTTTCAATGTGTCTTAATTATCAAAAGACTGCAAAATGGTCACAGTGATGTTGACTTTCAAAAAGTTTATGAAGAAGATGCAGAAGAGGAACTGCAGAGCAGCCTGACTGTTGATTTGAGTAGCTGCTGGAAGATATCATAAGAAGTGAAATGAACAGGAGAATGGATAAAAGCTGTAAACAAGGGAAAAATCAGACTTCTCTTTACACATGAATTCACTGTTACTCTTGAATTAGAATATAATACAATATAATTGGAATTGAGGCTAATGAATCAAATAAAATGAGCAAGAGAGAGTGTCCGATAAACCGAAGGCCTTACGCTAACGCTGAAGGCGATACGGCAGCGAGCACCCACTGCTGAGTCGATCCCGAAGGAAAGAGAGTGTCCTGTGACCGCAGAGAGTTTTTATCTGTTCCCTCTGAGCGGAAAACACGTAAAAATACAAAGCATTGCAAAGTCCTCTGGGGAATGTAGTTCTTCTTCTCTTCTGAGACAGGTATACCTGGAATTACCAACGATCCATGGGGCTGGAGTATTAACTCTTTGACCCTTAATGCACTACATGATGTTATGATGTGGAATACCAATGCCAAAAATCATAAAACCATGACAACAGGGTATCCAAAACCATTTCCGATCCAAACGGAACACTGTCTTTCTGCTACACACACTCAAATGTCATGGTATTAAGGCTTAAAATTGAATTGTTATAGTATGTAATGGAGAACAAACATGATGAAAGGAAATACGAAGATTTCAACATATGTTTTCCAGAATATGACACCATATGTGATGTTTCATTTCCCTCCTACAACTTCTAAATTGTTTCCTCTATGGAAACAACACAAATGCAGATATCATCACTGTTATTTCATTTTTTCTAGATAACAACCAAGAGAAGAAAAGTGTGAGTACAGTCGCTCCTATGATAATTTTTTCAAGTCATATCTGAAAACAAGAATAATTAGGGTAATATACAAAAAAAATTTCCTTCGTTTGGAAAAAATCCATAAGAGTTTATTTTCTAACAGTGCTTCTTAGTTAGGGCTCATTTGAAATTCATGCTATTATTCCTACTTGCAGCAATAAGCCACTCCTGTACTTCAAACAATAGACCTGGCTATATTTTTTTCTAGTTTTTGAAATAAGCACATCAGCAAATGTATATGCCTCTATTTTATGAATTTTGTAATAGTACTGACTATGCAAACTAGTCAACACTACTATTTGTTCTGTGCTGAAATGTCAGGATGCTGATGGCTGCCAGTCTTGAATTTTTGTTAATATGCTTATAATTGTTTGGGGCACTATGTGTAATTCTATTAAACACATTCTACATGTGAAGATATGTCATGGTCCTCCTTTCCCACAGAATTTTGTTATTTTTGTCCTGAACTTCGGTAGCTATGACAGTTTAGTTAGTTTTAACTAAAACTCTCCTGCAGAGCTTCCTTTGCCTGTTATAGTTGCTTCCTCCTCTTATTGTAAAGCAAGAGCTATTTCAAAATTTTCTAGGCTTTTAGACTTAGTAGGTCAAGCGCATGAACTGAATTTGGTCTTCATGAGCTCTCTGCCCTTTCTACCTCATCAGGTTGATAATAATGTTAAGTATGCAAACAGCTGACTTAAAAAACAATTCTAAAATAAGATTTATTTCTTTATTAAGGTGAAGATTTAGTGTGCAAGCCCAGACCTCTTTTGCTGTCTGGACAAGCATAACTGTGTGACTCATCTTCTGGAGTAAACTCAAAGCCATTTTTCATAAATATTCAAATACCCTCACCTTTCATATTCTTTCCCGCTTCACTTCAAGCACGGGAAGCTATCTTGTGATATCACTTTCCTTTATACTTTATATTGACAGGATAAAATTAATTCTCTGATACTAAAATATTATTTGGATTTAAATGGATGTCTCTATTTTTAATCCTGTAATCTTAACATGGGATTTCATTTCTGACACTAGAGTCTAGTCTGTTCTTTTTTCCCTCACTTTAAATGTGCGAACTTTAACGTCAACCAGAAAAAATACCAGCAGTTCTTAGAAAACCTCATTGCTCCACGCAATAGATCAATATTTAACCAAAAGAGTTATGTTAAAAAAATAAGACCCTAAGCTTTGAAGTTCTAAATACAGCTTTAGCATTCGGAGGTTACAGAATGTTCAGGTTTATTTTTCCTGCAAAGCATCTTTTTGTTGCTGTTTGTTTGTTCATTTTTTATACTTTGGAATCCTAGCCATATAGGACTGCGAGTTTTTGCTTTCCCATTTATTTCTGTACACTGCAGCTAACTACCCACTGTTGTATGGGACAAGGATAAGTATATTCATTATCAGTGATATTTAAAAACTGGACCATAAAGGACTCAAAGCAAATATAAAAAAAAAAAGAGAAGAAAAAAAAAAAAAAAAAGGGGTTCGACCTGTTAAGGTTCATTTGCTTATACAGTGGCAATCCTTGAACAAAGAAGGATCTGTAAAGTGACTGATGATTGTCTGAAGGGTTCTCACAGAAGTTTTACTCTCTGAAGATCCTGTGGGTTGGCCTTTGTTCTGGAAGGTAAGAATTGCCAAAATGGCTCCTGAAGATACCAGTTGAATCCATGGGACAGCAAAACGTGAACTGTGAGAAACTATTCCTTTTCAGAGTGGGAAGTGCATTTTATTTATTGATATAGTTATCATAAAGAACAATTTATTTTTCATGCATTTACTTCAAATTTACACCAACAGAAAAACTTTTCATAATAAGCTGTAGAGACAAGCCTGGAAAAGCACATGTGATTATGTTCCTTCTTTCAAAAAATATCTAAAGATATGTAGCAACAGAGAGAGACCTTTACTTAGAGCACAAATTTCCCTTAGAACAGGCTGTAACATTTCTGAATGCTATTTCCTGCATAATTTCTTGTTAATTCATCAGCCTACCTAACTAGCACTGTTGTACTTTTCTGTCTTCATTATGCTTTTAATGTCTTTCTCAGATACTGTTTCAGAAAGAAACAATTTGCTGATTTGGGGCAGAATTTGACCTATGTACATTATAAACAATGCAGTGGAATACTCAACTGATCATTAAATCAAAATGTTCTAAAAAAAGAAAACCACAAATAATAATAGTCCTTAGAAGAGTGACTGGCTGGCAAGCTGAAAAGATGAGAAAGCAGATTATTTCAAAAACTGTGTTAAGGACCATGTTTTAGTTTGTTTTTCTTCTGTTACTATAGTATACAATTCAATTTATTTTTTTTTAAATTTCAGTCCCCAACAGCAAGCACACAGACAAACCCGGTGTTTACTTCTAGAAAGGGCAGAGGCTGCAGCACAGGGAGGGATGGGAGGGAAATGCGAGGTCATAGCTAGGGCAAATTCCTGCTGATTTCTGATAGCATATGCTTCCTTATGGAGCCATTTAGAGCAGTTACAGCCAGATCCCTTAAGAATCACTTCTAGTTATTGTTTTTCCACTTCTCTTGCATTTCCTTATCCTGTATTAGGCAGATTAGCTCTGGAGTTTGATACTGTCACTTGCTCTCCCTTTCATGGAGGCAGATGGTGTACAAGGCAAAGTTTATTTCTTTACTAGCAATCCAGCAGGTGCCCAGCCACAGGGGCCAGGGAGGAGCTGCAAGTGCAAAAGCACTGCAGCTGGTGCTTGGAATGCTGTCAGTGGATCTGAGCTAATCAGGCTTGTGCTGCTGGGACAGAAACTCCTAGTTGTTGTTTTTTGTTGTTGTTTTGTTTTTCTCCTGGAGGATCAGGAACATCAGGAAACAGTTCTGATTTCAGCATTTCACAAAAAATAATCTCAAATAGTAGCTCATAGAAAAATACATACTGTCAAATTTTTTACCTGTGGGGTCTCAAGGAACCAAGGGATTGCAAAAAGATGTATTACTACTGCTGTTGCCTTATTTTCTTAAACTTGCTTTTCTTCAGCTTGTTTGTGATTTCTTCTTTATGAGTTCTTCAACAGAGGCACTTTAAGAAATATTGAATAAGAAAATAAATAATAAAAGTAACCTCATATCTTTCTTCTGTTTTCAGTATCCTTGAATGAGATGTGCTCATTAATTTAATTTCAATATTAGTTTCAGCATTGTTAGAACTCTCTACCTAACACAAAAACTTACTTTATTGGAAGGCAGCCTCATACATTAGGTTCAAAAGTTTAACTCTTATTCTGAAAAGAAAAGGATACTGTGTTATTTACAGAGCGATTCAAAACTGTTTATATCAGATTATCACATAGCTGAACATTCATTTATTGATTCCAAACTCCTTAGAATATTAACATTATGAGTCTCATCCCTCAACTTTTAAGCAATATATCAGGGAAAGTAAAGGGATCTGAATTCACAGAAACATTTAGCAAGAAATATTACCTTTCAAAAAGGCATAGGTAGCATAACACATCACATGATTATGGAGAACAAAACGTTCAGGGCAGATAATATTAGTTCATCAAGTTAATTTTCATTCTATTGGTCAAGATTACATCAGCTCATATTTAGCTATTTACAGTCACGCTTTGTAGGATACAATTTTGTGGCTTTTGAAATGGAAGACAGATAATCAGGAGGCAGTGGAGACAGAAACTGCTAAAACTGATGCTGAAATTGCAGGAAGTTTTCATTACTAAAGTAAGAAATACAAGCAATGTTTAAACCTAAATCATGCAGGTTCATCTGTTAAACAGAATGTATCAGATTTTGGAAGAATCTGGTTAATGTTTATAGTGACTTCCAGTCTGACAGTGTGTTGTGGCAGACTGTGAAGGAGGAATGTGAGAATGCTTGGCAAGGAAATTCCTTTGATCCTAACGGAGGGGCAGAGCCTGTCCAGGCCTAACGAGAACAGAAAGCTATAAAACATTCCAGATCAAATCTAAGCAGGAATGAGGAAGGCTAAAGAAAAGAAGTTGAGGACTGCCTTGCAGAGGATGCTCAAACTGTGGAAAAAAAGGTCCCTATACACACCAGAAGTAAGAAAGTGGTAATGAACCTGATGAGATTGCTTCATAACAAAAGTCTCAGAGAGGAGCTCCGGGATGGCAATGCTAGCGTAAAGATTTCTTTGGGACTAAAGCTGGGGAGGACAGCTCGGAGATTAACTATCAAGTAGCAGTGCTTCTGGCAGGGGTCACTGAGCACAACGAGTACATGCTGACAGAAAAGCACGAGCTCCAAGAGGAAAGCGCCTCGCTGGCCTTCCAGACTGCCCGCTGGGGAAGGTGATCACACAGACGCGGGCTAAGGGCACGCATCTCCGCTTCTGAAGCCCTGCACCCGAGGAAACGCCAGGGAGCTGCCTGAGGGGAGGGCCAGCGGGTGGGCAGGGCAAGGCGCTCCATCCGAGGGCGGAGGCACGCAGCACGGCACGGCCCCGTTCCCGCGCCAGGCCCCGCCCCGCTGATGGCCGCGCCCCCCCCGGCAGGTGCGCGCCGTCCGGCGGGGGCGGATGCTCTCCCGCCTCCGCGCATGCGCCTCGCCGCCGCAGCTGGGGTTTCTTCGTCTGAGCCTGCGCGCTCCCTTCCACCCTGGGGCGAGATGGCGGCGAGGAGAGCGGTCCCGGGTAGCGAGTGAGGGGGGCGGCTGGGAGCCGGGGCGGCGGGCACAGGGCCCCGGCGCGCCCGAGGGGACACGGCTGCCCTGCGGGGTCCGGGTTCGTGCAGCGCTTGGGAAGGAGGCTGGGGCCGCCCGTAGGTCGCCGCGGGAATGGGGATCTGGGGAGACGGGGCAGGGTCCGGCCCTCGCCGGTGAGGAGGGGAGCGGTCGCCGCGCCGCGTATGCGCGCCCTTCGGCCGCCGCCTGAGGCCGCCCCGGGGGTCCGCTTCGTGGGTCCGCGGCGGGACGCGTCGAGGAGCCGCGGCGGCGCTGCCGGGCGGGCGGAGCGAGGCGGACAGGTGAGTACCCTGCCCGCTTCCCCGGGCCGCAGCTCTTCACACCTTTCTCCCCTGAAGCGCGTCGTCCTGCTCCCCGCCCGCTGGTTGCCTGCGGCCCACGCTCCGAGTGGGGGACTGCCTCCTTTAGGTGTTCGCTCCCCCCCTCACCCCGAAGCCTGGTCGTGGGTTGTTGCAGAGCCGTTAGTAGCAGTAGTGTTGTGTGGTGTGACTTTACTTCACGGCTTTGAACTTAAAAATCTGCCCCAGAGTATTCAGAAACTTGGTGACTGAAATGTGGAATAGGAAGGCAGGGATAGCAAGGCCCACTGACTGGTTCGGGGAAAGAGCTCATCAGCTCTCTTCCTTTAAAAGGTTTGGAGTCCTTAACCTGCAAAAACCTTTCTGTAGCTGTTAGGTTAGCCTTTCTCATCAAAGAGAAGGCTCCAGGGAGACCTAATTGTGGCCTTTCAGTACTTGAGGGAAGCTTACAAACAGGATGGGCGGACGGGACAAGAAATGAAGGCTTTAAACTAAAAGGGGGAGCGTTTGTTAGATTTTAGGAGGAAATTCTTTACTTCAAGAGTGGTGAAGCACTGGAACAGGTTGCCTAGAGAAGCTGGGGGTGCCCCATCCCCAGGGACTTTCAAAGCAAGGTTGTATGAGGCCCTGGGCAGCCTGATGTAGTGAGTGGCAGCCCTACCCACGTCATGGATGGGCTTTGATATCTCTTCCATCCTAAGCTAGTCTAATATTCAGTCCGCAGGGGCTTTTTCAATTGCTTCCTTTCATAACAAGAAGTTAAGAGACTTGAGGTGAAGGGTAGATATGTACAGGTGTGACTTAACAGTAGTTAAAGTCATTCTAGCTTCAACTGCTGTAAAATGTCCAGATTTGAGTAAATGATGACTTCACAGTGTAGCCACAGAGTAATAGAGGAGCAGAGATGCAAATTTACTCAACTGTGTAATGACTTGTTTGTTGTTGCCCTGCCTCCCTTAATAATTATGAACAATGTGATAGTAGTGGCCTGTAAAACTGGGAAGACAAGCATTTTGTAGAGCTGTCCTGGAAACTCAACTTCTTAAAAACTAAAGCTTTATGAAAGCTGATTTCACATAAATACTTCTTCCAACTACCAAGTGAACAGGAGATGGTTTTTTTTTCCTGTGCACCAGTGGAGAAGCACTAGTTTGGAAAATTTTTTTCAAGTGGTTGTAACTTAAGTTTTGGTGAGAGTTGAGTAAGATTAGTTCACTAATTGAAAGAGGAGCAGAACTTTTTCTGTTCAGGTGCTGTAATCTTGTTTGAAGAAATTTGTACGAATGCCAAATGGTTTTATCCAGTCCTGAACACAGGAGAGTCATTAGTCGTCTTACAGAGAATGTCACAAGATTGAAGAATCATCAAATGGCTTTGACTGGAAAGGACCTTCAAGACTGCCCAGTTTCAATCCCCTGCCTTGGGCAGGGTTGGTGCCCATTAGATCATGCTGCCCAGGGCCCCATCCAGCCTGCTGTTGAGCACTTGAAGGGATGGGGCATCCACAGCTTCTCTGGGCAGCCTGTGCCAGCGCCTCACCACCCTCTGAGTGAAGATTTTTCTCTTAACATCTAAGGTAAATCTCCCCTTGCCCTATCACTATCAGACTATGTAAAAAGGCCTGCCTATTTATATGATGGCTTTTTTTTTTTTGCCATTTCTCCCTTCTCATTTATCAGAGGGTTACAGTCTCCTTACCCTTTTATTATTATTATTTTTTTAATCGATGTGCCTGTAGAATTCCTTTCTGTTTTTCACACCTCTTTCCAGGCCACTCATCCCTGCTTCCACTACTTTTTCTTCTGTTCCCTCAATTTGAACAACAGGTGTTTCCTCAGCCACAACAGTTTTCTGTGTCCCCTGCTCAGTTTCTTATGCTTGGGAGGTGGAGAGCTTTTGTGTACTCAGAAAGGTGTCCTTAAAGAGTTGCTAGCTCTGCTTTGTTATTTTGTCTCTAAGGACAGCTGCTTGGGATCTCATCCAGTAATTCTTTAAGCAGACGGAGTTGTGCTTTTCTGAAGTTCAGAATCCCGGCCCATGTTCCTTGAGATCATGGTTCAGTGTTTCTGGATATGTGTCTTTTCCTGTATTTATGATGAGGACTGTAGAGTAGTTCCACCATGGGGGGAAAAAAAAGAAAGACTTTACAGTAGTATTTAGGCTCCTTGAGTGCATTACATTCCAGAAGCAATCATAAGTGAATTGTTTGGTAAAAGTTTTTTTTACTTAATTGTAGAATGAAAGAAACAAGCTAGAATTCTGTAAATTCAATTGCTAATATACTTGATGATTTTATTTCTAAATATGCGTAATAAATACTATTGAGGATAAAAACATGCCTTAAGAAACGCAATGAAATGCGTTCTCAAGTACATTCAGTTTGGGTACTCGAGCATCTGTTGCACAAAATACATCAAGTAACTAGTGTCACCGTTGCAGTTTCTTAGATTGTTAAACTGCAATGCCATCAACAGTATGCTGTGCCATAGAGTGCACAAGGCTTTAGGTATTTGATTTAGATAACAGCAGTTAATTTAATACTACTAATTTATATTTTGTGTTTATGGTACCTCATGGCTACTTTGAAAAATATGTATGTATTTGTGTATATAAATACACTTTCTGTAAAGACTGCTAGAACCTTCTTATCTAAATCTTTTGTGTAAAGGGGTTGTCCAGTTATGTTTAAAACTAAATAGAATAGTGAAACTTAATCCTAGAATTGAAGAAGAAAGGGAAAACTTTGGTTTGATCAGCTTTATTTTAACTATACTAAAATTCTTAACTTAGAAAGGCCTAAACTAGCTTCATTTACTCTACAGCATTTAACTTGTTTTGAGCAGCTGAGTAATGAGTACATTGTTTATGTGAGTATTATACGTGCTTTTAGAAATATGGTAGGGGATTCTGAAATATCAGGAGTGGCATGTGAAAGTATAGCACTGATTTACGGATCTCATAATTTGCAAACCAAACTGCAAAAGTTATTTTGTGGCATTGTACAGTGGAATTCCATTAATTTTTACAAACCCCATCTGAAGCTCAACGTGAGGATTGTTTTTTTGTTGTGTTTAGGCCTTATATTCTTTAAATTGTTATCTTGGAGGATAGGAAGCAATACCTTTTTTTCTTTGTATCTGGTTGTCGTGTTTTCACAGTATCCTTTTTAGTGACATTTATGATGGTGGCTGAGTAAGCTGTGAGTGAGTGGACTGAAGTTAGATAGGTTAACAACTTGGTGAGGACAATGTGCACTGCTAACCTTTCATGTGAGAAGGAAAAGAATGCACTTCAGATTATCTCATGAGCTAAGTTTGCATTGAATTCTCCACTGTGAGTTTAAAATCAACATGAAGTTGAATATGCAAGGACTCAGCTTGGAAATGGAATCCAATGGTTGTAACTAGTTTTCAAATAGATATCCTAGTAACTTGCTGTTCAAATTCATATTATTTTCACCATCCACTTCAGGTTGCACTACAGGTGCTCTTAGCCTTGAATCCTACTTCACACGCTCCCCTTCTAATGATCTAATGTCTAATCCTGTTAGGATTTTGATTCTGATTAACTTCAGTTATGACTACAACCCGTGTTGTTTGTTAAGACAGTGATAAAATAGCTTGTGTGCTGTTGTGGAACTCTGCTTGCTGGACAATTGTCATACATTTTTAGTTAAAAGTCTGCGTCTTATTATTTAAGTTGTAGCTGGAGAATGAAGTTATCAGGCAGGAAATACTCACAGAAATTATAGACCACTAATGTTTAATGAGTATTTTTCAGTTGAAAAAAATGGTTAGGTTTCATTATCTCCACACGCTACTCTAACAGTAGTTCTACTATTAACTGATAGTTCTACTGCTGCTTGCTTGTCATGATCACCAGACTAGTATATAACAATTAGACTTGTCCACCAGGGATTAACAGAGCTAGATGAATATTTTCATTTTTGTCTTTTGTTATTGCTTAAACATTAGCTAGTAGAAATGAAAAATTTTAGAAGAGGGAACATTCTTTGAGAGTGGAGAGGCTTCTTTTTGCGTTTATGTCCATGTCGATTTTCAGAAGGTGAGAAGTAAAATCAAATGAGTATCTTTTGAATTAGTTGTTAGAGCAAAAATCAGTTTTATTTATGGAAATGATAATCTAAGTCATGAAAAATTTTGAACATTAGTAGCATTTTGAGGTGTATGAAAAGTAGTGTTATTTTTCTTGAATGCACTTGAATCACAAATCGGTGTAGTGTTAATCTGTGGAGAAAGACACCTTACTTGGGTAGACTTTATAATCCAGAATAAAAATAATTTAGGCTTGTGTTAAATGAGTGTAATGATCTTGTCAATGGTTTACGGGCTGGTTCGGCCTGGTTCCGTGACAGTTGGGGCAGGGGACCCATGGACCCACGCCCCGGGAAAGGGAAAAGGGAGATGGGCCTAGAAACAAAACAATGGCAATGATCTGAGGAGGAAAGCTAATTTACTAAGTAAGATACCAGAAAGTAAAATAACACAATATAATACAATATAATTGGAATTGAGGCTAACGAATCAAAGAAAATGAGTGAGTGTCTGATAAACCGAAGGCCTTACGCTAACGCTGAAGGCGATACGGCAGCGAGCACCCACTGCTGAGTCGATCCCGAAGGAAAGAGAGTGTCCCGTGACCGCAGACAGTTTTTATCTTTTCCCTCTGAGCAGAAACACGTAAAAATGCAAAGCATCACATAGTCCTCTGGGGAATATAGTTCTTCTCTTCTGAGACAGGTATACCTGGAATTATCAGTGATCCATGGAGCTGGAGTATTAACTCTTCAACTCTTAATGCACCATATGATGTTGTGATGTGGAATACCAATGCCAAAAATCATAAAACCATGACAGATGTCCCTCTTAATACTGTGACTTCTGAAAGTATGGCGTTTTTATTCTTTACTGTAGAATCTGTGTCACTCCTGTGACACAGCGACGCACCACAGAAGGCTTAGTGAGATTAATTTTCTTCTTGTGAAAGTTGCACTTTTTCTGGAAATTTGATGTAAATAAAAAGCATATTTAAGCAGTTTTTTCTATGAGTGTTGGTTGCTTTAAGTAGATTGTGTGGGGAACTGAGTTTTGCAGAACTGAATTTGCCTGTTAATAGGCTGGCCTTTTTGTAGTAACTGGCATGTTGGGAGAACTGGAAGGAAACTAGAACTTCTCATTGTTGTGTAACAAGAGTGCAAAGAAATCATGAAAGGATAAATTGTGTGAGTTAGCTCTCCTTTTATTAACTGAATAAGGTTTTCAAGATCACATGAGCTTTTTCTCTTCTCTAAAACGCTTGCTATGGAGATCCCATATTGCTGCTGTTCTTCCACATACAGGGCTTTGGTTAAACTGTTTGGAGCTATGCAGTGCTGTTCTTAAACTGTAATGTTATATTTTTTATGCAAGGCATTTGTTTACCAAATATATATTGAGAGAAAAATTCCAAGTTAACATATATAGAATTTAAACAGAAACTCAGTTGTATTCCTTACATGTACCTATTCTTATCCTACATGTCAAGCTCTAGTTAGAATTTATATATTTTATAACTTTAACATATTTTGCAGCTTTTTTTTTTTAAGTAAGAATTTCATCTTTTTTTAATTTAAGTTGAAATTCATTTGAAAAATGAGAAATATTGCCCCCAAGCCCCTCTGACTTTTGTTAACAGTTTTTAGTAGAGTTTGCATTTGTAGGACAAGCTTCCTGTTTCATTAGTGGGATGACTTCTGTCAAATAGAAGACATTCTAAGTCTTGACAGAGTAAGACTTAGAGGTGTCACTATATATACTGAAGTGTATTCCTACTCCATATTTTGTCTTGTGGCATTTATCTTGTATGGGAATATTTTTCTTTACTGCTTTTTGGGAATATGGAAAAGTCTTAGTATGAATAAAAATATGGCAAATGGGGTTCAAACATAGTATTACAGCACATTTGATTCTCACTACTGAGTAGTGTTCTTATAGCTTTAAATGAAATTATCCTTCAGACTTGTATCTGATTTACGTTTTGTTTGGTGAAAGTACTATGAACTTAAACACAGACTTTATGCTTAGGTAAATACAGCAGCAGAGTTCTGAGTCCATGTTGCTACTTTTAATATCCTTGCAGAAACATCATTAGGATATGAACAAAATGTTACTGCAACAGAGTTATTACTAGCAGTCTCTCCACATTGCTGAAACCAGAAGGATTGGGTTTGTCTTGTAATTATTTCCTAGAAGTCCAGGGGTATTAAAAAAATAAAAAGGAAATGCAGCACAGCATGTCGTGAGCTGACATTCCAGCCCTGCAACAATTAAAAAAAAAATTTCTTTCAACTAACAGTTTGTCATAAACGCTTTGTAATGACCTTTGACTTTCTCTATTAGAACAGTTTTCTTCATAATTCAACAGCTGTATTAATGGTTTGTTTTAAGTAGCTGTTGGAGCAGCATTGTGGATGTTAAGTTCTTGATGAGTGTCTCATCTTGCAGCTGAGCTCTGTCCTCAGAACAGATATGTCAAGTTTGTGCAGTTTGTGATGTTATTTATGCCAGTTATGCCTGTATATGAAGGAGATTATATGAAAAACTGTTGATGGTAAGAGCAGTTAGATTTTGTGATTAAGAGAGGCTGAGGAGTGTGATGAAAAACTGAGGTGAGCATACAACTGCACCTGCTTTTCAGTGCTTTTATTTGAGGAGGGAGTAAGTTTTAGTTGCTACTACTTCTTCAAAGCATGGACCTGAGGACCAAATTGCACAGCTTAAGGAGCAGTAGTATCTGCTGTTGTATTAAGACTACATAATGAAATGGTTCTTTGTGTTTATAGGTTCTATGTGAGGGAACAGAATAATCTTTTTACCTCAGTCTTATCTACTGTTTGTTTTATATATAAACTACGGACAAGATAGATACAAATTCTAGGATGCTCTAGTGTGTAGTTATGTTCTTGTAACTTTCTTTGGGTATATTTGAGAACATGCGAATGGATATCCTAGGTCATAGATTTACCATGTTAATATTTCCTTAGTGGTATTGGAATACAGTTATGTAAGAGTCCATTATTTTACTTGTTACTGTTATAGTTGCTCTAGTGATCAAGACTTCTAGTAGTGTGATATAACAACTTCCATTTGAATGATGGAAACAATGAAACATTCAATTATCATTGTTAGTTTAAATATTAAAAATGTTTCTGTATTTAAAAATTGGGAATCAGAGTTGCCTAATTTATTAAACAGTTCATTTCATTCCTTGCTGTTTTGAAGTATCTGTAAATGTTTTATTAGAAAGCAGAATCATTCTTTTTTTTTTTTTTTTAAACTCACATGAGTTAACTGGATCTTCTTTCAACAAAAGTTATCTCCATTGCTCTGTGGATTATTTTGTATAGGATGAGATTCTTCAGACTGTGAAACAAGACTTACCTTTTGAAGACAAAGCAGAATAGTTTGATTAAATTTCATATTCTTACTGAGCTGTATTGTATGTGTTTAGTGTCTGATGAAAATATCTGCATTAATCAGATTTAGGACCACCAGCGTGAGAAAGATGTGGAGCTATTTGAGTGGATGCACTTGAGGACCACAGGGATGGTCAGAGTGCTGGAGCCTGTCTTCTCTGAAGGCCGGCTGAGGGATCCAGGTTTTTTCAGTCTGGAGAAAGGAGGCTCTGGGGAGACATGAATCTGGAATTCCAGTATTTAAAGAGAATACATGAGGAAATTATTTATTTTTTTTTTAACATGGGTAGGTAGTGGTAGAAGGACAAAAAGAAGGGAAATAACTTTAAACTAAAGTATGGGAGGTTTAGGGTAAATATCAGGGAAATTTTTCACCCATAATGTGGTGAGGTGCTGGAACTGGCTGCCTGGAGAAGCTGTGGGTGCCCCAGCTCTGGTTGGACCTGGTTGGATGGGATCCTGGGCGATCTGAGCTAGTGCCTGATGCAGTGGTTGGCAACTCTGTGTATTGCAGAAGGGTTGAAACTCAGTAGTCTCTGTGGTCCTTTCCAACCCAACCCAATCTGATTCTGTGATCATGAAGGCAGGTCATAGTAGCATTGTCCATATAGGCTTAAGTTCAGACACGAGTCTTGGAAAGAACTTCCACTCTGCTTCAGGTTGCTGACATCTCAGTGTAATACTGCCAGAGTCTATTTTTTTTTTTCCTGTGCTAATCAAACTGATTTTTTTTTCCTGTAGATAGGTATTTTCAAAATAGATGAATCTAATAGCAGGTGCATTTTAGAAAATATAGTTGAAAACATTTTTTTTGTGCAATTAAATGCTGAGTTCTTGTTCCAAAGCTTTGAAATATTGTTCGAAGTCTGCTTAATGCTTTGTGAAGGCCTGAGGAAGTGGGTGACCTTCACAGTATACTTGCCTATTCGCTACAAATATGTATCCTGTAGATGATTTGATCTTTGTATCATGTTGCAGTTTACGTATTTTAGTGAATGTTGTCTATTTCATCTTCTAGCTCAGTGAAGGCATCCACTAGATATGTGCTTCGTTTTTTCATCAGAAAGAAAAATTAACAGCCATTCCTAAGGAGAAGTGTATATTCTGTGAGTTAGTCCTCTTCCAGCTCAGTGCTTGCTTCAGGGAGGAATTCTCCAGCTTGTCTTTACAATCTGAAATAGAAAATTTCCATTTATGATGCACAAAGCATGTAAGTCAAAGGGCTAAGTAGATGCAGTCATTTGTTACTGTATTAGAAAGTGTACAAGACTAATGTTGTTTTGAACTATAACTTTTTGTTGTTCTTTGTTTTTTAGTGTGAGGGAGAAACAGGTTTAGGTATTCGAATGAGACATTTCACAAAGGAAGCACTGTAAATGCCTTGAATAATGGAGTTTCTGGAGTTAAATGCTTGCATTGTCTCACTGAGATTTTTTTGCAGCTTCTTATTTACTGCTCAGAAAGTTCTGTCTTCACAGTCTCTGCTCTTTCTAAACTGTTTCCCACAGAATTTGCAAACCCAAGGGTTCCTGTGAAGTCATCCTTATTTGTATTAATCATGAGAGATTTAGTTGTGAAATGAATTTGGTAAAATTGTTGGCTGTCAGCAACTGTAATAAATGAGAATCTATACTACAGAAAACAAATACTTTTATTTTAGAACTTACTTTTGGTATCAGTAACCTTATTTACAGTTCTGGAGTGAGCACACTTGGTGCCAATAGTTTTGACAGTGTAATTGATGCCTGTCATTGCCAGAAAGGCAGTATCAGTAGGCAGTGCTGAGGTAAGCAAGGTTCTGAGGCTGACAGAATGACAGTATCCCTTCCACACTGTTGCTTCTAACACAAAACTGAATTGACTTTTTTTAGAGGTTTTCATATTCTCCCCTATTTCAGCAGAATTAATGTGTTGGGATTTTGTTCCCTATTATCCAAACTGTTCAAATACAACCCCTTCATTTTATAGGACTCTAATTCTAGCCCAGTAAAGTAGAGTGGTGATTCAGACTTCTGTGAAATTAAGATTTCCACAATTGCAAGAATAGAAAACAGGAGTTCCTGTTTTCTTTGCTCTAGCATTTTTCTACTTTTTGGATTTTGTTAATGTGATTTCTGTGGAAACAGGAGGTCTTAATAGAAATATAAGCTGAAAAAGGACTTTAGCTGTTGAACATTATCCTTTGGTTCCAAATATGGCTTATTTCTTCATATGTGTTATGTTCTTCAGTTTAAATTCCATGTACTGAAAATGACTCAGTGCCAAAATAGGATGATACGCAATTCAGTTGTGTAAGTCTCTAAGTATTGTTCACCATCAGCTCCAAAAATTTTGAAGATCTGGAACTCAGTTTGGAATCAGTGAAACAGTTCTTGTTTTCACTCAGGTGTCATTCTGATTGCTTCCGGGTCACCAGGAAACACAGAGTGTGCCTCTGTACCAGCTCATAAATAACTGTGGTTATTATATTCTTGTAGGATATTAGAATATCCTTTAAAATTCACTGTGTACACAGTAGACCTGTCCTTGCACTCAGTTAGACTTTGCTCACCATTGTGTTAATATATGCAAGTGCTATCATGTAGCCAGAATATTATGAGAGTTCTAGTTAGTTAATATAAGACTAATAGGATGTTTGAATTGGCATGGAATTAGGTCTCCAACAAAAGATTTAGATGCCAGTCTAAGTGATGGCTTGTTAATTAAATGTCTAACTGTCTTTGTTAAGACCTTGAGAACTAGACTTGATTCCTAAAGCCTTTTCCAAAAAATGTTTCAAGTGCTAGAAGCTGAAAAGAAAGAATTGAATAGAGAAAGAGACTTTGTCTTCCTCTGAAACCAGTGGATTTGTGTATTGCTTTATTTGCATGAAAAAGTGCATGACTGTCTTTACTATTCCAAGTCTCTCTCTTAATTTTACTTGTAAGCAAGATGTCCAGATCTTTTCTTTACTTATGAAATAGGGCCTTCAATGATACAAAGGTAGAGAAGAGTCCACATGGCAGTCTAGTGTGTAGGCATCAAGGAAGGCTTGTAAGTAGTTGACAGTGAAGCATGGTGATAATTTGCTATATTATTAAAAGTACTTGGGTATTTTTGAATGTTTTATCTAACTTTTTTTTAGAAATATTGGAAAAGCATTTGCCTTTGTTCTGGTTACCATAGCCAGCTTTGCATCTGTTTTCTACCGTTATATTCACGCCTTTAAAGTCAACTGCTCTGAGAGTAGGTAGCATATAAACATCCAGTTTTGTTCTTTGTTTACTGAAGTTTTCGCTGCTTCAGACTTCTCTGACTTGTGACTTGCAAGTGTTTGGAGTTCTTTGCAAAGGCCATATGCGGGAAGTTGGCCTACATCTCCACCACTTGGAGGATTTTATTCTGTTCATGTTTGTTATTAATTGTACAATAAACATACATGAATAGCGCTTTTTATCATTCTGGCTTCTGCTCTGTATGTCTCAAGATATTTTATATTATTTTGCAGGAATCTCAGAATTAACCTCTGTTAAGCAAGCCTCATGTCCTTGAAGACATGATTCTCGTCTGAAGCAACAGTATTGCTTCCAGCTTTTAGACTGTTACTGGGTGTGTAAGCTGAAAAGTAAGGTTGGCTAATGCTATCAGGGAGCTTCCTGAAAACATTTGTGCTTTGGGAGGTACAAAGCAAATTAAAGAACATGACAGTATCTGCCAGAGGTAGACTTGGAGGCTTGTGCATTTGTAGCTCACTTGTCTTTTAGCAAACGCATACTGGACAGCCTTTCCTGGAAGTGCTTAAACGTGATGGTTGTAGTCATGCTTCAGTTTGTGACTGAAGTGTAGGTGTAACCTTCTGTGTAGTGAGTGCATGTCTGGGCACGCAACAATTCCAATCTCATCACTCATCCAGGTGACTTTAATCATGTACAAGTTTGCTCACATGATGAATGACTATCATGCAGTGAATGCTGCGTTACATTTTTGTGCGTGTGATAAGACATGTTTGGTCACAAGAAAAAGTAAAAAATTCAGAGAAATAAAAAAAAGTAGGAAGTGAGAAAGGCACAATTCATCCATAGTCTCAAGAACATTTCAGTTCCTGACAGTTTTATTACTGCAGTAGGACTTTCTTCATGTGACAGAAGAGATTTTGTCAGTGACAATGACTTCAGATCTTTCCTACTGTGTCATCCTTGTCAGAACAGATATCTATTGTGAAGATTTCTGTGCTCTGCCCCCTGCAGTAATTAGCTTGAGAAATAATCCCTTTACATTATATTGGAAAGCGCTTAAAATTCTTGGAATCTCAGCACAAAATTTGTCATGGTAATATTTTCTTTGAGATTTTTACTTCTGTAAAATAGCATGTCTTGTTTGCTCGTTCAGTTAGGAATGCTCATTATGAGGTGAACTTAAGCTGAAATGATTTGACTTTAATGTTAAAATACAAATTCTAGCTGAGGATTCTATGTTAGATGAGTTACACTCTTTGATAACTCTTCTATGTAAGTCAACTAAATATGCAAACCTTCTTGAGGAGAAAGTTCTAATTATTTTTTTGTGGCTTTCCTTGAAACTCAGCTGTTTGAGGTTAATGTTCTAGTTGACTTGCTTGGGGATCTTGGAAGATACTTTATCCGAGATGGAAGTACTGGGAATATATACTGGTAAATATACTCTTTTAGTACACTTAGCACTACAGAGAACTTATCTAAATATAGTTTTGATCGTTTAAAGCTTTCCCTTTACATATCTATAGGGTTTGGCACCTGAAATAGAAAATGTAGCTGTAGTCATTGTTGTACTTAAACTCCAGGCTGAGACTTAAAAAGAGTTGCAATGTTACACACCTCAGTTGTGTGATAGCGTTGTGTGGTTGGAAGATTTCAGTGCATGCAATTTCATTATCTTAGTTGTCTACACTGTGTAGCTGGTGGTCCTGGGTCCAAGCTGGAGAAGGGAAGCACATCTGTTATGTAGGAATGTTGCTTCCCAAAAGCCTTATCTCTGCATTCATAGAATTTAACCAGTGGTGAAGCAAGTTCTGGACCTGAGGTGGGGGGGGGAGGGGGGGGGAGGGGGGAATATTTTTAACAAGCAGTCATCTAAAACTTTGTACTGTGAGACTTGACTATTATTATTGTAACACACTTTGTGTACACATTGCAAGGAGTTATGTTCTTGAGGGGTTAAATAAATTCTGCATTTAAAAGCCCACAAGGTATCTGTGCTGCTCAGTATGACCTCTATATAAAGGATACAGTACTTGAAAAAGTAGTATTCTCTAAATAAATTCCTTGTTTCACCTTATGGACTTAAACATGAAACAAAGTATAAGTTCCTACTGAGCTTTTGTGATTTTATTTATTACACAGATATTAGCAAATTCAATTCCAGTTTGTTTAGCTTCTGGCTACGGTATCCCTTTAAACTTCTGTGACACACTTTGA
Source organism: Callipepla californica brunnescens (assembly GCA_023055505.1). Lineage (NCBI taxonomy): Eukaryota > Metazoa > Chordata > Aves > Galliformes > Odontophoridae > Callipepla > Callipepla californica. The sequence goes on along the minus strand of JALIRH010000023.1, from coordinate 2,572,251 downwards.
AATATTTTCAATATACAAAAATAATAGTTTGGCGCTCTGTGATTACATTGCACTCTGTAAACCATACAACTAAGTCTTAGCTGTGAGCTCTTTGTTACTTTCTGTTATGTACTAAAACATGGTGTTTTTTGAGATTTTTAAGGAAAATATATGTACATTCATATATGTTGACATCTTTGTCAACAATTTATTTCGTAGCGGACAGTTTTTAGTTTGATTTTTATATAGAAGAGCCTCAGGGGTTCAAATGCAGCAGTTTAAAAGAGGAATTAAGAGACTCACAGCTATGATTGAGGAAGATCTTTGTGGTGTTTGCAGGCCTTGACACAGTATTTTCTTCTTACAGCAGTCTTTAAGTATTTTTCCCTTTAGTTGCCTGTATGGAAGTTAATAGCTAGAACTTTTTTGTCTCTGCAGACATGGAAAATGATGGTTAGCATTCCTTTTTGTAAAAGGTCTTTGCTTGCAGGATTCCACAAAACTTGACCTTCTCTCCTTTTTCAGTATCCTGGGCATAGCACATGTTGATGGCCTTCAGCTAAATAGATTTTTAACTGATTTATTACTGCTAAAATGTCAGAATGCTTACAAGAAATCAGCTTTTGCATTAAGAACATCTGGTCCAAACCAAACAAAGGAGAGGCTAAAAAAGATGACTGTGAAGAAAAAGAAAAACTAAATATTCCAAGAACATGACAGAACTTCCATTTGTCAGAGTGGTATGAAGTTTGGGATGCTCACAGGTTGCCTGTAATGCTCAAATAACCGAGTAGCATTGTGTTCCTTAGTAGTGACCTCTTGTCAGCCTCGGTATGCTAAGGAACTGATCCTAATATTCCATTTCCATTTGCATATGTATTCATCTATTTGCCATTTGCAGAACTGAACACTATCTTACAGCTGATGCTAAATGTCAAAAATGTTGCTTTGTCATGTAATTCTGTCCATGGTAGCTGTTCTATATATGTACTCTGTTTCTTCTGCAGGGTCTGACTCTGAATCAGTCTCTGGGCAGCCGGTGACTGTGTAGCCATGGTTAAGAATATAAATCAGTCAAAGCTGTGCTACAGCGAAGAAAGAGTATGCTGAGGTGAAGTGTTTGTTTCCAGAAGGTCACTCTAGTGAAGACAGGACAGATCCAGAGTCAGGCACTCTTCACAAAATGAAGGGAAATATAAAATTATTGACCTTTCTGTAAATGTTTAATTTTTTTCTACTTTAGAGGCCAGTTAAAGAAGAAAGGAGAAATAAGTGTCCCCCATGGAAGAAATTTTACTGTGGAACTTTTTCTCTAGAGAATCCTAGTGGTACACTAGTCATGGATGCCTTTATGGAAGATATTTTGCACTACAGCTACTCCAGAAATTGAGTAAATCTTCAGCTTGCTGAGGGTTTGGAATGAGCAGATGGGCATATACATGAATCAGTGAAGTAGAATAAACCAAACTTGAAAGTCTACTACAGTTAACTCCTATAAACCAGTAAACCTTTCAGACCTTTCCAGATTTTTGCCTGAGTCCAGCCTCTTAGTTGTCTGAATAAGCACCATCAGTTTTGATTTTTCTCCATTTTTCTATGTTGCTGAAACAGCCCTTTGTAAAGGAGTGCTGTATTTGTATGAATGCTTCGTTTGAAAGATAATGCAGGTCATTAGTGTTGAATAAAGTGAACATATCTGCAGTAAGTTTGAGGAGGCAAGAGCTGATGTAGGTATGTATTAAACACCTGTGTTGCCTTTCATCTGAGGTACAGCAGGGTGTTGATCTGACTTACTCCTGGTGTCTTTGAGGTGGGGCCCAGGTTATGTAAGAACTCATTTTGATGATATTTTAACAGAAAAAATTCTAGTGTACTCTAACGTCAGTTAGAAGTGAGGTCTCGTAAATGTTCTGCTTTGTTACTGTTGAAAGATGGGAAAAAAAAAAAGGAAATGCTGGAAAAGTAACATGCATCTTGCTAAGAAGAACCTCAAGGTGTGGCTAGTTCCAAAAGTGCTAATTACAACACAAATACAGTGAGCTACTTCACATGCTTGAAAAGAGCTGTGGCAGAAGAAATGCAATTTGGGGATGCTGTGGTGTTCTTAATTAGAAGATGAGGAAACCATAGTAAATGGAACACAAGGTCATTGTCAGGTGAGGTTCTGTACCACAGAATCACTGGGGTTGGAAGGGACCTCAAGAGGTTATGGTGTCCAACCTTGTGCTAAGGCAGGTACCATACAATATGTTACAGAGGTAGATGTTCAGACAGGTCTTGAATATTTCTCTAGAAGGAGACTTCACAACCTCTCTGGGCAACCTATTCCAACTCTGTCATCCTTCTTGTAAAGAAATTCTTCCACATATTAGTATAGTACTTCCTGTGTTAACATTTTCAACCATTACTTCTTGGTGGTGTGTAGTGATAGGACAAGAAGAGCCTGGCTTCATCCATTTGCCTCCCACCTGCCTTTATGAATGTTTATCAGATCCTTTCACAGGCTGAACAGACCCAGCTTCCTTGTGTGGGAGATACTCTGGGTCCTTTATCATCTTTGTGGTCCTCCACTGGAATCCTTCTAAGAGATCACTGCCATTTTTTATTTTTTAATTATTTTTAACTGGAGAGCCCAGGGCTGGACATAGTGCTTTAGAAGCTGCCTCACCAGGGCAGAGTAGAAAGGGAGGATCACCTCCCTCGACCTGCTGGCCATATTTTTTAATGCACCTTTTATAAACCTCTTTGTTATTATTCCTGTACTGTGTTTAGAGTATCTGAGTAATCGCCTTCAGGTACTGGAAGGCTGCTGTGGGGACCCCCAGAGCCTTCTCTTTTGAGAAGAGCCCCATCTCTCATCCTGTCCTCATAGATGATCATAGATGATCCTTCATTGGGCCCTCTGATCATCTTCAGGGCCCTCCTCTGTCCCTGCTCCAGCAGCTTCATGTCCTTTGCCAGGGACTGTAGAAAAGGATGCAGTTCTTCAGCTGAGGTCTCATGAGAGCAGAGCAGAGGGGCAGAATTGCCTCCCTTGACCTGCTGGTCAGGCTTCTCTTGATGCAACCCAGGTTACAGTTGGTCTTCTGGGCTGCAGGCACATATTGTCAGTTCGCATTGAATTTTTCATAAACTGGCAGCCCTAAATCCATCCCCTCAGGACTGTTCTCAAGCCATTCTTCACTCAGCCTGTATCTGTGCTTTATCTGTAAAGATTTGCCCATGACACCTTACTGGTTCTAACTCCTGAACAAAATGAAGCAGCCTTTTGTTTTTCTCCTTGAAACTGCATTTCTTTTAGTCTGCAACAAGAAACCTGCATGAAGATGGAAAAAAAAATAGTGAGAAGGAGGAAAGTGTGAGTGAGAAATGTTTCCAGAGTACAGTATTTCCAAAGAAATTGAGGAACTGGCAAACAATAGAGAACATCAGCTAGTAATGGATTTTAAGAACAGGTGATAGCTTTCTGTAAATATCACTTATTCAAGAGATTATTAAACAGAATACATTTCTCTACTTTCCTCATTCAACTTATGCTATGTTATATGGTTTTCTGGTTGTTAAATGACCCCGTGCAAGACAGAACTTAATGGAAGACTCTCAGGCCTTCTGAAGAACAGAAGTGAAATATTAGTACATTAGCATAACAGAAACTTTCAAGAAAAACTTACTGTCTGGCTCTCTATATTTAAGTCAGAAATTTTGTGCTTATTTCTGTAGGACCAGTGCACATGTTCTTAATGATGCATTAGGAACAGAGGTGTGTTTTTCTGCATTCTTCATGTTAATGAGAAAGATGGTACTTCAGTTTCTTGCTCCTTATGAAACATTTTTCTTCTGATAGTTTGATATGGGGAAGTAAGGTTTTGCAAAGAAACCTTATGGACAAAGTAAGAAGTTTGCACTGTATCATCAAGAAATAATTAATGCTGCTAGAGTATGTTATGAGCATTAGAATTGTGTGTGCTTTGAAAATATTCCTGGTTTTAGTCACATGATAAGGACGAGGCTCAGAGGGAACAATGCTCAGTTGTAGTGTGGTAGTGAGAAGTGAAAGCACCTTCACAGTCTCCAAGGCAATGAAAAGCAGAGAGCATGTTCTGCTCCAGTGATTTTTATTTTTATTTTTTTTAAACTAAAGTTAAAGGAAGCAATCTTTGGTTATAGCAGCTGCTATTATAGTTTATCAAGTCCTGTATTAAAGTGAAATTTGAATATGTTAAACAGACTTAAAGTGTTTTCAGTGTATTTTACATTAATAAGCTCTGCTTGTTCTGCCTTTCTGAAAGTTGCAAACTGAGCTAAGTCAGCATGTAAAACTTCCATAAGTAATGAAGTTCTGAAGATGAAATCTCTTCAGTTGGTGACACTACATTTCACGTTTGTGAACAATACCAACCACAGTGCCTGGCAACAGGGAGAGAGAGAGACTTTCACCCATAATTCCGCCAGCTCAGTGTGCTCAGAGACTCTGAAATAGTGCTGAGCATGAGATATCAATTGCTTTAAATATATGAAATAGTGGAGAAACTACTAGGGAAAAGGGCATGCTGCAAAGGTGGAGGTTATGAGGACACAGGATCCTTTATGGTAAAAATAACTAAAACCAGAAAACTTCTTGCATTTTCTGTTGTAATAGCCTTCATTTTGTGAAGCAAGTAAATGTTAGGGAGAATGTCCTTTACGTTTTTAAAAATGTGGGTCTCAATCTGCTGATAGCTTCTGTTCGGCATCACTTAGATTTTGGTGGCAAGTAAGGGAAGTTTAGAAAACGAAAAAGGTTGACTTTACGGCTTAGCTTGTTTTTGGTCTCGAACTCCATTTATACATAGATGGTGAATTTGAAAATAGTATACAGATTACATAATACACTTTATGAAAGATTGGTAGTTGGTCTTCTGGAGCACAGCTCCTGCCTGGCTGTTTGAGAATGCTGTTGTGGGTGCAGTCCAGGGGTCAGGTGCAAAATAACATGAACTGCATTTTGAGCTGATGAAAATAGTGTGATTTTTTTTTGACACTTAAACATTGTGTCTCTGGGATTTAAATGGCGTACACAAAGATTTTATTCTTTTTATCGCCTTTCAAGTCATGCTGAGTAGGTATTGCTTTATCTGATTTGTTTTTTGTCACTGGTATCTTCAAGAGAATGTGAAAACCAATGTGTTCTTTATGTGTGGTATTTTGATTTGCTTAGACTTAGGAAATAGCTAGACTTTCCCATGTACAATTCTTTCCAGGGCTTTTTTTTCCGAGAGCCTGATCTTTCTAAATTAAATGCTTTTGTATTGGTTTCCATTCTATGAGATGCCAATACTGTCCATTATAAAATCAGTTTTGAAATGGAATGGAGTATGTATCACAATCCTGTTTACTAGTTTAGTTGCATTTTAGTTTTTCATGCAACTGCAGTACACAGTATGAGGAAGGTTTTATTATTATTGCTGTATACTAGGCTGAATTTCTTTCAGTGTTGGGTTTTGCATAGAGGCGAATGCACAGGAGAAAAAGAAGATGCCATCTTCAAATCTATCAGAGTAGGATAGATATCACTATGAGGAAGGAAGGGAAAGCTTAGTCTCTACTCAGCTGTCATGTTGGCAGAATGAATTAGAGAATTTGTGCTTCTGCTTAAGCTCCACTTCTTCCATGAATAAATATAGAACTTCAGGCTCCTGAGCAGTGAATCTGACGTTTCTCTTCAGCACAGAATTCACTCAGACTTGAGTGACAGAGTACCAGGCTAACCAGCATCAGGACTAACATGAATTTTTTTCACAGACCAGGAGCCATAGTTTCTCAGAGTCGCTGGAAATGCAGTATGGTTTATGTAGATGAATGGAATACAGCCTTTCATCTTCAATGTTTACATTGTGGACTTCAGAAAGAAGTAGTGAAAAATAAGCCTTCTTCTCAAGCTTAGTTCTTAGGTTAGCAGTATGCATTTTACTTGAAAGCATAGAGAATTATTTCTTCTCTGGCATTGTTCTCTGGTGTTTGCACACTGAAGTTAGTTACAAACTGCAACACGATTGCATTTCATGAACTTGATTTGAAACCATTACTTGATGAACCTGATTGGTATGTGGTTTGAAGCTTTGTAACAATGTTAATAAATAAAGGTCGCGTAAGTTGAAAACCTTTAATGCTGTCCTGTTAGCTTTATATAAAATGCTTTATCACCAGTTTAAGGTCAGAATCTCTGTATTTGGGCACACTGACAAAGTCAGAGGATTTTGTGTGATGCCATGTTGAAGCCAGCAGATGAGATAACATCGCTCTGCCTCTTCAGTCCTGAAGGTTACCCAGTAAAGAGCATCCTTCCTGAGGGCGGAGTATTGTTTTCTATGACTGGAAAAATGAGCCGGGAAAAAGCAGCTGAGTGGATGTTATAGTGCTTAAGTACATGGTGCAGTTGCTTACAGTCATACAGGAAATTCAGTGCTTTAATTTTGCTTGGTCCCAACCATGATGTATCATAATAAAAGCAAAACAAAAACAGTTATGATAAGAATGAAGTTTTCTCAGGCATGTGAGAAATGTGTTTTTTGAAGAGCTTAATCTACCCTTGTGTCCACTTGCATAAGTAAATGACCCCATAATTTGCATGGACTGCCACAGGGAAGAAGGGGATTGCTGATCTCCAGCTAAGAAGCAGTTGTGGTGTAGCAGGCGCTGTTTGTTGGAAGCAGGAGTGCACTGCCCATAGATTTACCCTAGAACACATCTCCTCGGGGATTAAAAAGCTTTTCTGTATTCTTTCCACTAAGCTGTCTTTTTACGTTAAGCTGCATTTCTTAATGAGCATCCTTCTACAATTACCTGTTATCTGCGTAATGTTTTTGGAAAGAAGGGCTGCAAACTGAAAGACCTGAGCTGCGGCACAGTTACTGCTGGGCTTGGTCTTCTGAATCGGTACTCCCTTATGTGCTTCTCCTGCAGGGGAGATCAGCCCTGGAGGGAAGTTCTAACATCATTTTGCAAGTCGCTTTGTTTGATTTGTTTTTGTTGTTTTGTTTGTTTTTCCTAGCATCCATCGCTGAACTGGTTCTTGTAGTCATTTGGTACAACTGAGGTGTGTGCGTCTTTGGTCCGCTGTTAAACTGCCGCGTACCAGCTCTGCACCAGAAAAGCACATGGAAGCGGTATTGAATGGAGCCGTGCAGAAATCCGAGGCAGCCTCATACGCTGCGTGTGCGGTGCCTCTCCGACGAGCGGCTCTCCCTCCGTACGAGCCGCGTGCCCGTGCGTTGGCCCCGGCAGCGGGAGGAGCGGGGCACCGCACGAGCGGAGCGGTGCCGGAGCTGAGGCGGCACTGCGGGACGCTCGGTGCGCTGCGCTGGGAGGAGGGCCGGCGGTCGCCGCAGAGGCCGCTTCCGCGCGGAGCGCCTGCGGCGAGCGGCGCATCTGCAGCGGGGCGCGGCGCTCCCAGCCGCGGGGCCGGGCCTCCGGCGGGAAGGTGCCCTTGCCGGGGATCCGCAGAGGCCGCGCTGCCCGCCGGCGGCCCGGCGCGCGGGCCCGGGCGTTGGGCGGCGGTCGGGGCGGGGGCGCAGCTGTTCCCCGCGGGTACGGCGGGGCGGGCGCATCCTCGGAGCGCTCCCCGCCATTGGCCACGCCGCCGCGCCGGGCGGCACGTGACCGGCGGGGCCGGAGCGGCCGCGGCGCTGGCGCAGCAGCTGGGCGCGGGCGGAGCGGAGCGGCCGGGCCGGGCGCCGGCGAAGGGATGGAGGCGCGGCGGCCGCGGCCATGGGGTAAGCGGCGGGCGGCGATGCCGGGCGGCTCCCGGCCGTGACGAGGCGGCGGAGGCGGCGGGCGGGGAGGAGGAGGCGGCTTTTGTGGCGAGAAAAACAGGGCAGGCGGCGAGGGCCGGTGCCGCAGGAAAGGGGGACGGGCGGCATCCGAGGAGACGGGGCGGCCGCGATCCGGGCCGGCCCCGCCAGCGGCACAAAGCGCTCCGCCGCGAGGCCTCGGGCTGCGCGGAGCCGGGCGCGGGGCTCCCGCCGGGGCGCGGCGGTCGCGGCCCCGCTTTGTCGGTGCTGAGCGGAGGCGCGGCGGGGAGCCGGGCGGCGGGAGGCTGAGCCGCGGGGAGCCAGGAACCGCTGACTTCTTGCACGTTGGTTTAACATCACAAAGAGACGCTTGGGTCCGAGATTTAACCCGAATGCCGAGGGAAATCTTAATAAATAATGTATGAAGCAGTGGGTCCTTTCTTTCTCTTTGTCAGAGGTGCAGCTTTTATTCCGGTAATTAGGTCACTGCCGGCAGAACGCTCCTTCTGCAAAAACGCGTGATGGTTCCTAGAGGATGTGTATGCGGCCAAATTATTTTATGGTATTTATTGTCGTAGTGAAGAACGATCATCCTTTCTCTTGACCTACACGTAGGACTCCTGGCTTTGGGCTGAAAGGAGCATCCTTCATTTGACAGAATGTTCTTCAAGGGATCAGCGCAGCCCATTTTGACTCACTTGATCCAGATAGTCATATGCTGACAGATGCCTTTGTAAGGCGTAGCAGAAAACGTACAGCTTAGCTTGTGTAGGTCCGTTGTCATTATATTGCTGTACTTAAATGAAAATTACCACATGGATCAATCTCAGTTTTCAGATACTCTTCCTGCACGTGAATTTTGATTTCTTGAAAGTGCTCCTTAGCACTGTTCCTAGTATGATCGTTTAGTCCTATTCCTATTATTTAGTTCTTTCTTTCTCTTATTGCTAATGCAGTTAGAAGATTTCCATATGGTTTATCAGAATTACAGCTCCTTGAGAACACATATAAGCATGTGCATTGAAAGTAGTTTTCTGCAGCCAGGCTCTTCTGTATGTTTAAGGTGACTCAGGTAACTTGGTTTTGCAGCATTCTTAGTCCAGTTAAATGAAGCACTGACAAAGGTTTGATGATGACAAATCTTAAGTTTTCCTTATGAAAATACCCTCTTAAGCCATTATTTACCTAGACCACAATCTAATTTTAGAATCGTGGTTCTTCTGCCTGTCAGCAAGGTATGGATTGTGTTAAATTTTAATACGCTAGTTGATAAGTGTACCAGTTGAAGTACTTGGAGGTCAAGAGGTGAATTGGTGATGTTCTTCCTGTAACATTTTAGGTGTTCATTTTAGCAGCATAAATATTAGAAGATTGAATAGGTGCATAGGTGGTTTCACCACCTACTTTTCTTCTGGAAAGAAGATGACAGAAGCATGGTCATGATTATGACCCCTACTATGGTGACGCTTCTCCACTTAACATCTTTAAACCATAAAAAAAAAAGAAACTGTTTTGTGTAAGTGAAGTATTTCCTGTGAATAGTCACACTCTTAAAAATGGCAGCTTGAGCAGAAGTATAATATTTTGAATGATTCATGACTGCAGACTTCCCTCAGCATCATCCCTCCATTCCTCTAGTGATGTTTCCCCATACCATTGCATAGAGTGCCGTGTTACATCTTCTGATATGCATGTTCTCATAGCGTGCAGCGTGTGTTGGAAATGCCCATATCTTTGCTCTGCGAATTCTTATGTTAGATTTCTATTTTACCTTAACTGGTAAAACATTTATGTTGATGAAATGTAATCACTTTTTTCATCGGTGTAGTGAAATCTTATTTAAAACAATGTATAGTGATAACACTGTCAAAGTAAATTAGTGCCATTGAAGACCTCTGGAAGTTTCCACTGATTGTTTTTTCCAAAATTCACACAGGATCTGCGTGAGCACATGATAATATGTTTCCTGAAAGACAAGTGGTCTTCTGTTCCCTAAAGATTACCCTGGTAGATTACCCAATGTGATGAAAAGTTTCTGTATTTCCTTCATTTAAAATAATACTTCTTTTTTCTTTTTAAGTTTGAACCATTTTGTGTTAATGATTTGTGTGTTAAAGTAAGACAATAAAGGCTTTTTTCAGACTTCTTAATGGCTTAAACTTTCTGAATTTAATCTTTAAAAGATGATGAGAAATAAAAACTAAGCTGGATCAGGTCATTTGCAGTGAGAGCATGCACTATTAGCTATGAATAGCAAAAATGGTCATGCTGGAGAATGAGTGTACAGGATTGTGAATCATCCCTAGTCCAGCACAAGTTATGATTCAAATGATGTCTGGACTGCGTTGTGTTCAACATAGTATTTAAATGCAAATCATGTTTCGTATTTTGTCGTATTCTGAATGCAGCATGACTAACCAGCTAAGGAACTTCCCAACTCAGAATTCTAAAGGCAGAAGTAGGGTTGTTTTGTTTTGTTTTGTTTTTTGTCTTGAGGATGTAATGAAAGCTGAACTTGACTGTTCACAGCCTGCATGAGTATGAGTGGATTTCCTGACAGGAGATGGTTTTAAACTGGAAGATTTAGACTAGATATTAGAAAGAATTTTTTTACTGTGAGAGTGGTGAGACACTGGAACAGGTTGCCCAGAGAGGTTTTGGATGCCCCCTCCCTGGAAGCAGTCAGGGCCAGGCTGGATCAGGCTTTGAGCAACCTGATCTAGAGGGAGGTGTCCCTGCCTATAGCAGGGGGCTGGAACTAGGTGATCTTAAAGGTCCCTTCCAACCCAAACCATTCCATGATTCTCTTTGATTGATTGTTTCTAGTTTTCGGTAAAATCCTAAATGTGAAGTCATTCCTATTTAACACACATTCAACAAATATGACAGCCATGAAACCTCACCTGTAACAAACGAAGGCTAGTCCTGATTTCAGATTAAACCACCACGTTCGTTCTTCTTGTCATGGCCTTTCAAAGAATGCAAAGAATGTGGACCACTGCTTATTTTGGCACCTTCGTCAGCCAAGCTGCATTTTGGTTGGAGGAGCAGATGATGCTTCTGCTTGCAGTGATTCATAAGTACAGGCCAAGAGTATGAGCTATGAACAATGTCATTGCTGGAACAAAATATACAGCATTCTGTGCTACCTGCATTTAAGGGTGCTGCAGGTCCAGTGCTGTGATTGATGAAGCTCCTGTAATCTTTGAAAACGTGATGGACTGTAGAATTTGCAATGTACTGAACCACGGTATTGAACTTGAGGAGCATTGTCCAAAGAACATAACAGTGGATGGAAAATTCTTGTCAGATTACAAATTCATTCAGAGAAGAACAAGAACAGAAGAAAAGACTGCACAAAAAACACCCTGTACCTTATTCCCTGGTCAAATGAATTTAAGAAGGTCAGGCATACTGACACCTACATGCTTTGTTCCACTGTCCACAAAGATGACCTTCGTGCAGAAGTGGATGGAAGAGCTGAGAAGTAAATCCCCTCAGTGCAGGTGAGGGAAAGTTGAGCATGGCTTCCCTTTAATGAGATTAATTCTTTCACACACTGTATTAGGATATCTGAGAGTGGCTTTTCAGCTAGCTCTTTCTTCTATATGGCCAAAAAGACGCCCAGTAATTCAGTGCACCTAATCTAGATTTTATTATTATTTGTCACTTTTCTATTTTAATTATTACAAATGTATTAGAAGGAGTTACGTTACGTAACTTGCATATCATTTTTTGATATCATAATCCTTGCTTCTGAAGCAAGCTTTGGAACAACTAAAGAACAGTTTTCCATGATAGCTGATTTCTGCCTTCTTGCATCTTCTCTGATGGCCTAAGCATGTGAATGGGGAAAGAAAGATAACATGAACAGAAGGTGAAAGATCTGGTGTTCTAAACATGGGTTGTTCTAGTTCTGCACTGAGTAATTTCTTAATTCTGGCTAACCACACCCATAGCCTTAAAGTTTTTTCGGTTTCCTTGTTACATTTGTCTGTGCACATAACCAAAGCGAGGAAGAAAATAACTTCTGCTACTGACCAGAAGTTTTAAGGTTTGTTCTTCACTGCAGGTAGAGGTCCAGGAACTTAAACATGTTGGTCATAAACACCATTTTTACTAAGTACAGGTCTTTAGCAAGAAAGAATAATACACATTATCCATTGTCATGCTGGAGAAAATAAGAATACAGTTTTTGTGTCTGTGAAAGAATCAAGATAATGGGCTTTCATGACCTGAGGCTGATGGAATTTTATTCAGTGAGTACAAAAGAAGAATATTGATGCCTGTGTAGGGTAAGTGTTTTTAAAGTAGCAGGCCTGGAAGTCTTGCCCCAAACAGAACTACATAAGATAGCCTCTGGCCTACTGGTACTTAATGTGATAAATCCTTAAACACAGCACCTAGAGTACTGATAACTGTGCCAGAGCTGAACAAGGATGAGCAGAAAGGTATCTATGCATAAGCCATATTGGAAAATTACTAAAGGATTTAGACAACAGAGAAATCTAATTACTGGAAGTCAACCTATCAGTTTGATATGTTTCTGGAAAGAATGACCAAAAACCCCTCACTTTATTCTCAAGAATATTAATAAAATTAACTAAAAAAATGGTAAAGTTAAGGCTGAGATTAGAAAGAGGGAGGGCTGGTTTACTGTAGAACAGCTGTGCTGGGTTTATGCTCCTGTCTGTCAGCCTTACCATTCTTTTTTCCGGAAGTCGTATAACAGCTGCTGAACCATTGTGGTTAATGACCCTGCATGTTAAGTTAACCGACACCTATTTTAGATTACCTTGGTAGTCAAGCAGTAATCTGCAGTGGTTTAGCAGCTGCTGCATGAGCAGCTGAGCCCTTCTCTGTTTCTTGGGTGGGAAGCTTGTGGAGATGGGAAGGGCAGACAGCTGGGGGTAGGCACTGTTACAGGCATGCCAGCATTAGTGCTAATCTCTTCCAAGTCTTAAGAACTCCTAGACTTGGCACTTCAAAAAATCTGTTTTGAAATGCGTTTAAGCTAACCTAATTGGAAATATCTCAAACATGCTTAAATCCCACTATGCTGTGGTGTTTTTTTTTTGTTGTTGTTGTTGTTGTTTTTTCTGAATTCAGCATAATATGCTGGTGAAAAAACAATTCCCCATTAATCATCTGGGGAAAATTGACAGAAAACAATGGTAGACAATAATATAAACAAGGTACTGGGCTCAGGATAGTTGAGTTATATTTGTGTATATATAGAAAGAGGTCAGAGTTGATTATCTTTTCTAGCATTACTAAATTATAATTTAGATAATTTATGAACTGTAGGTACCGTGATTACAATTCTTATATTGAGACAATAAACCACATTGTGAAAATTCTGCACTGTCGGAGTACAGGAGCACATCTGCTTACCAGCAGCAGTGGTAGCAGAACGTTAATTATATTGGGTTATTGGAGATTTGAACATCAGATTTACTCTTTTCAATGAAGTTCATAATCCAAAATGAGCAAAATGTGCTGGAACCCTGGCTGACATCGGTGTTGTTTGCACTGACCTTATTAAAGAAAGTATTGAAAGTATTTTCACTTTTTTCCACTGATTTTGTTGTCAGACTTAGCTATACAACTTACCTGCTAAGAAACTCTGTGTGTGTGTGTGTGTAGTATCTGTGTCAGCCTCATGCAGTTACATTATATGGAAAATAATAACTAAATTGATTTATTTTAGTACTGAAACAAATAGGTTATAGTAAGAAATGCTGTCTAGCCTTACGCACAGACAGCAGTAGTTTTCTGTCTACATTGTTGCAAGAGCACATGGTAGGGTTTTATGTTTCAGATTATCCTTCAGCCTCTTCTGAAAGGGCTAAGACGAGTTGTTCTGCAGAGGTTGCATTATAAAATTGCATGCACTGGTAATAGTTACAGCTTTTGTGGATGTAAAAACAGTAATAGGAGTCTGAAATAGTTTTGTAGTAAATTAATGTTTCACAAATTGCTGAGCTTACGGTTCTTAAGTAGAACTCCAGGGCTTTTGAGCATATGTGCTTATTGATTTCAAAGAAAAAAAATTGCTCTGATCAGTTAAAAAAAAAATAGTAGTTTTTCAGAAGATACTGGATGTTTTGCCTGGTTGGGATTTCAGTAAAAAAAAAAAAAAAAAAAAAGTAGATTCCTGGGTATTTGTTACTTTTGTAGGGTGGTTTTTTTTTTTTTTTTTTTTTTTTTTTTTTTTCATGTGGAAGAATGCATATCTTAAATCCTAACAGTACATATGCATTTAGGCTTCCTGGTAATTTTTGTCACAGTATATGAAAGTGTTATGTCTAACTTGATGTTCTTGGGTGCACATACTCATACAGACTGCTCATCTAGTACAGTATGAATTTCTTTGTCATGATTTTATTTACTTTGATAGGAGATGAAGAAGGAACCTCTTAATGCTGAGAATATGGATAAGGGAACAAAGAAACTAGATTTATGTGCTTCATATATCAAGGGAGTTAAGTTGCCGTCTAAAGAAGAGGGTTGTCTCCAGTCTTCAATTTAAATATTTACCTCTCTGCTAAAGAGAAACAGTTTTAGTACAAAAGGAAGCTTGACTCTGAAGCATGATATTGAACTTCCCAAAGGTGTGTTGATTTCAACATGTAGTATGTTCTCCTTTGGGCTGAGTAAAGTGGGAAATAAGCATTAGAGCACAGAATTCTTCCTTCCACTCCCCAATGTAATGGCTTCATACATTGAATAGAGAGTCATTTATTCTTGATTCAGCTGATTCAGGCCCCAAGCATCTTGAATATTTTTGTCTGTGTGTGGGTTGGTGCAAGTTCAGGCTGATGGGCCAAGTGTAAATTATTCTGTGCTTTTCTTAGCACTGGTGATGTGGTCTTTGCTGTGTAACATGGGTTGTGTGGCTGCAAACCCTGTCTTACTGAGGAGGACTCGGGGTGACCACTCAGTGCTTCCAGATGACAGAGCTTGCAGTGTCAGTTCTAGTTATCCATTCACAAATGAATGGCCTTACAGACTGTACATTACTTCGTCTCACCCTCTTCATACTGCTCCGTATTTAAGCTGGTTATTTCCTTTCAATTCCTAGAGCTGTTCAGTTGCTGTCTTTGGAGTTCATTCCTTCGTTCATCTTTCTTCACATTCTTCTTAACATTTACACATCTTGTTAATGTGGGTAATTATCTTAACTTGAGGGTGTTTGAGAGGGAATTCCTCCGTGAGTAGAGAAATTGAAAGAACCAAGTATGTTTTATCATTACTTGTGCTTTCATACTAGTAATGAATTAATAATAAAAGATAGCTACTCTAATTAGAATCAACATCTATGCCGAAGACGTGTGACACTGCAGCTTCTGTCAATTAGGTGTAAATGAGTAAACACAGTAAACTTGAGTTAAAACCAATAGATTCTATCACTATGGTGGACTTGGCAGTTAAGTGGATGGTTGGTATTGATTTTAAGGGTCTTTTCCAACCTAATCAGTTCAACCTAAGTGATTCTGTATTGCAATGCAATACCTGTTTGGATCAGGTGGAACTGAAAATATTTTCAGGTTGTCTGCTTTTCTTTGTGTTTGTGCTGAATTACTTGTGTATGTTCTGAAAAGAAGTCAGATGTTGTTTCTATTACTAAAAATGTAAAGTAGTACTTGCGTGCACTAAGAGGATTGGAAGCAGTCTGGAGTTCTTTGTTTTTGTTGACGCTGCTTACCATTTAAGTGAAACTGTCTTGTAGTGAAAGTATAGAATTTGTGGATTAAAGTTAATGTTTCAGATTGCCTTCATTGCTCTGAATGTGACATCTCCATCAAAACATGACCAAATAATGAAAAATAAATGTATTTTGAATTCTTTTTTAGTTGTTTTGTAGTGTCACAGAAATCACAGTTCAGTAAATGGTGGGCCTTTTCCTTGGCTTCTCTGTGATGATGGCAGATGTTTAGGGCATGACTTTATTGAAAAATAAATGAACAAGCAACTGCTAGTGTTATTATTTTTTTTTTTCTGACTTCAGTAATATATATTGTTCCTCCTGTTTCACTGAGTTTACATTCAAAAAATTAAGCGTAATATTCAGAAGTTATACTGGGGAACTAAATCAAATCTCCTGGCATAATTTTACCTACCGTTTCGTTGACTTGATAATTCAATTAAGATTCATCTGGAAGAGCAAATTTGATTACATAAGGAGTTACACAAGCAGCAAGGTCAAAGGCTTAATGAGAGTATACACAGAAAATGTTCTACTGTTAGTGCACATCTCAAGATGGCTTGCTAGCTGTATTGTCAAGATGTTGCAGAGGTGTAGGAGAATTGCAGTGCAGTAGTTTTCAGTTGTTTAATCTTTCCAGAGTGTTATGAAAAGGAAACATGTCCAGTGAAGTTTCTGTATTTTCCTCTTTTTAGTTGCAGGTCCTATTCTTAAGGTATTCTTACTATGATATTGGAAGGATAACTTATGTGGCTTCCTTTATTCTGTTGCAATGACTGATGAATAAGAAATCAAAAATTTCAACTGTAAAGAGCTTCAGAAGTGGTTATTTATGTTTTATTTGTTTGTTAGACAAAGTTGTTTGTTTGGTTGGTTTTTGTTTGAAAAACATTACTGAAAATGTAAGACCTGTTATTGCAGTCACTATAAAAGCAGGAATTTTTTTGCTTTATGGCCTGTGTACCATGCCTTTCCTACACTTGTACTTTGTGTTTATTAATACAGTGTCGTAAGAATAATCCTTCATCTGTTTCTTTTGCAGTGCGGTATGACTGCATCTTGTGTTAGAACTGCATTAATATTTGCTTTATTCCTTATGCCTTGGAGTTGTATTTTTGTGGTGGGTTTTTTTTTTTCCTCAGTAAAAGACTTGATTACTGCTACATTTATTCTTTTTTCTGTTAAAATTCTTTATTATTTAAATCTACATTGATGTGTGCTATTCTGAGGAATTTGGGGCATCTGTGGCTTTCATTTCATAAAATCTGTAGGCAGTCAGCATCTTGTAGCATCTTATCTCATTGCTTGTTAACTATGCACAGATGTCTAAATATGGTTTATTATCTCTATAGTTTCTCATTGTTAGAATTGAAGTCCTAATAGTAAAGATGGTATTGTATGTAGGATGCTGTGATTTTCCTTCATGCAGTCTGCCTTTCTCTAATACCTAGTGCAGTCATTAGTGAACTTCTTTCATAGACTTAATCATGTGTATCAAACAGAAGGCTACTGGAAAAAGCCTTGGAACTGACAGCAGTAGTTTGGTTTTATGTATTTAAGGTAAATGTTTAGAAAGTTTGGTGGTAAATAGGAATTAGGTAGTTTTATGGTTAAGTAAGTTTTTGTTGTTTTCTGAAAATGTTCACATTTACTATTTTTTCTTACTTCTTAGGTCTGAGGTTAGCCCAGGATGGCTGCAGCTTCTTATGATCAGTTGTTAAAGCAAGTTGAGGCATTAAAGATGGAGAACTCCAACCTTCGACAAGAGCTAGAGGACAACTCAAATCACCTAACAAAACTGGAAACTGAGGCATCTAACATGAAGGTATTGCAAGTTCTCTGTGCATCATTTGTTGCGCCTATTGTATTTGATTGTGTTTCAGTGGACCGGTCTTTGCACAAGTTCTCTGTGCTTCTAGTGTCCTACAAAAATTATTTTATAAGCTGTGTAGTGGAAAACTGAATTAATCAAGATTTAGTTGGTAAAATGTACTGGGTTTTTTTAATTTGGAAATTAAAATATTTCAAAACTGGTTTTGGAAACACCTTCCAGTTTTCATAGCTTCTTTTCTGGTTCGTCATGATAAGCAGCAACAATTTAGCACTGCTGTACTTCCCAGCACGAAGAAATGGGAAAGACTGGAGATTTCTATTATTTTAATGTAAGTTTGATGTGTTATTGTTTTCTTACAATTACAGTACTTACCACCCCAAAAAGAAAATTTCATTTTAATGTAAGACCACAAGTCTCCAGACTCTCCCAAGGCCTAAATTCATACTTAATAATTTCACTCTGATCTGCCCATTTAAGGACTGTGTGTAAGCTTTCAAAGCCACCTAGCCAAGAGGAAATGCCAGATCAAATGGAATAAATACAGATTTTATTCAGTTGAGAGATAAGTAAATAACTGCACCTGTGTGATAATGGCACTTAACAAGGCAGAATTTCACAAGCATTCTAGGTCTGCCTTACTACACTGTTCTTACTGAGCTGATAAATCCTACTTTTTGCTAGCATACAGCAGAACTGATACATAAGCTAATATTGTTGAAATATCTGGTCATATGTTGGTCAATCTGAAAGTAATTCCTCCTACTTATTTCCATGGAAACTACAACAGCTACAAAAAGCACAGCAACACTTTTTGATGCAATGGGTGGCATTTTTTCCACAAGGAAAAATTCAGTGACGCACCTTGGCTTCATGTGCACTGCATTGTCAGATAGCACTATGTCAGACTGCCTCTCTGCTGCCATCTGTCACACGGCAGCAAAGTGTAATGGAATATTTTTTGGGAAGGTTCAACCTCTACTGCCCGACCACCACCGTTATAAAATAGTAGGCAATACTTGCAGAGTGGCCCTCATCCTGCTATATAATGTAGGCTTGCTGTGAATATTAAACAATATTTGTATGTCTAAGTCCTTGTTCTCCCATATTAATATCGTATATTTCTTGTTACTTTGTAGCTGATCCTTATTTTATTAAAAGTAACTTGAGTAATATAACAGAAGGAGATGAACAACTTCTGGCATGTAGGTTTACCTAAATATTCACATATTTGGCTCTGAATCACTACCATTAGGTATAACATTATTTAAAATAAGTACTTTTTATTTCAGTTTTGTATAATCCTTGCATTGACATGTAAAATTCAAATGGCTGCGCTGCTTTAACTGAAATGATTTAACAGTCCTTCACATGTAAACTACTTGAAATTGTTTGGCATTAACAACTGAGAAGAATGTGTTTTTTTGTTCACTTAGTTACATATCTTAAAGCTGTATTTGTTTTTTGCCTTTGTTAAGGTAATATTATGGCAAATCAATCAGTCAATTTCTTTCTCTGCATGTCACTGCTGTCTGAAATAAGGGAGTGAAGAAAGAGTTTGGAAAAGGGGAAAACTTTTTTTTTTCCCTTTTGTTTGGATAGTTAAATTCCCACTGACCCAGAGAGACTGTCTGTGTCAGCTGGTTTCTAGGGCATTAATTTGGGATTTGGAACAGTTTAATGCCTTTACTACAAATGTGGCAGACCAACAAACTGAACGTGGTTATATTGCTCTCTGCAGAAATGTGTTTATACATGTATTCCAAGTAGATACATTTTTTTTTTTTTGTCCTTGAATGCCATCCTGGATATAAGGAATTTATCCTGGACACCCTTCAACTCAAGTATTAAACTTGGGTTGTTTCTTTAAATTTCAGAGGGAGATGGAGATTGTTTAGACTAATCTGATTCTTTTTTTCCATGCTCTATTAGAAAATTCTGGTCAGATCTGTTTGTCATGAGTTCTTGCTCCTGGGCCTGAAGCAATTTCTTTCTCTAGTTTATTTTAGATGTATTTGAAAAGAGTAGGAAACTTGCCTTAACCTTTGTTGAATTTGAAGAATGCTATGTGAATCGTCTTGG
Organism: Callipepla californica brunnescens; assembly: GCA_023055505.1. Taxonomy (NCBI): domain Eukaryota; kingdom Metazoa; phylum Chordata; class Aves; order Galliformes; family Odontophoridae; genus Callipepla; species Callipepla californica. Next base: position 2,552,882 of record JALIRH010000023.1, on the reverse strand, counting down.
GCACTGGAGCCTGGTGAAGAAGTCTGAGAGTAATTGCAGGATTTAGTTCAGTCAGGAGATAATTTGTGTTCTGAAGAAGAATATGGTTGCTTTGTTCTACTGAAAGAAACTGCTTGCTTCATGATTTGTACGGTTCCAGTGCTGTGATGAGGAATAATTAAAAGTAATTATAAGTAACAAGGAAGTGTAGTTTGAAAATCCCTTGGCTAACATATAATTAGTTAAAACTTCGAATACTTAGAAACACAAGTCCTTTGAGATAGTGTGTAGGTACTACAGACCCCTAGCAGCCTCTCCTGCCAAGTGCAGTTCCAGATATTAAATGAAGAAGGGAAGTGGTAATGAATCAGAGGAGGTATGCCTTTGTGGCATTATGTAGAGCCGTGTTGTTATTCTTACACCATTTCATTTTGATTTGGTAGGATTATCTCATAGTGACTATTTGGGCACTTAATAGCTTTGCTTACATCAGCTATTCTGCCTTATATTCTTTAATCAGTCATGGACGGCAGTAAATGAGAAGGACATTTTAAAGACCATATTGAATAATTTTAAAGAAGTTGATTCTGTAAAGTAGTAGTGTTAAAATGTTGTGCAAGTGTGCCTCATTTTTGTTATCTCCTTTGTCAGGAATGTAGATAACCATACTGGAATTAAAAGCTTAACATGAGCTCATCTTGCAGATGCATTTATTGTGAACTACTACTGACCTAAATAGGAGCAGTGTTTGAATGCTTCATTTTTTAAAGCTGCATTTCATAATTAAATGGGAAAATTGTCTTTTTGTTGGCCAGAGAAGGATGTGAGGGGTAAGGAAAGATGAAGATGTTATCAAGGATGCCAAAGCTACTAATAAAACAGAATGTGCTTTGTTTTTTAATTTGTGTTGTCTTAGAGATTAACTGTTCAAACAAAAGAAATCCCTCAGAGTGTTATGACTAGCTTGGGAAATTCAGTTGTTACTGTTGGCTTACTCTCAGATGAGAACTGCAGCAGTTCTGCATGATAAAACATTCCCTCTAAATAAACACATATTCTATTTGGTGGCCTATTAAATAGTTGTTGGCCTATAAATGCAGAAGAACAGTTAGAATGTGTAAGTGCAGTTGTTAAGCATAACTACATATAGCACACACTACAGACTAATTTAGGAACAAATGGGCTAGCGAGTTTGTTTCAGAAAAGGCACTCCATTGTTCTACTGCATCTTGCTCATACATGTACTGCCTTCTGTCAAAAAATGATCTCCATTTTTAAGACATGGTGATGACTGTCTTGACTGATTCATGTGAAGAGCAAGTATTTTTCAGTTGTTATATGTATGTTTGTCATGTAACGCCTAATGCATGTCGCTATCGTTCCATATATAGAATCTATGTGTAAATAGTTACATTCAGTTTAACTTCAGGTATTCAGAAACAAGCAGAGGTGAACCTCACGTCACACTTAATTATCATATTCTCTCCCTCTGCTTGGATTTTACAGTAAAATGGGTACTGTGTGTTGCCTTGGGTAAGAAGACTAGCTTCAGCATTTGCACAGCTGTGTGGGCATAATGTTCTCCATTTCATCTTTTTATAATACAACCAAAATTTTATTCTGCTTATTGTTTTCTAGCTCATTGAATATCCTTAATATAGTATCCATGTGTGTCAGCATGAAATAGGTAGAATGCTATTCAAGCTGGTGTGGATATTGTGATGTATTTATTTATTTTGGGAAGTGTTCTAACTGAGTATACACCATAAAGAAAGAAAGCAGTGCTTAAACTTTCAGTCTCAGAAAAACGTGAGCTGCTTGTTCATGGCTTGGCATTTGTTTACAGATTTATTTATTTATTTTTAATAAACGAAGATTTCACTCATCTTAGTTTTCTGTGGATTTTTCTTGTTGCTTTTGTTTATTTACAGAATTCACCTTTAAAGTAGCAGAGAACTGTGGGCTCAAAGGATGGTTTATTTTTGACATAAAATCAAAAATTTAAGCCAATAAAATATAATAACCCAGATTTATTGTAAGTTCTTGTAAGTACCTGGATAAACTAATTCATAAATTAGCTGAATTTATAGTAAAAAGTATGCTGGACAGCATGGAACGGTATGTCTTTTTTCTTCATGTCATGCTGGATTTGCAAGGATATGGTAAAGCTGGAGTGTGATTTTATAATTAAATACAATTAATTTGCATGTTATTTTCTCTGTAAATAAAATTTGCTATTGTGCTTTTATATAGACTATTTAAAGGAATAAACATATAGTTCTTAGCAGAAACAGGAAACTAACAATCCAGATGGCAACTGAAGAGAAGTTGCAGTAGCTTAATTGTTTTGTGGAAAAGAGGGAATCTTAAAATTGTACTGCTTCCAACTTGAAGCTTATTAGTGTAGGCTGTTGTTTATAAAAATGCACGATTGATGTTTAGAGCATTTCAGTAGCAAACTTTCTTGCAGCATTTCAGCATGCTGTTACACTTTTTAGATGTGAAGTCTTTGTTAACCGTGCACGTGAGCAGGATTTGGGGATCTATTTGCCTTAAGAGTTTAAACAGTGAACGTTGACCTTTTACAATGCAGTATAGCAGTTACTGAATCATATTCTTTTTTAAAATGCTCACACTTGGAGAGACATGAAGTTGCAGATATTACTGTCTCCCTTTAGTCCTCTTGCACACATTTTAAGTTTTTCTTTAAAATGAGTGCTCAGAGAGAATTAAGAATGCATGACTGCTTTTATCAAATGTCTCTTTGATTAGGTAAGCAGGTGATTGCATTTTCTTTTAACTTGTTCCCCTCATTTAATGGTCAGTCAGTCTGTTTACCCGTAATTTTTTGTTACTTAACCTTGTAAACCTGCTTTATTCTATGCAGCCGTATGTGATAATCAGTGTTAATTGTCCTTATCGTAAAGCACAGAAGATACCAAGAGATATTTTTATACCTGGCAAAGGAATCTATTTCTATGTGTGATGATAAGTTATGCGCTTGCAAATTAGAATTTAAAGTCTGTCATACTTGAAGGCTGACAGAACCCCCTGAATAACACAGCCAGCAAATTTTGTTGTGTGGTGTTTTTACCTGTGCACGTGTAGATACAGGTGACATTGTGTCTATTTTTCATCTTTTTTCTGTAAAGGTAGATCTGTGAGAATATGTATTTACCACTGTGCATCTATTTGTAAATAAGCTTTTTCATCTAAATTCTTATAAGATAACACATTTGTAATCCCATCTTTAGTTATCTATTAGCAGCTCTTACTCTTAAGGTACCTGAGATTGTATATTTTGCTGAGAATAATTACTGTATCAAATAAACAGAGCTTTCCCATCACTTTTCGAAGAGGAGAGTGTTTGTAGCTTCATCTGGCCTTTTCTCAATTGCATCTTTGAAGGAAAGATTTATAATATTTAATTAGAATAAACACTAGAATATTTCAGCAAGTCACGTAGAAATAAAAAATGTGTTGAAGAGTGATGTAGAGATACAGGAGCAAAGTATTCAGTACACAGAAGACAAAAACACATGATAAAACATAAATTTGATCTGAGATTCCTAGTCGTGACTAGAATGCAGCTAGTAAGTGAACTACTAAATGTTTTTATTTTAATCCTATACTTTAGTCTGCTAGGGATTTCTTTGTGCATTCGGTTACAGATTAGAATATTAGCTTGGTTTCCAGAACTGTCACTGCAAATCCGATTTCCAAGTGATATGAGGTATCTGATACGTTCACTCAGAGGTGAGATCATATGGAGGCTGCTTTGCAAATAATGTTTCCTGTATCATTATGTTGGCCTGTGATGTCAGATGGTGTAGGTGTTGGCGGTAGGGCAGTAGAGGTTGAACCTTCCTAAAAAATATTCCATTACACTTTGCTGTCATGTGACAGATGGCAGCAGAGAGGCAGTCTGACACAGTGGTATCTGACAAAGCCGTGCACATGAAGCAAAGGTGAATAACTGTTTTTTTTCCTTGTGGAAAAGTGGCAAACACTGACTGAAGCTAGCGGAACATTTATGGAGACCAAAGAGTGGATAGTGTATCCCATAGTGGTGACAGCAGCAGTGGGTCACCTCTGTTGGTGCAGACTGTTACGAGTGCAGCATGCAGACTCTTGGTCATTGCTGACAAAATTGCAGAGCTAATGGTGGTGACTGTTTTCGTAAGTAGAGATTTGTATCTGGGAATTTACTCCATCAAAAAGCATTGCTGTGCTCTTTGTATCTGTTGTAGTCTCCATGGAAATAAAATGGGCGGATTTACATTTGAAACTATCTTCACATAACACAGTGAGGCTGTAGTTGCTTAATAAACTAAAAATGATGTGATGTGGCAATGTCTGTGCAGTAATTGTACGTATGGAGCTGAGCTATAGTTCTGTAGTTCTATAGTTCTATTCTAGTTATACAAAGAACATCTCAGGGATCCTGTTTCAAAATTGTCAGTAACAGTAACTTTATTGCAAAGGTATAAAACAGAAGTAATGAAATGGCAGAAAAAACTGATACTTGCCCAAGTGTTCTGAAGCTATTTCAGTATGAAATTTTTGACCTGTCAACTGTGAGATTGTTCCTGTTCCACCCTCTATTCTTCAGGATTTGGGAAGATTGAGGTTTGACCCCTTTGGCTTTAGAAAAGAGTGGATTGTAACCTAAGTAGTAGGAGAAATAATTTTTCAGAGCAGTGATGAGATCAAGATGCTTAAAACCATAGTCATCCAAATGGTTTCCCCATCTGGCAGCAGTCTTCATCAGTTTCTCAGCCAGTCATTTCTTGTTTGTTCACGGATCATAAAGTTTCTTTTTGGTGGGTTCCGTTGAAGCAACTCAACAAAGTGTATTTTCTTAGTCAAATTTGCTTTTCTGTATTATCTGCACTATGCCAACTTTGTTGCTTGAGAGTTGGGTACCTATAGCCCCTGCAATTATTTCCCAGCTTGTTTTCACATATGTCTGTATATGTCTTCCTTTCTTTGTTACCCATTAAATGTAAGGATAATGATACAGTTTCAAACTGTAGAAACTAAAAACAGTTATCTTTTTCTTAAGTTTTGCTGTGATGTTGCTTACCAAATTTGTGCGTATATAACCTTCCTTGAAGATCCCTTACTTATTTAGTTCTTCTCATAACAACCGCTTGTGCTTGTCAACAATCAGGATTTATATATATATGTATAAAATTGCCTTGGGGCAAGGTAGGCAGTGGCAGTTCTTTTTTATCACTTTTTAGGAAAACATCCTCAGAAAACAGCTTATGTACAGTCCCAGAATATGTTTGTAATGACTATGTTGTTAGAAAACAAGAAGACTACTGTTGGGCAGGGGTTTAATATTGCTTTGTTAAATTTGGCTTACAGACCTGAGTTCTATAAAGGTTTCATTGAGTTGACAGTATTGCCACTAATGAGTTTGCTTGGATTTCTAAAATGAGTTTAGTAATGTCCCTTCACCAGAGGAGAACTGAAACTGATTTGGAAAGGTCTGTCACTAGCAGCTGAGTTAAAGATGGAAAATAATGAGGAGAATAAATGGTTGATTTTTGTTTTTTTTTCTAAAAGGTAATCAGTAGTGACATAGTGAGATGTCTGCTGTGACCTGTTTTGTTCATCTAATCTGTAACTCATTTTGGAAAACTGGAGATGTAGTCGTTTAACAACGACTTTCAGTATAGTAATAAATGAAGGGGTAGGAAGAGCTTCAGGAGCACCTAGTGAAGAAATATGTGTGAGATAAAATTTGGATGCTGAAAGAATTGTTTGTGAGTTAGTACCACCAGATTAATTTTCAAGCTGTTAACGGCTGAAAGCTGAAAGAGGGATATACAAATGGAATGAATTATTATTTACATATTTCTTAGTTTCTAATGAGATAGGATGATGGCATGGATTTGTATTTGGTCTGACTTGGCATGGAAGGACAGTGTTTGCATTCTTCCTTCCATTGGAAGCAGGGCCTGGGAAGGAGGAGGAAACATGGCTCTCTTCTAGAGCTCATTATGAAGAAGGGGGACCTTCAATGGCTCTGGATGGAATGAAGGGTTGAAAGGGGAAAAAGGAAGGACATGATAGTAGCCTGGGAGTCATGGCTCAAGAAGGGGGCCTAAATGACTGTCACAGGGAGTAGGAGAAGAGGTCTGCCAGGTCAGTAATGGGAGGAGTCTTTTCTCAGAGCAGGTAGCTACGTACAGCATACGCTCCAGTTCATATCTGCCTTGCAAGAGTACCTTAGGAAGAGGGCGAGTTTTACTGAGACTCAAGAATGACTGATGGGTCTTTTGAAGTCATTTTATTTTCATTTAAATGAAGGTAGTAAGGTTTGCTTATTATCTTGATTTACAGTTTAGCTTCAGGTTTTTGTTTAAAAAAGTTTCAGTCCTATTTGGGAGCTCAGTAGAAAGTGTTAATTAGAAGGTCAAAGCAGGTCACTGTGAAGTTCTGAACATCTTGATAGTAGCACAATCCCTACGGGATTATTTCATGGAGAAGGTTTATGTTTGCTTTGTGTGTGTGGCTGAAAATTCACACTTTTAACATTATGGTAGTTGGAACAAAAATGTATAGTAACTTAACCGTCTAAGTTTTGTATGAGGTGACACTAGGATAAACTTGTCACGATAAAAATTGGTAAGTGTGGTGGTTTGTTTCCTTTCTTCTTTTTCCCAATATGGTCTGGTGGCTTTGTTAAAATTTACAAGGCAGTTACAAATTACTGTGAGGTGGATAACTATACTTTTGTGAAACACTTGAAATAGTGCCATCTCTTAGAATAGCTTTTTGATTTTTTTTCTTTTGTCCTGATTCTGCCTGTATGTATATGTCTTAGAGCTTTCTGGAGAAGGATCCTTTTTTACCTTGGATAAAGATGAGAGCAAAAAGAACCCTTATTTTTCTCTTGCTACTGACAGCAGTTAGACATAAATTTTCCCTCCTTCATTAGCCTGTGTGTCACCAGCTAATGAGAATCTTCTAGCATGCTCTTCATTTGTTCATTGCCATGCAAATAGTGTCCCTCAAAAAGCAGTGCCTGCATTGAATCTGTCTTCATCTTGGCATTGTTTCCATGCATCTTCCAGCCAGCTCTTAATAAATCAACTTCATTTTGCCAGTTAGTTTTTTCAGCATTTTGGCTGATGTGGCAAAGGTTAAAGCTTTTTGTACATTGTAATTTTGGCTATTAGGAGTTGTTTGTGTGGTACTGTGTCCTCTGTTGACTTAACAGAATAGTTCTTCTCCTGACTTAAAACTGTGGTTTGAAACATCTTCCGTCTAGCACATGGAAGGCTTTGTTTGGATTTTTTTGATAATTCTGTGATTTTTCTTGTGGCTCAACAGAAACAAACCACTGCAGGCAATAAAGAAAAATATAGAAGAAACTGAAAGTTTTGCAGAATGGCTCAAGTAGTGAACAAGATCAGCTCGTGTAGTAATTGTCTTGCTTTTGAAAAGGAATTTTTGTGAGACAAAGAATCAAAAGCATAGACTGAAGGAATGGTGCAAACTGTTTGACCCTCCAGTCTTCTCTTTGCTTGTAACATTAACAGATTTTGATAGTGAAACAAACTGTAAAAGCATAGTAATCTATAGAAGTTTGTTTTTACTATTTATAATGAAAAAATACCACACAAAAAAAGGTGTAAGACTTACTTAAGTTTGTGCTCAAAAAGACCCTGCCAGAGTTGGCATTCGTAATGCTGACAGTAAGGAGGAAAATACACTCTTCTGTCAAATAAAGTGTTTTCTAATTCACCTCCGTAAATGAGGTTTTAAATGCAGATTTTCAATTGTACAGTGATGTTGAGAGTCAGGGATTTTTCTTGAAAGTTACTTTTTGACAGAAATGCACTCTTCAGGAAAAAAAAAAGATCATACTTTTAACAAAAATGTTTTATTAAAAAATAGATTTTTAACCTCCCATATTAATAACAAAGTAGAGCTACGTCCTCTTCTGTCAGCTGAATTTCCTAGCTGACAGACTTCATCTCCTTGATAAGCTGTGGTCTCTCTGAGTGGGTAGCATGCATCATTGAAAAAATCACAAACACCGCAGGCAGTGAATTGAGTATACAGGGATATAATTTAATGCAAATTCAGAGATACAGCTCTTGGTTGGCACTGTGGCATCCAAAACAGAGCTCGAAACCCAATTAATATTTGGTACAATATAGCAAAGTATTTTAATTCAACAGTAATTAATATTTTGCATTCACTGTAAATGAATTATGTTTTGTATTGTAAAATAATACACAATTTTAAAACTCACTGCAAGTTAGCAGATTCTAGCAGTGCAGTTTTGCACATATATGCATTTCACTTCATATGTATTTAACAAGGGAGAGATTGTGAAGTAGAATGGTAGCATGGGATCGTACTGTTTAATAGTCATGTTCTCTTCAAGATAGTTGACCCTGTGTGTATTTGCACATAACGAGATTTATGTACATGCTTTTACTATAAGGGAAAACCTTTTTTAGCTTCATATTTATCCCATTCTGCGCAACAGGATGAACAGAAAGTGATGACTCTTGTTCTTTGACTGGCGATCCTTTCCACTTCTTGCCTCGTTTGTGTTATTAAAACATAAAAATAATAAATGTTGATTCATAATAAATGTATTTTATTATTCATATTAAATAAAAGTATTAACGCATACTTGCTTTATTTAACTGTCTATAGGAACAGTTTGTGTTAGTAGTACACTTATCTATGAAGATGAGGTAAGCTGTGAATAGACTCACTTAGACTGTTCATACAGAGAATTAATTCTTAGGTGCAGGTCAGCAAAGTAGTAGTTACTGTATTTTTGCCTCCTATAATCTTACATTGACATTGAATTTGATAACGTCTCTTTTGAGGTGCATTTCTAAAGATTTTGATTTCCTGTTGTGGAGATATTATTGTAACTGCTAGCGATTTGTCTGGTGAAAAAGTAGGGAGAAAAGCCCTGGATTCAGCAGTAATATTCCTTGCCTGAATTAATACTTGTGGAATAGGTGCTAAATTTTGAGGTTCTGTACCTCATGCTGTATTAATCTATACCTTATTTTCTTTTGTGCATATTGTTTTCCACTTTATTTGAGTATTTCCCTTTCAAACCTGCAAGCAGCTGAACTTACGAAGTATTTCAGGGGAGCGTGTTGTTCGAGGTTAGCATAAAAAATATATGTATTCCTTTTATTGTTGTTTTTCCTATGTGAGCTTTTCTGTTCCTCCTTAAAGTAACAGCCTTATCCTAAGACTGGAGTTTTCTCATGTAGAATTTTTTTTTTATTCCAAGGATCCATGCTCTTCATAGGACTGAAGAGTCAGGATCAGTCAGAGTCAGGAAACTGTCACATCAGAATTATGATGTAGGGAGGAAGAATACTGTACTGTTCATTTGATACAAGAGGGATGGTGAGATATATAGAAATGTCCTCTAAAAATATCAATAAATTTGAAAATATTGATTACCAAGTATCGATCGTTTGATAAATTCTAATGTCAGAGGAAGAAACTCCCTTAAACTCTACAGGATTTTACAGATGGAATCAAGTAACGTTTAATTCTTTTTTAGTGATTGAGTGTGTAATGCAGTTATACATTTGCAAATAACTTTTTTTATGTTCACGCAAACTGAAAAGGCACAGAAACAACTGAAAATGATATGAGAATCACTTAGTATCATATGAATAATTTTATTTATTAGCTTCAATTCCAATTATATTGTATTATATTGTGTTATTTTGCTTTTTGATATCTTATTTAGTAAATCGTCTTTCCTCCTCAGATCATTGCCACTGTTTTGTTTTTAGGCCCATCAACCTAGCCTTTACCTTTTCCTCTTTCCCAGGGTGTGGATCTGTGGGTCCCCCCACCCTGTTTGTCACAGAGCTGGGCCAAACCGGCCCGTAAACCATTGACAGTTGGAAAACCAAAAAAAAAAAAGTTTTTTTTTAAATTTCAGTGAAATTTAGCTGGTGGTATTTTATAGTTACTTATGTTACCTCAGTAACATCAGTTCTTTCTGAGCACAGAATATGATAAGCTAGTTGATCTGACAGCAGACTTGCACTAAAATCTTGTCAGTCTTCGTTGTGTAGTTACAGCAGCTGACAGCTCTTGAGCATGGTGGCATCGTGTAAATAATTTTCTTTTAGAAAGTGGCATTATTTGAAATGAAAATGTACAACATCATTTCACATTACAAATGCTTTCTTCTTTCTTAAAGGTTAAAAGTTGAGGTTGTTTCACCTCACTCAGCAGTACTGTCATTGTTGTGATCATCTGGGTTTGGTTATAGGGTCTAGCAACCAGAGCAGTTGCCTGACACTTCATCCAATTAGAAAGGCTTTCAGCAGCCTTGATTAAGAAACAGTGTAAATGGACAGATTGTTCAGGACTAGAAGATCTTATCATATTGCTCACTCAGATGATAGGTTCAGCTAGGAAGAGTCATGTTGGACCTTGAATCAATGAGTGGAAAATAGTATTCTGATTTTTCCCCTGCTGTTACAGTATCTAGTGTTTTTGTTGAATTTGGGTGATGGTTTTGCTTTCAGTATGTTATCTCTTTTTCTGCCCTTTTATAACAATAACTGAAAATGTGTGCAATACTGGATTGAACACCAAAAGTCATTTTCAGTTTAAAGTCCAATTGTAGGGAATGTTTTTGGTATAGAATACTAAAAACATAACTATAATTAGTGTTGAAAATACTCTCATTTAAAAACACTGATGATTTGGTTAAAAACAATATTATTTAGTAATTCACTGTGTTCTATTCCTATCCTGTTTGGGACTGAGAAAGATGTTCAGTTACTCTCTGAAATCATAAACATTGCCCATGTTTTTGCAGTTATACCTGTTTTTGCCCTCAAGTGTTAGTAGTAATATAGTTGCAGCCGTGGTAAAAATAGTGCCTACTTCTGGAAGATCTAATAAATTCCAAAACGTCATATTTGCTTAGTCTTCTAGCTGATATTGATCTGTGCATGTCTCTGGTCTACTTCCCCCAGTGTTTCCATACATGAAGGTCACACTGAAATTAATGCCTTCATTTTATTTCCGTGGAAACTGCAGTAGATACGAAGAGTACAATATCACTTCTTCATATAGCAAATTCTCAACTACAACACACAGTTTTTCAAGTAGTCACCAACATTATCTGTGCATTTTCACCAACAGTGAATAAAATAATAAATAATAAGATAGGAGGCATTACATTTGGGGCACCTCTTGTAACAATTATTTTTTCATAATTTTCAATCGTTTGGACATTCTCTGAATACATAAAACCATAAGAAAAGTGAATATGAGTAATAAAACTTATTCTGTCTAAAAGGGATGGGCAGGGGATAAAAGCAAGTGAGACCAAAGCTGACTGAATTGTCATAAATGCTCCTCTTTGTGCCAAAGAGAAGTGTATATAATCAGAACAAGTTTGTACAGATACTGTCTTTTAAGATATTTCCAAATGCGGACATTAATACGGTTCTCCAAAATTAACTACGCTGTTAAATTTTAACTCGTAGGAATTTGAAATCTGGCATTATTAGCACTGCTTCTCTGTGTTTCCTTTCTTTATTAGTAGTTTGAGTTCATTTGCAGCCCTTAAGCAATTTTATTTACTTTGCTACCTACCTGGGTGCTTGTACAGTTACAGAACTTCTCATTAATTTCCAGATTACCTGTTGACCCATCTGATAATTTTTATTTAATTAGCTGTGAATTAGTTGTAAACTGAAGACTGTATTAATAGAGCAGCACCATCCCCCCCCTCCCACCCTCATAAAATTTTGTTTTTTCACAGATTCTGGACTTGGAAGACAGAAACCTTTTTTAGGTGATGGTGAGTCTGAAGGACTTACTGAAGGACAATTCTTCAGCATGAATAGGTTTTATTTAAGTGGCCATTGTAATAATACAACTTCCAGTTTTTTAGAAGAACAGAAAAATATTTTTCCCACCACCTTTATAGGTACACTTAGGTTTGTGTGACTGTTCTATTAAGAAGTCGCTATTAAGTATAGGACTTGTTTAGAATAATGGATTCTGATGTAAACCATAAACTCTTACTAGTGTATGATTAACTAAATAGAGTCCTAATTTAACTTCAGTTAAAGTGTTCCAACCTTATGCATAGAAAAGGTTTTGCACTATACAGCAGGCATTATATTGAGAAGAATACGGGATTATTGTTTGTGAAAAAGGAGTGTTTCAAAACAATGTATTAATCTTAGAAAAAATAGAACTGCAGAGGAAAGTAATGTGTTGAATCCTGCAATTTTAATAATAAATAAATAAAAACTTGCATGATCGATATCATAGGTAAATTGCCACATTTCCTCCAAATGAGTTATTACAGACAACTTACTCATTTCTTTGTTCAAATAAAATTGCACATTCCCCAGTTTGACATTTTAGCACACTGCCTTGTTCTTCAACAGTACCTGGCCCAGGGGGCTGTGTCTCCGTTTGTAGCCGTTCTCTGTTTTGTCAGTTTAGATTTTAAAGTATGTTGTGAGTGAATTTGAAGTTGATGTAGAGTCGTAGTCTTGTAGCAGTATTCGTAATTCAACAGTGATAGTGTAGAAAAGGGGCGATGGAACACTTCACCTATTAATCAGAAAAAAATGCATGAGATGTTAGAAAAAAATTAAGTGAAAGAATTATGTAAAATTACAACCTAAACTAATGAATGTCAGCAGAAAAAACTGAGTAAGATGATCCAGTACGCTGATTTTAACTGTTGCCAGTACCAGATGTGCAGGCAGAGCTGTCCTTGGCCACCCAAGGTTGCACCATGCAGTCAGTTAATCTAGAGATAGAAGATGAGGTGATTGATCTTGCTTCCACTTAGCTCTTCATACTGGCTCTTGAAGCAAGAATGTTTTCTGCATAGAAGAGCATCATGAACAGAGGACCTCTGAAATATCAGAATCAAATATCAGAAGAATTGAGAAAGGCTTCTAAGAAGGGAGTGGGAGAAAATATTGGGTGTTTGTGTTGTGGGTTTGTGGGTTGTTTTTTTTTCTTTTTGTGGTGGTGGCTTTTTTTGCCCTGCAGAAGGTGCTGTTCTCAGAGAAAAAGGGATCACTTGTAATTTCTAAATTTATCTTATTGATGAGCCCTTCAGAAGGCTGAACTCCTGAGATCATTTCACATACCCGCATTGTCCTTTTAGGCTTTTAAGCTAAGTCTGCTGTCTGCAGATGTTATCTATCCTTGTGTCAGATCATGTAGGAACCCTTATTTAAAATACACTGTATCACTTGTTTGTCTGACTTTGCTGACAGGGCAGATGTTATATATAGAGATAACTGGGCCTCATGGCTAATGAGGACGCTCTTAAAAGACAAGCAGAGTGGAGATTATTTTCAAGAGCAATAAAGATTACTAGATGTAATCTTGAAGGGTGTGCCTCTATTAACATGTAGTGCACTGTAGATGGATTACATTGAGGACTCAGTGAGCATGCTATATATGTGTCAAGAGATTTTACTTTTGGATTAGTTGCAGCTTGGTCCCATGGAGTAGATGCCCATTAGCAGTCCTTGAGTATAACTGCTGGCTTAGTTTGGTCTGAAAGAAAGTTTTACTGAAACCATTCTACATTGTCAACCAAAGTGTAATGAGTGGAGGCAGCTGGGAGGCTTCAAATTGATCTGAACAAAAGAACTGATATGAGCATGCACCTTGACTAAGGAAGTTGGGCAGATGTGTACACTGGGAAATTTGTCCTCAGTTCACCTCCAGAGTTACTTCTAAAAGGACACAGTTCGTGCATATGTAATTCAGTATTCCTCTGCCTACAGGACTGGTATGCAGCTAGGTAATGGCTGTTCACAAGGTTGAGTATCCTTGTAACATTTGCTCTTTAGGCTAGTACTTGGAGATGATATTCCCAGACCCACTTACAGTATGTGACTCAAAATCCTTTTACTTCCTTCTTTTTTTTTTTTATGAAGAACAACAATTTGAGTATGGAAAAGCACAGTATTATGCCTGTTTAAAATAAAGAGTATCCTGACTTCTTGTAGATGCTCTTTTTTTTCATTTTTGAACTAGTAAAAGGTAGCTTCTGTGTAAGTTGCAGGACTTGTTAATATTGGTGATAAGGTAAAACAGCAATATGGAGATTTTTAAACCTATTTAAAATTCATTCATTTTCAGATACAAGCAGAAAAAATACAATTCTAGGTGTAACATCTTGAGTGTGAAAAGTAAGCAGTACCTTTCATTTATTCAGAATTTTTATTTCCTGACTGCTTCTAAAAATATTTTCTGTGCCATAATACAGGGGAAATAAAGTAATTTCAGTAAGGGCTTTTGGCTTTATCACCAGTCTTTACTATTTATTTTTGCTTTCTATCTATCCATCATTGTGGTATGGAGCAGTCATTCACTAGATTGCATTTGATTTTCTACCTGAATTTAGGCCACTGAGCATTAGGGACCCAGGGGCTTACAGAACCCCTTTAGTGCAGCAGCCATTTACTCGGAAGCTTTTTGTGCATTAGAGGTATGTTCTTTCAGCTGTATAATTCTACCTATGTAGGTTAGTAATATGTTACTTAATGTATGCAAGGGTGTTTCTGTCTTCAATGCTTCAGCTGCATGGAGTCCTAAAGATTAAGCCAGATGAAACAACACCATGAGGGAAATCTGATTCTTTTCCTCTTAGATCTGGGGATGGTAGTACTGGTGGTGGTAGTAACAATATTAATAAGAACAGTGATGACTGTCCCTGCTGGTTTTTGCTGTTGTTCTTTTATTTCTACTGATACCTTAAAGGATTAAGAAGTGAATATTCAAAATACTGTTGTAATTTTTAGTTGGATACCTAAAATTTATTTTTACAGGACTTTCAGGTACGCAGGCTAAGAAATTTCACTAATTTCTCGTCTTCCTGCTTTTTCATCTGTAAATTAGAGATAAATGGTATTCACATTGAGAAAGACTTTTAAATTAGCTGATAGATGCACTACCAGACAAACTGTTCTTTACATTGTGACATAGTTTGGGGAAATACTGCAGATTTTATTTGACGGAATTATATTCACTGCTCACATGAAATAAAGTTTATACCAGTGCCTCAATAGCTGTTGCAGAAATGTGCACCTGAGGGCGGGTAATGTGTATTTACTTTGTGTTTTATTGCTCTAATGATCTCTTAATTTCTTGCAGGAGGTGCTGAAACAGCTACAAGGAAGTATTGAAGATGAGGCAATAGCATCATCTGGACAAATTGACTTACTGGAACGACTTAAAGGTAAATATAAAATTACGTTTCAAGTAGGTTCATTTGTTTCTTAGGTTTTTTTCTTTCTTTCTTCTAGATAGAATTTTTTAACTTGGTTCCATCTTCTTTCCAGTGCTGACTTCGATGGTTGAACAGTCTGTCACTATTATTTTTTGCTAAGCATTTTAAAGACATTTTTGCAAAAAGAGCATGTTTCCGAGTTGCTTTTGTGCTTTTGCTACTGTTACCATAGGACTTACATAATCATAGAATGGTTTGGGATGGAAGAGACCTTTAGGATCATCTAGTTCCAGCCTGGCTTTGAACTCCTCCAGCGAGGAGGCATCCACAAGCTCTCTGGGAAACCTGTTCCAGTATCTCACCACTCTCACAGTAAAGAATTTGTTTCTAATATCTGATGTAAATCTACCTTGTTCCAGCTTATAGAGTCATTTCCCCCTTCTAAAAAGTCCCTCCACAGTTTTTATGTGGAGTTTATGTGGGCACCCTTCAGGTACTGTGAGGCCTTTATGATGTCCTCCCAGAGCCTTCTCTTCTCCAGGCCGAAGAGCCCCAGCTGTCTTAAGTCATCGCACTCTACCACTTCCTGAAGGGAGGCTGTGGTGAGGAGGGGGTCGGCCTCTTCTCCCAGATAACTAATGATAGGACAAGAGGGAATGGCCACAAGTTGCGCCGGGGAAGATTTAGATTAGATCTGAGGAAAATTTTTTCTCTGAAAGAGTGGTCAGGCACTGGAATGGCCTGCCTAGGGAGGTGGTTGAGGCACTGTCCCTAGCGCTGTTCAAGAAGCGTTTAGATGAGGTGCTAAGGGATTTGATTTAGTAGCTTGGTGGGTAGGGATGGTGGTGGGAGAATGGTTGGACTAGATGATCTTGTAGGTCCTTTCCAACCTAATGAATCTATGAATCTGTGAATCTGTAAGTCTTTACCCATGGGGGAGGTACTTCAGCCTTCTTATCATCCTTGTGGCCTTCCTCTGGACCTGCTCTAACAGCTCAGTGTCCTTCTTATGTTTAGAGCCCCAGAACTGGACACAGTACTCCAGGTGGGGTCTCACAAGAGCAGAGGGACAGATACCTAGACCTAGACCTGCTGGTCACGCTTCTTTTGATGCAGCCCAGGATAATGTTGGCCTTCTGGGCTGCAAGTGCGTATTGACAGTTCATGTTGAGTCTTTATTTAAATGACACAACTAAATCCTTTTCCTCAGTGCTGCTTTCAAGCCATTCTCCATCCAACCTGTATCTGTGCTTGAGACTGCCCAGTCCACATGCAGGTCATTGCACTTGGCCTTGCTGAACTTCATGAGGTTGGCAGGGACTCAGCTCTCAAGCCTGTCCAGGTCCCTCTGGATGGTGTCTCTTCCCTTTTGTATATCTAGTACCTCTTACATATGAGTTGACTGGATAAAGCTTCCACTTCATTCAGTTCTTTAGAAAAAAAGTAAGAAATAGTTTAAATTAAGGACAGATTGATTCACAGATTTTCTAAACTTGCTTGCATGCCCTCTCCTCCCTGTGTCACATTACTGGAATTGTATCTGTCATGCTGAAAGCTGCTCCCCTCTTCCCTCTAGTGTGTGGTAGAATGTGCATCATCCCATATAATACTTTAAGAGCAAGTCCAAATCAGTAACTCTCTGTGTATACCCATTATCCTTACCACTGAACCAGAAATATCGTAGAGAAAGTCTACATTTAAGGGGCCATGAGGTGAACATACTTGTCATTATCTCCTTGACAGTGGGGCATCTGCAGGATCCCTGAGGAAGAGGCTTAATGAAGTGGACTACAAGAGCAATTCATATGACGTTTTTGCAAAACTCTACCCATTTCTTAATTCCTCTGGGAAAGATGTAGGCAAACTGATGTGGGATCACTGCTTCTAATTGTCAGGGTTGTGGTTTTGCCATCTGCTCCGGGGCTACTCTAAGTGTACAGTGAAGACTGGATTTGTTTGCCTTGTTCTTTTGCAGTTCTCACTGCAAAATGTTCAGAATGCTTCTGTCAAAGAAACCTGGATTTATAAATGAAAGATGTTTCAAATGTGCTGCTGAATTCCATCTCTGAAAATGATTGCTTTTCGTTACCCAGAACTGAACTTGGAGAGTACAAGCTTTCCTGGAGTGAAGTTAAGGCCAAAGGTGTCTGTACGCTCATATGGGAGCCGGGAAGGGTCTGTGTCAAGCCGTTCAGGAGAGTGCAGTCCTGTTCCCATGGGATCATTTCCAAGAAGAGGATTTATGAATGGAAGCAGAGAAAGCACTGGTTATTTAGAAGAGCTAGAAAAAGAGAGGTAATTTTTTCGTCCGTTCATCCAGTGTATACTGACTTCTAATTTCAATAGGAAAAGTTTAGTGGCACAGTTAATATTTAATATTCTGCATAAGATTTTTGTTCATAAAGATATATTTACTGTAAGAAGTATGGAAAACAGGAGTTTGCATTATATTTAGGTGCAAAAAAAGAAGTCTTAAAACACATGAAACACGTTCTACTGCTTCTTTCATGTTGTAGTTACTGTTTGTTGGCTGAAGGTTAATTTATCTTGATCAGAAGGTGGTAGGCATTTTAAAAAGGTTGAGGGATCATGGCATCTCATACCATAGTTTTAACATGCAAAAAAAATATATCATTTGGAATTGGAATATAAAAATTTTTTATGAAGTAAATTGTTTGTGGGTTTATGTTCTAGTTAATCTTTTATTGTTTAGATAATCTCATCTTTGTCAGCTCTGTGACATAATACTAGAGATGATTGTCCTGTACTGATATTTTATGAAGATGTGTGTTTTCCTTGATTATTCCTCCTGTTGATTATTCCAGTTTGTTGTGGGTTTTTTTTTTCTTAATGTTATTTTTAAGCATTTTTTCTAGTCTCATGAGTTCTATTCTTAACTCTTTATGCTAACTGTATGACTTTACTGTGTCTTTGCAGCATCTTTTAGAAGTGTTTAGTTTTCAAGATTTTGTTGTTGTATCACCTACCAACACAAGTGGAAGTATGAATTATGTAATGTAAGAAGCATAGGACATATTTTGTTGCTCTTCTCCCTCAAGACTTGCAATAACATTGATATAACCATCCAGAAAAGATCTCCAAAAGAAGGAACCAGTTTTCTGTGATCCTCTTGACTCAGCTTCCTTTATTTTTTGTCAGTACAGAAAAAACTCATTACAAAAGTGTTTCTAAATACTTCCCAATTAAAACTAAAACTTAGAAAATAAGAAACTTTTTGTTGACTCAAAAACACTGTAATGTTTCAAAAGTTCACTACTTTTGCCTTGTTGCATTCTCACTGTTTCTAGCAGCATATGACAGACAAAATATTCCCTGATATCACGATAATGCTGATAAAAGCAATTTTAGGGTGCACAAAGATATAATAACTCTGCTAGGCTTTTCTGTGAGTTTTTTTCCATTATCAGTGATCATAGGATCATAGAATCACAATCTTGGAAAAGGCCTACAAGATCATCCAGTCTAACCATCCACCTATCACCAATAGTTCTCACTAGACCATGTCCTTCAGTATAACAGTGAACCTTGAACACCTCCAGGGTTGGTGACTCCACCACCTCCCTGGGCAGCCCAATCCAGCCGTCCAACCACTCTTTCCTAGCATCCAGTCTGAATCTCCCCTGGTGCAACTTGAGGCCATTCCCTCTAGTCCTGTCACTGGTTACACAAGAGAATAGGCCGACCCCCAGCTCACCACAGCCTCCTTTCAGGCAGCTACAGAGATCAGTAAGGTCTCCCCTGAGCCTTCTCTTCCCCAGACTGAACAATACCAGGTCCTTCAGGCCTTCCTCATAAGACCTGTGCTCCAGACCCCTCACCAGCTTCATTGCTCTTATCTGGGTATGCTCCAGGGCCTCGCTGTCTTTCTTGCAGTTAGGGGCCCAAAACTTAACACAGTACTTGAGGTGCAGCCTCACCAGGGCTAAGTACAGGGGGACGGTTAATTCCCTGCTCTTGCTGGCATCACCGTTTCTGATACAACAGCTCTTCTACTTTTAACTCTCCCCTAACCTCACGAAATTTCAGAAGGTTGCATGTGGTTGATGTAACCTTTGATAGTAATGGATAGTAGTGGAGCAACTCATCAAACACATCTCCAGAGACTTACTGCTTATTTTAAGGGAAATTGAAGTTCAGTCTATACTCCTTCAGACCCTGGACTGAGAGACCTTAAAGACGTTATTAAAATCTAAATTCTCCTGGAGCAATAAAAGCAAAAGTCCAAATAAAGCATTGCACAGAAGCAAAGATTGATGCTATTGAATTGAAATAGTTGCCCCCAGGTCTTGCATTGGTTTTTATAGAGTACTGATGGTTTCTAAGTTCATTTCTTGCTTCTAGCATCCATTATGTGTGTCAGAACAGATTGAATGACAGTGTCTCACTCATGAACTGAATACCCTGCATTTTAAAGGAGAAACTTAATCAATGTTCACTTAGCTGAAAGTAATCCCTCCTATTTCTACAACCAGGTCTTTGAATCCAGGGGCAAAATTTGTCAATTTGTGAGACTTTGTATGGTCTTGACACAACAACGAGAGAGAATAATCTGATTAGCAGTGTTAAAAAAACACGTTTAGAAATAAAAATACTTCTAATAAGAATTGCATTAATTATGCTTGTGCAGAATTGTTTTACTGAATAGGACACAACTAATGCTTGGACACCCAACAGTATATTTCCACCAAGTTGCACAAAGATCAGGCATGCGGGCCCTGTGTGTTAGAGAATGGGCAGTGGAAGGCCAGACGAATGACTCCCTCACAGCTTTTCTCAAAGCATAATCTATTCACATTACATTGTCTGTTTAAAGGACTTGAGGGATTCCTTAGGGCACATCCTTGCTTTGGGTATGGAATATTAAGTTACCAAAATAGTTTTAAACACTTTTCAAGAAAATAAGTCAAACAGATTCTTCAAAATATGTACTGTTAAATTCTTCTTACTGCATGTTCTTTCATGAGGAGACTTGATTATTATATTGCATGCTTTATGTGCTTTCTTTTTTGTTTTTATGGGTGACAGAGTTAATGAGGTATTAGAAAGGAAGTAAAGATAACCATATTTAGTAACATGATATTGAGATGTATTCACTCTTAAAATTTACAGTCCTTTTCTTAAGTAGCAGCTGTAGTTTGGTGCATCGTACAAAAGCCTATTGTTTAAAAGAAGCAGGGGACCAGTAACTGTGCTTAACTTTTGCTAAAGGCTGCTAAACTGTAGATTTTTAAGTGGTATTAGAAGAAATATCACTGTTTCCCTGTAACTGTTGGCCTGATACACAAGAAATTAAAACGTCCTGCTCAGTACAGCATAGCAGTTGTTTCCTTGTCCCAGCTGAACACTTCTTAAACTTCTTGTTAGTGCTTTCTCCCTCAAACCTTGTTTTTTAACTTCTTGTATTGGTATCAGTGCTCATTTCTGCATTAATATTTGTTGATGAGGTCTTAACAACGAGGCATTTTTGGCTTGTTTTCTATAGATCTCTTTTGCTTGCGGAACTTGAGAAGGAAGAGAAAGAAAAGGACTGGTATTATGCCCAGCTTCAGAACCTTACTAAAAGGATTGATAGTCTCCCCCTTACTGAAAATGTAAGTAACTGTAGTATGCTACAGTCTCTGATTAGCTGCTCTGTATATCTTATGAACTTGGTGATTTTCCCTACTACCATTTTCGTTTAAAATATTATAAATTAGTATGTAAAGCTAACCTGGTCTGAACAATGTTTTCATAAGTAATTTTGCATTTTAAAATTCATACCTGTCAGTTTGAATGCCAACAGTGGTGAGGAACACCAAGAAGTTATTTTGACAAATAAATTACATCACTAAGCTGTATTGCCCAAAGGTCTTTTTTTCTATCATTTTTATTATTTAATGGAGTCTTTTAATTTTGAAAGCAGCATTAGCCTAAGAGACAATTTTATATAAGAACTCTTCTTTCAAAACAGCAAGTAAGGTGGTGTTATGGTGTGTGTAAATACAATTGCTCCAGCCTTTTAGAATCTCCAGATAATTTATAGTGCCATCTTGAATAATGAAGATCTCAGATATGAATGAATACTGATTCATATAAATGATAATAAATAATATTAAGTAAATAAATAAGATAATAAGAATAATCTGATAATAAGAATAATGAAGATATCTGATCTTCAAGATCCTACATATTTTCTGGTTGTTAGAAGCCAGAAACCTGGATACATTTGCAGTGCATTTGTTTACACGTAAAGTTTTGATTGCCTGTCTTTATGGAGTCAAATCTGACTAAGTGTTAGCCCACCTCCTGAAAATTGAAGTAGAATATGTCAGCGTTTCAGTAACTGGAGTGAAGCAGCTGGACATCAACATATATAACACTGAGTGGTGGGCAATTTAATCAGAAAACCAGAAGAAGGAGAAAGCCTGAAAAAGACCTTAAGGCAACACAGTCTTTTCTCAAAGGCAGTGTCAATTGTATCTATGTCACAGTTAATGTGTTGTGGTTTTTAAGATTTAAGTCTCTTCATTTCAACAGATAGTCAGTTAAGTTAGCTACTATTACTAGAACATCTCACTTAATATCTTCATTAAATCTGCTTTGTTGTAATTTATGCTTGTTAATACATTTCCATCAACAGTGGGTGGAATTGTGAATGTGCCTGCAATGGGCAGACCCTATACTTTTTAGTATCTTTTAGTATAATTTTTCATATTTGTAGATGTTTGTCTGTTCTGATCTCAGTGAGCCTTGATGAAGCCTTCAGTGAGAACAGTTCTTGGAGACCAATACGCAAGATAAATAATTGTCCAAAGCTGTGTAGTGTAGATTTCTAGGAGCAGTGTAAAGGTGCAGCAGTCCGAATTCAATTTTCTAAGAACAGTTAAAGCCTTCAACTTGTAAAAATTTTCATCGTGCTTTCAGATTTTTACCTCACTTAGCTTGTATCTTTGTCTAAACTCTTTGAAATGCATAACCTTCTCATTTCTGTGCAGCTGCTATAACAGCTTTGACTATGCTTCAATCATTACCTTTCTTTCCATGTATCAGTAGCTGAAAGCTTCCTTCTGACATTCTTTTAAGCTCCTTTCTCAAAATAGAAATGGTTTATAAAATATACTTTCATAAGATTTTTGCAAATCATTGGTGGAAAAAAGCTAGAAGCGTACAATGGATTGGATTTTTCCTTTTTCCCCACCAGGAGTATTTTTAGATCAGAGAAACTTTTCTATTTTCTGTCAGCGATTATTGATAACACAGTGCTGTGGTTTTGTGAAAACTTCTGCCTTCCAGTTTCGTTTGTTTCATTCATGCAGTCATTGTTTTTCATTTGTGCCCTGTTCTAGTACCTTTCTGTTACAGAGGAGTCTTCACATACTGAGTGCAGATGTACTGCTTGCTCATCACTGCTCCTTTTTAAAAGAACTTGTTTTGTCCTCTCATCTCATCATGATCTCGTGTCTTCTCATGCTTAAAAAGTGTCTGTAGAGAAGATAGAGGTACTCTTCACAAGGATGTGTGGTGGCAGAACAAGAGGACACAAGTTATTCAGGGGAAATTTTATGTGAATATAAGAAAAAATAAATCCTTATTGTGAGGACAGTTGAATAGTGGAGTAGGTTGCTTATGGAAACAGGAAAATCTGTCTTGCTGGAAGTGTTAAAAACTTGGCTTGACTTAGGCTTGGTTACCTTACTCTAAGACCCTGCTTTTGACAGAAAATGGGACCAGGTGATCTACAGCAGTTCCTGACACCTTCTTTTCTGTTTTTGTCATCTTCAAAATTAGGACTTAATTTTATTTTCTTGCTGTTTTTCTGTATTAGTCGCACAGACTCTTGTTTTAAATCTACATTAAAATCATAAACTAGTTGGAGTGCCTTTGTTTAAACTACGTTGTTGTTACAAATGGAACATTCATGCTTTATTCACAGGATAATGAAAAATAGGGTAGATAACAGGAGTAACAATAAGTTCATAGTATCACAACAACAGTTTTGTACCTCTGGATGTTTTTATAAATACTGTTTGTCCTGGAATGTGTAGCAGTTTCGTTGGCATGCTGATGTACATTAATAACCAAGTATTCCCAGCTTGTAACCAGTGATAATATCTTAATTTTTACAGATTGTATTTAGTTGTTTGACAAAACTTGCAGGTAGCTTGATGTTTGAAACAGTTTGTGTTTATCTTTTTAATAGCGTAGTCATATTTTAGGAATCTACTCCTAGTATTCTGTTTGTTTGTGAATTTTACTGTGGAAGAGCAGTTGTTCTGCTTCTGTTCAAAGGCGTTCATCACTCACATAAATCTGATATACTGAAACACCTTCTCTGTAATTCCTTTTCAGTTCTCCTTGCAAACAGATATGACCAGAAGGCAGCTGGAGTATGAGGCAAGGCAAATCAGAGCTGCAATGGAAGAACAATTGGGAACTTGTCAGGATATGGAGAAGCGAGCACAGGTAGAGTTTTTATGAGAAAGAACAGATTTTTCCACGTTTTTATTGCATTCTTGATAGTTGTATCTTTATATAATGTGTAAACACAGTGATAGCTTACAGCATGTGTGTCCTTTTGGCTTGCCTGGGCTGCACTGAGAAAGACAAATTAGGCTGCATATAAAATAAATAGTATAGTTAATGTATATAAGTAACAAAATTTCTTTATTTTTAATACATTTTTATTAAGACATTAAAAAAGAGGGCCACAAAAACCTGGAACTGGTGGGGTCTTTGATCTTGGTTTTGTAAAACTAGTGATGAAAGTCTGGTATGATGGAAGTGGTTGCAATTCTTAGTGAGTTCTCAAGGTGCCTTCAAGAGACTTCCTTAAGTTGAGAATAAAATCCAGTGAGGATTTTATAGATTTTCTTAACTGGAGACCATACATCAATTCACATGTGTACCTTTAAGTTGTTTGCTTTTTCCAAGAGTTGTTTTGCATTCGTGATGAATACATGCAGAATTTTGTAAGCAAATCATGTTAACCACTTTTAGAAGTGTAACTCAAAATGTAACCATGTGAAACCTTTAAGTAGAATAATCAGTTACTCTCTGGTTATAAAAACTGTTCTCCCATGGCTGTTTATTAGAGCTGTTTATTACTGCTTGTTTCCATAATGTTAAATAACAAGTAGTTTATAATCTGTTTTTATGTGTTTGAAGAGCAAATCTTTTCAGTGAAAACGGTCTGTTTAGGTGCTATCTTCTTCTCCGGGTTTACATGAGCAGAAATTTTGCTACATATAAAACATTTCTAATTAACTCTGTTGGTAGTTACAGTTTAAAGCATGTTTTCTAAAATGAGTTAGACTTCTCAGAAAAATTACGTGGCTTTAATTTTTTACAGAATACATATCCTGTAATAGAATGTAAACCTAACTCTTGACAGGTATATACATAATGGATGTATAAGACTCTGTTAATATGGATGTACTCAAGACAATGCCAAGTTCATTCTTCCCTTTTTTAGTCTGCTTGGATAATAACCAGCTGTGATCTGGAAGTTGTATGGCTGTACTATCGATGTTTAGCAGCTACACTGATGTTCTACATGTATAAAGGTGTTCATCTTCTGTCAATTGCTCGTGAGTGAAGGCAGAACAGGCTCAGCCTGCATATGTCTGGTTAGCTCTGTTGTATAAGGTAGCAGTGTGGCATCAGCCTTCTGAGTTTTGTTACTCATGGGCTAATGTAGAATAAGGTGAAGTAAGCTAAATGGATACAGTATGCTACTGCCCAGGTTATTTATGCAGACAATATAATTGAAATTGTTAGAAGAAATTACTTGACTGTAGTTTTCTCACTCTGAAAGCAAGTTTTCCCTTAGGCAGCTACTTCCCTTCTCATTCTTTTTGAATTCTGGGAGGGGAAAAAATCCTATCAAGAGAATGTTGAAATATGTTTTCTGAATTGATATTTGCCTGTGGGTTTGCCACAGATGTTTTGTTCTTTATGTAAAACACCTATTTACTTAAAGAAAATATGGTATCTGCTCAAATAGGAAGTGACTATATCCACAGCTTCCTCTTGTGGGCTTCCTCTAGGTTTCACTGTACCAAGGATAGATGCCAAAACTGTTTAGAGGTACATTGGTGTCCAAATATGTAAAAGCAAATTCTGTATTATTTCACTGTGATGTCCAAATGTGCCATGAACTTGTTGGTTTTTCAACTTTCTTATTGCTTGTATATTCTCCTTTCATAAATGTAAAAGGGGATATATATGTGACAGGAGAACTGGCTTCAATGGACAAAGAGAAGGCTGAGGTGCCAAATGAGTTCTTTGCCTCAGTCTTCACTGGTAACCAGGATTCTGGTATTTCTCATGTCCCTGAGCCCTGTATCCCTAAACCTCTAGGTGGGGACTGGGACAGTAAATCCCCACTCCCCAAACTGTAGGGGCAGAGCAAGTCCAAGACTGCCTCATGAGACTGAACGCGCACAAGTCTATGGGGCTGGATGGCATGCATCCCAGGGTTCTGAAGGAGCTGGCTGAGGTGGTTGCTGAGCTGCCATCATATTTGAAAAGTTGTGGCTCTCAGGTGAGGTCCCAGATGACCGAAGGAAGGGTCACATCACTCTCATTTACAAGAAGAAGAGCAAGGAGGACCCGGGGAACTAAAGGCCAGTGAGTCTCACTTCTACCTGGGAAGATCATGGGGCAGATCCTCCTTGATGACCTGCTTCATCACAAGAGGAATGAGCTTGTGATCAGAGACAGCCAGCACAACTTCAACAGGGGAAGGACATGCTTAACCTACCTTGTGGCCTTTTATGATGGAGTGACGGCATTGGTGGACAAGGGGAGGGTGACAGATGCCATTTACCTGGACTTGAGCAAGGTCTTTGACATGGTCCCCCACCGCATCCTTATCTCCAAATTGGAGGGATGTGGATTTGATGGGTGGACCACTCGATGGATAAGAAATTGGTTGAAAGGCTGCAGACAGAGGGTGGTGTTAGTGGTTCTTTGTCCAGGTGGAGGCCAGTAACGAGCAGTGTCTGCCAGGGGTCTGTCTTAAGACCAGTGTTCTCTGACATATTTATCAGTGACATCAACGATGGAATTGAGTGCACCCTCAACAAGTTTGCTGATGACACCAAGCTGAGTGGTGCAATTGAAACAGTGGAAGGAAGTGATGCCATTTAGAGGGACCTCAACAGACTTGAAAGGTGGACCCGTATGGACCTCAACACAGCAAAGTGCAAGGTTTTGCACTTAGGCTGGAGGGATGTCAGGCATCTATACAGGCTGGAAGGAGCAGTCCTGAGTGCAGCCCTGCAGAAAAGGGCCTGGAGGTCCTGATGGATGAAAAACTGAACGTGAGCCAGCAGTGTGCTCGTGCAGCTTGAAAAGCAAATATATTCTGGGCTCCATCAGGAGAGGGGTGGCCAACAGGGACAGGGAGGTGATTGTCCCTATCTACTCTGCTCTTGTGAGGCCCCATCTGGTGTACTGTGTCCAGGTCTGGAGCCCCCAGTACAAGAAAGGCAGAGCTGTTGGAGGGGGTCCAGAGAAGAACCGCAAAGATGATCAGAGGGCTGGAGCACCTTCCCTACAAAGACAGGCTGAGGGAGCTGGGCTTGTTCAGCCTGGAGAAGAGAAGGCTGTGGGGTGACCTAATCGCAGCCTTTCAGTACCTATAAACAAAAGGGGAGTAAACTCTTTGAAAGGGTAGATAACAGCAGGACAAGGGGAAAGGGTTTTAAGTTGAGGGAGGGAAGAGTTAGGTTGGATGTCAGGAGGAAGCTCTTTATGATGAGGGTGGTGAGGTGCTGGAACGGGCTGCCCAGAGAGGTTGTGGATGCCCTGTCCCTAGAGGTGTTCAAGGACAGGTTGGATGGGGCCCTGGGCAGCCTGGTCTAGTATTACATGGTGAGGTTGGTGGTTCTGCCTGTGACTAGGGGAGGTTGGAGATTCATGATCCTTGAGGTCCCTTCCAGCCTGGGCCATTCTGTGATTCTGTGATTCTTTCTGACATAACTGCTTGTTATACAGCATACAATGCAAAATCTGAGTTGAAGGATGGAAACAGTTGAAATGTAGAAAGACTGGCACTGCAGACAACTCTGCATTAAGAGTCCCAGAGATTTATTCTGTGCGAGAACTCATAGCCTTCCATTGCCAATTCACGTACTAGCCACTTTTCTCAGAGGACCATAAAAATATTACCTTCTCCCTCTCTCAACTTTCACTAATTCCTCTGAACTCCTCTTCCTGAAACAAGTCAGCTCACAACAACCATTGTACCCCTTTTGAGGATTGTGTATGACTACATGGCTAATGGTTACGCAAGAAGGTGCAACAGAGGACTTTATTTAATTTAGTTGGTTACCTGTTACACTAACTGTTACCTGAAGTTTATAACTTTACATGGTAATTCTCATTTGAGAGAAGAAAAAAGATTTTTTTTAAATTTGATCTTTTACGTGTTCAAATATTGTAATGCATACACTTTAGTTGCCAGAATGGAAAAGATCTCAAGCTTTTAAGTTTAGAATTCCTTAAAAATAGCCAAGTTCAGTTTCACTGCCATGGGCATGGTTGTGCCTCACCAGATCAGTCTGCTCAGGTCCAACTGAGTCTGGCTTTGAACAGCTTCAGAGACAAGGCATCCACAGCTTCTCTGGGCAGCCTGTGCCAGTGCCTCAACGCCCTCTCAGTAAAAAAACTTCCCCCTGCCTTCTAATATAAATCTCCACTCCAGTAGTTTAAAATCTTTCCCCTTTGTCCTGTTGCTATCATGTTGAGTAAGAAGTCTGTCTCCCTCCTGTTTGTGTGCTCCCTGTAAGTACTGGAAGACCACAGTGATGTCTCCCTGAAGCCTTTCATTCTGCAGGCTGAACAAGACCAGCTCCATTAGTCTGTCTTCACAGGTGTGGTGCTCCAACTCTCTGATGCTCTTTTTGGCCTCTTCTGGACTCACTTCAGCAGCTGTGCATGATTCTTCCAAAATACGGGCATATGACATATTGTCATATATTCCTCACCAATGTACAGT
Organism: Callipepla californica brunnescens; assembly: GCA_023055505.1. Classification (NCBI taxonomy): domain Eukaryota; kingdom Metazoa; phylum Chordata; class Aves; order Galliformes; family Odontophoridae; genus Callipepla; species Callipepla californica. The sequence continues at coordinate 2,524,644 of JALIRH010000023.1, read as the reverse complement.
TATTTCCAGTAATAAATTTATATCATTCTAATACTTAAGAATTTCCTCATGCAGGAGCTAAGGAAAGTGAATAATCTGTTTGCTTTATGTGCTGCTTTCAAATTTTTGCTTTGCTGTTCATAGTTGTGCATCTCTACTGGTGTTGATGTTCATGATGCTTTTCCCACAGCTTATTGTGCTGTATGTTTCAGGAATTCATTCAATTTTGTGTTTGTAGGCTTTGTCTCTTCAGATTTTGAGATTACATTGTGTTTCTACTCCATGTGCGTCTTTTGGTATAAATACCTTTTTAAAAAGTTCATCTTGTTTTCATTTTCAGGTTGTAAAGATGTTAAATAAGGTTGGTTATAATGATCCTTGCAGTGTCCACTGGATGCACAAAACTTTTTTTTTTAAGTATAGCACTGAAAATGTTTTTCAGGTACAACAATTGGGATTTTATTAATCTATGCATCAGAGAAAAATATATTATTGAATCAATTCAGTGTTCTGTTCATATTTTGATGTTACTGGGCTAATTATTTTCTGCCCACTTTCGGAGTCAGTGACTGTATATTATCAAGCTCACACAATTATCTACCTCTTTCTTTGTTCACTTGCTGTTTCAGATAATCATGATTCATCCTGTGCATCACAATACAGCTTGTATATCCATCCTGTAAAGTTTGGTTTTTCAGCGTTCCATTTATGAACCACAGAATGATTGCATTGAGAAATGAGTAGCGATACAGCTTCCTCTTAAAAAAAAAGTGAGATTGATTCAGGAATGTCTGTGTAAACCCAGACAAACCAAAGAAGCACTATGTAGCTTTTTCTTTACACTTCCTTCGTAAATTATTTGAGATTTGTAGGAGCTGAAAACATTCAGAGGCTGTTCACATAAAGCTCCCAAATCATCATCATCATAACTGAATGTAACAGAAGCCATTCAGTATTTTATATTTTGAAGATGTTTGGTCATCATAAATGCTCTCAAATTTCAGTATGGAAAGTAGAGTGAAATCATTTGCTAAAAAAAGTACTGGCTTTATTAGAGACCTAACTGTCCACTGCATTTTCAATGTTTGCAATCATGCCTGTGTTTTCTTGTGAAGAACACTTGAATTGCAACCAGAATAAAGTAGTTCTGTTTGTATAAGCTGTTGTACTTAGCTGTATTTGCAGTGAATTTTTCATATTGTTGTTATATGGAGCAAATAAAAGGTGTTTTGAATAAAACCATTCATTTCAGGTGAGGGTGACACGAATTCAACAGATAGAGAAGGATATTCTTCGTATACGGCAGCTCCTGCAGTCTCAAGCAGCAGAAGCAGAGGTTAGTGAATCTTCTTTTGTTTCTGATATGTATTTATCTAAAAAAAAAAATCATATGAATATGCTGGTGGATAGGATTATTTGCAGAATCAGGTAACATCAGAGTTATTGAACTAGTCAATTTACAAAGTTAATTACTTGTTCTCTTACCAGTGAACTGGAATTACTCTTCTTGTTATTAATGAGTGTTAATCACTAATGGTAAGTCTGTTTAAAGTTCTACTAGCATTTTCAGTTAAAAGACAAAAGTGCAATGTGTTATAAAGGCTGAGCCTTTGTTTCATCAAGTAATTAAAACAATCAGTTGTACATGTCTTTCTGAAGAGGAATTTTTGATAAACAATTTCATGGCTTGCTTATCTCTTGAGAAAGAAAAAAAATGCTAAGAATGATTACAGCTTTTGCCTGGTTTCTTATAAGCCTTGCATATTTTTAGCATTTTAAGTACTGGGTTCTATATTAAGAAGTGAAAAATAGTGTTACTTGTGAACAACAAAGGCAATAGTAGTAGTCATTAGCAAAAAAAAAAAAACCAAAACCCTGCATTTGTAGTGAAAATTCACCTAGAAAAAATGGAATTGAACTGGTAAAATAGTTGCAATTTCTGTGTTGCACCTAAATTTCTTGTGGTTTATTTTCACCCAAAATAAAAACTGTGAAAGTTCGGACCAACATTTGAATTATTAAGGGTTGTATCTTTCTCCATTTGTAATGATAATGGTTTTATAATTGTAGAGTTTAAGGGAAAATCTGGAGTTGTATGTGAAGCCATAGTTGTGTGTGTGTAATTAAAAGTGTCTGGTCTTCTGACACATCAGCCATTGCAGTTGCTTATGCATATTGATGAGAGACCCTCTCGGCCTTCTCTTGTCCCTGACTGTATCCAGTGGGATTCTTCCAAGCAGACACCTGAAAAGGTTACAGTCTGCTTTCCTGCAACATTATACCATTGTTCAGTTTTTTGCCTTTCTCTGTCCTTTTTGGATTCTGAATTCTACCATCTCTCAGTCACCACAGCCAAGGCTTTCATGTCCCCAACCAGTTCTTCCTTCTTTGTAAATAACAGCTCCAGCAGGTCATCTTTCCTTGTTGCCTCTGTGATTGCCTGTGTGAAGAAATTGTCAGCAGAGCACTCAACGCATCTCTTAAGATTGTTTTGCTCTACTTCATAGTGCTTCATATGCAGCAGATATCAGAGTGTATAAAGTCCTCTGGGAGGCCCAGGCCCTGTGCAAGTTGTGATTAGTGTAGCTGTTTGGAAAACATCTCATCTGTTTCTTCTTCCTGGTCAGATCTATACCATTTATCCATTACATCAGCATCCAGCTACTCTTTATCCATAAGCTGCTGACTGACCCAGCCTACATCTCCATGCATTCCAGCTGTTCTCCTTAGCTTCCCAGGTTGTGCTTGCTAGGTTTTCATTCCCCGCTCACAGCCTTCCACTCATGTGAGTTATCCCACTACTGTGAATCCAGGGAGGCACAGAGACTTCTACTCCTGCTTTTGTCCCCCTTGCAGCATGCAGTAGCATAGAGGCTTTTCAGAGAGGCAGCCACACAGGAAGAAGCTAGTGGTCCTCAAATTGCAAAGTCTATGTAACTATGAGTAAGCATGAGATCTCTATTTTATTACTGTACTGAGCCTGATATAATGATACCCAGCTTGAGTGTTCTGCTTCGGTTCATAAAGATCTAGTAACAAGAATAAATAACTGTATCTTCTGATATAGTTGGCTTCTGTGCTTATGTAAATAATTACATAAAATAAATAATATATAAAAAAGACCATGTACAGTAGTATAAAAAGTTTTGCAGAATATATCAGCCAAGAAAACTATGGCACATTTTGAAGCTTATGCAAATTAATAACTCCTGCAAGTGCTGTTTGACATAGTTGAAGGAATCCATTTGCAAGTACCTTCCAGTTTCATGAGAATTCTCATATATCAACAAGATACTTGGTGAGATCTTCATAGTAAAGTTTCAAATCCTCTGTAGATTAAGACCTCTTCAGTGCTTTGCTGTCAGGCACAAACCTGCTATTGCATTTAAAAGCAGTTTCTTGGTAAATATTAAATACGGAGTTTTCAATTCATTAACATTGGTAAATGGCTATCGGTCCTTAGAGATGTGTGCACTATTTCCATTGTGCGGTGTTGCTGTAGTTAAAATGTAAAGGATTTATTGCATAGAGATAATGCTCTGCAAACTTCAAACCATTTAAATTCTGATGGACAGGTATTCTGTGAAGGATTTAACACAATAGATCTTTTTTCTGACTCAACTGCAGCAAAACCGTTTCAGTCTTATGGCTTCTTGTTCCTGTTTGTTGCTTCCTTCTCTTTGTCTTACTTTCTTACACCTGTGTAATTGTTGTTTTTACTGTGAAGACATGGCATAACAAACATTTCTGCTATCTAGAAAATAATAGTCTACCTTTAGTTTTCAATGTTCAGAAAATTAATTGAACCAGTCTGAAGGAAATTCTTCAAAGTGTACAAAAGACCTAAGTCCTAGTAAGTACACAAGGGTCTCTTACAACAGATCACAATTACAAGGTATTTAAGCAAAATATTCTAATCGGTTATTTTAGAAAAAACGATCAAGTCCTACTATACTTGCAAATGTCAGAATACAGAGATTTTTCCTTTCTTCTACCAGTACATACTGCAAAATCATTTGACTAGCGATAGTCGTTGACTTCAGAAATATTCAGAGCATAGTGACAAGATCTAGAGATCACCTCAGTCTTGGTATAATGGGCACATACAGCGTTCAACCATTTTTCTGCTACAAAAGCAAACAAGCATACTTTATAACTTCAAAACTTATTGTAACTTTTTTAGTGTGATATCTGAATTGAGAAATGACAGATGGCTGTAAGCCCAAAAATTGTGTTGTTCATTCTCTAACTGTTGTATAATTCTCCACCACATGTAGAGGTCACAGTATCTGCTATTGTGTACATTCATTGGTTCTTGATATGATTGGTTTAAATATTTTCATCCACCTTTCATCTACCTTCATTGTTAAAAGGTAATGCACAGACACAGGATACTTGCAGTGGTTACACTATCCTTGCTATACTATCTACATACTATACCATATTACATTTTTTATGTGTGGTAATAACATATACTATATATATATTATGTAAAGCTATGGCATTATGGTTGTACTGTTCTTTTTATACTAAAACCAAGTCTGTTAGAGGTTAATATTATTTGACTCAAAGTAATGCTATGTCTATACAAAAATTTAATCATCCATGTGTGTATGTGTGCATACACTTTTTATGTATTTATGTATGTAATATATCATAGTACTTTACTAATCACATTAATTTGATATATATTTATATGAAGGAATCGTTTCTCAGTAAATACTAGCGATCTGATACCCACGTTGCTATTAACTGCATTAGGCCATTCTTCTGTAGCTAGAGTAAAAAATCTTCAATGTGAAGTCACAGATTTGATGTTCAGGCCCCATGGATGAATCACGTAACATATAACATGGGTGTGCATCTTTGTACATGTTGTGAGTGCACACTGCATTTAAAAAGTTATCAACGGTGCTACGAACTGTTAGGAATGATCTTACAGTTGCAAATGAAATTGGATGTTATATTGATGACTTTTTATACTGGCATATTGTTGAGATCTTTTCGGGGGAATGAGATGCCACCTCTTAAATAATTAGCGCGTGGTAAACAATGTATATCAGTGACAAGAGAGAAACAGAGAATACAGAGGGGAGTTCTGTTTTAAGTTTAAAAGAATGAAATGCCTCCCTGTTTGTGCTCCAGATGCATCAAAGCTCTTCAATAAATACCATCAGCACTCAAAGAAAATGTGCCCCTAATTTGAGGCTATTGTTGGAAGAATAATAACTATCCCCTAGGGTAACCCAGTGCCTTGCTAATGAACGCTTCTGATTTTGACCTCTGTGTACATTGAATACTGCATTGTTCATGAGATTGAAAATTACTGTAATCTAACGACTGGAAAATTCTGTCCTTGCTTCTAGAGGAGGCTTAGAAACAGATTTCTTGTCAAACTCACCATTACACTTCACTCAAGACTGAAAATACTATGAGGGAAATAGTCATCATACTCTGTATGCACCACGTTTTTCAACAAGGCCTGATCTTGACTGAGTTCCTACTCTCATATCAGGAGCCAAAATGTCTTTAGTCATTGCATGTACATAAATAGTAATGAAATTTCATACATACTGGCAAAGACATTGAGTTTTTAAATGAAAAATTTGGTTAAAACAGCAGGAACTTTTTCTCCAGAAGTATTTTGTGTGCTTTCCCATGTAGGCTACTCATTTTCTGTAATTAAATACACAATTTAAGAAAAATATTATCACAATTTATTCTCAATTTTCTCATGTTACTCCTTTGTGTTTTTTGACAAGTGTTCTTCATTTAGTTAATTGGATGTATATTTCATTTTTCAATGTTGGTCTTAAATTGTTGTTAAACATGTATTTAGTTAATTACTGAACTGATTCATGTATTTAGTTAATTTTCTGAAACTGTTCAGTGTTAAATATTTTCTGGATTTGATGCAGTAATGTCTCTGTGAACAAAACTAATAAATTCTGGTGACACTGTGTGTTTGGTCACCCCGCACCTAAAGAAACTAGCATTTTTTAGGTGACTAAAAAAGTTTCACTGGGTGCCCATGGAAGAAAAGTATGTTTCTGCTAAAAACTAAAGAGAAGTTTCCATAAATCAAGGCAGACTGCAGTATCATAGGTTATACTGCTCAAAAACATTTTAGGACCCTGTGGTGACTGAATTTAATATAGCAGATGTAGCTGAACAAAGGAAAGGGGCATGTATATGGTAGTAGCCTCTGAGTCTAAAAAAGGTGGTTTGACATCAAAACTAACTTTATAAAAAGAATTTTGTTTTTGAGGTAAGGCAGTCAGTACCTTTTCAACACCAGACTTCAGTGAGGGCAGGCTTATGTGTCATTATGAAAGGCTGGAACGTGTCAAGCATACTAGTGGGTGATGCTGGGTATTTCACTTAGTTAACAAAGCTCGATTACTCTATTTGATTTTTAAAGGACCTGTAATTAAGGGCCTGCTTTTGGTGTTGATTTGCTGATATATCTCGGTGTGAGGTTTATATAAATTTTATTGGTATCAAGCTAGTTACTCCTGCAGTGTTTGTTGTTAAAATTTAGGTTGACCTTTTTTTTTTTCCAAACAGAAATTGCCATACAGTGTAAGCTGAATTTAACCGTGCTAGCTGTAGTCTCCAGCATGGATCACGTGACAGTGCAGGGAAGACAGTTGTTTGCTCCAATTCTGCTACATTTCTGATAGCGACACGAGCACAGCTGGTAGAAAATGGTGTTTCTGTGTCTCACAGCAAATCCTTTGTCTTGCAGGACTGTAATCCTCAGAGGACAAGCTTTACTTTTATCTTGCAGTTTTTCTGAGACAGTCAATCTCAGCTGTTAATTATTGAAACAAAGTGCCATGAAATACAAAATGCTGTTTTGTGGCTTTGTGAAGATGCAGCGTTGTTGATTCACAGTCTACACTGAATGGTTGTATCTCATTTCTCTATATAATTTCATAAACTGTTACATTGACAGAGAGCACCTCAAGGCAAGCATGACGCAGGTTCCCATGATACAGAGAGGCAGAGCGAAGGTCAAGGAGCACCAGAAATCAGTATGTCAACAAGCAGTACTGGTCAGGTAAATTGATTGTTCTGTTTATTTATGTTGTATTCTGTAAATGCAGATGTACCTTACAGTGTTTGCATGCCTGCACATTTGGAAAAAGATTTTTGAGCTTCTTCATTGCATCTAGAACTGGGTAATTTATTGTGTTTAGTAGAAAGAAATGTTTTTTATAAGATGAAATATATGTATTTGAAAATGCAGGAAATGGCTTTCTTTGGTTTAAATAATTAATTAGTCTAATACAAAGAAAAAATGTCACAGAAGTGTCTACAAAGAATGCTACTTAATTGTAGCTGACCTGTAACATGAGCAGTGTGATTTAATTATGAGAAATGGCTCAATTTTTACATTAGAAGTGATCATTATAGCATCAGTGATTTTAAACAGAAGAATCAAATGGCAGGCTTATCATTCGTGTTTCCTTAATACTGTTTTAGATAAAGCTTTGAAACAGTAGTATCCGTGAACGATCTGAAAGTGTGCTAAAGTTGTTTAAATGCTTTTCAATAGTCAGTCATTGCTGCTCCTTTTATTAGTGAAATGCATTTCAAGAATTATTTTAAGTGTTATTTTAAATTCTTCTTGTATTTTTTAAAAAGGAAATATCAAAATTAATGGCTTCCTTCTGTGGATAAAACTGTTTATTTACCGTGCACTAATGTTCATTCATTTCATAATCTCCAACTGTAGGTGAGACATACCTGATAGTAATTTGGATTTTCAGACTTTGCCTTTGAAGTTTAATAGTTGAATTCATATGCAAAATATTTTTACTACTTTAGGGAAATAGAATTACTTAAATCCTTCTGGAAGTATTGTGTAGAAGAAGATTTACCAGAAAGAATATAAATTACACTTTGGCTAAAATATTTAATGTCATTAAACATTAAGCACAGGTAATAATTTTGCCTTTGAAATATATTTGATAACCATTTAGAATTAAGTTGTGTTAGCCATCTCTGAGTAATTGCTTTGGGCTTTGAGTCTCATTCTTAGGACAGCACAACTTTCAGATTGAAAAACAATGTATTTAAATAATTGATGCACTGTGGCTGCATCATCGGTCTTTATTGAGTGAATCAGGAGTTATTTTGGAGAACAAATTCTTTACAGGGAAGGAAGGAAAAATGGGTTGTCATCTGGCAGATTCTCAAGTGGAGGATTCATTCGTTCTTCACTTGAGGTCCCATGTTTTGTGATTTTTGCAGTTTTCAAATTTGCTTCATAAAAAATGTTGAAAACGTATATCCTTTCTTTCTGGAGGGTGATAGATACAGGTCTCTGAATACTTATTCTAAGAGACATCTGGGGATTATTTACTTCCAGTACAAGTCCAGAGGGAGGAGGCTTAATGGATTGTGCATAATGTTTATTTCTGATAAACCAGCTCAGTGTGCTTTGTTTTGTTGAGCAGTCACGGTTAAGCAGAACACCAGAAATTTAAACCAAATTATTTGGGCCTACTTATTTTTCTAGTCATTTAATCGGTGTTACTTGAAATACTGCCAATTGAAGCTGGGATTTTTCAGGATTCAGTCATGTCGTTTTCTGCACCGTCTTTCAGCTGTCTTCTCTTCCATTATGCTGTCTTGACACTGAAGTTAAATTTTTGCTTTCCTTTGTTTTGCAAGCTTTATGAAGAAATTTAGCTAGGTTCCCTACTTCATGAAGGAAATGTCCCACAAAGCAGAGAAAATGCCCTGTACTTTTTCTGACAATCAAGTCATGTTAAAGCAAACTGCTTTAAAATTGTTACTTTTTAGATGTCACTGAAATGGTTCACTAATGTGTATGATTTTTTAATACTTGTGGAGCTTCTGTGATTCCTTCACAGTCAGTGTTTAAAAACGGAATATGAAGTAATTTTTCAACTTCCAGAATTTATTTATTTTTATTTGGGCTCTAATATTGAAAAGAGCAAACATGATTGCAAATAAATATTTATCAACATCTGTTTTGATCATAGTGGGTAACATATTCACCTAGGTAAGCATTACACACAAAGATGCTCCTTCTGTACAGAGAAAAGCAGCAGATAAAGAGAGATACGGGTTTTGGTCAACACAGCACTGATCAGACTTAGATCTTGTAAGGCGTTCTTCTCAGTTGCAAGACGAGATGAGTTTCACCAGTACTGGAGTGAAATAAATAGAACAATATTTCTCTTAAAGTGTTGGCAGCTCAAATGTATATTTTAGTTTCCCAAACTGAATGAGGAGGGAGTGACATCAGGAAACTTCATAAATAGGAAGAAGAGACAAAGAAAGATCAACAACAGAGACAAAAAAATAAAGGAGTGAGTAGGTAGCAGCGGTGAAAAAGAACAAAAATGTAATTACACAAAGTAGATTTAAGAGAGGGCAAATGTGCTAATAGTAGGTCTTGCTGCAATAGGTAGGGACATGCTATTCATGATCATTTTTAGGAAAAATCATAATTTTATAGTTTTTTATTAAAAAAATAAAACGGTTTAATCCATTTATGATTTTGTTTTGATACAGACTAATTTAAGTATGGTTACTCCTTGTCCAGGTGAATCTCTTAACTTGCCAGTTCTTGCTTATCTGAATGTGTTATAGAGATGTATATGCAGTCTTGTGCAATATATAATCTGACACAGAAGTGGAGTTATCCTTTTTTCTCTCCTTAAAATCTTAATTCAGCTTGTTGCAAAATCCTCCTTTTTCTCAATGAAAACAGTGATTATAAATTACTTCCATTGGAAAATAAAACTCCATTGAGAGAGGATTTTGGGAGAAGCGGTAATGAAATCCACCTTAACAGTGACATCCAAGTACTGTAGGCAGGGAGGACCTGACTTAAACAAAATATGTTGAGAATTCATAACTGTAAATATGATTTTGTGGTCTAATGCGGAAACAGAATTAGACAGTAGTTGTTTTTTCAGTTAGTCTTCGTATTGCACTGAATTTTTGTTTGAATTTGTAGGGTTCTGCTGCTCGATTGGACCACGAGACAGCCAGTGTTATGAGCTCTAGTAATAACTACTCTGTGCCTCGCAGACTGACAAGTCACCTGGGTACCAAGGTAACCGAAGATTACAAACCACAGGTCGCTAATGCTACATTTCTACTAATACAATAACCTCATTGTTTCTGGCAGTAGTACTAATATTAGCTGAGTAATCTATTCACCTGTAGTAATTTTATGGAGATATAATTTAACAGTATTTTCCAACTTCTGTATATGTGCACAGAAATTTTTTTTCACTTGTTGACAATTTAAGGTTACTGCAGTAACAAAGAGCCAATTGCTAGAAGTTCCTAGGGTATTTAAAAGCTCCATGATGTTGATCTCTACTCTCTGATGAAAACTTCTAAAATCAGTTCTTGAAATACTTTTCCAGAGACCAAGTTCATGGATCATATGCAATTGCTAAGGAATTAAACAGACCAAAAATTTTAAGCAGTTATGTAAGACATTCACAGTGGTGTCTGTCTGGAACAGAGTGTGTCTGAAAGTATGTGCAGCATGAAAAAGAGATGGGAAAAAGCACAAATTTCTTACAAACAAGTTCATGGAACACTGGAGTTTGTATTGCCTCTGGACTCAGCAATAGTGCCGGCGGGATACTGATCCCTGTCTTCCATGACTCATTTGTCTTGACGGCATATTGATTACTTTGGGTCTTAAATATGTTGCTGTAATGTTGGAATTTCTGTCTTGCACTGTATGCATGCCACAAACAGATGTGATGTCGGTTAGTCTCTTAACAAGTTTTCATTGCAAACTATAGATTTTCCTGAAGCTGCAGGCAGATGGAGAATCCTGAATGCATGGGGAGTGTGAAAAAATACATGCAAAGAAGTAGATTGAACTTAGTGATCTGTAGAGTAAGAAAAGCTTAGTTCTGATACATGAGAAGGTGTTGTAGAGATTCTAAACAGAGTAGTGCATTTATAATTGCAGAAAGAGATGTCTTTATCTGAACTGAGTGTACACAGGGAAGGAGAGAAAAATATGTCATAGTTTTTCCTATCCTGTCTTTGCCACAGCTTGGAGGTCAGATTTTGGTGGCTTCTTCAGCTTTATTATCTGACAAAAGAATTATCTTTCAGATCTAAATTACTGTGGATTAAAGCTGCCACTTGAAATACCTGTCAAAAGGCCTACATAAAGCAGTTAAATTCACTGTATTTTATGAATCCAAGCAGTTTGTTTTAATACTACTTATGAATTTTTCCAGACCAAGAATTTCCAAACCAGAATACTAGGTTGTTATAAGATAGCTTCCAAGACTATTTCGGTTGATTTTGCATGAGATCGTACAGTTCCACAGACATCAAGACTTCCATTGTTCCAGCAGTCCTGTGGCATTTCAAGAGATACACATTAGCAGATTGCTGCTTTGTCTACTCGCTGCCCTGTAATTTTTGTGTAACTAGGTATTTGTACATTTGAATCTTTGGGGAAGAAACAGAATCATTAATTAGTCTACTAAGTAGTACAAAAACCTGACTTCTCGTAGAAAACTTGGTTTAGCAGTCCAAAGTGTCATTTCTTAGTCAGTACATTCTGAAGAAATGCCCACTGCTATCCAAGGTCACTTTGATCGTTTCTTTACATTGTGCTGTGATTTTGAATGTTGCTGTTTGTCTTGGCTTTAGGAGTCTGTATAAGAGTTCAGGAGTTCTAGATAGTATCTCTACCATCTTCTGCACTATAGCATTCTACTAACAGCTTACTGAAGGAACCAAATGCAATTCTCAGTGTAAATCTACTGATGAAGAAAACAGAATGGGAAAGACAAATCAAACTGTGCGCTGACCACAGATAGATAAAGGAATCCCTGAAGAAACTTATTTTTTAATGTGAAAGTTTGTTGGTTTAAATTTAAATGTGTTTTGCTGGGTTTATAAGGCTTTGTTTAATTCTACAAATGCTTGGTACTTAGATGATGAGTAAATGAGCATTTGTTTCCTTCTCTAATTTTACCCCTGTAAACTTGAAGGAAGTTTTAATTTAATTCTCCAGTTTTGTTTTTACTGTAAATAATATTATATGCAAGTCCATACGCAAGTCACTCTTTGTAAGAAAAAATGGTTGGTTGATTTGAAACAGTTTAAGTGAAAACTCGAGGGTATTTTACTACAATGGAAAGCAGAAATTCATGTAATCACTCTTACCCTGGCTTGATACTTTTTTTAATGCCACGTAACATTTTTTCACTGAAGAGCATTTCTACATGAAACTGCAATTCATACAGAGCTTGCATTTTTTGAGACAGAGTTAATTTTGAATGTATTTTGTATTTTCAAAGGAAAATATTTTCATTATTGTTTATTTAATCATTTTGCACAATGGAAAGTTAGAAGTCTTCACCAGTAGTCTTGCAGACCAATACAGCTGCCTACAGTTACCACCAAATTAATCTAGCTCTTTAACCGTGAAGTGAGATTTATTAAGGTCATAGATGGTGGAGTAGTAATAGTACTTAATCATTTCTAAATAGCATGGGCTCTTGCGCCGTTAAATTGTTTGTTTGTTTGGGGTTGTTTTCCTCATGTGTACCGTTCAGATTTCACTTAAACTGAATTCTAATATGTAGTTTTAAAATATAACTCTGTTTTTAAAATCATTTGACCTGCAGGTGGAAATGGTGTACTCATTGTTATCAATGCTTGGTACTCATGATAAAGATGACATGTCAAGAACATTGCTAGCAATGTCTAGCTCCCAAGACAGCTGCATAGCCATGCGTCAGTCTGGATGTCTTCCTCTCCTCATCCAGCTTTTACATGGCAACGATAAAGACTCTGTCTTGTTAGGGAACTCTCGTGGTAGTAAGGAGGCCCGTGCCAGAGCCAGCGCAGCGCTGCATAACATCATTCACTCCCAACCCGATGATAAGCGAGGCAGACGGGAAATCCGCGTGCTCCATCTTTTGGAGCAGATCCGTGCTTACTGCGAAACGTGCTGGGAATGGCAGGAAGCACATGAACAAGGCATGGACCAAGACAAAAACCCAAGTACGTTCTTCAAGCTTTATACGTTTTGAAAAGCAAACGAGTTTACAAAAAAATACAGCCTACTTTAACTTCTTGGTAAATGTATGTAAGGTTTCTTAGATGTTTGGGTAGCAGCATGTATAGTATGTGCAGCTGCATGTATAGACGCACTATTTAAGTTGAGGTAGCATTAGCAAGGATCATCTATTGCAGATATGCAGCTCCTTAAGCTTGTTCTTTAAGTCATAGGACTTTCAGGGGCATTCTAAGTAATAACTCGAGTGTTTTATACCAGTAATCTCTGAACTAACAGTAAATTCCTGCTGAGTGCTATTTTACATTTCAGTGCGTAATGCATGGTATCTAAATAAACAAATAATCCCAAATTGTTCTCCGTTCAGATGTATTCAGGACATGTTTCATTTAGGAAGTGGATGAAGAGCACAATTTAAAACAAATTAAGTCTAGGCAATATTATGTGAATTATTGTGTTTAATGCTGTATGTGAGAACTGTTTCAGTACTGAAACACCACAGTAGGAGCAGTTATCTCAGGACTTCATGCTCAAAGAGACAGCTTCATTTTAGATGCTGCACTCTTTATTTCCACTCAAATGCCTAACCTTACTGATGTATTTTCAGTAAGTTCTTTATTTTTCAAAACTAGTAAGGTTTTTGGTTTATTTTTTTGTGTTTGATTTTTTTTGTTTTTAACCAGAATTATGTAATGCATACATCAATTCTCTCTAACTTATTTTTCAATACCAAGTATATTTCTAGTACAGGTATATCATCTTGGTTGTATGTGGATTTATTCAGGCATCTGTGTATGCACGTTTATTAGCTATATTCTTGAGTGATAGTCTGTTTGTGGATTAGTAGGAAGAAACAAAATCCAAACAAAATTGGAATTGATTTCTCTGTAAGTTTTGATTCTCTTTGAAAATCTTACAATTCAGACAGAGTTGTACACCTACAAAATACTAACTGCTACTTATTTCTGGACCAGTGCCTGCGCCAGTTGATCATCAGATCTGTCCAGCAGTGTGTGTTTTAATGAAACTTTCATTTGATGAAGAACACAGGCATGCTATGAATGAGCTTGGTAAGACCAAATGTATTTATTTATCTGACTTCATTGAAAAGGTTGCTAGAAATGCTGATGTTCATTGCTTGTAAAGATTTCTTCAAAGAATGTGTGGCTTTGTTCTGCCACTGCTTCAAGAAAATCATCAGTTGATTTGTGACTTCAAAGTGATTAATGCAGGTTACGTTTAACTGGTCCATCACCCAGTGGACAGATTATGGTTCAAGTTAGTTTTTCATTTGGCATGAACTCTGCATTTTGGAAGAGTGTTATTGTCATTAAAGTTCTTGTGTCTTTTAGAAGCACTGGACTTGAAATGGAAGTCACCTTTTGGAGTATCAGTGTTACGAGTAGATTCCTGTTTAGCAGCCTGAATTTTTTTTAGTTGTGCTGTCAGTTTCGTGCATGCAGTTTTCCTTTTCCACATTCTCTGTAAAAAACATTCTGTGTACTTTTTCCTCAGCAAATAACATTCACTAATAACGATTAATTGACAACTGTCAGATTTGCTATATAATCATTTGTGTTACTGGTGTGATTTCATCAGTTGCGACTTCAGCTGGAATTAAAGCACAAGTATTTTTATAACTATTTTTCTTCTTCATAAATACTTCTGTTCCCATTTCCACACACTCAAATCTCAGTATCATGTCGCCAAACCTTTCAGTTGGCACTAAACACAGAATTTGAGATCCAGAGTCATCTATTTAGAAGTTCATTTTATTTCCAGAGCCTTCTGTTTTTCAGATGTATAAGATGTTAATATATTCTTGATATCAGGATTGACATTTGTTGGGTTTTTTTTGTTTTGTTTTGTTTGTTTGTTTGGCTTCTAAGGAGGTTTGCAAGCCATTGCTGAACTGCTGCAAGTGGACTGTGAAATGTACGGACTCACAAATGACCATTATAGTGTTACATTGAGGAGGTATGCAGGAATGGCTCTGACAAATCTGACTTTTGGAGACGTAGCAAACAAGGTAAGAATCAAATACATAGTAATTTCAGTAGATAGCTGTATTTGAGCTGTAGCTGGCTTACAGGTGAAGAAATCTTTTTGATAGGGTATTGGATTTAGGCTCAAGGGAGAGACTTAAAACAGCAACAACACCTACCATTTTGCTTCATACACCCTTCCATGTCAGACGGCACTTTGTCAGACTGCCCCTCTGCTACCACCTGTCACATGTCAGCAGCATGTAACAGAGTACTGGAGGGAAGGTTCAACCTCACCACCACCATCTGCCTCTAACATCCAGGCCAACGTAATAAAAAAGGAGCCATTGCTTCTGGAGCAGCCCTCACATACTTGCTGTCCAGCTGACAAGTAGCACCATTCTAACACATAACTCATGTTTTAAGAATTTTTAAATTGTACTTTGTTGCAGACAATTTCTGATGTAAGCCTGACAGTTTTTCACTTAATAGTACATGCTTTAAAAGCTGTTCCTCAGATGTAGAGGAGTTTTCTAAACCGGTACCATTCTGGATCTGGCCCTAGACCTGTTGTAAAAACTGTAACATTTATCACAATTCTACCACTTTGGGTTTTCAAGAATAGAAACTGAATTTGTTTTCAGTAGTTGTGGACCAAGTATTTATTATCGGAAACAAAGATTACTAAACTTTTTTGAACTTCAGAGATGATCAGCTTAAAATGTCAAAGTATTATGCACCAGTAAGCCACCTCATCTGCCATTTAAAACTTTACTTCTTTTCTGTTTTCTTCTGATTCCTATCAGGCTACGTTATGTTCGATGAAGGGCTGCATGAGAGCTCTTGTAGCCCAACTGAAATCTGAAAGTGAAGACTTACAGCAGGTAACAATGCAATTAAATATTTCTTGTCTATTTCCACTATTTTGCAGCCCTTCGATTTCATTACAGTATACTGAAAGAGGGTATTTTTCATTTATTTTCTTAGTATTTACTTTCCTTCTACATCTGGCCTTGCTGTCACTTCTTTTTGTACTTGCATCCTGTCTTTCCCATGAAGTTACAAGGTTGCTGCCCACAAACAGCCTTCTTTTTTTTTTAATTAGATTCTGTCTTTGAAATATGCTGCATTCATTTTAGCCTGTTTTTTCTTTTGTGATTGTTTTTCTTGTGTTGTCTTGTCTGCATTAACAGACTCAGTACTTTTGTTCATTCAGCAAATCACAATTAAAATGTCTATCTGTGGCTCATACTGTTTTTGTTTTTTTTACTGAAGTATATCTAACAGATGGGCTATAAAACTTATATGACCCTGATCTGTTGATGGAAGTCCAGTTTTCAAGACAAGTTTAAGCAACCCTGGATTCTCTGTTTTAGTTTGCTAGTGACAGTGCTAATAAACTGAGGGTCATTGCAGTATTGTGGTTTCTCCTACAATAGCAGAAAGTAAATAATAGCAAAATAATAGTAGAAGAAGCTCTGCTTCAGAAGAGAATGCACGTGTCTTCACAGGGATGTTCAGTGTGTACATATATGTTCTCTACAGCAACACCTAGAGAAACTAAGTATCAGCAACGTGGTGTGACGCCTGAGTGTCTCTTCAGTGGCTCCTGCTTTATAGAAAAAAATATCTTGAAATAAAGTCCTAGCATGATCTAGGGACTTGAGAACACAAACGTAGCTCATATGTATGAAGCTAGTTTTAAATTAAATATGAAATCAATACACTATTGTAAGCAACAATATCTATTATTACGATAGAATCAAAGGAACAGTATATAATCATCACTAAACCATGTCCCTTCGTGCCACTTCCACACGTCTCTTAAGTATCAGTCAGGACAGGGACTCCACCACTCCCTGTAAAGCCCATTGCAAAGCTTGACCACCGCCAGCTGTGAAGAAATTCTTGTCCAGTCTAAACCTCCCCTAACACAACTTGAGACCATTATATATGCTTTTGTATATATATATATATGTAAAATATGCATATATGTGTGTAAATATATATAATTGTTGTTCTTTTCTTTCATATTCTGCAGGTCATTGCAAGTGTGTTGAGGAATTTGTCCTGGCGTGCAGATGTAAACAGTAAAAAGACACTACGAGAAGTTGGGAGTGTAAAAGCACTGATGGAATGTGCTTTAGAAGTTAAGAAGGTATCGTGTATAAGTGGCTATGAGATAACATTTTTTGAGACATTGCATTTAATTTACACAAAATAAATGTAGTGTGAGCTTTTTTGACATAAGCAGCATGTCAAACGTTCAGGGTGTTTTAGGTGACTTCAGAATTTAAGTTACTTAAAGTTATGTTAGAATTGGTAAATAGATTTGCTTTTTATTCATAAAATTGCAGTATTACCTCAGTACTAATAGTAGTTCTGTAATTTTATTTTTGAGGGTTGACAGCTTTTGCTTTTCAGCTCCATTGTGTCTGTTTATAGTTTTGCAATTTAATAAAACCTCTTCTGACTTCAGTGAGTAGATAACTTCCACTTCTGTCGTTTTCTAGATAAATTCTTGGTATACAGACAAGATAATATTCTACCCCAGAGTCCTCTGCCAGCTAATCTTCAAGCCAGTTTTACCATTATGGCAGCTAGCAAGGATTGTTGAAAAAATTTCTGGCAAGCAGTCAATTGCTGAGGGAAAGAAGGAAGCAAACAGAAGTTTGCCTGCACTGCTGTATGCCTTGGTTGATAAGCTCATTAGCACAGAAAGCAGAAATTGAAACATACCTGACTCATATTTGTGAGGAGAAGCTAGAGGAATAAGAGAGGCATCTATAGGAAAACAGAAAGCAAAATATCAGGCGTTAGCATACAAGTGAAATTTCATCCAAACAGAAATCAAATTGTACTGATACCAAAAAATGAATTCTAAAACAAATTCCATGGTCAGTGAATTTTGTTTCTTTACAAATGTGTGTTAGAATTAACAAGGCTTTAAAAAAATATAAAAACCTGTGGGCTTTAGTCCTGCAGGTTCAGTAGGAATTACTAGTTCGGTTTAGTCTTCATCCATCTTTGGATCAATGGGAATTAGATTTGTGACCAACTCCTGCCAGCTAACTTTAATACTTCTTAGGGCTTTAGATCAGTAGTTGAAAAACTTTTCTAATCCTGTCACTTTGTTATTTTCCTAGGAATCAACGCTAAAAAGTGTCTTGAGTGCCTTATGGAATTTGTCAGCACATTGTACTGAGAACAAAGCTGATATATGTGCTGTTGATGGTGCTCTTGCATTCCTTGTTGGTACACTGACATACCGGAGCCAAACAAACACTCTTGCCATCATAGAAAGTGGAGGAGGAATATTAAGAAATGTTTCTAGCTTAATTGCTACTAATGAGGACCACAGGTGGGTATACTTATTCTGAAAAATTGTAGTGATACCAAAAGCATGGTTAAAAGATAGCTTGTATGCTGAGTCTTACTATGAATGCATCTGTGGTAATATGAAATACAGTAATTTGTAACACATCGGCAGGTATTCCTCTTAGATAGCAGAAATATGCAAACAGATTAATATCTGCTGCTTGTAAATGATGAATAGTACTAGAGTCTTTTCATGGAGAGAAAAGATTCCTAAGTCACTGTCAGCCACAGGAAGCAATGTGAACGGAAAAATACTTTAGAGAGAGAGGGTAGGGTGGGAGCAGCAGTTTGTGTTCATAGTAGCATCTGATAGCAATCGAGGAAATGTGAGATAAATTTGCACTGAGTAGTTGTAATTATCCTGTTAAAGGACTAACATGTTTGTAGTGTAGTAAGTTTTTATTTTGTCTCTGATCTGTTGGAAATGTCACTTAAAGATTTTTTGTTTTCAATTACTCAATACCAGGCAAATCTTGAGAGAGAACAGTTGCTTACAGACCTTGTTACAACACTTGAAGTCACACAGTCTGACAATAGTCAGTAACGCGTGTGGGACCCTGTGGAACCTTTCTGCACGAAATGCAAAGGATCAGGAGGCACTGTGGGACATGGGAGCAGTCAGCATGCTGAAAAATCTTATTCACTCAAAACACAAAATGATAGCAATGGGCAGTGCTGCAGCTCTAAGAAATCTCATGGCAAACAGGCCAGCAAAGTATAAGGATGCTAACATTATGTCTCCAGGATCAAGCTTACCATCTCTTCATGTTAGAAAACAGAAGGCACTGGAAGCAGAATTAGATGCACAACATTTATCAGAGACCTTTGACAATATTGATAATTTAAGCCCAAAGGCATCTCACCGTAATAAGCAGAGACATAAGCAGAATATGTACAGTGAGTATGTTTTGGACTCTAATCGACATGATGATGGAGTATGCAGAACAGAGAGTTTTAATACTGGTAACATGACTGTACTTTCTCCATATTTAAATTCTACAGTATTGCCTGGCTCCTCTTCTTCCAGTAGAGGAAACATAGAAAACTGTCTATCTGAGAAGGACAGAAGTCTTGACAGAGATCGAGCAGTAGGTTTAAATACCTACCATCCAGCTACAGAGAGCAGTGGGAATTCCTCTAAGAGAATAGGAATGCAGATTTCTACAGCTGCAGCTCAGATTGCCAAGGTTATGGAAGAAGTGACAAGCATGCATATTCCACAAGAAGACAGGAGTTCCGGTTCCGCTTCTGAAATGCACTGTTTGACAGAGGACAGAAATACCACAAGGAGAACAGCCACTGCCCTTACTCACTCAAATACATACTTTCCTAAATCTGAGAATTCAAGCAGGCCATGTCCTGTGCCTTACACAAAAGTGGAATACAAGAGAGCATCAAATGACAGTTTAAATAGCGTCAGTAGCAGTGATGGCTATGGTAAAAGAGGCCAAATGAAGCCTTCCATTGAATCTTACTCTGAGGATGATGAAAGTAAATTCTGTAGTTACGGCCAATATCCAGCTGACTTGGCACATAAGATACATAGTGCAAATCACATGGATGACAATGATGGAGAGCTAGACACTCCTATTAACTATAGTCTTAAATATTCAGATGAGCAGTTAAACTCTGGAAGGCAGAGTCCGTCTCAGAATGAAAGATGGGCAAGGCCTAAGCATATAATAGATGATGAAATGAAACAAAATGACCAAAGGCAGTCACGGAGCCAAAGTGCAACATACCCTGTGTACACTGAAAGTGGAGATGATAAGCACATGAAATATCAGTCACCTTTTGGTCAGCAAGATTGTGTTCCGACATTTAGATCAAGAGGATCCAATGGTTCAGATCAGAACAGAGTGGGGTCAACTCTTGGAATTAATCAGAAAGTAAATCAGTCCTTGTGCCAGGTAGATGATTACGATGATGATAAGCCAACCAACTACAGTGAACGTTATTCTGAGGAGGAGCAGCATGAAGAGGAAGACAGACCAACCAATTACAGCATAAAGTACAACGAAGAGGAACATCACGTTGACCAACCCATTGATTATAGTCTAAAGTATTCAACAGAAGTTCCTCCCTCTTCTCAGAAGCCCTCTTTTACTTTTTCAAAGACTTCTTCAGTACAGAGCACTAAAACTGACCACATTTCCTCAAGCAGCGGGAACACGTCAGCCCCTTCAGCTGGTTCAAAGAGGCAGAATCAGCTTCACCCAAGTTCTGCACAGAGCAGAGGCGGTCATGCTCAGAAGACCACCTCCTGTAAGACTCCTTCTATTAATCAGGAAACTATACAGACGTACTGTGTGGAAGATACACCGATATGTTTTTCAAGGTGTAGCTCCTTGTCATCTTTGTCGTCAGCTGAAGATGAAATAGGACGTGATCAATCCACACGTGTGACTGATACTAATAATACACTACAGATAGCAGAACTGAAAGAAACCAGTGGGGCCCTATCTGCAGAAGCTTCAGTGAGTGAAATCACATCAACATCACAGCATATCAGAACAAAATCCAGCAGGCTTCCAACTTCCAGTTTATCACCTTCTGATTCCTCTAGACATAAAGCTGTTGAATTTTCTTCAGGTGCCAAATCTCCCTCAAAGAGTGGTGCGCAGACTCCCAAAAGCCCACCAGAGCATTATGTACAGGAAACTCCTCTCATGTTCAGCAGATGTACTTCTGTAAGTTCCCTGGATAGTTTTGAAAGCCGTTCCATTGCTAGTTCAGTTCAAAGTGAGCCTTGCAGTGGCATGGTGAGTGGTATTATAAGTCCGAGTGATCTTCCAGACAGCCCAGGACAAACAATGCCTCCAAGCAGAAGTAAAACACCACCCCCTGCTCAAGGAGTTCAAGTGAAAAGAGATGTACCTAAAGGTAAAGTACCTAGTGCAGAGAAGAGAGAGCCTGGTCCTAGACAAGCAGCTGTAAATGCAGCTGTTCAGAGAGTTCAGGTACTGCCAGATGCTGATACACTATTACATTTTGCCACGGAAAGTACACCAGATGGGTTTTCTTGCTCTTCTAGCCTGAGTGCTCTGAGTCTTGATGAGCCATTTATACAGAAAGATGTAGAGTTAAGAATAATGCCTCCTGTACATGAAAATGAACATGGAAATGAAGCAGAACCTGAACAGTCAGATGATACAAAGGATAACCAAGAGAATAAAGCAGAGAAGCCTTCCGAAGCAGAAAAAGACATTTTGGATGATTCTGATGATGATGATATTGAAATATTGGAGGAATGTATTATTTCTGCAATGCCAACAAAGTCTTCACGTAAAGCCAAAAAGCCTTCTCAAGCATCTGCTCCAAAAATACCTCCTCCTGTAGCTAGAAAGCCAAGCCAGCTGCCAGTTTACAAACTTCTGCCTTCCCAAAGCCGACTGCAATCCCAGAAGCACGTGAGTTTTACACCAGGAGATGATATGCCACGAGTATATTGTGTTGAGGGTACACCAATAAATTTTTCAACAGCTACATCTCTGAGTGACCTCACAATAGAATCACCACCAAATGAGTTGGCCAATGTAGACGGTGGGGGTACAGGGGCAGAGTCAGGGGAATTTGAAAAGAGGGACACTATTCCTACAGAAGGTAGAAGTACGGATGACTCTCAGAGAGCAAAGAGCATAACTGTGACTGGCCCAGGACTGGATGATGACAAAACAGAAGAGGGTGATATTCTAGCTGAGTGCATTAACTCAGCTATGCCAAAAGGAAAAAGTCACAAGCCTTTTAGAGTGAAGAAAATAATGGATCAAATTCAGCAGGCATCTACATCTCTAAATAACAAAAATCAATCAGAAGGTGAGAAAAAGAAGCCAACATCACCAGTAAAGCCTGTTCCCCAAAATAATGAATTCAGAGCACGCGTAAGAAAAAATACAGATTCTAAAAGCCAAATTAATAATGAAAGAAGCTATCCTGAGAACAGAGATGCAAAGAAACAGAATCTTAAAAACAATTCTAGGGATTTTAATGAAAAACTTCCAAATAATGAAGAGCGTGTAAGAGGAAGCTTTACATTTGATTCCCCTCATCATTACACACCCATTGAGGGAACTCCGTATTGTTTTTCACGCAATGATTCCTTAAGTTCTTTGGATTTTGATGATGATGATGTTGACCTTTCAAGGGAGAAGGCAGAACTAAGAAAAGGAAAAGAAGCAAAGGAAATAGAAACTAAAGACTGCCCTGACACAGAACAGTCTTCTAGTCAGCAACCAAGTAACAGGACACAAGTTTGCCAGAAACACCCAACAGGCAGAAGCCAGTCTAAAACTTTCTGTCAGCCAAATAAAGATATTCCAGACAGAGGGGCAGCTACAGATGAGAAGATGCAGAATTTTGCTATCGAAAACACACCTGTTTGTTTTTCTCGCAATTCATCTCTTAGTTCCCTTAGTGATATTGATCAAGAAAACAATAACAACAAAGAAGGAGAACCAGTAAAGCGAACTGAGGCTCCTGATTCACAGATAGAATCAAACAGACCACAGACTTCTGGTTATGCACCTAAATCATTTCATGTTGAAGATACACCAGTATGTTTCTCTAGAAATAGCTCTCTGAGTTCTCTAAGCATTGACTCAGAAGATGATCTTTTGCAGGAATGCATTAGTTCTGCCATGCCTAAAAAGAAAAAACCATCAAGAATAAAGAGTGAAAGTGAGAAAAGTAATTCCAGAAATATAGGTGGTATATTGGCAGAAGATTTAACACTGGATTTGAGAGAGATACAAAGGCCAGATTCAGAGCATGGTTTCTCACCTGATTCAGAGAACTTTGATTGGAAAGCTATACAAGAAGGTGCAAATTCTATAGTTAGTAGCCTGCATCAAGCTGCTGCTGCTGCATCACTGTCTAGACAAGCTTCATCGGACTCTGATTCTATCCTTTCATTAAAATCTGGTATTTCTCTGGGATCACCATTCCATCTTACCCCAGACCAAGAAGAGAAGCCATTTACTAGTAATAAAGGTCCACGAATTCTTAAGCCGGGAGAGAAGAGTACACTGGAATCTAAAAAAGTAGAATCTGAAAGTAAGGGAATCAAAGGAGGGAAAAAAGTATATAAAAGTATAATTACAGGAAAAGCTCGCTCCAATTCAGAAGTTTCGAGCCAGTTAAAGCAACCACAACAAACAAGTGTGCCTTCAATTTCACGTGGTAGGACAATGATTCATATTCCAGGAGTTCGAAATAGTTCTTCAAGTACTAGTCCTGTTTCCAAAAAAGGCCCCCCATTCAAAAACACAAATTCCAAGAGTCCCAGTGAGGGTCAAGGTTCAGCTAGTTCGCCAAGAGGAGTCAAGTCGTCAGCAAAACCTGAGCCAGCTCCTGTAACTAGGCAACTGTCAGGGTTGAACCACGGTGGATCAAGTAAAGGACCCTCTAGATCAGGATCTAGAGACTCCACTCCTTCTAGACCTCAACAGCAGCCATTGAGCAGGCCTCTGCAGTCTCCAGGCCGAAATTCAATTTCCCCAGGAAGAAATGGTGTAAGTCCTCCCAACAAACTGTCTCAGTTGCCAAGAACATCATCTCCTAGCACAGCTTCAACTAAATCTTCAAGTTCAGGTAGGATGTCATATACATCACCAGGCAGGCAGATGAGCCAGCAAAACCTTACCAAGCAAACTGCCTTACCTAAGAATACTAGTAGCATTCCAAGAAGTGAGTCTGCTTCCAAAGGATTAAACCAAATTCTCAGTAGTGGTGCATCAAATAAAAAGACTGACCTATCCAGAATGTCATCAGCAAAATCTAGTGGAAGTGAATCTGACAGATCTGAGAGGCCTGTTCTTGTTCGCCAGTCAACTTTTATTAAAGAAGCTCCGAGTCCGACTCTAAGACGTAAATTGGAAGAGTCTGCTTCATTTGAATCTCTGTCTCCTTCCAGACCAGATTCTCCCACAAGGTCCCAACTGCAGACCCCAGTTTTAAGTCCCTCACTTCCTGATAAGTCTTTATCTTCTCATTCAACTGCCCAAACTAGTGGTTGGAGAAAATTACCCCCTAATCTGAGCCCTTCTGTAGAGTATGATGGGAGACCAGCAAAACGTCATGATATAGCGCGTTCTCATTCTGAGAGTCCATCTAGATTGCCAATCAACAGATCAGGAACATGGAAACGTGAACACAGTAAGCATTCCTCATCACTTCCTCGTGTAAGCACTTGGAGAAGAACTGGGAGTTCTTCCTCAATTCTATCAGCTTCTTCAGAATCCAGTGAAAAGGCAAAAAGTGAGGATGAGAAGCAGCATGGAAGTTCGCTTTCTGGACACAAGCAGAGTAAAGAAAGCCAAGCACCAGCAAAAGGTACTTGGAGAAAAATAAAAGAAAATGAAATCCCCCAAATAATGAATGATCCTCAGCATCCTTCCTCGAGTGCCACAGGTAGCTCTGATTCCAAAACTCTCATCTATCAGATGGCACCAGCCGTCTCTAAGACTGAGGATGTTTGGGTGAGGATTGAGGACTGCCCAATTAACAATCCTCGATCTGGAAGGTCCCCAACTGGAAACACTCCTCCTGTTATTGACAGTGTTTCAGAGAAGGGGGTTGTGAATGGCAAAGATTCTAAAGAGATTCAAGAAAAACAAAACCCAGGGAATGGAAGTGTTCCTGTTCGTACCGGTGGTTTAGAAAATCGTCTGAACTCTTTCTTTCAGATAGACAGTCCAGACAAGAAAGGCACTGAAACAAAACCTCTGCAGACCATTCCCGTTCCTGCACCAGAAAACAATGAAAGTACTGTGAGCGAGCGCACACCGTTCAGTTCCAGTAGTTCAAGCAAGCATAGCTCTCCGATTGGTGCTGTTGCAGCAAGAGTAACTCCTTTCAACTACAATCCAAGCCGTAGGAAGAGTAGTGTGGACAATAGTTCTGCTCGACCATCACAGATCCCAACACCGGTAAATAACAGCACAAAGAAACGTGACTCAAAGTCTGAAAATACAGACTCCAGTGGAACTCAGAGTCCTAAACGTCATTCTGGCTCTTATCTGGTGACTTCTGTTTAAATACATCTAAAAACAAACCTGATGTATTAAATACAGCAGCTACTTAGAAGTTTTATTTCAAATGAAACTTCAAACGATGGGGATTGATTTTTTTTGTTTGTTTGTTTGTTTGTTTTTGTAAATAGGTTTGATTCTTGTTAGAGAGTCCTTGTTCTGGAAGCCATATTTGATAGTATACTTTGTCTTCACTGGTAATATTTTGGAGGAAAATGTGATTGACAGTTTGAAATAAAATTGCTAATGCAAGTATATTTGTACAGTATGTTTAACATTGTATTTAATTAGCATCCCATCCCATAATCCTTTAAATATTGCTTGTCTTGAAATCATTGAACATTGCATATAGAGATGATAGAGTCATACTGCTTTATCAATCGTTTCTAGACTACAGACTGACTAAACTACATCAGGGAAGAATTGGTATTATTTATGCAAAAAATATATACTCCGTTTAATATTTGTGAGTCCATCTAACCCAATAATTAATCATGTGGCTGTGAAATTCACAGTAATATGGTTTCTGCTGAACAAGCATTCCCAGCCTGCTTTTCTGCATGAATGGAACTGATGGTTATTTTCTGAAGTAATGATAACATTTGTGGTCACATAATGTGCATAGATAGTTATGGTGTAACAATTTACACTTTCTTTATGCCCTGGGGAAAAGAAAAAAAAAAGAAAAAAAAAAAAGAAAACTGTGTAACTGTAAAACCTTCAGCAAAATTATTTCACCTGAAATAGATTTCATCTTCAAGTAGGTAGATTTTTTTTTTTTTTTGTTATGCTGTAACTTGTTGTATATTCTGGTATTTGAGGTGAGATGGCTGCTCTTTTATTAATGAGACATGGGTGATGTCTCAACAGAGACTAAGATGAACATTTCAGAATAAATTATTACTATATGTAAATCGTGTGTGTTACTTTTACATTACATAAGAATACAGTATTTTACTTTGAGATGTCACCTTTTAATGCGTATAATGCACTAACACTTACGGCCTGATTCAGGAGAATCTTGCACCCTCAATGTTCATTCTTAATGACCGAAAGTGGCTGTTGTAGGATGCTTGTAACAGTTCCAAGATCAAGCCTTGGGTCTTCTGTAATATAACTGTAATTGAGACAGTTTCAACCATCTCAGGTGCATAACAAGGCTAAAGGCAGGGTATTTCAAGAAGTCAAGTGGGATAATTGCTTTCATCACTGCAAACTGAAACAATATTACATGTATAAAAATGGTATTTATAAATTGAAACTTTTTTTTTTTTAATTGGGGATATAACGTAGAATGTGAAGTAGTGACTACTGTGATATGAAATTTTACTTCTATTTGAAATCTTCATGCAGTTTTATTTTTTTAAAAAATTATAAAGGGAAAAATACCACAAGAGATTCATCACAAAATGTTTGTTGTAGTAGAGGAATGATTCTGTATGCGGACCAGAACCTTTGTTGCCTCCAGGCTTTTTGATGCAAGTATGGTTTGTACTAGAAAAACGCTGAAAAGACAGATTAGTGCTTTAAATATATACATAGCTTAAATTTAAGATTTGATTTGAAGTAGAGACGTGAGCTAACGTTAACTATTCTGTGCATGATTGAACAAACCACGAAATGGCATCAGTTGTGTTCTGTGTCAGCTGGACTGTTCTTAAGTTAGCATTCTAAGTAGTCGGTATTCAGGATTCAAGATGCCCTAATTTTAAGTAGCCCTGAAATAGAGTAATTTACCTTTATGGTAGGTTCAACACTGTTGCATTGTATTGCATCTGTGGCTTTTGTGCTTCATCTGCTACTAAGGTTAATCAGTTTTATCTTAAATTCCACAGAAGACTTGCAGTGTTTATGGTCAGAACTGAGATACTGTCAGCAGTCAGTTAAAAGCCAATACCAAAAATCCAATTTTTTTGAATAAGTGGTATCTTATTTTCTCTTTTATTCTTTGCCTCTTGTTACATTTTTTCAAGACATGCTATATTTCTACGCCGCCTGGTTGGTGTAGCTCTTAACAAACAGCATGTTAGCATTCATAATATTTTGCACATGGTGTCTTCACAGAACTTATAGTATGAACATTACTGTTCTTTTCAAGATGAAATGGAGACAGACTGTAATTTGTTTTGAAGTCAGGACTTTCTGTTGGAGTAGAATACAGAATTCCATCCTCGTGTTTAAAATAGAAGACCATCTTTCTTACAAACGATGTGATTTTTTTTTTTGTGATGTTTTATAACTGATAATATAGAATAGAATATTCTGAAGGTGTACCATGTTATCCAGGATAGTCAGTTAATACCAGCTTTGCATCTCCTTTATCTAAGAATTTAAAGGTAAACTTAATCCCTATAAATAAATTCCGATTTCAGATTTGTAACTGAGCTAATCTAAAGAACATGAGAGCACGAGGTGAAACTATACATAATTGTATGCATATCAAACACCGGAATGTATTTGAAAATTGTAGTGGCTTCTTTAGATAGTCTGGGAGGTACTTCTTGTTAATTGGGAAGTGTCTCTTAATTTCCTCATAACTAACCTACATTTGTAGCAAAGACAGATGAGATAAACTTTCCAAGTGTAAGAGTAGTGCAACACTAAAATATGCTTCCCATGGGAGTCGTTAAATTTCCATTACAGAGGTTTTAAGAAGCAGCTTAGGAAACATAAGGGGGATGGACTTCAGAGTGTTTCACATCGCCTTTGTGCAGAGGGAGGCTTAGGTGATCTTCTGAAATCCCTTCCCGAAGCATTTCTCTGATTCTTTACCTAAAATGCTTTGTGTCCTTTAAGAGACTTTTAGAATATTTAAGGGCATCCATGATGTTTGATTCATATTCATGATTAGGATACAAAGTCAGATTCTATGCTTAACTATAAAAATGAATCCTGGAAATATAAAATGGGAAAAGCAGAAAATGGGTGTATCAAGTATATTTGGAATTGTATTTTGCTACCAATGTCTAGATTAATGGTTGCCAGTTTTGGTTTATGCTGCTAAAAGTTTTCTCTTGCTCCTTGGTTTTATTTTAATGAGGATGGCACAGCATGAACCAGGACATCGTCGATGTTGAGGCAAAACAAAGGAATGCAAGGAGCTAAGGAAACCAAGACTCATGTTACTGTTTGTTGGGGATATACATTTTGATAGAACTTTAGTGACTGGAATGCAGACCTGCAGTTGTCCTTAATTTAGTTAAATTAATAAAGCTTTGTGTTCTTAATGTGAAAAGTGGGAACATGTCTTCTCTGTGAATCTTTACATTTTAGAATGTGCATTCATTGTAGTTTATTGCTGTATCCACAGTTAAGGTTATTGCTAAATTTTTCTGAAAGCTTTTCTGACTAAATATTACAGACTTTAAAAGGAAACATTATTTATATTTTTCATGTACAGTCCTCTGTCAGAATATTTTCCTTTGAAACTTTATAGATTATTCTTAAAACTGTCAGATTTGCTAGCTTGAAAACTGAAAGCCAGTGCCCTTGCCAGGACTTCTTGACAGCACTGGAATATCATTTAAGGCATGAGTTGGCTTCAGAATGCAAGTAATTATGCTATTCTTCAGTAAACTTCAGTTAACGTAAGCAACAGCACTCATCTGACCCTGCAGTGGTCAGATCAGCTCTTACCAGGCAAAACTGGTTAGAGAGAATAGGGTTCAGGCTGCTTAAGTATGCTGAGTTTGCTCAGTGCAAGATCAGACAAGCTGCCTAAGGAAGCAGAAAGAAGAAATGGCTAGAGCTGGTGGAAAGAGATTGGATCAATCCATTTCTTGCAATTCTAAGCTGATACATCAAGTTCCAGAACAGCTGTTAACCCTTTTTGAGACAGCAAAAGCAAATTAAGGTTTTGTACTCGTAGCTTGTTCGTTTTAGATTTCTGGCTGGTGGCCCTCTGGTGCTTTACGTTTTAGTGTATCGTGTTCCAGGGAATTCCCTTTACCCTGGAGATTCTGACAGCCTGCATCAGAAGTATGACATGAGCCTGTGGTTTGTAGAAAATAATTTTTTCTTCGTCAAAAACTACCAAATTGTTTTTTCTATCATATGTAAAATGAATTGTGATAATTTTTAAATTTGCAATATTAGCTCCTTCCAGTAGAATGATTTACTGTAATTAGTTGTTTTCTAGAAGAGGCTCAGAAAGGGGAGTGATCTTATCCTGTCCCTAATGAAGACAGTACTGCTCATAGGGACAATCTGGAGAAGCACTCAGATGAACTTTTAACATCCTCTTGCAGCCTTTTGTTGCTGGATGCCTCCCAAATGTCTTTTCACATTTGCCATTGAAGAGTACAGAGAACCATAACTGTTGCTAACAATCCTGTATAGACGTCCACCTAAATGTAATTTCATCTACTTAATGTAACGCCACGCAAAGACTAATCTGCGTACCTGACAGCTTTGTTCTGGATGAGATGTGTGATTTGGATGAACCAAAAGAGAAGAGTGTGTTCATACAAAGCACGACTTCCTTCCCATGCTTAGACCTTTGAGGACTTTCTTAATTGAATCACCTAGACGTGTTCACTCACTGCTCCCACAGCCATCTCCTTTTGCACATTGAAGTATAACCAGAAGAGATGTCCCCACTTTTTTCATTTTAAATCACATATAGAAATGTCATTCTTGCTTCATAGTTTACTATATGCAGAGTAACAGATTTTATCTGTAAACATGTTTTAGAGAATGTTAATGTAGATAAGGTTGAGTTTTTAGTCTGAATGTAAGTTGGTTGTGTGTTGTATTTGGCTACATATTGGAAATGCAAGGGGATTTGGTGTGGTGCTGAAGAGCTTAAGAGTTCACAACAGTCACGTAGGTGTCAGTGAATTTGTGATGCCCAGATCGATACCCAGTATGTATTTAATACCTGCGTTTTCTGCTGTCAACTTTGAGTTTACCAGATGTGCAGTCTGTCCATTCTAAGACTGGGTAATGCCTCCCTAGCCTAGCAAGTAATCTGTTCCTTAGAAAATTCCATACAGGTGGAGGTTCTTGTATTTATGAATTTCTGCCACTTCCGAGAGTCGAGGAAATTATTCTCATCTTGTTGTTGGTGAAAGCATTCTTTTTCGTGAGTGGCCATTGAATTGCAATTGAGATGTTAAGGTGTAGGGGGAGCTTGTTCACTCAGTGAAATGCACTTCCATCCAAAGTTAAAAGCTCATGACATACACACAGAGCATCTCTTGGGCCCTACTTCTCGGTGGGAATTAAGATTTGTAAAGCTTGAGCTGGCTCTCTGCACGTAAATAAGTTACTGTCCTCCGAGATCAAATAAATTTTTCCCACCTATGAATGTTGTTTCTCTTTGATGAACTCAGCCCACAATTATCTTTCCTTCAGTTTTGTTGTTTGCTTCTGCCTGAGATGCATTACTGTTCTTATCCTATCTCTGTAATTAATTATTTCTTCAATTATTCTGATGTATTTTGCTTCACAGTATCCTAATTCTGAATTTAGTCTTGCAATGCATAACTTATTACTGGTGGTGTTATATAAAATTTCCTCCTGATTGCACCTTGTCAGAGTGGAATTCTTTTCTTGGCTGTTAACTAAATCAAATCTTAGGTGTCTGCTGTATTAGAAATATGTTTTCATCTAAAAAGAAAGTTGCTGTTATGATGACAACAGAGCATTTCAGAACTAATGGTCTAAGAAACCGTGCAGTTTTATTTTGGTAGTGGTCACATTTTAGATAATCATGAAGTGGATAAAAGCTTGGGGGGATGCACACCTCACCAGTAGACCTCTCTGTTCTCTTCCATGTTTCATTTTAAAACAAACTACACAAAATCTAGCTCTGGCACAGCGTGATTCCGTAACACTGTGTACCAGGACTTCAGAAGAAAGCTTATTCCATTGTGACTTTTAGCATGGCAGGCTTAGGTAATTCCAGTCCTTCCTTAATGCATCAAGTTCCTGACTGGAGACTGCGAGGGAACCCAGATTTGCTGATTTCCCAACACACGCATACAAACGTGAATGTGTAATCGTTCACTTACTCTGTGCTCTTCTATTCACTCTAGGATTAGCATGCAATTAGAAGCATTTAAGAAAAAAAAAAAAGAAAAAAGAAAAGAAGGGGCTCTGTTTTTGAGTCCCATCGTAGTTTGTTTGTTTTTTTTTCCCGTACATGCAACTGTATAGTTCAGGTGAGTTCTAATTTCTGGACTGGTGAGTTGGTACCCTAGTTTTGAAGTGTTCTAGAGAAAAATACACACAGTTGTCCTAAATGATATATAGAAAGAGAGGTTTGTAGTCAGAATGTAGAAACGGCAGCTTAAGGTCAGTAGGGATTTTGAAAACTATGGGATTTTGAGTGTTTATTAACAATTCTGTGCAAAACAGCATTGCTTGGGGTGAGGGAAAAGGGAGCTTGGCTATACAACAAACTGACCCTGTGTTTGTCTGTGAATCTCAGCTAGGCCGTTACGAGGTCTGTGATGGCAGACATTGTACGGAAGGGCAAGAAGGTAGATGCAAAGATTAAGCACTAAGATTAATGTCTAGAATTCTTTTTATTTCTGGGAGGGAGAGGGGAGGTTGGGATTATTATTGTTATTATTCCATTGCATGAAGAGAGGGGGTTGGTATATTTTTGTTCCTTCCACAACTGTGCATTTCAACAATTGTAACAGATTTGGAGTTGGACTAGATGTTCTTCAGAGGTCACTTCCAGTCCCTATGTTTCTGTGATTATTTGGCAGCCAAGTGTTTCATTTTCTTTTGAAGTCTCATTAACAGAAATCCCCTAGCTTAAGTGAAATATGAGTTCAGTGCAAGTACTGTGTTACTGTGTCTTACATGTGTGGATGATCGATGGTGCCTTTTTATCCTACGAACTGATTTATGTGGCTGTCAGCTGTTACACAAGGTAAAAACAGAAGGCTGCTGAGAGGGTATAATGGTAAATGGTACATGCAGTACTTTAGAGTGATGTTTCATGAAGTATGTTTCCATTTTCTATTTAATGTATACTTCTGAATTGCAGATAAAATCTTCTTAGCTCGCTCCCTTCCTTTCCCTGTCAGTTGGGCCAACTGAGATTCAAGTCTGAATCCTCTCTTTGTTTTGTATTTTCTGCAGCCCATTACAGACCTGTTGTGTCAGCTTAGCTGAAAACACACGTTCTGAGTGACATCACTAGTCGTCAGTGGTTTACAGGCTGCTTCAGCCCAGTTCTGTGACAAACGGGGCGGGGGTACCCACGGACCCATGCTCTGGGGAAGGGGGAAAAAGTAAGGAGATGGGCCTGAAAACAGAACAGCAGCAGTGATCTGAGGAAGGAAACTAATTTACAGAATATCAAAATGCAAAGTAACACAATCTAATACAATATAATTGGAATTGTAGCAAATAAAATGAGAGAAAGAGTGTCCAATACAAAGGCCGCACTCTAAGACAAGATGGCCGGGGGACATGCACACTGCAATGAGCAGAAAGGGGAATAAAGAGATGTCTTGTGATGTGGGAACAGTTTTATCTTTTTCTCTAAATGAAAAATGGAAAAGGAAGCTCCTCTGGGGTATGTAGTTCTTCTCTTCTGAGACAGGTATACGCAGAAGTGTCAAAGATCTGTGAAGATGCAGCATTATAACTCTTCAACTCGCAGTGCACTACATGATGTTATGATGAGGAATACTGATACGGGGAAAGAAAATAATAATAGAACCATGACAGCAGGGAAGAAAATCAGGATATCAGGTTTAGTCAACACAAATTCACCAAAGCGAAATCGTGCTTGGCCGGTCTTGCAGCCTACTATGACATAAATGACTGGCTGAGTAGATGCAGGAAGAACAGACATTCTCTACCTTGGCCTTAGCAATGCATTTGACACTGGCTGCCATCATATCCTCATAGATTAGCTTAAGAGGTGTGGAATAGATGAATGTGCCAGGAGGTGGACTGAAAATCAGCTGACTGTCAAAGCTCAGAGTGTGTAATCAGTGTGCAGAGTCTGGTTGGTGGCCTGTAGCTAGTGGTGTTCCCCAGGGATCTCTTCCGGGACCGGTCTTGTTCAAAATCTTCATCAGTGCCCTGGACAGTGGGATAGAGTGTGTGCTCAGGAAGTCTGCTGATAAGAAGCTAGGAGGAGTGGCTAACACACCAGGAGGATGTGCTTCCTTTTGCAAGAGCTGGGCAGAGAGGAACCTTCATGAGGTTCAACGAGGGCAAGGGTAGAGTCCTATGTCTGAGGAGGAATAACCATCAGTGCATGTTAGTACATGGCAAACATGCTGGAAAGAAGCAAGAGGAAAAGGACCTCAGTGCTTTGCTAGACAGCATGTTGACAGTGAGCCAGCAGTGTGGTCAGGAAAGCCAGTGGCATCCTGGGGTACATTCAAAAGAGTGTGTCCAGCAGGTTGAGGAGGTGATGCTCCCACCATGGTGAGGCCACATCTGGAGTACTGCATCCAGTTATGGGCTCACCAGTTCAAGAAAGACAGGGGTCTTCTGGAGAGAGAGTTCAGTGGAGGGGTACAAAGTTGATTAGGATACTGGAGAACCTCCCTTGTAAAGAAAGGCTGGGAGGCCTGGGACACTTCTGCCTGGAAAAGAGAAGGCTGAGAGAGTGGATCTTTTCAATGCTTTGAAATATATAAACAGTGGGTGTTGAGTGAGTTGGGCCAGGCATTTTTAGTGATGCCCAGCAACAGAACAAGGGGCAGTGGGCACAAACTGGAACACAGGCAGTTCCATACGAACCAAAGGAAAATGGTATTTCCTTCGACGGTGACAAAGCACTGGAAACAGGCTGCTTGGAGAGGCTGTGCAGTCTCCAAAGATAGTCAAAGCCTGCCTGGCCACTTTCCTGTGAAACCTCTGCTAGGGAATCTACTTTACCATGGGGTTGGACTAGACGATGCCTCGAGAAAAGCTGGAGAGGCATGAGCAGGGCCAGGAACAGTGGTGTACTCCTGCAACACATACAAAGGCAACACCCTGACAACACGAGTGACAAGGAATGTTGCTAACAGGACAGGCAATCAGAGCATGATGCTGAAGTTAGGGCATGGCCTGCTGGTTAGGCAAGGCATGGCACTTGGTGCAGCACTCTGCACAGGAGCAGAAGTCGGCCTGCTTCCTCTCTTTGGGAGCAGCAGGGAGCGGTCTTCAATGGCAATAGATATGGTGAGCACTCACCACAATGACAGAGGTGAGGCTGAAGCCCAGGCTGGGAGGCCACAACCTTCCTGGCTCACATGCCCACCCAAGCAGACCTCCCAATGAGCTAAACAGTTGTCCAGAGCTCTGGCTATAGGGAGCTCCATAATATGGAGGCAGGAGGGCAGACAGGGGTGCTATGGGAGCCACAGTGCCCACATGGATGAACTTTTCCTGCAAGTGGACCGTTTGTTTGAGGAAATCACCAGGCAGCATGTGGAGGATTATGTGGAAAGTTATATCAAGGAAGGTGTAGGACTACATTAGAAGAAGTGACCTTGATCTAGGTCACTTGATGAAGGCCAAGAGACTTGACTTGACTTGATGAAGGCCAAGAGACTTGTTTTGCAGTTGTCTATATGGTGGGCAAGACAACAGATGGGAGCACAGAGGACTGAAGAAGAGTAGCACCAAAGAGAGGGAACAAGGAAAAGTGGAGCAACGAATCAGAAGCAGCCACTGAGCTGATGTGACCCAATCCAAAGTTGTTCATCACAAAAGTTGTCTATAAATACTGTTCATGTTTGGAATAAAGTGGCTTCATGTTATGACTCTTGCAGAGTTGTGAAGTCCATGGCTGTGTATTGTGAATCTTACAGAGACACTGTAAAGATTACAGCTCTCAGAGTCATTGTGAAGTCTGTTATTTTCCTTCCCCCAAAAATGCCTCAAGCTCCATTAGGTTGACCATACGCAGAGTCTCCTGGTGGCTGCAGGCAGGCGTCTTGAAGATGAAGACTGTATGTCTTCCTCGCTGTGAACTTTCCACCTCAATGCAGCTCAAGGAAGTAATCTGGTCCCATCTGGTTCTCAGCTACCCGTGGTTTTACAGTTTATTGTCTTTGCTCAACTACCACTCAGCCGTTATATTGTTCTTACACAACTTCTATTAGTCCTGTCCTCCCTGTCCCATGTGGTACTTTCATCAGTCTTGCCTTTGTCTCAACTATTTTCTTAACTGTGGAAACCCCGGAGAAACTTTGCATGGCTTTTTGAGTTTTGTCAGTACACCAAGAGGTGGCAGCCAGGTGAATGAGTGACTTGTAGTCCCAGATCACTGGCCAAATTCTGTCTCACAGAACGCGATGTTTTTAACGTTGTTGGGTGTGAAATGACTGCACTGTTACTCAGTTCCCTCTCAGTGTTGTTACAGATGTCTGACAGCAGCGGGCGCTACGGGTAACTTGGTAGTGATAAAGTATTTGCATGACACGAAGAAGTCTGTAACGTGTTCTTGCTGCTCGTGCCTGCTGGAGGGTGATTCTTCGCTATTTTATTTTTAAAGGCATTTTTCTTCATGGAGATGCATAACATTTGGAAAGACACTGTGCCTGACCAAACATCAAGCTTGGCATGCTTTTTGCTTCTTGTTTTTGGTTACCCACGAGCTCCAGCAACGTCTGTCTATGGTGCATGCAGATTAGTGAAAACGGAAGCAAAGCTGCAGGCATATTGAGACGCAGAGAATGTCTCTATCAGTCAGATAAGGAATACTGGCCAAAACGCCTTCAGCTGGCACTACGTATCACTGGATATTACCTTGTAAGTGAACTGTGGGATGTAAGAGAAGTGTGAGAAATAACTCAAATGATTTTTCAGAGACCACATCTCTTGTGAAAATGTTTTAATTCATAACTGCAGTGGCAGGTGCTCATGCAAAAACAGTATGTCATTTCCCACAGAAGGTGAACTGCAGACTGCTGTTATGATGCTCTTTTTCCATTCCCGAATCAGACAGGTCAGTTGTGGTTTTTTGTTTTTTGGTTTTTTTTTTTCAGAAGAATATGACCAATTTAAAAGGATACCAGCAGACAGCATCACTCCTTAATGTAAATAATAATAATAAGTCAACACTTCCTTAAAAAATGTCTGTTGCAGTTTTCTTCTGTAGAGGCTTCTTGGACCTAACAGTCATTAAAAATGCATTATCCTCTAGCCACCTGTCCAGGGTGAGCAAATGTTTGTTTCCTCCTTTTTTTGGCTAGACACTATCTCCCCAAATAACAGGAGTGATTTTGGAACTCAGAAGTGCAAAAACTGGATAGTTATCACTCAGAGGAAATGCAAACTTGCAATCAGAAGAGAAGGAGGACAGCGGGATGGGTAGGGACCTTTTCATTTGCACTGATGAACACCTCCAGGTAACTGTGTGTACTCCATCCTACACAGAGTAACCTCTCTTGTTCCTCCTGATACTGGTGTGTCCACCAAGCTGGAGGCTTTGAACGCAATCATCATACTTGACCCAACCTAAAGCATGCACTGTTTGGGAATTGCATCTCAAGCTAGTTAGAGTGCTGCTCCAAAAGTAATACCTCCTATTCTATTACATTGGTCTGCAATGTTGGTGCTGCTGTCATCTACACTGGTACAGATTTTTATGATCACAGTAAGCAGACTTTTCTGCAAAAAAAGTGCAGTTAACAGTGGTGGCTTGCAGCACCTGAGGCATGGACTCAGATGTGGATGACCCATATCGCTTATTACAGGTTCTAACGTCCCTTATATACATCCACAAGTTTTCTCTTTTATCTTTCCCACCCGCCTTTACGTGTCAACAAAAGACTCCACAAACACTCCATAGCAGTGCATGCAGGCGTTTAAACAGTCAGAGTCATGAGTCATTCCAAGCCATGCACTCTTCCTCCAGTAGGGGTCGTCATCACACAGCCATCATGCAGCTTACTTGAACTTGTTTTCCTTTTCTTCTGGAGTGTCCTTGGTTCTCAGCCTTTGTTTCTCATGCTGTTTTATCTTGCTCCACTGCTTCTGCTCCGAATATTCTTTCTTGTATTCCCATGCTTACATAGCCCAGAAAGTAACTGTTAAGCATACAGTTGACACAAACAAGCTCCAGTAAGCCTGACTGTCCACCCTCAGCAAGTTTGCTGATGATACAAAGCTGGAAGGATTGGCTGACACACCAGAAAGCTGTGCTGCCATTCAGCGAGACCTGGACAGGCTAGAGAGCTGGGCAGAGGGGAACCAGATGAGATTTAACAAGAGCAAGTGAAGAGTCGTGCACCTAGGGAGGAATAAGTGCATGCACTGGTAATGGTTGGAGGGTGAGCTGCAGGAGAGGAGCTCTGAGGAGAGGAACCTGGGTGTCCTGGTGGATGACAGGCTGGCCATGAGCCAGCAGTGTGCCCTGGTGGCCAAGAGGGCCAATGGCATTCTGGGGTGCATTAGAAAGAGTGTGGCCAACACGTCAAGAGAGGTGGTGATCCTTCCCCTCTACTCTGCCCTGGTGAGGCTTCTTCTGGAGTACTGTGTCCAGTTCTGGGCTCCCTGGTACAAAAAAGACTGGAATCTCCTTCAAAGAGTCCAGTAGAGGGCGCAGAGATGATAAAGGGCATGGAGCCTCATTTCTCATGAGGAAGGGCTGAGAGACCTGAGTCTGTTCAGCCTTGAGAAAAGGCACAGAGGGGATCAGATCCATTTCTATAAATAGCTAAGGAGTGAGAGGCAAAGGGATGAGGCTGGACTCTTGTAAGAGTGTGTTGTGATAGGACAAGGGGAAATGGACACAAACTGAAGCACAGGAAGCTCTGCACAAATGTGCATAAGAACTTCTTCACAGTGCAGTGATGGAGCACTGGCACAGGCTGCACAGAGAGGTGGTGGAGTCTCCTTCTCTGGAGACCTTCAGGATTCACCTGGACTCCTACCTGTGCAACCTGGGCTAGGGAGCTGCTTTGGCAGAGGGGTTGGACTCAATGGTCTCTGGAGGTTCCTTCCAACCCCTACAGCTCTGTGTTTTAGTGATGACCATGTTTTATGACAGACTGCACAAGCGATGCACATCTTCACGGAGACAGAAGGAATACAGTGAAATCTAGTCTGTCCGTACTTCACACTGTGCATACAGTAATGGGAGCGTGGGATATGCATGTAAAGGGCTACAAACACTGCTGCCTGCTTATCTCTCGTGTAGATCTTTGGGAAGGAGATGGCGGAAGCCAATCTCCATCCCCCAAATAAGTAAGTAAATAAATAAATATATGGAGGGAGACTTGCACAGCAGGACAGTCTGGTTTTCTCTAAAGGTTGCAAGAATAAGCAGATAAACATTCTCAACGCAGAATCTGCAAGGCCGTGGTGTCCAGAATGGGACCTTTCATAAAATGCACGATGAAAACTAATGTCAAAGTCAACACCCCTGCACAAGATCAAGAGCTCTGAGAAGAACACGCCGAACACACGACAGCAGTTCCAGGCTCTGCCCAAATCGCACTGAGGCCACAGCAGGGAGGGCAGCACACAAGGGCAGGACACAAGGGAAAGTACCTCAGGTGAGGAGACGAGAGGCAGAGCTACAGGATCGCTCCGAGAGGCAACGACAGCACACACAGCGCGCTGCCGGGAAACAAGGCAGGGGCCCATCCGCCGCCGCTCCCTCAGCCGTTCCCGCCCTTCATCGGAGCAGACGGACCATCATCCGCCCCCTTCGCAATTCCGGCGCGTCGCCGGAGACGCGGCGCCTCCTGATAGGCCGTCGCGCTTTACAGACAGCAGCACTGTCCAATCGAATCCCCAGAAGCGGGAGGCGGGATTTCCGGGTTGTGGGGAGGCGGGCGGGCGGGGCCGTCCCGGCGCGGTGCCGCTCGGTGCCATGGCGGTGTCCGCCGCAGCGTCGCCGGCCGACAAGGAGAGGTGAGCCGGGCCGGGCCGGGCCGGGCCGGGCCGGGCTTTTGAAATCGAACCTGAGGGGTTTGTTTTCTTCTCTTCGTTTTCCGGGTTTAAAAAAAAAGATGGTTCCTAACAGCTTTCCGCTGCCCCGGCGCAGGCAGGCGGCTGGGGCCCCTGCCCGCCGCTGTCATGGGTAACCGAGAGCGCTCAGTGCCACATCTTAACAAACCGTTAAGCTTTTTCACTTTCAGTGTGGAATCTTCTCTGTTTTGGCAGTGATACTTTTGTTTTTTTCCTTCGTTTTGCTAGGATAAACGAAAGCAATTTAAAGAGTTTGTATTACTTAAAGTGTTTATTTTCTCTCTTTAGATTTATTTGCATTTACCCGGCGTATTTGAACAACAAGAAGACGATAGCAGAAGGAAGAAGGATACCTATAGACAAAGTAAGTTTGTGGGTGGCAGGAAAAAAGAGCGTTGTGTTTTGCTCTGCGGTGGTACGTAGAGAGTTGGAAAATAAAAGCAAATTTCAAAGTTATTATCTTCCCAGTTCACCCACGGCAAGTTAGTTTGACAGAAAAGCCGCGGGTTTCTGTTTGTATCTGAGCAGCACCTTTGGCAGGAAGGTGAAGAAACAGCAATCAGGTGTGCTTACTACAGAACTGATATGCCTAATTTGGGAGGGATGCAGAAAATAATAATTAGGTAATGACTGTGAGCTTGGTGACTGACTTATCTAAATACGCCCTTCGTTGCTGTCTGTCAAGGATGGAACATAAAAATGTACGTGGCATGCAGATAGGGTAGTTGCTGTTGCTTTTGATCCAGAGTAGTTTTAATTCTCACTCTTCACAATATTTTTAACAAGCAGAT
Source organism: Callipepla californica brunnescens (assembly GCA_023055505.1). Classification (NCBI taxonomy): domain Eukaryota; kingdom Metazoa; phylum Chordata; class Aves; order Galliformes; family Odontophoridae; genus Callipepla; species Callipepla californica. The sequence continues at coordinate 2,484,539 of JALIRH010000023.1, read as the reverse complement.
GCTGAGTTTATAAAGGGCTTTTCTCACTGATTAGTGTTTTGTTTGTTTTCTTGATAATAGATAAAAAGTGAAAATAGTTATATGCAGCATATACATTGCCAGTCAAATGTGTGGAATGGATCTGCTGCCCTGTGCATAAAAAAACTGCCAGTGTTTTCTGCATTTGCTTTAAATTTCCCTTGAGTCCTTTAGCAAGTCATTTTTTTGGTTCTGTGTAAGTATCATTAATGCCATTACAACTGTTTTTTATGCAGTTCTGTTACCTTCTCCCCTGTTCCTCTGTCCTAAATTATTCTCTCATTTACTTTCTGTTTTACTGATTTCTTTATAATTTTTTTTTGTTTGTTCTTTGTTTTCTAGTTTGTAGAAGTCCCAGATGACTTTTGCAGTATATTTGTCCCTTTCCCATGCACTTTTTCTAGTTCTGCAGTATAGAGGAGCCACTGTTTCTGTATAGGTGACTCATCACTGAAAAATGTCTAATGTTTAGCATGTTGTTTCAACAGGCTGTTGAAAATCCCACATCTACTGAAATCCAAGATGTGTGTGCAGCAGTTGGATTCAATGTGCTGTTAGAGGTAATAAAAAACAAACAATCCCTCCCCCAAACTGACAGTCAGACCAAAACCACAAAAACCAGACACCTTGGTGTGTGTCTTTCTATGATTTTATTTTTACTTATAAATTGCAATACAGTTTTTGTTAACAGACATGATAAATTGAGTTACTAACTGAGCATAATGATGAAGGAAATGTTTGAGAACAGTATGCAAGGCAATAATTACTTAGATTTCTGAGTTACTGACACTTTTTACACTTATAAAAAGATTACTCTCTTAACTGTTCTTCTGAGAAGACTGTCCTTGTTTCTCGGGAGTTCCTAACAGGGTCAGAGTAAAAGCAAATCTTGCAAGGTGCAAGTTGGCAAATTAAACTTAAAAAAGCACATTTGAATTGAAAGGTGTTATCTTCTGGGACTGCTGTCTGATAGTAAATGAATGTGTCCTCTGAAGTTCTGTTTCAGCTAGTGCTGCAGTATGCAGTACGTATTTACTGTCATACTATCTTGGTCTTCAGTTACTTGGTTAATTTTTTTCCGTATAGAATGAGTCTGGGTTTCTAGCAAGTTGTCTTTTCTCACTTTGTTTTCTGAAGCGATTAATGTTTTCTGTAGATGCTTTCATCCAAAAGCTCATAGAAACTCAGTTTGCTTTTTGAAAGACAGATGCATTCCTATTAGCGCACACTCTGTTGTGAAATAGCCAGTACGAGTAAGCAGCCTGTAGCAAAAGTAAAGGCAGTGAGTATTAAAAGCAGTGGATGTCAGGCTGTGACCTGCTGTGACCTCCTAGAGACTGTCTCTAGATGTCCAGAAGTGTTTGTGGCTATGGAGTTGAGACAGAAACTTGTGTCAGTGCAGTCCAGGCTGGTGTAGGGATGCAGAAAAGTCCCTATAGCTGGTTGCTCATTGAATTGCTGCGTACCAGCAGTGAACAGCAAGTTACAGCAGTGCTTCTGAAAATGGTGTACGACATAGCTTTAGGCTCTGTGACAACAACAGAGCATTTGGTGGATGGGACTGATGGAGAGCTGCAGTCATTGTTTGGAGCAGTCCATGATGCTGTGACTTAAATCAAATGCCTGACAATTTTTGCAGGAAAATACTTCCAGTACTTAACACGTAAATGAGTTTTTCTCTTTGTATGACAGAAAAATAAGATGTATCCTAGAGAGTGGAATCGTGATGTGCAGTACAGGGGTAGAGTACGAATTCAGCTGAAACAAGATGATGGCAATCCATGTTTACCTCAGTTTCCAACACGTGAGTAGAATATCTGAGTTAAACCCTTTACCTGATACTAAACCAAAAAGACTTTATTTTGTCAGCTTGATTAATTGGTTTGACTGTCGTGAATTTTAGAATATTGCATTAAATCTGTTTGCCTGTGTAAGTCAGCTAAATCAAGCATGCGTGAGCAGGGAGTAGAGCTTGTAAAAATGCTGCTCTTCAATGCTTGAATTAAAAAGAGTTTTGTGTGATAGCAGTAGTTGATCTTTCAGTCTTTTTGGCTTATGATAGTCAAAACAAAATACTTGATAACAAAATCAGTAAATTCCACTCTTAGGCTGTATGCATCATTTAGGTATCAATATGGGTAACAGATAAAATAGGACAGAGTTTGCAGTTCAGTTTTGTGTTGGCATTTTCATATTTTATTAATAAAGGGAAGGCCCTGGAGCAGCTCTCTGTAAAAATTACTTGTCATTCACCATTCCATCTTTTCCTTTTTTCTTGTCAAGGAATCAGTATGATAGGAAGCAAATAAGAATCTAAAGAAGCGTATGTCTAAAGGAAGGAGCAAACAGAATACAAAGATGAGAGTAGCTGAAGAACGCATCACTCAGGAGTCAGATGCAGACTGTGTTCGTGTAGGAAGATGGTGGTGTTTTTGTGAACAGTGCTTGTAGCTTTTTGTGTAGTCATTCTGACCCAAGCATTTTAGGCTATTAAGAGCTGAGGGAAGAGGGTAACAGGAAGGATGTAGGTATTGTCAGGGGATCTGTCTGTTCTGCTCTGCTGTGACACCATTCCTATGCTTAAAAAATAATAACAAAAAAAAAAGCTGGTATAAAATCTTTCCAATGAAGCTATGCAGCACAGGGAAGAGACCTCATTGGCTTTCTATCTACCGTAACTGAAGTCTGAAAATGGGGTGAAGTTTTTAATGTTGAAAATGGTGTGGATGTTCTTAACGCCGTATCAGTGATCCCCCACCCTGTATTTTTAGGTAAGTCAGTGATGCTGTATGCTGCAGAAACCATTCCCAAGCTGAAAACAAGAACTCAGAAGATGGGAGGTAGTGATCAAAGTCTTCAACAAGGAGAGGGAGGCAAGAAAGGGAAAGGGAAGAAAAAGAAATGACTCCACGTCTGGAATAAGCGTAATATCTAATATCTGTACTTACAGTGGATATGGATGGACACATTACTTAATGCAACTTTGAGGTGAAAGATACAGGGATGAAATGAACAGGTCAAGACAAATAGAACTGCCTGCTTATTTTGGAGCTGGAATGCATGTAACTGCTTTGTATCTGTGTAACAATAAATCTGTCTTCACACACACCCTGCAAGTCTGAAGATGACGTTCAGTTTTGAAAGTGGAACAACATAAGCAAATGGCAAAAGAATCATTTTTGCCAAAATAAATATGCAGCTTTGTAAAAATAATACTTATGAAATCTTACACAGAATCCGTAGGCAAACAGTTTTCAGGTTGGTTAACCATTTCTCTACGCTCCTTGACTGATTGTCTTGACTCTGGAGGGTCTGTATCACCAATAACAAAATGTAAATCAGTGAAATTATGACTTTGTAAACTTCCCTTCCTATTCATCTTCCTTGATTGTCAGTATATTAATAAAGGTGGCACATTAATTTTGAAATGTTTTCTTGAATGCTTTTGTCAAAAGTGTTAATTTCTCCTCTGCATCTTATTTCAAGCAGTCAGAGTCCTACTGGTCCTACTGCTTTGGGTTAGTATTTTAACTATTTAAGATGACCATTAAATTAGCTTTTTTTCCTTTTTCTGTTTTTTGTTTGTTTGTTTTGGAACACTTTATTATCCTATTTTAGATTGTTGTTTGAGAGTTTATGAAATGCACTTTCTAGTTTTATTTCAGAAGTCAAAGCCTTGCAATGTCTGGTAACTTAAGATATTTATGTATTGCATGGGCAGGGACAAGACGTTATTTGAAGATTAATTGATCAGAAAAGCTGTCACTAAGAGTAACTGAAGAAATTACTGTCCAAGTTAAATGAGGGATAGTTTAGTATAAGGAGACTGAAAAAGACACATTGGTACCTGTTTCAAGTTACATATATATGTATATAATTCCTTATGAGCTTCTATCATTCTTATATTTGAGAACAGTTATTTCACTACATCATAGCTGAGGACTGGGAGCAAGTTATCAGATTATTCTGATAAAACTTCCATGTTTCAATATTCTGTTTTCATCTGTCTGCCAGGTAAGCTGGGTTTTTTTGGTTTTTTTTTCCATATTTTACAAATAAGCAGCATTCACAATTAATCTGGATGTCTTACTAGTCTAGAGTAATGGAACTTGGTTAAGTTCATATTTGATATCTTCGCTGAAGATAAAAGTCATGCTTGTATTTTGAGTGTTTGTATATTTTTTGTTCTACTCAGATGCCTTTTTAGATGATAGGTTGCTGTTTCCTTAAAAGTTCATGCTGTTACGTATTTATAGCAAACTGGAGGGCAGCTCCCAATTAATGAGAGGTTCACTCAGTTGTGTTTCCCTTCTGTAAGACATTCTAAGAGTTGTTCTGTTGCAGTGTGGAATGGAGGAGGGTGCGTTCTTATCTCACTGCAGCTGTATAAAATCCAGCAGCTGCCCTGATGGGCTTCCAAAATAACAGCATACAGACTGACTGTAGCAGAATGACTTTGGGAAGGAAATCCTATGCTCCGAGGCTGTAATTGGGCATGGCTTTGTACAAACATGGTTTTGTTGGCTTTTTTTGCTGATCTAACTTCAAATGACCTTTGGAATAACCCTCTGATAATGTGCGTAGAGATGGCAACCCTGCCCAGTACAGGGGTTTGGAACAAGATGATCTTTAAGGTCCCTTCCAACCTATGCCATTCTATTTTGAGGGAGTTGCTCTCTGACTTGGTGGAATGCCACATGGCAGAAACACCGCTGGATGCAGCTGAAGGTTTTGTTATGGGAAATAACCAGGTGGTCAGAGGTTGTTAGTTACTGCTGCACTGCAAGACAGGGAAGCACGAGGGCGAGGTGACAATGAAGTGACAGTGGAAAAAACCTGTTGACCAGTTTGAGAAATTGAGAAGGAAGTCTTAAATCTAAAACTGTTTCTGTTAGTATTGGAAAGTCTCAGATTTATCTAACTGCTTTTAGAAAAAAATATTTATATAGTACTGCCTCATCTCACTCAGTAACTTGTAAGGGAAGTCAGTCTTGGGAATTGCCTGAATAGGGCACTCCCTGCAGCAGTCAGTGACTCAGAGGAACAATACAATACAATTTATTGAGCTTTCTAACTATAATGGATCAACTCTTTGCAGCAAAATTGGCTAATTTTCTAACAGCAATTAGTAAACATTATGGGTGGGGTACTTGGCCTGAGAGCTTTTTCCTTATCAACTTTCCTTAAGGCAAGTTTAGGCAATGGCTAATAAAGAAAAATGAGTAAAAGAAGCTCAAGAGGAAAGAGAAGGAAAGGAAGTATTTCACCATTCCTTAGATCTGGTAATGTCTTGATCTGTGGGTGGTGATTTGACAGAAGTCAATGTGCATGCTCACGTTTATACAGTACAGTTGGTCCAAGACTGCCCCTGGGACGTCAACTCCCTCACGTTAGATGTCCTAGAAGATCTAGGAGTCTTCAGCAAGGGTTTCTGGTGATTAAGCACCCTCTTCAATGACTTGCTCAAACCAATGATTTTTAGTGTGTAGTTACTCAAGCTGATGTTTTTCAGCTCTAATTGGAAGCATGCTGTCAGCAAGAGGAAACAGGAAAAAGCAAGTCACTGCTCTGCCTCTGCAAGGCTTGATCCGTTCTTCTTGCTCCCCTTCTTGCAATGTTTTCTGCTTGAGTTGGTGGAGTCAGCTCAGGGCGAGTTCCTTGTTGGTCTCAGACAAGCAGTTTGTAACCTAAATCAAAAATTTAAGTATTTAAAATTATTGCAAGAGGTGAAACCAAACTACACTGGCCACAACTGCTGTACACGCGGTTGACCGGGCAGGAGGACTCAGGAAACTACAGGCCTGTCAGCCCCACTTCCATCTCAGGAAAGATAATGGAGCAGCTTATCTTGGAGGACATCTCTGAGCATGTAGAGGGCAAGAAGGGGCCGTCACCATGGATTCACCAAGCAGAACTAAAGCTTAACCAATCTGCTGGCCTTCTACAGCAGAATGAATGACCGGCTGCTGAGATGTGGGGTGAGCACTGGATGTTCCCTGCCTGGGCTTCAGCAAGGCTTTCAGCACTGTTTCCCATTACATCCTCACAGGTAAGATCAGAAGATGTGGGTTAGATGAGTGAACAGACAGGTGGATTAAAATCTGGCTGAGTAGCAGGGCTTACAGTGTTGTCATCAGATGTGCAGTCTAGTTAGAGGTGCTAACTTGTATTGTTTCTCCAGGGGTCTGTGCTGCTTCTGGTCTTGTTCAACATCTTAACAGTAAGCTGGATGAAGGAATACAGTTGACACTCAGCAGGTTTGCTGATAATACAAAGTTTGAAGAGTGGCTGACACACCAGAGGAACTGTGCTGCCATTCAGCAAGACCTAAACAGACTTAAGAGTTGGGCAGAGAGGAACCTGCACCATCTGTTAGCACAGGTTAGGGGCTGACCTGCTAGGAAGTAGCTCTGTGGAGGACATGGGTGTTCTGGTGGCCAATAGGTGGCCATGAGACAGCAGTGTGCTCTGGTGGACAAGAAGGCCAATGCTGTCCTGGGGTGCATGGCCAGCAGGTTGAGGGAAATCATCCTCCCCCTCTACTCTGCCCCGGTGAGACCACAGCTGGAGTGCTGTGCCCAGTTCTGGGATCTTCAGTTAAACAGGCAGGGAGCTTCTAGAGAGAGCCCAGTGGAGGGCTGCAGAAATGACTGGGAGCCTGGAGTAAATCCCTTATGAGGAGTCATTGAGACATGGGACTGTTCAGCTGCAGAAAACTGAGAGGAGATCATATTAATGTGTACAAATATATTACGGGAAGGTATCACGAGGATGGGATCAGGCTGTTTTCCGTGGTACTGAGCAAGAGGCAGGGACGCAAAAGTGCAACACAGAAGTTCCATCTGCACAAGAGGGAAAAGTCTATTTACTGGCAGCTTAACAGAGCACTGGAGGCAAGCTGCCCAGAGAGGTTGTGGAGTCTCCTCCAAAAGCCACCTGGATGTGATCCCAGGTGATGAGATCCCAGGCAGTGTGCTCTAGGGGACCCTGCTTGAAGCAGAGAGGTTGGACTAGACAATCCCAAGAAGTCCCTTCCAACCTCACAACCGTTTTGTGATTCGGTAACAGTGTCAAAACACCACATTAGAATTTAATATGGCTTACAGAAAAGATAAAAGGGTGAAAGCCTGAAAAAACAGGATGTGAAATTAAACCACTTAATCTGTCACATCAGATTTTGTAGCTCTCAGCTACAAGTTTGCTTTACCTTTTGTTCTCTATAGCTCTATAGTTTAATCTGCTGCCAAATAACATGTTTCATTCTCTTATGCTTCTTGTGCCTGAAACAATAGAGAATGTTTCTACACCAAAACTTAAGAAAAAATCCCAAGGTCCTCAGAGGTCCTTTTTAAGATTTGCTATTTAACGTAAAGGTTGTGGACCAGAGATCACCTCTTATCACATCAAAAGTTCATACTTACTTACCTTCCATCCCATCTTTTCTGTGCTTTGTGAGTTAAGAACTGTTATAGCACTACTGTAAGCTCTGAAGACATACCAGCATGGATATGAGATCAGAGAGACTTCAGTAATTCATACTGAATTTCTTGAATGTACTGCAGAGTGAAATATTAAGTACAGCTTCAGATCTACAAAGAAAAGGCCATCAACTGTGAAAAAGCATTTATTCTCTTTATTTGAGCTCTATTCTTGCCAATTGGTCATGAATACATCAAGAAATCTGTAATGGCATCTCTATTCAGGAATTTTCGTTGCTCTCACAAGGGTCTCTTGGAAAATCAGAACAGTCTGCAGCTGTTAACATGCACAGAAAGCCTGGGGAGGTTGCAGGCTGACCCATTAATAATGCACACCTAAGACAGTAAAAACTTCCAAGAGGACTTTAGCAACAACTGTTTGTACTGGTGGCACTCTTTAGGAAAGGTGGCTTGTGCTTTTGAGTGTAATATTATGAGGCACTCTGTTTACAATTTTAGATGACGACTTTATTCAGAATGAGATAGCAAGCAGATGGCATCTTTAGTCATCTCGTGCTCATCTTCTGCAACTTAGTGCATCCACATCTGGCAAATTACCTCACGCTGATACAAGCTTCAGCACTTGAATAAAGCTACTCTTCCCACATGTAGCATCTATCCATCCATAAAAAAATGCACACTGTACTAAATATTGTGTTACAGTGAAACATGCAACAGTAAATAGTCAGACAAGAGCAAACTAGTAAGCAAACTTAGAGCACATTCCTTTAATATATCAGAACATTTTCAAGGCAACATTTTTAAAATTATACCACAGATCCCCATAACATCAAGCTTCGTAACAGAGGTGGCTGGGAAGCTTTATCCAGTTAAAAGTTTTAAGTGCTCTTCTTCTCTTCACCCAGCAAGTTCACTGTTGCTTTCTTGGCTGCAGAAAAATCAAAGTTTAATCTTAGCAGTGCCCTACATACTTAAGCAGCTTACTCAGTGTTGATGTGCTGTACAAATAAATTATTTTCCTGTTATACCATGGAAGACTCCTCACAAAAGGAAATAACACCACCTGCATGTACACACCACATAGTGATGAGACTACAAAACTATATTTTGTTCAAAAATGAAACCAGCACTAAGTGAATTATGATTATTTTACTAAGAAAAGAGTTGCTCAAAGTCCTTGGGACACGCAGGTTTCAGCAACCAAACTGATGAAAAGGGGATGGAATAGTGCTAGAAAGTGTGCTTCTTTGTGTGCATAAGTTCTTAAAGAAGATATGAATGTGTAAATCTTAAAACAGGAAAGAATCACACAGTGACAGAATCACAGCATGGCCGAGGCTGGCAGGGTCCGCTGGGTCCACCCGGCCCAGCCCCTGCTCCAGCAGGGACACAGGACCGCAACCATTCTGCTTTTGGAGATCTCCAAGGAGGATTCCGAGAGCTCTCTGGGCAGCCTGTACCAGTGCTCCATCATGAGCACAGCACAGCAGTGCTTCCTGGTTTCAGAGGGAACTCCTGCGTTCCAGTTTGTGCCCACTGCCTCTTGTCCTGATACTGGGGATTACTGAAAAGAGTCTAGATCAAGTCTCTCTGCACATTCCCTTCAGCTATTTACCAAAAGATATAAGTGATAGAATGGAGAATGAACTAAAAGGAATAAGTGAGAGAATCGGACTAAGCAACATGGAAGATTATTATTATCTAAGATACCTGTCTAACAACAGTAATTCAGGAAGGCTCAAGCAGCAAGATTTCCAAGAGTAATTGAGAAAGGCAGACCATTTAAGTAACGGCAAGGGAACAAGTTGATAAAAAGAAATCAAACTTCATGTATTCTCTGGGGAAAGGAGATTTATTGCGCTTTGAGATAAATCTAATTTTATCTAATGGATAAAATGTATTTCAAATGAAATTTAAGTAATTTTTTTCTTCAGCTACTTAATAAATTGTCACGTCTTATTCATAAGATTACCATCAGATGTTTTCAAACATCCTGTTTTCAGTACAAGGCAATGAAAACAAAAAAATTACACAACTCCAGGCTATGATAAAATTAGGCTACTCAACTAAATAAAAATAATTTCTTTTAAGAGTTGGCTCAGAAATCCTTGTTTTCCAAAGGAAGGAAAATTCAAAATCTTATAGACAGAATACCTTCATTCCAAGTGCTGCCATTTGCTACAGTTTAAGGATTTATTTACTGGACAATTAGCAGCTCTTCTACAGGACCAGGTCCTGGAGATGGCAGTATTTTAGAAGATGTGAGACTACGTTGAAACACTGGCCGTGTTTATGCAAGGTATGGTGTGAGGATGTTTAGACACCTGCCTAGAGAGGGAATGGTGATGATGTTATGTATGTTGGGAAGACATACCATCTTTTTAGCTGATTCTTGCATTCATACAGCTTGCATTTATTCTAGCATAGCTCTCATTCTAGAAAGAAAATTCACTCCAATCCACTTTTCCTGACAGCTTTACCCAAATTATTTTCTTCAGTAACCATTACAGAATAATCTTTTAAGTTTTTTGTTCTGGGTTTTTTTAAATCTCTGAACAGTGAATATTAACTTTTAGACTACAGCTGCAAAGGAAAATTCTTCTAATTCTTCTTACGTGATGTGATCAGTGAACAGTCACTTACCTTCTTTAGCAATGGTATCTGCAGTTTCTGCAGCCTTGCCTTTCAGGTCTTTGACAACACTGTCCAGCTGAGCCTCGTGCTTCAGGAAGACAGGCCGGATGATTCGGTGATAGAGGAACTCTGCTCCATTAGAGGGACTTGGAGCCATGCACCAGAGCAGAAAGCCACACTGTGGGGAGAGCAAGAGCACATGCATCAGTAAAAGAGACAAGCAGGAGAAGAGGGGAAATGTGCCTTGCTAACTCTGCCACAGACTTCAGGATGTTTATTTAAAACAGTACATCTTCTCCTTCATTTTGTATGGTCACAGTATCTAAGTATTCATATCAGTAGTTTCATACGGTAAACCCTTATATTCTAATAGTGTCATGCAAACTGATCAGTAAAGGTGTTGGGCTGCAGCAGTAAAAATGAGCTCACAGAAAGTTTAACAAGACTACGTATACTATTTTTCTTTTATCCTCAGGTACATAAACTGTAGTAGTATAGAAGCTGATCTGACAAAACTTCAGTCTCTAACTGCTTCTGACTTACATGGCAGAACTGAAGGTTTACGTTCCTCCACCACTCATGTCAGGCCAAGATACATCCCTCTACTTCCTCACTGAGACATGTTATAGGGGAAAGACCGGGTCTGCATGCATCCCAATGGTAAAGTGACACGATAAAAAGATACAGATACACACTGCACAAGACAAGGTCGTTCTTTTGGACTGCACAGTTTATACACAGCTTTTATACTGGAATTTGATCTCTGAGGAAAAAAAAGTAAAAAGGAAAAACCAACAAACCCAATCAAAAAAAACCAACCTCCACTATTACAAATACTACACTCCTTTTCACCACTGAAGTACCTTCACATGGCCTCAGTTCCGTTGTCATACACACTACAAAGATGGCTATACAAAATGACATCAAAAGTGCGTATAGAAGTATCAAACTAAACATTTAAAATTCAGAGTAACTAAAAGCAATTTAAGAGATCTGCTTTGAAATTAAAACACCGATGCCACTTTTCAGTAACACTGGCAAACAGGACTTGTTCATATAGTCTGTATTTCAGTTTTCACATCAGTATCACCTGCAGTGAAAAGACAGTGCTCTCAATGCAAGCTCTACAGCATTTGAAACTCATCTGAATAACATAAGCAGTTTCTTATTTATTTGTGAGGTGTCCAGTATAGTCCATAGCCCAAAAGCATTTCCTAAAATAGTTCTGTTACAGCATCTTTTCAGGGTAGCACTGTGCCTAACTAGGCATTTTGATTTCCCATGGGAAAACTAATGTAAAAAGAAAACATATTTTTTTTAAGTATAACCAACACTTAAAAATAAAATGTGACCCAGGTGTGATTCTGACATTCACGTTCACTTTTGAAGACATTAAAGTAGTCAGGTTATAGCTCTCATTTTAGGATGCCTGGTGGCACATAAACTGAAATACCTTCAGCATGTAGTAGAAAGGGAACCAGTACAGAAAGATATCAGAGAAGAATTCTGCTATGCTGAAAATGCCATACACAACCCAGTAAGTCAGCCATTGCGTGTCGTCATCTTTGTTGGGACTTTCAATGGCCTTGATTCTGTAAGGAAAACAAAATGAATGAGTAGATCAATGGCATCTATAGTGGTGGCACTTTTACATCTCAGTTCTATTCTTACATGCGAATTCTCATATTTTATTTTAATAATAATGCTCTAAAGAAAAAACTAAAATGTTACCATGCAGTGGAATTGCCAGGTCACAGCCTGAACCAATGGCTGAGCACCACGTGGGAAGGTGTGGCTAACCCAGGAGTTCAGGTGCAAGCAATGCACCTCTGTGATCACAAGGGATGGAGCCTGGATCAGCTGCTCATTTAATGGTTAGAAGCTGAGGGAGCAGCATCTTTCTGGGTAGTTCTGGGTAGAGATTGCAGTCCCCTTGAGTTCTCACTGGACATCAGAAGGAGTGAGCCTGAGCTAATTTTCCTTTTTTTTTTTTTTTTTTTTTTTTTTAAAAAAAAACTGCTATTGTTCCATAGGGATTGTATCCCACTAGAAGGCACTGTCATCACCTACTTTTTCCATACATATCCATCCTCAGTGTGCCTAAGATCTCTGAATAGCAGAGCTTTTTACTACACTCGTGACTTCAAAAAGAAGAGATATCTGACCTACTTCTAGTTGGGTGATTACACAAGAAAGCAAATTAAATACAAACATATAATCACCTACCTGTGTGAGGGACCTGGAGGAGAAGACCAGTTCTGAATGCACTGTGGCAATCTTGAGCAGAACATGGCCCACATAACATCCAACCTGAGCACGCTCAACCCTGTGCTCCATACATTCCAGAGGTGCAGGATAACCTTCCTCAGCTAAAGATAACAGAGGAGCCTACAGGCAGCAATGACACCATGCACCTGCCTCACCCATATCCAAAATGAGGTCGCCCTGTCCAAGGCTGGGGTCTGCACTGGGCATGGATGTTCAGTTCTGTAGCTCAGGGCTTCAGCATCCATGGCACAATGTGAGGTTGTCTGTACTGAGCCCTATTTCCTCACAGCGCTAGCTCTAACAAACAGCATTTTAAATGATGTTTTGTAGTCACGGTGCCCTTCTCACTGGGAAGACCATATTGGAGCAGCACCTGCCACTGCAAGCAGTATCTAGATTAAAATTTTAAACTCCATTCACGATTGTGAAGTGAATCTCAAATATCCTTATTCAAGAAGTGCATGAGCCAGGCCGTAAGATGTGACTACAAGTGAGCCCTTGGCAGTGCAGAGGCAGCATAAGGTAACCTCCTCTGACACACAGTGAGGACCACAGCTGCATCCCAAGATGTTCTGCTCCATAAACTTGCTCCTGCAGGACTCACAAATTGCGATGTAAGTTCCTGTATTATGAACAGGAGCCTCAGTAAAGACTGGGGCTCCCTGCTTACTGCCAACTGCCTTTTTGTTCTCCAGCTGACAGGAGAAAACACAATTTGAGTTTTCACTGTTTTAAAGTAGGAAGCTGACAGAAGCAACACTACAACAACTACAGGATGTGTCAAAGCAGCATTCATTCTGACTTTTTCATAGTAAATAAAATTCTGTGACTTTGATATCTTTACAAGCTGCAGAGAGATGTCTGCCTGTGAGTACCCTCCTGGGCAAACCCTTCAGACTGTGTCACTTCCTAGTTCCCTAAGTGAAAACAGAAAGGCAACCGTGTGACAAGCCTTCCATTTTTGCAAACACAGCGGTGAGCCCGCCGTGTGCAGACAGCACCCACGCAGCTACTGTACTGAGTGACTCTGCAGTACAACACGAAGGCTTCATTCTTGAGGCCTGATGCACTGTTTCCAGCCGACTGCGGCCGGACCAGCCCTCGTCCTACGCGGTGCACAGCACAGCCAGGACAGATTTCCGCAGGTGGGCAGCAGGAGGCGTGCTTGCTGCTGCCTCCAATAGCACGGCACCGGGAGCGGCAGCCCCGCAGCCTTCCCGCGGGCACTGCCAATGCGACGTGGCCGCGCTGGTTGGCTTACAGCTTTGTCAACCCACCGCCACCACGTAATGTGGTACCGGAGAACAGCAGAGCTGAGGGAGAAGGCTTCTGTGCAGGCTCTCCTCAAGCTGTGAAAAAGCACAAGCAAATAGGAAAGTCGAGTGGCGAACAAAGAGAACAGGTGGAGGAGACGCAGAAAGTATGGACAAAGTGCCCCACTGCGAAGGAGAACTTGATGATGGACTTCAGTGCATGAATGTCTCCAGGTATGCTGCAAGTTCTTCCGAGGAAGGCTATTTTACCACAAGAAGCACGCTCGCTTGGTATTTGTGGGAGGACTCTGCAGTGAAACTGCTCTCAGTCCTGCTGTCTGCCTAAAGCCAACCACAGACTAACTTCTGCTGCTATCGCTAAAATTATCTTAGCAGTTATGAAAATCCATTTTTATGAACAGAACCTCCAATTCTGTGGCAAAAGGCAGATGACATATCATCGTGCTACTATGGGATGCCTTAGATTCTTCTCCCCCCTGCGAGAATGGGTATCTTGGAAAAATATATATACCATTTCTAAAAATGGGTATGCTCCATTTGGATGTTCACCATCTGCTGCTGCAGCTCTTTGAGCTGATATCTTGCCCAGTCAAATCACACGCAGCAAACTGACTGCCCTCGTACAAACCCCAAAGAAAGCAACTCCAATTAACCAGCAGACAGGGGTGTCAGACCTGAGCTTTCCCTCTCCATCAGGTATCAATTATTTCTAGAGTATTTCATCTTTGCAGGAATAATAATGAAACATCTGCATTTGTTCCTTTCTATTGTATATTCACTCATCCAAAAACCTCAAGATATGGCAGCCCCTGTTGCAAAGAATTCCTCATCTCACTTGTAAGTTCTGCTAGCACAAAAAAGGAAGCACTGCCAATCCTGCAAGTTTCAATTTAACTGTGAAGCTGTGAACCTCAGATACTGAGGGCGGGGGGGGGGGGGGGGGGAAACACGCAAGTTTTTAGAATCATAAACAGCTAGCCCTGACAGGACTACAGAAAAACATGTGAAAACACTTCCCCCAAGGATGTGACCCTGAATTAGCATTAAAATAATAATAATAATAATAATAATAATCATCATCATCATCATCTTGAGCCACTCTAATTACAATGAATGTTGTCAATATAAAGAATGATAACTATTCTACATTCTGTAACTAGGCACAGCAATCACAAGAACACCAATCACTGCCAGAGAAAGGCTGCTGACTGCCCAAGCCAACAGTCAAGTCCTCATCTGATGTTAACTGACATTATCATTTCAGCTATATGTGGGACCTCACAGCTTTCCCAGTCTTCCTCTGGGTGGTGCTTAGATATCTAGAGAATAAGGATTCCGTCCACCATGATAAAGGAGTACCTGAGCCAGACACTGTCATGGTCAGACTGTCACATGCAGCAACAGTGCAAGCAGACAGAAACTGCTATGGTCACATCCGCTGACACACAGCATTAAGACCACATGTGGTGTTTTAGTGCACACTTTAGGAAACGGCACCTCAGGGGCAGACAGCTGCCACACCAAGAAGGTGGTAACGACCAGCCCTACCAGCTTACGAGTAAGAAAGAGATTCCACCTGTCAACAAAGAAAAACAAATAAATAAGAGCAAGTATTTGATGCGCATTCTGCTTCAGAATGACAAGTCAGTTCTTCAGATAAAAGTGCCACTGCAAATACACAGTAGAACATGTCCCTGCCAACAAGCATCTCCATCCTTTGCTACTTACACTCTTTCTCAAAAGTATGTAACACTTCTTATTTGAGAATTCATTTTATTTTTCTTCTCCACATTAGATCCTGAAGTAGTCAGTGAGGTACTCATCTTGCAGTCTCCATCAATCAGAGCAAATGTACAGATCACAAGATGCCGTCAGCACAGCGAACTTCAGGACAACCTTCCTGAAACTGTCATTTGTACGTCACAAGCGCAAGTGTAAAATAATCTCAGTAGCCTATAACATTAAGATCTCTGAACAAAGGAAGGCACTTTAAGGGCCCGTGGTTTCAAATTTAAGCAAAGGAAAGGTATTCTGGTACTTTTTGACACCTTCTTCTAATACTGAGTTTACTAAATTCTATGTTAGTTATGTGGAACAATGAGACATCACAAAGGACTTCATATAGTGCTTTTACACTAACTATGGAGGGCTTTAAATACAGCCTTACACAACTACTTACAGTAGTTAGGGCACGAAGGAGGTAGCAGTAGTCACTGTGAGCAGCTCCCAGCAGACTGGGACACATCTTACACATCACAACTTAAAACTAGGGTTTTGTCCAGCACTGAATACGCCCTGCCATAAGCCAGCACCGCAACCTGTGTAGGCAGAGGGGGAGCACAATGAACCCTCATTTTTAGCTGTATTTGTTACCCGATAACCCAGCTAACAGGTAGTAACAGTGGGGAGGAGCTGAGGATGTCATTGTCCCCTGCAGCCCTGGGCTCACAGTAGCTGCATAGCTGCAGTCTCAGGACCTCAGATAATTTTTTAATGTCAGGCAAAATCAGTCCACCTGGACCAAATCTAGCATCTAATTGCATCAAGTCCAGTGTTTGCAGTTTGCCAAGTTGAGCTCTTTCACTTAAAGCGTGACTTGTTTTGACAGCTACTACCACTTTTCCAGGAAGAAGTTGTTAGTCACTCCTGAATTAGATCTGTCAGAGTAAATCATTACTGGAGTTAATTCGCACATATATTAATCCATTAGCAGTTGTCTTATTTTTCCCCCTCAAGCTCAGTCCAGCTAGTAAGACGTGATAGCCAGAAACCAAGAAATACTCAAATGTATCACTAGTGTCCAGAGATCGCTCAAAATTCCACCATTTACAATGTATACCTGGTGCCTCTTGTATTAACTAAGTTACAAGTTTAAGACAAAAGACAGCTTAGCCTCAAGTGTAAGCAAGAAACACCGTGCTTACTAAACCGTGTATCAATCGATAGTGTATTTAATAACCACACTGTACTGCCAAGTGCAAAGTAAGCCAAGAGCTCATGCTGTAGTTTGGGAAGAAATAAACCATTTTGTGCACAAATCCTTCAGGTTTCTTATCAGTGCTATACTGGTGAGTGAGCGAGCACAGCTGTGACTCCCATAGTTAACCTTAACGTGTTTTTGTTTCATTTCAGAAGAAATATGAAATCTACTGTATTTACACGGCTTATACTTAACATAGGAATTAAAGAAGGTTAACAGTGGCCTAACTCAGGTACAAGGTAGTACGCCAATGTAATACCTAAGCAACTACTTACGGGTTTTACTGCATCATTACCCATATTTTCACTTTCAGATTTTAATTAAAAAAGAAAACAGACAAACAAACTAAAACCTTTAAAGCTATAAACTGTCTTATAAAAATAATCTCCTGGAGCTGTTCTTGGCCAGTAATCTCCAAAATCAGTACCCACTGATGACAGTACCCAGGAAAGCCTCACTCAGCTAGGCACACTGTAGTCATAAGACAGTTTTAAAATTGTAGGGGTCTAGCACTAAGACAGCCTCCCATCTATGCAATAAACAGGGGAAGGAAAAGCAATGTGGCTTCCACCCAAACGTAATGGCCAGATAATGCATTTTTAAGAGCTGCTGACTGTACTCAAGTTAGACAAAAGCAAGCGCTGCGTTTCCAGTGTTACGTTATAGCTGGGAAGGACTTCCATTTTGTGAACACAGTCAGTCACACATAAGGTTTTATTTAGTACACTTCTGAGGTCTTTGCAGCTCTCTGCTGACATCTCACCTAACCGGAAACCCATTTTGCTCCAATAAGGTAACAACACAATGACAACAAGAGGCACCGGCTGCTTTTACAGACAGAAGGTCTAAGGAGGTTTTCCTCAGCAGTGCTTCGAAAAGCAAGATATTTTGTAAGAGGAGCTCTGACGTGTGCTTATGTATCGTGTTTGTGCTGGGCAGAAACACCCCTCCTTGAACGCAGTGCCCACTGACACACCGCACCGCACATGCGCTGACCGCACAGCGGTGCCCTATGCGTAACGGAGACCGCACTACTAAAAATACCCGCGCGGGCTCCAGCGGGCGCAGCGTGGTGCTGGGCGCGGCAGCTCACCCCGCGGTGCGCCCATCCTCGCTGCAGACGCAGCCCAGAGCCGGCGCGGGCCGTCGGGTAACACCGGCCGGCCGCGGCTCGTTACGTGGCATCTGCCAGAGACACCGAAGCTCGATCCCGGCTCTCCGCCGGCGCCCGCTCGTGCCCCCACGGAGGACAACCGTTAGGCGGCAGAGGGGCTGCGAGAGCGGCCCTCCAGCACCGCGTGCCACGGCCTGGAGCTGCGCAGCGCGGCCGCTTCCCGGCTCCCCGCGGCGACGCCCGCGGTGACGGGGCACCTCCCCGGCGCCCATCCCGTCCCATCCCGGCACTCACGACATGTAGGCGGGGTAGCCGAAGCCGATGATGTTGCAGAGCAGCGAGGCGCCGTAGCCGATCACCAGATACAGGGCCACCACTCCCAGGACGGCTGCGGGGACAGAACACGGAGCGGTTACGGGCGCCGGGGTGCCCCGGGGGACGGCGGAGAGCAGCGCGCAGGGCGCGGGCGGCGGACGCCGCTCCGCCCGCGGCCGCCCGCTCCGGCCCCGGTGTCGGGACGGCCCTCGCTCACCGACGGCGATGTAGGCGCGGTCGACGCCGGTCTTGCTCTCTATCCTCTCGAGCACGGCGGTCACGCAGTTCTTCTCCCGTAGGAAGCGGTCGAAACGCTGTCTCAGGGTGGCCGCCATGGCGAGGCGCTGGGCCGACGCTGCTCTCAGCCCGCGGAGCCACCGACGGCCTTTGAGTCTGGCACCGAACGCCCGCGGAACAACCGCCCCGCTTCGGCCCGCCCCCAGCCCCGCGGGGCGGGGACACGCGCTCCGCCGAGCCGCGCCCGCGCACGCAGCAGAGGAGGCAGCGGCTGCGTGCTGCCGGCGGGGCAGCGCGTCCCGACCCTGGGGACTGCGCTTTTGTTGTTGGTTTTCTGTCTGAAGTGTCTGTTGCCCGTAACTAAGATGTTCAGCGGCGAGGATCGGAAGGTCGGGGCTGAAATAATGTAGAGTGAAGGCTGTAGCCGCACTGCTACCTGACAACATGGCAGTCTGAACTCATGGCTGTGATTGCACTTGGTAACTGATAATATGCTGATACGCCTGACGTGCTTAACAACTACACATAGTTCCTACAGCACGAGGTCGTCTTAGAAACTACCTCAGCCGTGCTGACTTCCCAGCAATTTTTCTCCATCTGACTCAGCACTGCAGTGAGTAATGTAGACTCTATGCCTGCTTCAAATCCATGTTGTTGATAGGCAAGCTGGAAAGTACTAATTTGTCTCAGAAGGTGGTATGGGTTTTTTTTACTCCTGTCTTCACCCAAGGAAAAAAATATTCTGAAGTAGCCATCATTTAAGGCAAGAATGATGAAAGGGAGGAGAATTATAACAGAATCCTTACAGGTTGGAAGGGACCTTAGGAGATCACCTTGCCCACAGATGGATGGCTTTTGGACATCTCTAAGGAGAAGATCCCGCAGGCTCTCTGGTCAGCCCATGCTACTACTGCTCCACTACCCACACAGCACTGTTCAGAGAAGGCATTCCTCCAGGATGTCCTTGTTGCCTCCTATCCTGGCACTGGGCACTACTGAATAGAGCCTGGCTCCGTTCTCTCTGCACCTTCCCTCTGGATATTTATGGACGTTGATGAGATCTTCTTTGAGCCTTCCTCAGGCTGAACAGTCACAGATCACAGCTCTCTAAGCCCCTTCTCACAGGAGAGATGTTCATTTGCTGTCATTATTGTGGCTGCCTTTTGCTGGACTGTTTCAGAATGTCCCTGTCTCTTGCACTGGGGAGGCTAAAGCTAGATGCAGTTCTCCAGGTGTGGCTTCTCAGCAATCCTGAGTAGAGGGGAAAGATCACTGTTATTGACCTGCTGGCAATACTTTGCCTGACTCAGCCAAGAATGTCATTAGCCTTCTTGGTTGCAAGGACACATTGCTGACTCATGTTCAATGCAGTATAGGGACCCCTAGTTCCTTTTATAAAGAACAGCACGTCAGAGATTTAAGTATCAGCTTCAGACAGCACAAAGCTCTATACTTAAATTTAAAATATAATAATATTAGAAATGTTAACAACTTTATTAATTAGGACGCCTTTTTTTTTCAAGTACGAAGATGCCGCTGTGTGCCAATCCTCATTGTTCTTAGAATAATGCTGTGCTCTTACAAGGTGGCCGTGGTTAAAATTGGCACAAGGTGAGCATCGCCGCAGTACGCAGAAAGTACTGTTAATTCTGATGTGGTTTATGAATATGCTGTAGTCCACAGAAATTACAGGATTTGATAAATTCTAATGAGCAAACTGAAGAGAACTCTGCACAAGAAGCTGGAGCAGAACTCGCTCTGGTCTTTCCCTCCCTTCCTCCATTCATTTCTTTTTTTCCCTCACACTTCTTAGGACCCTTCTAAAAATTATTTTTCATTATACCTGTAAAACTGAGGGACTGAGAAGAATGGCAAATGAGATACAAAACTGTTATAGAAAAATGAACTTAATAAAAATTTTGAAAGTAACTGAATACCAGTTCAGTTTTCATAATAACTTCTGTTCTTCTGTGCAAAGGTGTACTTTTTGATACGGCATTGTATGTCCCCAGTTAATCTATGGTACACAAGCATTTTCAGTGTACTCCAATCTGCAGAATAAATTCCTTTTAACAGTAATGTGCTTATCTGCTTTGTTCCTGATGGTTTAACTGTTCCACAGCAACAGCAAAATGTTACAAGAAGCAAGCTGGAAATGCAAATGGACACAAGGTAGAATGCTGTACTAATGCTCTTCCTTCTTGTTCCCAGAAAAGAGGAAGAATCCTGAAACTTGAAGGAGCTGACCTAGAGAAGGTTAACGAAGGATCAAGAGACCTGTTCAAGGAGGTTCCGGTGGAGAAACAGAAAAATGCAGCAGATCTATCCTGTGGAGGGCCAAGAGATTTATGGTTTCTTACCACGCAAGTTTGGATCACAGTAAGCAGAAGTAACAGTATGCAAGATGTGTCCTCAGTATCATAGAATCATAGAGTCACCAAGGTTGGAAAAGACCTACAAGATCAACCAGTCCAACCATTCAGTATCACCAGTAAGAACCAAAGTCCATACAGTAGTGGACCACTGTGATTCTAGCTGTAGATTATCATGAAAATACCAAAGTCTGTCATTTTAGTCATAGGCTACTGGGACTGGGAGAGCAATTGCTCATTCAGATTCAAACTATTCATTCAGATTCAGATTCAATCTATTCATTCATAGATTGCTTCATCTAGCCAGAAAGGCTGCATATTTTACCCCAGTGAGGACTGCATTTTAAGAGGAACTCAGAATGGCATGGAGCAGAGTTATTTCCTTCCTACAGTCTTCTTCCTTTATTTTATTTTTTTTCCTACTTTTGTTTCCTGGTTAGTACAAATGGATGGGTTCTCCACTTGTTTTAAGCTGCTAAGTCTAACAGGAAGATCAGAACAGCCCGCATATGCTCATTTACCTTTTTACCCTTATTCCAAACAACATGGCTCTTCACCTCGGGTTGTACTCCACTCCTGACATCTATACAGAGTTAAAGGTTAACCTCTGGCTTTAGCACAGGTGCATACTTCATCCAACAATCTGTCTAAATTGGATTTCAAGTGGATTATCATGCCCAAGGGATGTGTAAATTGTTACGTGGATCAGCTGGGTAAGCCTGTTTGATTTCAGTGTTGACTTAAGTACAACGTTCAGTCATGCCCCGTAGCGTGTATTATGCTTTGGTGCACAGTTGTTATGTCTGTATAACAATGTGCACTATTGTCATTAAATTAATGATTACCTGCAAACTCGTACATCAGAAAATTGTTTGAGTAAAAAGTACTTTAATTTTAGCTGCGGCCTAAATGTAGATTTTCTGAGCAGGCCTACTGCAGCTCTTTATACATAACATGACTACATAATCACAGACTTTTCACTTTCCTCAGATTCCCTCCCTCCTCTGAAACATTCAGAGAATTCTGCCAGTGCTTAGTTACCAAGCTTCATGAAAATATTCTACTGAATGCATCTTATTCATTATTATAATTTCCTGTGCATTACTACTTGTGGCCATTTTTATAGTATTTCTCATTTAAAAACAAACAAACAAACAAAAAAGAACCAACAACAAAATCTGTGAGATCATTTTCTGAAGATATTTGCAATTATCTTTCTTTAATCAGGGAACTGAGATGTACTTGGTTTTATGCAAATATTTTCACAAACTTTGGGTGGATGATTTGCTATATGTAAACTCACCTCAAATTACTTAACTGTTTATGTTTCCAAGTATGGTTTATATAGTGCTAGTTGATTTCCACCATCTGTCTGAGCTCCATGCCTGTGTGCGCCCTCCCACTCTGCTAATTTCCCATGTAAGACTCTAAGCAGAGCTGGGGAGCAGCGCTTGAATGGTTTCCATGTAGATTTTATGTACTTCTGACTCAAGAAAGCAGCTTTATAGTAACTGGCAATGCTGAGCTCAGACGAATTCACACTGCTTATAGTCAGTGCCCTTTGGTACCCCTACTATCTCTGTTAGCTCTCCTTTGCTGGAGATTTTAATATAGGAACCAACTGTTTGTTGAAGGCCTAAAAGGAAAGAACATCTTTTTTCTCATGAGCTGGGCAAGCCAGGTCAGCTGCAGACTCTTCAAATGGTGCCTCGATCTTCATTTGAATTCACATGAACTGCAGTGACATGCTGTTGAGCTCTGGGTTTGGTTCTCTCTTAGCTTTCAAGAGTTTCCTCCAATTCTGCTCATTTCTGTTGTCCACCTCCACTAGCCCCTCCAAAAATGTTCTCATACTTCAACTGTTGCTCCTCGTGTGCTATCTAGCTCCTTTTCAGAGATTCTTTTCTAACTGCACAAATTGATGTCCCTTTTTATGTTTCCGTTTGTCTTTTTTTTCTTCAGTTCAAACATACAATAAATGCTAATTTTCACATTTTATTGTTGCCTTTCTGACCGAATGCCAAGGCTGACTGATAAGCAGAGATTAAAAACCTGTTTGACTACATTGCTGGATAATTTTGCAGGTTGCTTAGTGCTGGTCTACTAGGGAAAAGTTGATGCCGTATGTTGCCATCCTAACATCCCAGTTGTGCTTGCCACTTGACAAGAGGCACTGCCAACTGTGCTTTCAACATGTCTCTGCTTGCAAGTTCCTGAGAGGTGCCTATATATGGGTTTATCTCTGGAGAAATGCTATAACCTCAATATGTCAGCTTAAACTAAGCTGAATTTGCTTATGGGAGAAAGGAGCACATGTTATTTTAGCAAAGAGGATATGCCATGAATTTCCTCTAAAGGAGGAAAAATAAAACTCAAACCAGCTCACTTGTTCGTAGGAATGACTGGGAATTAGCACCATCCACTGATTGTTTCTGATGGATGATAAACTGCTTTGGTCCTAGAGAAATGCTGCGTATTTGGAGCTACACTTGAAGCTTCTGTTCACCAACCTACGTATTTGCCCTTATCAATTTGCAAAAGCTACTTTGGAAGTTGATACCCTGAAAGTGATGCAGGTTTTGTATCTTCTATAGAACCTTGTATGTCCACTCTTCTGGCATGAACTGAACTCAGTGGAATCTCAAGCAGTGGGATCTACCAGTTTGCACTCAATGCCTTCCATGTGTCCCTGCCAAGGGCCATCCCTTCCTCTGTGCTTCTACGCATGAAGATTTGATGTGAATCACCTATCATCTCAAATACTGTAGCAAGAAAGGTGGTGGAGCAAATGCCATCAAAAACTCCACTGCAGAGTTTGCTGAAGAGAGGCACCAATTTATGTAAATCTGCTGTTTTTAAGGGGATTGTGCTCCAAAATCTATGTGCCTGATGCATGGTGCTTCTGAACCCACCAAAGAGACTTTGCTTCTTCTTTTAACTTTGGAAAGGAGGCAAAAGGTATATTCCTAGCTATCCTTCCCTTGGAAATGAGTGGCAGATGTATATGCTTCTGTCTTTGGGGTGTTATTGCTAGCTCAGTGTCTTCACTAGCGTCTTTCTTTTATCCTAATGACCCTAAGCACACAGAGTTCACACTGAGGTGCTTAGCAGCATGCCACAGCCACAATCAGGAATTACACTCTTATGTAAGTTTTTGTTTCCTTGCTTGGCTTGTTTCCTTCTGAAAGAATTGAATTCCTAATGTGTGAGTTGGATGGGCTCAGTGCAAAGCCTGAAAGCCCCAGAGCAGCGAAGGGGAGCGATACAAAGGACTCCTGCCCTTTGGTGCTTTCGCCAAGCTCCACTGGGCACATTCACATCCATAACCGCGGCAGGAAGCTGCCGCCCGCGGGTTTAAAACCCACCCCCGCCACACCCCGCAACGCAGCGCGTGGGTGCGGCCCGTGAAGCACAGCCAGCCCTAGGGCAAGCTCCCAGCCTCGCATGCGGAGGAATAAATCATGTATTGGGCACGCCTAGCAGTCAGAGCAGCGGTACCACCCCCACCCCAGCACCCGGCCTGACAGATCCCACCCGCACCTAAGATGGCGGCGGAGGCTGACGTGACGGCCCTAGCGCGTGCGCCGATGACGCATGGAGGCGGCAACAGCGCCCATTGGTTGGTTCCCGCGATCACCTGAGTCTCCCTTTCCCTCCGCAGCTCTCTCTCTGATTGGCTCGTCGTGCCGCCGCGCGAGAAGAGCCCGGCGCGGCACGCAGCAGGCGATTGGCAGAGCGAGCTGCCGCTCCGCTTTGGTCCCGCCCTCAGTCCGGGCGGGCAGCCGACCGCTCCGCCCCCGCCGTCGAGCCGTGTGTCCGGGCCTCGCTGTGTCGGGATGAGCCGCGCTTCCCCATGGAGACCAAACGGGCCGAGATCCCCAGCAGCGTCCTGGACGACCTATGCAGGTACGGCCCGCTCCGCTCTACCCCTTACCGTGCCGTCCCGTCGCGGTGCCTTCCCGCCGCCCGGCGCTGCCTCGGCGTTGTGGCCGTCCCGCTCGGGCCCGGCCGGGACTCCGCCGGGCAGCCCGGAGGCGACGGGGTAAATACGGGGAGAGACGGGTGCGTCTGTGCCGGCCGGCCCCGTGTAGCGGGCGGGGAGCTGCCGCAGCGGGAGCTGCTGCAGGGCTGAGCTGCAGGAAGACGAAGGTGGGGGCGGCGGTCTGTGGGGTTCTCTGCTAGTCCCTTATGTTTACCAGTCCTTTGCAGTGGAACGGTCAGGCAGAATCCATGTTTCCACAGGGCCGCAGGACATGGGCACGGTTTACCCAGGGGGTGGGGGGGGGCTTTATCTGTTCTTTACAATCTCAACTTGTGATCGTCTGCGGACCTTTAACTAAGTCACCCCACCCATCGTCAGAATTTGATGTCCAAAGCTGGATGTGAAATTGCATAACAAATAGTCCTTCTGTTTTACCTTCTTGAAAGGACCCTCTCTAGAGCATTTATGTGCAGTAGGAAATGGTCATTAGAAATTAGTCCATTTACTTGGCATCACTGTTTCCAGATGAGTGAAACTGCTTGGGAGTGAGAATGCAGGAAATAGGGTGTGCTGTACCCATAAATGGTTCATCCTGTACCTTCTGTAAGAATCGTGTCTGCAAAACACAAACACCAGACACTTTTTCATTCTTTAAGTCTGACCTTCTGAGACAGTTTACATAACTGTCATGTCACTTTTGATCTCTCCAGAGTGATAGAGCTTTTCTTTTAGTCGTCTGCTCACACATTAAGAAAGTGTAAGTCTTCCAGAAGATCACAGAATCACAGAATTGTAGGGGTCGGAAGGGACCTCTGGAGCTCGTCAAGTCCAACCCCTCTGTCAAAGCAGCTCCCTAGCCCAGGTTGCACAGGTAGGCGTCCAGGCGGGTCTGGAACGTCTCCAGAGAAGGAAACTCCACCACCTCTCTGTGCAGCCTGTGCCAGTGCTCTGTCACTGCACTGTGAAGAAGTTCCCATGCACATTTGTGCAGAACTTCCTGTGCATCAGTTTGTGGCCATTTCCACTTGTCCTGTTGTCACACTGCTGGGAAGAGTCCAGTCTTGTCCCTTTGCCTCCCACTCCTTAGGTATTTATAGATCAGAAAGGGAATTACAATACTTATAGCAGTGATCTAACCAGCTATTGGTATGACTCCTCTGGGGTGACTGGTAGAAGGGCATGTTAAGTAGTCAGGTCTTGCACCATTACAGGACAGTCCCATTGTCTTTATTTGTTCCTTAGAGGCACTCCTATCTTCAGCCTTTGGAGTTCTGTCTTGTATAAATTTAGTGAGGCGACTTTAATGAAAGAAACACACACACTTTAGAATGGTAGATGTAGGGATTTGTCATTACCATTTGTCTTGCTGACTTTTGTTAGTGCTGATGAATGAGCTTTATTTCAGACATGCTGCTCTGTGGGGCTCAGAGAACTTTCACAGAACCATAGAATCCTCAGAGTTGGAAGGGACCTCTGAGGGCCATCTAGTCCAACTCACAATGAACAGAGACATCCACAGCTACAGTAGGCTGCCTGGGGCCTTACCCGGCTTAGCCTTGTACGTATGCAGGGACAGGGCATCAACTGTATCATTAAGTAACTTGTGAATTTTGTTGCACACAGAGAAGTGATAAGGTCTGGTAGGTTGTGGCTCAAGGGAGATTAATGTCTCTGCAAGTGGGAAGTGAGCGGTGCTGAATCTCAGGTTGTTGGCTATAAATATCGAATTTATTTCACTTCCTACTTCCATCTATACATGCTGTTCATAGGAATTTTGGTAGAAGGAGCTGGGCAAATTTTAATACTCAGTTTAGTGAACTTTTTGAGAAGATGTAAGACATCTTTCCCATCCTATTCCTTGGTGCCTTTTTGTGTGGATGTTCCTGTGTTTTTTTTTTTTTTCTGTCACCAAGTGGAACTTTGGTGCTTAATTACAGTGATTTCATAGTAACATGCTTGGAAACACAGGTCATGCTGAGCTTATCTAGTTTTGTGCGAACCGTAGTTGCGTGAACTGCAAATGTAAGTAACTGTTGGTGAATTTCTGGGGGGTGGAAAACGTTTACATTGCTAAAAGCTATAAAAGGTAAGCTAAAAAGTGACCAAAAATGTGTTTCCAAGTCAAACTTCCTTAGTAGTTTAAGGTTTTGTGTTATTTCTTGTTTGTTTTGAATTTGAAAACCCAAAAGCTAAGTTAAAGTTTAGATGTCCACAGAGCAAAATGACTTTCTTTTTGTACCTTGAGAACATCTTAGGATCTCTCAGACTTCTACACATTGTTTCTCTCTGAAGAAAGATCTGAATTAGCAAAGTAATTGTGTACTCAGGAGCTGCAATCATCAGTACCTCTGACTGTATATGACATTTTACCTGCTTGACATCTAATAACATTTATGACAGTAAGAACACTGTGGGCTGGAGCCAAAGCAATTAACACAATGCACTGCTGAATTAAAATGTGATTTGATTTTACTTTAGGCTGAATCACTTTCTTTAAATGCCACTCAGAGATTCATCCTAGGTCCTGGGATCACTTGAAGCTGTTCCACCCAATTCAGCAAATTAGTCTAAAGTAGTAATTCAACCCTTCAAGGCAGTTTTAATATCTGGAGGCAGTTCTTTTGAGTATTCCTGGCCTCAGAGGTACAGAATTGCCTTAGCTTTTACCTTCATTTTGTGTATCTTGAGGCAAGGGTGCGATATGTTTGTTAGATAGTTTGAGAAAGCCATTATTCTGCTGGATAATTTTTATCATTTAAAAAGTTTTCTTTTCCTTTGTGTGTTAATATTCCAAGTTGCCCAGCGGGTAGTGGTTAATGGAGTTAAGTCCAGTTGGCGTCCTGTTACGAGTGGCCTCAATAACCCCATGCAGTGCTATAGGCTTGGGGCAAAATGGCTTGAAGACTGTATAGAGGAAAAGGACCTGGGGGTGTTGGTTGATGCTCGGCTCAACATGAGCCGGCAGTGTGCCCAGGTGGCCAAGAAGGCCAATGGCATCCTGGCCTGTATTAGGAATAGTGTGGCCAGCAGGAGCAGGGAGGTGATCATCCCCCTGTACTCAGCTCTGGTGCGGCCGCACCTCGAGTACTGTGTTCAGTTTTGGGCCCCTCACTACAAGAGAGACATCGAGGCCCTGGAGCGTGTTCAGAGAAGGGCAACAAAACTGGTGAGGGGTCTGGAGCACAAGTCTTACGAGGAGCGGCTGAGGGAGCTGGGATTGTTTAGCCTGGAGAAAAGGAGGCTCAGAGGAGACCTCATTGCACTCTACCACTTCCTGAAGGGAGGCTGTGGTGAGGAGGGGGTCGGCCTCTTCTCCCAGATAACTAACGACAGGACGAGAGGAAATGGACACAAGTTGCTCTGGGGAAGATTTAGATTAGATCTGAGGAAGAATGTTTTCTCTGAAGGAGTGGTCAGGCACTGGAATGGCCTGCCTAGGGAGGTGGTTGAGGCACCGTCCCTAGCGCTGTTCAAGAAGCGTTTGGATGAGGTGCTAAGGGATTTGATTTAGTAGCTTGGTGGGTAGGGATGGTGGTACGAGGATGGTTGGACTAGATGATCTTGTAGGTCCTTTCTAACCTAATATATCTATGAATTTATGAATAAGTTCTTATGGAATGTGCACAATAACTATATTTCTTTGCATAGTTGTTAGTTTTGATCTCAAATTGACAAGTACCATTCAATTGTGGTTATTTTGGCTAAGTGTCATAGAATCATAGAACAGAAACATAGAATGATTTGGGTTGGAAGGTGCCTTTAAGCTCATTTAGTTGCAACCCCCTGCTATAGTCAGGGACATCTCCCTCTAGACCAGGTTGCTCACAGTCCCATCCAGCCTGGCATTGAGTGCTTCCAGGGGAGGGGGAATCTGCAGTCTCTCTGCAGAAGGGCAACCTGTTCCAGTGTCTCACCACCCTCATATTAAAGAATTTCTTCCTAATATCTAGTCTAAATCTTCCCTCTTCCAGTTTAAAACCATTTCTCCATGTCCTACTTGTTTTGCATGTGGAGCTTAATATAACATTACTTGCAGCAGTAAGTGTGTTCTGACTCAAACTCTCATAGCTGAGTTCACAGAATCTAATATTGAAATCACACAGCATTGAAACCTGTAGGAAAGAATTTGTAAGCTAGCTTTCAAACAGCAAAACAGTAAGAAACTCTTCACAAACAACTTCTTCAAACAGTAAATGCAAAACAACAAAACAACCACAGTTATAACTGGTAGGCTTTCAAATTCTGCTTCAGAGATCAGTTTAGTATAGGTGCCAGGAGTGTATATGTTGCTGATTATTGTTAAATGCTTTCATTGCAAAAAATTCTCCTATGGTCAACAAAAACAAGATTTGACACAGTGGTTAATGCATTGCTTTGAACTTGTGTTGTGTTTTGTTTTTTTTTCCTTTTTTCAAGCTATATCATAGCTTTTCCCTGCTATTTAACACAGTTAAAAAAGCACCTAGCATTCTTGTCTGGAGTGTGAAGTTTTACTTGGCAGCATGTGAAAACAAGCTGAAAAGTAAGCCAGGTACATAGCGTCTTCAAGTATTTGCTCGATTCTTAAACTGTTTTGGAATTACAGAATACTAGGTTACAGTTTGTTCTAGAAAGTTAGCCTTTCAGCTTCGATATTAGAATTGTTAGGACCTGTTTTGTCAAATAAGGCGGCACAGATACTCATGTAATTTTTCATTATGCTGCCTTGCACTTCTGCTCTTAATTGAGTTAAGTGGAAGTGCAGAGTCTGGATGGTGGATTTCTGTCTTTGTGCTTGCTTTTCCCTGTGAAGTTGTGCTGTTACCTCAACTTTTGAATTCAGGACTGTCTGTTGCACAGTCTTTTGCTTAGGCCCCCTTTACAGGGGAAGTAGGATGGGAAAGATCATGGGTCACACTGAGACAAGGAGGTTACTTACAAGTTCGGATCACGAGCGAAGCAGACTCAAATTGGGAAAAACTGATGTGGTTTGTTGGCACTTAAAGTATGCTTGGATAGTGAAAGAAAAAGGAAGAAAAAACCCCCATGCTTTCCCCATTTTTCCTGAGCACTTCACTTCTGCATTTGTGCCTCCTCATGGTTTAGTGAAGCAGTCTGTTGAGCACCGTACAGCTGTTTGTTCACTTTCACTTCTATTTCAGTGAGGTGAGGGAGGGAATCAGAGGAAAAAGTGGTAAAACTCATGGACTGAGGTAAAGATGTTTTAATTGGACAGAAAAGGAAGGGAAAATAGTAACAAAATAATAATAATGATACACAAAATAAGTGATGCAATTGGTTGCAACTTGCTGACAGATGCCCAGTTTGGGAGCAGCAGCAGCCCCTTTAGCCACTTCCTACTGTCTCAGTGTTTGGCGTGATGCCCGGTGGTATGGGACATTGCTTTGTCCTGCTTGGGTCAGCTGTCCTGGTTCTGTCTCTTTCCAGCTTCTTGTGCACACCAGCTCCTTGTTGGTGTGGTAGTGTGAGAAGCAGAGTCCTTGGCTTTGAAGCATGCTATGTGTCAATGGTTTACCAGGCTGGATCGGCCCGGTTCCGTGACGATTGTGTGGGGGACCCACAGACCCACGCCCCAGGAAAGGGGAAGGGAAAAGGGAAAAGGGAGATGGGCCTAGAAACAAAACAGCGGCAACGATCTGAGGAGGAAAGCTAATTTACTAAATAAGATATCAGAAAGCAAAATAACAGAATATAATACAATATAATTGGAATTGAGGCTAATGAATCAAATAAAATGAGCAAGAGAGAGTGTCCGATAAACCGAAGGCCTTACGCTAACGCTGAAGGCGATACGGCAGCGAGCACCCACTGAGTCGATCCCGAAGGAAAGAGAGTGTCCCGTGACTGCTGAGGGTTTTTATCTGTTCCCTCTGAGCAGAAACACGTAAAAATACAAAGCATCGCAAAGTCCTGTGGGGAATGTAGTTCTTCTTCTCTTCTGAGACAGGTATACCTGGAACTATCAATGATCTATGGAGCTGGAGTATTAGCTCTTTAACTCTTAATGCAGTATATGATGTTATGATGTGGAATAGCAGTATCAAAAATCATAAAACCATGACATTCCACCCCTTATTCCACATCGTTACATCATGCTTGATACATACAGAAGAACAATGATTAACATGCATTAGATATAGACACACACAACATATATACAAGTATATACATGGAATTACTGTCTGCACTCCCCCAACATCAAATTTCCTTGTGGAAATTCAGTGTGTACACTGAACATCCCCATTCTTCTGCATCACCCACCAAGTGGACCCAGGTCCCTGAGCAAAGACAGTTCCATGGAGAGGTTTGCCCTTTCCAGAAGCTGGAAGTACCCAAACCGCTTTGCCCAACATGTTCTTTGCATGTACTACATGGACCTTATCTCCTTCTGCTGTAGAGAGCTGGATTGGGCAGGACCATCGCGATTGATGGATCCTCGAGTGTTGACCAACCAGGTGGCTTCGGCCAAATGCTTCTCCCAATGCTTAAATGTTCCGCCACCCATTGCTTTCAACATGGTTTTTAGCAACCCATTGTATCTTTCAATTTTACCAGAAGCTGGTGCGTGATAGGGGATATGATAAATCCATTCAATGGATTAAATCTTTGGCCCAATTATTTACAAGAGAATTTTTGAAATGAGTCCCATTATCTGACTCAATTCTTTCTGGAGTGCCATGTCACCACAGGACCTGCTTCTTGAGACCTAGAATGGTGTTTCGGGCGGTAGCATGGGGTACTGCATGTGTTTCAAGCCACCCGGTGGTTGCTTCCACCATGGTGAGCACATAAAGCTTACCATTGCAAGATCGTGGCAAGGTGATATAATCTACCTGCCACGCCTCCCCATATTTATACTTTTGCCATCGCCCTTCCCCCCAAAGAGGTTCATCCTCTTGGCTTGCTTAATTGTGGCGCAGGTATCACAGTCATGGATAACCTGTGCAATAGCATCCATAGTTAAGTCCACCCCTCGGTCTCTAGCCCACTTATATGTTGCATCTCTTCCTTGATGGCCCGAGGTCTCATGGGCCCATCGAGCTAAAAATAATTCACTTTTGTGTTGCCAGTCCAAGTCTACTTGAGCCATCTTAACTTTGGCAGCTCGATCTACCTGATGGTTATTCTGTTGTTCTTCAGTTGCCCTGCTTTTAGGAACATGAGCATCTACATGGCGCACCTTTACAACCGTACTCTTTACTCGGGCAGCAATATTTTTCCACAGTTCAGCAGCCCAAATAGGTTTAGCCCTCCGTTGCCAGCCATTTTGTTCCCATTGCTGTAACCACCCCCATAAGGCATTTGCCACCATCCATGAGTCAGTGTAAAGATAAAGCACTGGCCACCTCTCTCGTTCAGCAGTATCTAAGGCCAGTTGGATAGCCTTTACCTCTGCATTGGCTTGACTCTCCTTTTCCTTCAGTGGCCTCTGCAACTCGTCGTGTGGGGCTCCACACAGCAGATTTCCATCTGCAGTGCTTTCCCAGAATATGACACGATCCATCTGTGAACAGGGCATATCTCTTTTCATTGTCTGGTAGTTCATTATATGGTGGGGCCTCTTTAGCACGTGATACCTCCTCCGCTGGTGTTGTTCCAAACTTTTTACCTTTGGGCCAGTCCATGACCACTTCTAGGATTCCTGGATGACTGAGGTTCCCCATCCGAGCTCGCTGTGTAATCAGCGCAATCCGCTTACTCCAAGTGGCATCAGTAGCATGATGGGTAGAGGGAACTGTTCCTTTGAACATCCAGATTAGCACTGGCAGTCGAGGTGCCAGAAGGAGCTACACTTCAGTACCAATTACTTCGGAAGCAGCTCGAACCCCCTCGTACGTGGCTAAGATCTCCTTCTCAGTTGGAGTGTAGCGCTCCTCAGACCCCCTGTATACTCGACTCCAGAAACCAAGGGGTCGGCCTCGGGTCTCTCCAGAAGCTCTTTGCCACAAACTCCAAGTGGGACCTTCCTTTCCAGCAGCAGTGTAGAGGATGTTCTTTACATCCTGTCCTGTCCGCACTGACCCCAGGGCCACGGCACGGGCTATCTCCTGCTTAATTTGCTCAAAAGCCTGCTGCTGCTCAGGGCCCCATTCAAAATCATTCTTCTTCTGCGTCACCCGAAAGAGAGGGCTCACAATAAGACTATAGTTTGGAACATGCATTCTCCAAAAGCCCACTACACCCAGAAAAGCTTGGGTCTCTGTCTTACTAGTGGGTGGAGACATAGCAATAATTTTGTCAGTCACATCTGTTGGGATGTGACGACGTCCATCTTGACACTTTACACCTAGGAACTGAATTTCCTGTGCAGACCCTTTTACTTTGCTTCGCTTAATAGCGAAGCCAGCTCGCAGGAGGATCTGGGTAATTTTCTCTCCTTTCTCGAAAACTTCCCCTGCTGTATTGCCCCACACAATGATGTCATCAATGCACTGTAAGTGCTCAGGAGCACTGCCCTGTTCCAATGCAGTTTGGATCAACCCATGGCAAATGGTTGGGCTGTGCTTCCACCCCGGGGGCAAACGTTTCCAGGTGTACTGAACTCCCCTCCAGGTGAAAGCAAACTGCGGCCTGCATTCTGTGGCCAGAGGAATTGAAAAGAAGGCATTGGCAGTGTCAGTGGTGGCATACCACTTGGCTGTTTTTTACTCCAGTTCGTACTGGAGTTGAAGCATGTCCGGCACAGCAGCACTCAGTGGGGGTGTGACTTCATTCAGGCCACAGTAATCTACCGTCAACCTCCATTCTCCACTGGCTTTACGCACTGGCCTTATGGGGCTGTTAAAAGGTGAGTGAGTCATGGTCAACTCTTGTGAACTCCCAGTCACCCCAGAAGTATAGATTAATTCTGTCCCTTGGTGACTTGAGGGCAT
The DNA here is from genome assembly GCA_023055505.1 of Callipepla californica brunnescens. Lineage (NCBI taxonomy): Eukaryota > Metazoa > Chordata > Aves > Galliformes > Odontophoridae > Callipepla > Callipepla californica. The sequence continues at coordinate 2,451,033 of JALIRH010000023.1, read as the reverse complement.
TAGAATGCATTGTGCACCAGTGTCCACCAGTGCCTTATAATTTTGTGTTTCTGATGTGCCAGGCCATCGAATCCACACAGTCCAATACACTCTGTTATCCCTTTCCCCCACCTGGCTGGGGGGCAGGGGCTATTGTGGCTGGTAGGTACCTCGCTCAGTTCTGAAGGAGTACCGTTCAGACAGGAGGACGTCTCGCTCAGACAGGAGGGTGTCTCTTTCAGGTTGGAGGGCATCTTGCACAAACTGGAGACCATCTTGTTGAGACTGAGGGTTGTTGAGTTCGGACTGGAGGGCATCTTGCTCAGTTTGGAGGGCATCTCTTTCGGGCTGGAGGGTGTCCTTCTCTAACTGAAAAGCGACTTGCTTGGTCTGGAGGGTGTCTTGATCAGACTGGAGGCTGTCTAAAGTGGTCAGGAGAGTCTAACTGTCAGCTAAAAGACTCTCTTTCTGGATCTGGACACTATCCCTCTTGGCTCGGAGACTCTCTCGCTCTATTTCAGAAACTCTATGCCTCTCTGGGATAGTATTGAATAAGGTCCGATTGGCATAAGCCAGACCCCAAATAATTTGGGCCTCCTCAGATCTGTCTGAGCCGCAACATCCCTGTCTCAAATATCTGCTTAGGTTCTCAGGATCTAGCAGGTGTTCAGGGAAAAGGTCCCAGTATGTTCTGAGCATTACAAGGGAAAAAAACAATGAAATGCAGCCCCTTTAAGAGCAGTTTAAAAAGCGAGAGCATTTTTTTTTCTTTACTGAAACAAGCTAGCAGTACCCAAAAAAGTTTACAAATATCCCAGAACAACTGGCAGTACGCCCAGACTTCAAGGTCGTGTTATGCCGTACACCACCTGCAGTACAGATAAGCTTGCTAGCAAGAGACAGAGATTCACTCTAAAAGTATGTCTCTGCCCAGCTAAGGCAGCTCATCGTGCCCCACATTGGGCGCCAAAAATGTCAACGGTTTACCGGGCTGGATCGGCCCGGTTCCGTGACGATTGTGTGGGGGACCCACGGACCCACGCCCCAGGAAAGGGGAAGGGAAAAGGGAAAAGGGAGATGGGCCTAGAAACAAAACAGCGGCAACGATCTGAGGAGGAAAGCTAATTTACTAAATAAGATATCAGAAAGCAAAATAACAGAATATAATACAATATAATTGGAATTGAGGCTAATGAATCAAATAAAATGAGCAAGAGAGAGTGTCCGATAAACCGAAGGCCTTACGCTAACGCTGAAGGCGATACGGCAGCCAGCACCCACTGCTGAGTCGATCCTGAAGGAAAGAGCATGTCCCGTGACCGCTGAGGGTTTTTATCTGTTCCCTCTGAGCAGAAACACGTAAAAATACAAAGCATCACAAAGTCCTGTGGGGAATGTAGTGCTTCTTCTCTTCTGAGACAGGTATACCTGGAATTATCAATGATCTATGGAGCTGGAGTATTAGCTCTTTAATTCTTAATGCAATACATGATGTTATGATGTGGAATACCAGTACCAAAAATCATAAAACCATGACACTATGCTGATCGTTAATTACAGTTCAAGCTGGCAGCAGTCAAGTTGCTCAGAGAAGTGTGAGGACCATCAAAAGGGACATTGGAGCAGTCAGTGGATGGAGCAAGTGTATAGGTGATGGTTTCCTCTATCCCTTCAGTGGTGTCAAGGGATACTGAGAGGACCAGGAAAAGCCTTCTCATAAATACATGGCTGAGAGGCTGGTGCAATTGCAAGAATTTTTTCTTTATTTTTCTTTTTTTTCCACTACCTGTTGGTGTTTTGCTCTGTGCCTGGCCTGTTGGCTGCTGATGAGTCTCAAATGTCTCAAAAGGGGGAAAAGTGATCCCAACCCACAATGTGGGAGGGCTCGCTGAGAGTGCTCTGAACTAGGTGTGAAGGGAGAAGGGGTTAAAAGCTTGCTAGAGATGAACCTGGGGGAAAAATGATGAGTTGGGGATGAAGTAAATGGCTCACTGAAATGTGTGTACACAAATACATACATTGTAGGCAACAAACAGGAGAAGCTGGAAGCCATCATGGGGCAGGCAAGCTGTGGCTTAGTTGCCATTTCTGAAACCTGGTGGGGATTGCTTCCATGACTGGAGTGCTGTGATGGGTGGCTGTAAGCTCTTCAGAAGGGACAGGCAAGGAAGGAGAGGTGATGGTGCGTCTCTCTATGTTAGAAAGTGTTGTGATGTTGTTGAGCTCAGGACTGGAAATAATAAAGTTGAGTCTCTATGAATAAGGATCAGGGGGAAGACCAACAGGACTGACATCCCAGTAGGGGGCTGTTATAGTCCACCTAACCAGGATGAAGGGACAAACAGGGCACTCTACAAACAACTTGCAGAAGTTGTGCAGTTACCGTCCCTTATTCTTGTAGGAGACTTCAACTTCCCTGATATGTACTGGAAATGTAATATAGTGCAAAAGCAGCAGTCTAGGAGGATTCTAGAGTATACAGAACATAACCTCCTGACTGATGCAGCTGGTCAGAGAGCCTGCCAGGGGAGGAGTCCTAGACCTGCTTTTCACAGGCAGGTGGACTGATGAACAATGTAGAGATCAGCTGCCTTGGATGGAGTGACCACAAAATGATAGAGTTGTCAATTCTCGGTAAAGTCAGGAGGGAGGTTAGCAAAACTGCTACCTTGAATTTCTAGAGGGCAGACTTTGAACTGTTTGGGACAGTGGTAGGGAGGGTCCCTTGGGAGTCAGGGTAAAGGGGTCCAGGAAGCCTTGTCACCACTTGAGGAAGAAGTCTTAGAGGCACTGGAGTAGGCTGTCCTCCTACATGGTAGGATGAACTGGAAGGGAGGAAGACTGGCATGGATGATCAGGGAACTTTTTCTGAGATTCCATGAGAAAAAGTGAGTCTGCCTCCGGCAGCTTGGGAGGAGTACAAAGAAAATTTGTTAGGGTATGCAGGGAGAGATTTAGAAAAGCAGAAGCCCAGCTTCAACTCAACCTGTCTGCTGTAGTAAAAGAGAACAAAAATCTTTTTTACAAATATATTGACAGTAAGAGGAAGGCTAAGGTGGAGGAATCTCCATCCTTTACTGGATGAGGTGGAGAATAAGAAATAATAAGAATAAGGAAAAGGCTGAGGTTTTTAATTCCTTCTTTACATCAGTCCTTATAAGTCAGACCAGTTATCCTCAGGATACTCTACCCCCTGGCCTGGAAGTCTCAGATGGGAAGCAAAAAAAAAGTCCCCCACCATTCAGGTGGAAGCTGAGACCTACTACTCCACCTGGACTGCTGCAAGTCCATGAGGTCAGATAGGGTTCACCTGAGGGTGCTGGGGGAGCTGGCAGAGGTGATTGCCAAGTTTCTTTCCACTATCTGTTAATGTTGCCGGTCAACCAGAGAGGTGCCAGAGGGTTGGAGGCCTGCCATTGTGACTTCCATCTACAAGATAGGTTGTAAGGAGGGTCCAGGAAACAACATGTCAGCCTGACCTTGGTTCCAGGGAATTCCTGCAGTATTCTCCTGATGAAGCTGGGAGTTCATTAACTGAACAAGGTACTCTTTGCTGGGTAAGGAGCCGACTGGAAGACCAGCCTCAGTGAGTGATGGTGAGGGGGTAAATCCAGCTGATGAACAGCCTTGAGTGGTGTTCCCTGGGGGTTGGTTGTGGATTATTCTGTTTAATATCTTTATTGATGACCTGGGTGAGGAGATTGAATGCGATCTCTGCTGGTTTGCAGCTGACACCAAGCTGGGAGGAGGTGTCTATCTGTGTGGGGGTACAAAGGTCTTTCAGTGGGATCTGAACGAGCTGGGTCTCTGTGCTGAGGCTGATGGGATGAAATTCAACAAGACCAAGTTCTTGGTCCTACACTTTGGCTAGAACAACTCCAAACAACACTACAGACTTGGGGCAGAATGGTTGGAAAACTGTGTGGAGAGAACTGACCTGGGTTGGTCAGTGCTCAGCCACCATGTGAGCCATCAGTGTGCCTAGATGCAAAGAAGGCCAATGGCAACCTGGTTTGTACCAGAAATAGCATTGCCAGGAGGAGCAGGGAGGTGACTGTCCTTCTGTACTCAGCCCTGGTGAGACCACGCCTCGAGTCCTGTGTTCAGTTTTGGGCCCCTCACTACATTCTAGACATTGAGACCCTGGAGTGTGTTCAGAGAAGGGTAGCGAAGCTGTGAGGGGTCTGGAGCACAAGTCTTATGAGGAGTGACTGAGGGAGCTGGGATTGTTCAGTCTGGGGAAAAGGAGGCTCAGAGGAGACCATACTGCTCTCTACCAGTACCTGAAAGGAGATTGTGATGAAGTGAGGGAATCTTCTACTGTATAACTAGTGATAGGACTAGGGGGAATGGCCTGAAGTTGTGCCCAAGGAAGTTCATGTTGGATATTACAGAAAAATTATTCTCTGAAAGAGTGGTCAGGTGTTGGAATGGGCTGCCCAGGGAGGTAGTTGAGTCACTGGAGGTGTTCAAGAAATGTTTAGATTTTGAACAGAGGGGCATGGTTTAGTGGGGGTATACTGATGGTAGGTAGGGAGGGCTGGACTTATCCAATCTTCCAATCTTTTCCAGTCTTGATGATTCTATAACACTGGTGTGTTTATCACCGTATTTTCCTCCAAAAATCCAGAACACAGCATCATAATATTCTCCATGAAGAAAACTGACTATCTCAGATGAAGCCAGGATTCTCCTCTGCCTTCTCTGTTCTGAGCTATGAACAGGCATGACAGCTGAGGGTAATCTGCATCGACTTTTCTTTGCTGGTCCTTCCCACAATTTTCCCCTATTCCATACTGGATCCTTTCTGCAGGTTGCAGTGCACCAGGAGTTATCTGGCAGTGCTGGTAGAGGTTACGCTCGGCAGCAGGGAGAATTCCATACATACTGTGTATTGCTGTGTATTGTATCTTCACATTTATGTTCAACTGTAGTGATGGGGCAAGAAAACATCATCAGCTAGTTGTGTTGACTACTTACGTAGTTTTTTTCTTTTTATTTTTTGTAGCTACCACTTCTTAGAGTGTAAGGAATATTTTCATCAGTAATAGAGCTGTAAGAAAGGAGAAACCTCCCCACACTGGTCTATGAAGTGAAAATTGTCAAGTAGGAAAACATTTTTGTGGACTTGAATAGGGCTATTTTTGTAAGGAAGGTATCTGGTCAAGGGCCTTTTTCAGTGCAAAGTAGTAAGCAATTAACAAGGTATACAGCGACACAGACTGGAGAGACAAGTGATAAGGGAGACAGCAAGGAGAAATGTACAAGGGCATGTGAAAGTCAGAATGTTTATTCCTACAAGGTTATTTGATTGGGAAACCTTGTTGGTTTGAAAAAGTAAGGGGAAAAGGGGAAGCTGAGAATGGAAACAAATGGGGGCACAGACTTGAGAGAACAAATGTGGAGACAAAGAGAAATGCACCTCTGAGCTGTGCTGTTCTATGGGCTGTTGAGAAACCACAGAAACCCCTTACCTGGACCTCATGTCTGATAACTGTGGTGGTCCCAGGCGGTGATCTGGGAAGGGTGCTGCAAAAGTAAGAAAGGAGGAGTAAAGTGAGTGGTGGACAGACAGGGGCATGAAGGGAGCTGGCTGTGTAAAATGGTGTCAGTATGCTTCTCTGACAGTTCTGTGCTTGTTCATCAAAGTCTGTCCTATCTTCTTGCATCTTATTATATCTTTTCTTAGCAGTCTGCATACTCTGGCTCTCTAATCCCTTGAGTATGTTTGCTGTAAGGTAGAAGTGCTAGCTACTGGTGAGATGAATGGAGTGTGTATAATAGAGTGAGGGGAGGGTCTCAGCATCATTATCTGGAGGTCATAGCTCTCTGGACCTAGGAAGCATTCTGCAGATGAGCTGAGCCCAGTGTAAGTGGTCTTGGATGCTGGTGCATAGAGTGAGGGCTGGGATCCAAGCTTCCAGCCCCTGGGGTGGGAACAGTGCTAAACTGGAGGGAACTGGGGTGAGTGAGCCAGGTGTGGGGGTTTTGAGTAAGCATCTGTATCACCTCCAAACCCAGTGCATGTCTGCGTATTTGCTCGCAAAACTTTTAAGTGGGAGCAGGGCCGTGTGGGTATGTGAAAAGTGTGGGATGGGCAGAGGGGCTGTGCTGTGCTGGGGGAGCATTGTGTGTGGGCATGCAGCGGGGGCTGTTGGCTTTCCTGGGCTGTGGGGTGGGCTGTGACCCAAGGGTGTATAGGTCATTCTGATGAGGCAGTCTCTGTGTGACTGGCTGTCTCATGGTCTCTGGGACAGGAGCTGAGCCTCACTGCTCATTGAACCTGTGGAGACCAGCGTTGAGGCCCTTGGGCCAGAGAATGACCCCAGGCACTGGGCTAGTTTCCAGCTGTGAGGCTGGAGGGAGTTCCTGACCAGAGCTGGTGGTAGAAGCAGCTGCTCTTAGCATACTGTAGCAACTTGCCAAATTTAAGTAAAGATGTCTTAAATATTCCTAGTTTTAGCAAAGATAATAACACACCTTTGTATTTTACCTGGTGTACCCCTCAAGAGCTGGATTGAAATGAACTCTTAATCAAGTAGTTTAAGTTCAGTGGGGTGGGTGACTACAAAAAGAAAAATTTTATGTTCTTGATGTTACAATTGAATAAATAAAATGAAGCCTTAAAAAAAAAAAAAAGAAAAAGCTATCACTCAGTGGAGCTACTCATCTGTACATCCCTGGAACCAGGGAGCTGAAATGTAAAGCAGACCAGGAAAATAAACCAATCGTGTACATTCTGTTGCAGATTGAGAAAATAAATACGGTTGTACTGAGTTATAAATTTTATGTAAGTTAATAGTTCACTGTAGCTCTAAGTGAAAATACATGGCTGTATTTAACTGGTGTCCAGATATAATTGTTGATTCCTCTTACTACCATTTGCAGGTGTTCTGTAGAGGACACTTAAAAATGTTTTCATTCTTCCAGTGTAGTCGTTTACGTAGGCTGTTCTTCCTTTCTGTTTTCACAATGTTTACTTGGCTTCTTGTAGTCAATTTCATGAGCCATTTTTCTTCTTGACTTTGAAATTTCTTCTTTACTTTCATTTGAAGAGTTTTGCTCTCCAAAATGCGAGGAGGATCTGTTGCTCTGTGTTCATGGATCAGGAATTCTACTGCTGCGATGTGTTTTTGTTGCTAGATTGCTTTAAATCAACAGACCTGGCTAATCATATTTTTTCTTTACCGGCAGCCGATTTATTTTGCACATTCCAAGCGAAGAGAGAGACAATGCAATCAGAGTGTGTTTTCAGATTGAACTTGCCCATTGGTTTTATTTGGATTTCTACATGCAGAACACACCAGGATTACCTCAGTGTGGGATAAGAGACTTTGCAAAAGCTGATATCCTTTTTATTGTTGTCATTCTTTTGTCTCACTGCATAAAACGCAAACTGAATCTTCACAAAGCTTCATACTTGCAGCTGGAGAGTGACAGAGACTTATGTGTTAATGGTTAAAAGCGTTTCTAGATAGGTTACTTCCTTCTGTTATTGCTTCCATGATTTTGTGGCACCCACAAAACAGAAGCTTCTTGTTCAGCTGAAGGCCTATGGAAAACAGGTAATTTCATATTTTTGAGGGTATTTCCTTGCAGCTGCAGTCAGACAGGAGCACTTCATGATGCTTCTTCTCCTTTATTTAATCTCTTTCCAGTAAAGTTCTATCATAAAATGTTAATCTAGCTGAAGGTGGTTTGTGTTCATAGATATTTCTAGAAACATTCTACTGGAATGATATGAGATTAATTTTTTACTGAATTATTGTGTTTGGCTTCTGTATTTTTTCATGTCCTGCTGGAATGTAGATGGTCTAGTCATCACTGGAGAAAAACACAAAGAGTGAATTTCATGCCAGCATCCAGAAATAGGTTATAAGTAAAACAGTTTCCATCCATTCTTGATGTAGCTTTGAGTGCTTCTCATTTTCATTATAATACCTGTGGTTTCACTACCCAAAGTATTCTGTGTTAGTTTGATATTTACTTTCAAATGCTTTAACATCTGTTTTAACAGTAGGCTTTACAAATGTGCTCATCTTTTGCTGGTTGATGTTATGCAGCTGTTCTTTATGTAGGTTTTGTAAAACGTTCACACCGACATAGTTCCTCTTATAATTGTAGACAGTGCAGGAATAATAAAATGTGATGAATGAACAGTATGTATTTTATCTTCTTTGGCATTTGTCAAAAATATTGCCTTTGTTGCAGTGTCTTTTTTTTAAGTACACCACTATTTAATGTTTGGGTATTTATTATTGGTGGTATTATTTTTTACATAAAATATATTTTTTAAGATTTGTGTATTTCCTTTTAAAGCTTCAGTTTTACAAAGAATGTTCTTGTTTTCTCTGCATGGTGAATTTTGATAGTGTACTGAAATTTAGATTTCTGCAACATGATGTCATTACAAAAGATCTTGTTTTCTATTTTTCTTTTTATTTGTGTATTAAGTATGATTTCTGTGCAGTAGCCCTATGAGTGATTCTGGAGAAATGTCTTCTCCAAGCAAGAGATGAAACAAAGTGGTCTTGTCTGTCCTACTTGTTTCACAATAAGAATAATGCATACTTAAATTAATTGTTATGAGTTCGTTTTCTGGAAGATTAGGGAATTCTCTCAAACAAGCACTCTTGCACCACCTTGTGTTGTTGCTTTTTTTAACCTTTAACTGGCTTGCGTTTGAATTTGCAAATTCCTTAATGCATTCTAATCTTTAGAATTTGGTAAAAATATCCGAAATACTTCTAACTTTCAAGATTGTGTTTTGAAAGCACTTTAGAGGAGTAGATATGCTTATTTTAAGTATTGAGTTGAGTGCCTTGTCTGTCTTCTTAAGATTACCTTCCTTAATGTGCTGCTGTACTCTTCAATCACTGCCCTTTTTTACTGCCTCAAGGTGAAGATGTACAAAAGGTTTTAGATGAATGGAAGGAATATAAAATGGGAGTGCCAACTTATGGTGCAATTATTCTTGATGAGACGCTTGAAAATGTAAGTATAGAAATAGTTGTGAAAAACTAGAGGGGAGGAGGATGGCATGTGCTGGTGCAGTAATCTTTTTGGAGTTTACATTTGTCATCTGGAAAAAAAAAATCTTGGGTTCACAAAAACTTGGCATACTTGGCATTGTTGAATGCATATGGAAGTTGAATGTGGGAATAAAATATTTGAGACAGTGAGTACTTTTCTGCTTGCTTCCCTACTCAGTTTTGCTTTTTTTCTTATTCTGAGTTATATGATCTGATTAAAACAACACAGTTCTTCATAGAACACAGTTACCTATTTGGGTACCTCTTTCCTGTCTAAGGCCTTTTCGTTGTGAGGAGCAGGAGGCAGTGAAGGGAAGAGATTTAATACGAGTTTGTTAGAGTAGCTGGTTATTTGTCCATTGTTCACTGTGTTTTGCAGGTTCTTTTGGTTCAGGGCTATTTAGCAAAGTCCGGTTGGGGATTTCCTAAAGGAAAAGTAAATAAAGAAGAGGCTCCTCATGATTGTGCTGCTAGAGAGGTAATTTTTTTTTTTGTTAAACTGATTCTTTTTTCTTTTAAGTTAAATTATATTTTAATGAAAGGAAAGATACATGTATATGCATCAGATGAAAAGGCATTTTTCTTTGCTGTTCCCTTATTGGAATTGGGTAAACTTCTTTATTCTTATTGCAGTGTTCTTCTATAGCATTTAGTACTTTCCTGAGTAGCAGAGTGATAATCAAGTGTGGATATGTAGTTTAAAAGCAGTGTTTGATGTTTTTCACTATTTTTTACTAACATGCAAGAGAAATGAATTCTACTTTGAAAGCTCTGTTGTGAATTCTAAATTGACTTCTAATTTTGAATTGACTTTTAAGTATTTCTTTATATTTAATGAATATAATTAATAGTATTATTATTTTTATAATAATAATTAACAATATTATTGAGTCTCCATGGCTTTTGGAATATTGAATTAAAGGGCCAACACGATATAAAACGATAGAAGAATTGGAATTTAGCTTATATATAAACAGGGTGCTATCAAGAGAATTGTGAAGAATGTGTTTTATTCAGTGATAAAGGTACAAGCATCAATATGTATAGTAAGTAAATGCTAATGAAAACAGTCCTCAGAGTCTTTTGTTGCAGAAAACCTTGCAGAGCTGCATGTTAAAAATAGCCTGTCAAGGAACAGTACTGGTATAAACTTACTGTTCCTCTAGTATAATACAGCTGGAATTTTTGGTGGGGAAAACCAAGATGAAAAGAAGCAACAAAGTGCTTTAGTTTTCTTCGTGGTTGGGCTGAATCAGTATCTGAGAAGTTGTGGACTTTAATGTACTTCTTTAAGATGCGTTAATAAAAATTGATTACATCTGATTCCCTGACAGTGCTTGCAGTAGTACTATTTAGATATTTAGTGCTGGCCTGGAAAAGCAAAATAAGATTTAAAATCTCAACAGATTCCTTGCAACAGATGCATGGAGCAAATGAAGAGTGCTTTCATATTAGCACTTCTTCTCTTTGAATGTGGACTGTTTTGATACAGTGTTGGATACTCTGATGAAGAGGGGCTTTCCCCCCCTCCCCCATCTTGTGTGTAACTTCTTTGATTGAAATTTTACTAGGTGGTTGCTTCTGGGTTTGAATCAAAGGATTACAACCCAAGGGAAGGGAGAGCAGGAAAAAACATGGACCACAAAGCAGTGTACACAGGCATTAAAGTGGGCACAGAAGAAAAATAATAATGTTTTTAATTTGGGAAATGTATTATATTACGTCAGCGAACAGCAGTTGCTTTTTTCTGTTTCTGTGAAGGTAGATCATCATTGAGGATAAACAGGCAAAATCTTCAAAGCTTGTGTTGCCAGACATTGTAATATCCATTAAATCTGTGCATAAATAATTTTTTTTTGCTTTTCCTGGAGTCAGCATTGCCTAAAACAGTGAACTGCACCGATATGTTGTCTAATTGAGGAGATCTTCACTGAATTGTTAGACAGCTCAGTAGCATTTCAGAAGCTGATGAGAGAAAAATACATCTTAAGTGGTTGTCTGTCTTTACAAAATAAGTTTCTGAAATGAATTCACTTAACTTTTCTGGAAGAATCGTTTAGGAGGAGAAAACACTTGTAATACTACTAAGATTAAGTTGGAAGGAAAAGTATAAATCTCTTAACTGAGACACTTTCCTGTTTTGTTTGTTGTTTGTTTCCTAAATTCTGCTGTTCTTAATGCAGTTAGTTGTGAAAATGATTTGCTTGATTTGCTTCCTCTTTTGATGTACTGGTTTGAAGGTTAATTGTTAAATTATTTGCTGTGTAGTAAATCCTTTTGTTTTAATATTTGCACGTAATTTCTTCTGTTCTGAAAAATGAGTTACAATCATTTTGCTGATTTTGAAATATGCACTTGAGCACAAGGTGTTTTGAGTACTGTAATTACTTTGTGGTTGTTTGGTTGCTTTTTTTGTTTTGCTATTCATATCTACAGGCAGGACCAGAATCTTTCTGATTTCTAGTCAACACGTTACTGTTTCAAGAGACAGCTAAGCTTTGCAACTTTAAATTTACACTTCAGCAACAAAATACCTGTAAGGAAAACATTAAAAAAAATCCCAAACCAACAAACTTGCCAAAAATGCCAAGTACTTTACTAAATCAGACAGGAATGTAGGGAGAAGAGGCTTAGCTTGTCCCACATTTTAATTCTAAGTTTGATCTTCAAAACTTTGACAGTAATCCTGCCTCTGGATTATGTGCTGTTGAGCTTAGTAGCTCTGGATAACCAGTTCTACAAGTGATCCTCAACCTATTATTTTCTGCCATCTCAACAGAAACATTTAGTGGTATCGGCATGTTTTCTGAGAACTTCCTGTGCAGACTGTGGGGACTAGGGAGTTTCTAGCAATGATTACTTACTTAGCAAGCTTTTAGACACAATCTTACCTAAGCTATTTAGACTTTTTGATGCTGTTTGCATATTTCAGAATGGTATCACAAGTATTTTGAAATGTGTTTTTATCCTTCTTTAGAAACACAGACCAAAAAATATACTAAATAAACAGTATTTTAAGCTGTAACGGTAACCTCCATCAGCTGTAACTTCCTTCTATTTTTATTGTTTTATTTTTTCAGTTAGCTCAAAATGTAATTTGAAGAATAGCAGGTGCTGTGTAGTGAGTGCATGAAGCACTGTGGAGAAGCAGCTCGAGACCTCCCATCCATAACCATAAATAACTATGTGAAAGTGTAATGGAGTTGTTGCATCTTCTTATTACAGGTCTGTTTGTCTAAGGGAAATGTAAACCACATAGGCTGTTAGATAGATTTTAATTATTCATCACATACACGTGCGTCAAGTGGTTCTCCACTCTTCAGTGGCCTACTCTGATTAATAGGTCTGAAGAGTAATTGTTTTACATTGTGATGGCAGGTTCTAGAAGGATAAATTTGAATATACTTACTGATCTAATTATGTGCTTCTCAGGTGTTTGAAGAAACTGGGTTTGACATAAAAGATTATATCTGTAAAGAAGAATACATTGAGCTGCGAATTAACGACCAGTTAGCACGGCTGTACATCATTCCAGGAGTTCCCAAGAACACAAAATTCAATCCCAAAACTAGAAGGGAAATTCGGGTATGTGTTTAATTCTGGAGGTACCTTGTAGAGTTTCATTTTTAAAATTCAGTCTGTAAAATAGTAAACCTACCATATATGGTGGATATTTGAAATACTAGTAAAAAAGTAGTTTCATCACTGTAGTCCTGCCTTCTTGCTGTATTTTCTAGTGCCAGGTTTAATTCTTGACAGTCTCTTAACATCTTTATTCACCATGAAGTGCATGTAGCCAAACTGGAGTTCTTATCTTCTTAAGTAGTGTGTATGCTAATTGTTCCATTCTATTCCAACTTGTGGATGTATATATTACACCCTCAGAAGAATATATAGTTATTATTAATTGATAGACAAAACCTCACATATTTGAAGGGAAGCTATGGCTTGTCTTCTCTCTTTCATCATTAATACTGTCCATTAGAAAATAATGCATTAAAAAGGTGGCTGGAAAGGGGAAACAAAAGTAGGAACTGTCTATTTTTGATGATCTGCTCAGGCTTTTGGGAAGATATTGGGAAGAGGAGACATAAAGACTTGGGTAGTAGACTTTTGGGATATTTTGTTCCTGTTGGTAATGCTCACCATCTTTGATGTTTTAATAGCTTTCTTGTTTTGCAGTTTGGTTTAAAACAGCTATCCCCATATTTTCATGAAGATGGTACTGCTGAACAGGGCATCTGGCTTTCTAAATAGGAAAAGATACTAATAGTTGACTGCACTGAAGTCTCTTTGTAATTTCTTGCTCTAGAGGTCTATTTTTCGGAAGTGATTCAACAGTGAACTTCAGCAATTCCACTTCAGTTGCAAGTAAAAGAGGATGAACAGCAAGGTTCTTTTAAATGAAGAATAAATACCCCTCAAGCTATCTTGTCATTCCCACACAGATGGTCACTGATCTGTATAGTTCTTATAAAAATAGATACTTGTCTTCCTGGTGAAGTGTATTCTTCATTTGATCTAATTTAACCACAGGTGCCATTTTGGTATTACCTGCAGAGTTGTATTGGAAAACACTTTCAGTTTATAACTTTCCATAATATTCATCTTACCTAGACTTGGCATTTTGCAACTAAATTCTGTCATGGAAAAGTTCATTTAGGGTCTTGTATACTTTGCATGTTCAAAATTCCTGATTTCTCCTACTCTTTGCAAAATTTTTCATTGTTAAATCTATAATGTAGAAATTCTAATTTGAATTCATCCTTGCTTTTTTAATTTTATAACAAAATTCAGAACTTATCCTGCAAAGTAGAGTAGATCTCCTTGTTTCTGATATATATTTTTACACATGTATTAGTGATCTAGTTTCAATGGCATTTTAAATAAAAGCAGCAAGATTACCAGCGGCTTTGAAAATTATTTAAAACCTCTCCTATTGTATGGCATTTAGTGTGCAGTGGGTTTCTTGTTTGCTTGTTTTTGTAAATTGCTTATTAAGGATTTTGTTGCTGAATAATACATTTCAAATTTTAGGTATGTCTTGTGAGATGTACCGTCTGTTGTTCTGCAGTTGCAGTCAGAGGGAATTTGATTAGATAAGATTTTGTGGAAAGTGCTCTTGCAATCTGTTGAATTCTTTCTTTCTTATTTTTGCTTGGGAATATGTTGTGGTTTAAGCTGGCAGGTGGCTCAGCACTGCAGTTATTTGCTCACTCCTCCCTGACTCCCTAGTGGGATGTGGGAGACAATGAAAAGGGAAAAACAAACACAGTAGAACTTGTCAGTTGAGAGAAAGCTATTTACTAATGGAAGAGGGGAAAAGTAATAACTGTGACAAAAATATACGAACATATATATCACATTTCTATGATATGATTCATATATATCACATATATGAAGTATATGATTCATATCTATATGTGAATGTATATGACCAGTGATGCACAAACAATTGCTCACTACCCCTGACCAATGCCCATCTAGTCTTCCTAACAGCACAAGAGAGCCAGATGAGCTTTCATGCCCTTCAAAACTCTTTCCACATGATGTCATATGGTATGGAATATTCTTTTGGCTAGTTTAAATCAGCTGTCCTAGTTCTGTTTCCTCCTAGCTCCTTGGGCCTTCTGCTGCAAATGCCTTGGTTCCATACAACACTGCTTAGCAGCAACTGTAGTCATTGGTGTGTTATCAACACTGGTTGTCATAGAACCCAAACAAAGCATTGTACCAAACATTCAGAAGAAAACAATTCTATCCCAGATGAAAAAGAGAAATATGTTTGATACACATTTGTAATGTTCTCTGAGGCAGCAGCAGAGTATTGTGATTTTTTCTTCTTCTTTTCTAGAACATTGAGTGGTTTTCCATTGATAAATTACCATGCCACAGAAATGACATGACCCCCAAGTCCAAGCTAGGTTTGGCACCTAACAAATTTTTTATGGCCATTCCTTTTATCAGGTACGTTCAAGATGAGGTAAATGCTGGGTCAGTGCTTTTTGGAAAACTTTCATTTCTTTAGATTTGTTTTAGTATTAGCAGATCTTTTTGAACTTCTGCTTGCTTGCAGGCCTTTGAGGGAATGGATTTCCCGAAGGAATGGAAGAGATTCCTCGGATAGTGACAGATTTTCACCTACAGGGAACATGCTTTCTAAGCCCAGTTTGGAAAGAGCTAGGTAAGAAGCAGGTCAGTTTAACGTCTCCATATCCTTATGTAAAATATTGGTCACAGAAAATTTGATTGTCTTTTCTCTGAGGAATCTGTTCCAGTAGTAGAGTAGGGTAATAAAAATATATAGAATAATTAAGGGTTATCTCAGAGGCCTGTAAACAGGATTTAAAGTTAATAGTTAATGTCATCCCATGTCTTTTGGTAAATTCTGAACTGTTCCTGAAAGGAGACAACTCCTTGAGTCCTGTCTGTAGTAATAATTAAAAAAACAAACAAACAAACAAAAAAACCCCCAACAACTATGAAAACAAACAAACAAAAATACAGGACAGAAAAAAAACACTCTGAAAAGACAAAGTAGTGTTGTCAAGTAACATCAGAAGTAGGTTAGCTAGATAAAACCTATGTGAATCAGCAGAGGGGAAACAAGTGCTACTGGTTTCTCTTTCAGCTAGGATAAACGTGATAGAGCTAAGTTTTAAAACCTGGACTCACAAAAATAAGACTTCGGTAACTTGGATGAGGTCAGCAACACAACATGTTATGAATGATTATGTGGGCTTAGCCTGCTGCTGATATTAAACTTGGTCTTCCTATCTGCAGCCAAAACAAAGCTAGATGAGTGAAGTGATTGGTGATTACATTTTCCGCACTATATTACTTAAGATTGTTGTTGTCAAAAGCAGAAAAATCGTATTTCTGTTCTGCAACGGACAGACTTTAAGATGTATTGTACATTCTTGTTTTCATGTTGTAGGTCCAGACTTCGTAGTAGTCAGCAGCTGTTCACAGATGGTCCTTCAGGAGAGCAGTGGATGAAGCAAAAGCAGCAACAAAAGCCATATAATCATCCTGAGATGTCTGAAGTATTAAAGTCAAAGGTAGGCTGTTCCTTAGTCAGACATTGCATCTGACTTCATTAAAGTAGATGTCTTTTTTTTGTAAATATTCCTCCCTGGAACTAAAAGGCTGAATTTTATGAACGCAGCATGCAAAATCAAAACATTAAAAAAAAATAGTGCTTGGTACAGATGTTAGAGGTGATAGGTATCAGCTGGTGGTAGTGTTACATCATATGTAGACAGCGATTACTTTTCACCATTGTGGTGCCTTTCACAGACTATTTTGCAATACTTTGGGTATCACTTGTATACAAGTTGTAGTTGTGCAGCTGACTAAATAGCTGATGACTGTAAACTGAGTGCATGTTTGGCTAATTTCAGTGTACTTCAATTTATCTAAAAATCATTCAGATGTTTTGGGGTTATTTGGAGGAAAGTAGGA
Source organism: Callipepla californica brunnescens (assembly GCA_023055505.1). Classification (NCBI taxonomy): domain Eukaryota; kingdom Metazoa; phylum Chordata; class Aves; order Galliformes; family Odontophoridae; genus Callipepla; species Callipepla californica. The sequence goes on along the minus strand of JALIRH010000023.1, from coordinate 2,434,558 downwards.
AGTGTCAATACAGTCTTATTTAAACTCTTCTCTTGACTACCTTTTGGACTTAATGGCAGAGCCAGAGCTTGAAGGGCAATGGTAGAAAGCTGAATCAAGACACTCCTACCCAAAAGAAGAGAACAAATGGAGTCCACAGTCAACCAGCTAAGCAAAACCATGCCTTGGTAAGAAAAATGTAGTGGCTATCTCATTAACAGTAATGCTTAATATGAATATCCTGTTAAGAGAAAGTGAAGTGTATATCATGAATCGTAGAATGGCTTGGGTTGGAAGGGACCTCAGGGACCCCCAGTTCCAACCTCCTGCAACAGGCAGGATTGCCACCCACCAGATTAGGCTGTCAGGGCCCCATCCAGCCTGGCCTTGAACACCTCCTGAGATGGGGTACCCACAGCTTTCCTGGACAGCCTGAGCCAGGGCCTCACCACCCTCTGAGTAAATAGTTTCCTCCTGATATCTAATCTACAACTTTCCTCTTTTTAAACTGTTCCCCCTTGTCCTGACATGATTGGACCACATATAAAGTCAGTCTCCCTCCTGCTTTTATAAGCTCTTCTCATGTAAATGAAGTCTCCCTAGAGCCTTCTATTCTCCAAGCTAAACAAGCCAACTCCCTTAGCTTCTAGTTGTGGGAAAGGTGCTGCAGCCCACTGACCATCTTTGTGGTCCTCCTCTGGGCCCACTCCAACATTTCTGTGTCTTTCTCAGGAGTTTTTAAGGCCTCAGGCCTGAATGCTGTACTCCAGGTGAGACCTCACAATGGTAGAATAGAGGGGGACAGTCACCTCTCTCTGTGTGCTGGCCACTCCTCTTTTGATGTAACCCAGGATACAGTTGTCCTCTTGGGGTACACTTCTGGTTGGTGTCCTTTGCAGAACTGCTGTTGAGGAGTCCTTCTCCCAGCCTGCACTCATGTCTGGCACTGTCCTGACCCAAGTGCAGCACCCTGCCTGTGAACTTCGCTGGGGTTGCATAGGCCCCCCTGCCCTACCCTGGCCAGGTCCCTCTGGACACCATCCCTTCCTGCAGCTGTATTAACTGCACCACTCATCTTGATTTCATCAGCAGACTTGCTGAGGATGCACTCATAAATGACACAGACAGTGGGTTTGAAGATGTTAAAGAAACTCTGGTTTGGATAGATAAGACATTTCCTACCTTACGAGCAGGTGTATCTACAGATAGTGCATTCTTCCTTTCAAGTTTGCATTTGGAAGCCAAGCTTATTTTACTTGTTGAAAATATCAGCCGTTTCAGTGGACAATCTTTCTGCAGCTTTTCTGGTTTCAGTATGTTATGGTTTCATTCTGTGAAGTCCTTTTTGTGGCAAGAAATGGTTGGTTGCTTTTAGATTTGAGAGCGGAAGAATAGAAAATCAGATTTACTGCAGAAATTTGTCCATTTAGGGGAAAAAAGGGTGAATCTCTAGAATCTTGATGAAACTAGAGGAAATGTTAATACTCTGAAGTCACAGTGCAGGCTGTTTACAGACTTTGCCAAATACTTCTGTGGTCCTTCTTTTGCCTTTCCATGATTGTTAATCTTGTGAAATTTAAACATTTCACGTCCTAGAGATAATTTTCTAATGAAATTTACAGACCTGCTACTCTTAAATTTACATAGTGCGAAGAGCCATACCTTTCTGTGTTTGCATGCTTACAGCTGCGTATCTAGGGATAACAGATCCTCCCTGGAGAATTCTAATGCATGGTATTCTAATTGGCAGTAGTTGCCTGCTTGCAGATAAACTCCTCTTGCTTTCTGGGACAAAGGATAGGCTTATGTATGTGGAACTTCATGTCCACACCATCACAACTTTCTGGCTTATAATATTTAGAGAACAGAGTTGTTTTTATCTTAAAAGCTTGTATTTTGAAAATGGTTGGTTGATAGCTACTAGGTTAGGATATTTAGATTAAGAAAATTTATTTTATTTTATTTTATTTTTTATTTTTTTCATTGTTGAGACACTGGCACAGCTGCCCAGAAAAGTTGTGGTTGCCCCATCCCCGGAGGTGTTCAAGGCCGGGTGGGATGGAGCCATGGGCAGCCTGACCTGGTGGGGGACAGCCCTGCCCACAACGCTGGGTTGGAACTGGGTGGGCTTTAAGGTCCTTTCCAACCTAAGCCACACTATGAAGGTTGCAGTGTTTCTGAAAGGTTTATGGACGTGGTGTCACTGAGGTAACATCACAGAATTTATCTTTAGTTGTAAGTAACACAACTCAGGGAGGAAGCATATCAAAGCAAAAATAACAAGTGTGCTTCTTAGCTGGCACTTAAGCTATACTCCCAGGAAATACAGTGCTATGTCTTCTTAATTAATATTTTTGTTCTCCTAAACCAGAAATGTGAAAAAAAGCTTAATCCAAGAAAACTTCAAGATAACTTCGAAACAGGTAAGTATGTTCTGAATTTCCATCCAAAGTCATAGACTCACTGCAGTTGTGAAAGACCTCTGAGATCAGCGTGTCTGAACACCAGAAGTCCACTCCTCATCCGTGTCCCTAAGCACTTCGTTCACACACCTCCAGGGATAAATACCTCCAGGGATTCGTGCACTGAAGGCTGAAATCACCCTAATTTTATGTTTGGGATTCTTCCTTTGTATGCCAGTCTACCAAGTGCTATTTTCTAAGGAACTCCAGGTTCTTTTTATTTGCTTAACTTAATGTGATAAATCATCTTGGTTTTGCAGTTCTCCTCCTTAATTGTGAAAATTGTCAGATTACACAATATTGGTGGGTGAAAAGTACCTAAAAACTGGTTTACAAAAATAGCATTTCAGCTAACAGAATGCTGGTGATTAAGTAAATGTTGGTTCAGGGCTTTCTGTCCTGCTAGTAATCAGCTGTAATTGAAAACTGGGATACTCTGGAGTGTTCCTGCAGCTTTTTTATTTCCCACTTAGAAAGTAGGATTGCATTTATTTCCTTCTTATCCAGTTATGCAGCGCAAAGCAGCAGCGTCTGGGAAAAGCTATCAGTTGAAATTGTTTTCAAATTGCTGTGACTTTTCAGGTTTGTTCTAGCTGTTATATTTATAAGTATGGCTTTTTGGTCATAAGCAGGAAGAGGTAAGTCAGACAGTGATTTTTTTTTCCATAAACATTAATTATATATCATTTCAGGTATGGCTTTGTATTGTCAACAGTTGTCTTACTGATGACTAGACACTGATTGATTTCATGTTTGTTTGTTTGTTTTTTTTTTCTCTTTAAGCAGATGCAGCATATGAGATGTGCTGTTCTGGGGAAGACCTGCTGCAGGATCATGTAGAGGGACACTCTGTGGCATGCAATGGCAATTACAAATTTGCTTTCTCATCCAGAGCTTTCTTGAGTTTCAAGTTTGACCACAATGCCATAATGAAATGTTTCGACCTCTGACAGCAGCTCTTTTATGAACAAAGATTAGACTTGCCTGTTGCAATTGAGGGGGTTTTTTATCTAGCCTTACTCTTTCTCAGGAGTTTTTTTTAATTATTGTTGAATTTTTGTTGTTCATTTGTTTTTAAATGCAATGCAGGGACTGACTGGTGGTTTGGAAGGGTTTGTTCTCTTTGCAGTATCGGAGTGGCATAGTCAAGTGTTGCACTTTAAATGCAGTATAGCCTTTGTCCACAGAAGTACCTTTCCAACGCTCAGTTCACTTGTTCCTAGCCGTGCGTTAGAGGGCATTCTTTTTCCTCATTTTTTTAACTTGTGTGTTTTTCAGATTGTCATTGACATTGACATTTTTTTGTACTGCTGGAGTATACCAGCTTGTTAGACTTCTAACCGCTCTGATGTAAATTATTGGACTTGTTAGTCATTATTTTATAGTGCATTGCAATATTATGGCAGTGGCAATAAAACTGGTTCTCAGAGGACTCCTCTGTCTGTCCTGGTAATTTTGAAACCAGAAGTTGCACATTTCAAACTTAGCCTCAGCCTATTATCCTTTCTTTGTGCTGATTGTTTGCCTGCTGTATCTTCCCTCCTTCACACTGAAAGTGAACTTATGTTGGCTGGCAATCAGTAGTACATGGGTCAAATTGTTAGCGTTTTGACTTCTTGGGTCTGCCTCTGTTTCTGGCAAGGATACACAGACTGGGAAGAACTTAGCCATTCAGAGTGTCTAACTTCAACTCTTATGTGCTGTCCCCTGGGAAAAAAAAAAAAGAAGTTAAAAAGTTCTGTGTTATCTCAGTTGTAGCTGTTTTCAGAAAAGAGAAGCTGAAACTTGCTTCCAGGAGATTTCTTGTGTAGAATTTATACTGAATGTAAATAAGCCTCTACATTTTGCCAGAAGGAAAGAAGGTGCATGGATAATAAAACCATTTTGTAACACTAAATGGCTTAATCAGGCTTGCAGCAACTATTCTAAGGATGTCCAGTATTGTATTCTGTGCTGTTGTCATCAGTTCTTTAGTTTATGCTCTGTATATGTATATATATACATATATATAGTAGTATTGAATTGCACTTGCAGTTAGCATTTTAATGATGTAGCCTCAGTCATTTTCAGCTACAACACATTTTTAGTAAAAACATCTAAAGAAAAAGAAAACAGTAACAGTTGAGGTGGTGAACTGTTAAATGTTAAATCACCCTCATGATTCATGATAGTATTTTGAATACAAGCTTTGCAGCTGAGAGAAATGCACTGAACTTATTTGATACAGCAGCTTGTCTTATCAGGCATATTGTCCCAGATTTAGAAATGGACTCCTGTGTAAAATTAAGATGTGCGATTAGCAACTTTCACGTTGAATGAACTAGGCCCTCCTCTCATTCAGAGTGTATGCTCATGCACTGAGTCTTTATGCAACTCATGTGGCATCCAGAAACATAATCCTCGTCTTCCTCTAACTACCCTACTGCATCTATTACCTAGTGTTTTTCCTCAGAAGTAGCTTTAGAATCTGATCTGTCTGCCAGATGCCAGGTGATTTTGGACTCTACTGGTCTGATGCTTCCGGCAGTAGGAATTGTGGATTTTTCTGTCAGTTAACAACAGAAACAGACTGCAGCATTTCTTCTTTCTGGAGGACAAGAGTCCTGAGGGCCTTGTTTTGCAAGACCAAATCATGAAATAACTCAGTCTAGCTTTGTCTCACCTTGTTAAAAAAAAAAAAAAAAAAAAAAAAAAAATCCAAAGGCTGTCCAAAACATAAGTTGATAAGTACAGCAAGTGAGAAGGTGGGATAATGCTGGAGGAGGTTACTCAGCTTCAGGTAAAAGTAATCCTTACTTAGGTCTCTAGAGCAAGTAGTAGTTGATTTCCCAGCAGAAGTGCCTTTACTCATGGTGAGGCAGAAGTTTGTATTCATATCTGGAGACTGCTGCTGCCTGTGGAGTTAGCAAGACTCTCCTAGGGCATGATTCAGTATCAGGCTGTGGGAATCTGTGATAAGTAGGTTGATGTTTAAAAAAAAAATAATTAAAAGTTATATTTCATGTAGTGCTCTGTGAAATAAGGGGAATGTTGATGAAACCATTAACTTTGAACTTCTGTCATAGACAGAGGAAGTCTGTAAAATGAAGCAAGTGTGTCTGATGAGGAGGAGTTGCTGGGTGCTTTTCTATTCACCAGGTCAATTTTGTTCTAGTGAAAGCCTGGCTCAGTGTAAGAGAGACTGATTGCTTCATTAAGCAGCCCAAAGCGGGGCTTATACACGTTATGATTTTAGTAAATCTAGCCTTAATGTGAGTTGCAAATAAGTGTGATAAATATGCAATAACTTTTACTTCTTTGTATAAGGGTACTGTTCCTTGTAGTAGTATTGCTTTCTGCTTCATACATAAGGTTGCTGAAACAGCGTGAGTGTGGTGGCATGTCGCCTGTTCTATGGTTTCCATCATGCCCTGCACTGTGAGCATTTTGAATTGTTTACTGTTAGTTTGTGTTCTTATTTCACTATCATTTCATAGTTAAATATATTTCCAAGTTTAGAATTATACAGTTTACATTCTTTTCTGTAAAACAGTGAAGAAACAACAAGCGAGAGATTTTAATTCAGTGAGTTTTTATTTTTGGGAGCTAGACACAGGGAAATTAGCTGTTTGCGTGTCAGACTGAAGAGGTGATGTCAGGATGCTCGTTAAAGCAAGCCAGAATGCTCCCCTGGAAGGGATCATTCGGGGTATGAATACTCAGTGAACCCGAAATTAAAGAAGGTATGGAACGTCCAGATTTTAACACACAAAAAAATGTTTGGGTACTGTGAATCTAGTACTACTTTGCCATTTCTAGTACTACATAAACTGTCTGTCTCAGTGGAGTTCTGTAGCATCTCTCCACCACACAGAACACCTTGAACTTTGAAGAGTGTTCTGCCTAACTGAATTAAGGATGTTCCGTGCTGTTACATTAACTTCGGCTCCTTGATGTTTGTGCGTGCTTCTGAAAATACCTGTGTCTTGCAGAGTTTGAAGTCAGGAAATGGTGGTATTGAGAAAAGGGGATATAGCTTTATTTACTGCACAATCAAAGCTTTGAACATGTTTTTTTACACAATTTAATTTTAGACCAAACCTGCGTAAGTAGTTTGTAACAGCGTTTTGGGCCCAGTTATTTTACCAGGCTTCTGTGCTGTGCTCCAGCCTTCCGGGTCTAGTGTAGCGAACTGAGAACAATGCTGATTGCGTTTTTCCTTCACCTGCTCACGGCTCTTGATTATGTGACAGTTACTTTTACAAGCCGGGCAGACTTTGAGTCTGGCTGGTCCAACAGACTGCTCTGAGATTGAACATTTTGTTCTAAATCTTTGCGTTTATTGATTTGCAGTGCATAGCAGCACTCATACCATTCTGGTATGAAGAGCAAGAATCCACACTAGGAATCCAAGCTCTAATCTCCTGTGGTACAGATGGCACTGCTACTCCGTAGGTGACTGGGTTCCCAGTTGTTGGGAAGCCAGTTAATTCTCAACTACTTTATTTTTTTGGAAGAAATTCTAAGCAGCAGGTTTTTTTCAGAGAGAAAATCACGTGCCTTCATCTTCTGAATTAGGAAGTGACACTCTGAACTACTTAAGAAGTGGTAGAATAGCCTCTTGTTGATTTGAAAGGAGATTATTCACAGAAAATTGAGCCTGCACTGTAACTGTTGAAGAATAATCTGGTGCTTATATGACTTCATACAAATTTCAGTTTTCTTTTGTTATTGAAATATTTCAGCTTCCGAAACAACCAGAATAATTTATGCAGTAAATTTCTACAAACTGAAGGTGCTTTTACAGTAAATTAGGCTTGGAAATGTCACTACTCTTGCATAGCAGATTTTTGCTGTAATGTGTTTATAGCTATAGTCTAGTTCAAGAATGAAAGTAGTAGGTGAAGTATGAGTATCGGCACTGTTCTTAATACTGTACATATGCACTGATAGCTGCAGTAGGATTTGTGCTGTGTGTGCATTTAACTGTTTCAAGTAGGTTGTGAACTTACAAGCAAGAAAACGTAGCGATTACATTGGCCATGTTCAAAGTCATACAAGATAAAAGGACTTGGATTAGGAGGAGTACGTTAAAATCAAATGCTTGGGTTCTAGCCTGTCTTTTCATTAAGTGTTAAGTTGAACTAGACCAACTTATGGATTCCACTTTACTGGAACACTTACCTTTAAATAGTTCTCAGCTGTGGAATACTTCTGGGAAGAAAATGTGTCTTCAGTTTGTCATTCAGTCTTGGGGAAGGGGGAGAAACAAGTATGCTTTTAAGTGATAATCAAGAATGTGTTTTCACGGGGCACAAAGTGTTTAAAATTGAGTGGGTCCACCCTGAGTTTTACGGAAAATACTTGATGGGAAGAACTAACTTGCAGTCTGTTACCATGATGGGTTATACTTCAGTGCCCTGAAGAAGGTAACCACAACCCACGGGTGCTGCTTTTAAAACAGGCATCCACAGCTTTTTAAGAATACAGCACCTATGAACTCAGTTCTCTACCACAGAGTTTTCACTGATAAAAATGTACCTGCAACTTGGGTTTTATTTTTATTTTTAAGCATGATTGAGTAAAAGTATTAAACAAGGGATACAAACCATTTATTCTTACTGTTTGGGTACATATTTCTGTTATGCCGGAAGAGTTTGTAAAATTGCATGATTTAAGAGCTCTCAGCAAATACTTCTCAAGCCTATGCTTAAAACAGAGTCCCGAAGGAGCTTTACTGTGTCTGCTCGGCACTGCAGTGTGTGGGAGCAGTACTTCAGCCCTGAGGAGCAGTCCATCCAGGTTTGCAAGAAACTGTAATGTGGAAAAGCAACGCCACCGCAATGAAACAGACCCCCCAGAGGAAGGTGGGAGTTCACGTATTAATTCTGATGGAACTCTGAATCCCTGTATGTGTTCTAGGGCATGGGCTGACTCAGATACTGCTGCCTGAAGAAAATTCTTTCCATGTGGCATTGCATGCCTTGCAGCAAAATGGAGAGCCTGTTTTATTCTGTGGCTTGTGCATGATGGGTTACGTCTTTCTCCCGTTTCTGTAAAGCTCCAGAACTTCAATCTGTTTTCCTCACTGGTATGGAAGTGGCATGTCGGTGCCGAGTAGAAAGTACTTACAGCTAGTTGTGGGTTGAACCTATGTAAAATTACAGATTTTATTCAATTTCCATTGTGTTACCTTGAAGAGGGTTTGTATTGGTCAGCTCTTGGGTTTTAGTAAATAAAATCTGTAACTACCTGTAACACTGACGACTGTGATTCTAGTTATTTGTGGATATAGAAACTGAAGCACACACTTTAAAAAGCAATGGCATTTTCTTCTCTGATTTTTCTCTAAAATTAAATGGCTGTACAAACTTCATGAAATACCAATATAAGACTTAGTGATTAGAGTGAAATGTACAGCCTGAGCTGCTAGTACAGCAGTTCTTTCACTGTAGAATGTTTAACAGTGCCCTAAGCCAGCTAGCAACACAGATGTTTGTGCAAGTAAAAACAGCAGTAATATTTGCAGAGGCAGTCATAAAGGATGAGGGGCCCACTGAACACAGGGGGAAGGAAATCCTGTTTTTATAATGTTAAACTAAGCAAGGGCAGTATGTCGTGTTCAATCACTGCTTTATTTTCTTTATTTTTGTACGTATCTAAGAGCAAATTTTGGGGGCCATACAACTTGTTATTGAAATAACTGAATGTGCAGAGTGTTCCCTGAAGCTGCAGGGGCTGTGCAGTAAGCACACGTGTTCCTCAGGTAACTCAGAGCACTCCTGGCAGTGTCACACCATCCCACTGTGAGTTCTCTCAGGGAAGGTGATGTGGTGCCCCTCAGCAGAGCCTCTGAGCGGTAAGATGGCAAGGTATGGTAAAGCAACCCCCAAGGAAAAGAAACAGCATTAGAAATTTATTCAGAATATAAGAACATTTGTAAAATAAGTATTATAAATGTCTCTGTATAAATAAATGCAGTTTTTACAATTCTATATCAAATAAACACAAAATAGCTATTTTACAGCAGCTAGGAGACTAAAAAGCAGCAACATTTAAAGCTAATTCAGCAAGGTGAAAAGGTTCTAGAATTACAACACGTTAAATGAGGTTTTAAATGAGAAACTCCTAATAAAGACAGCAGAACAATACTGACATTAATGCAGTTTTAGTCATGTGCTTCGCGATAGCTAACAGTACATTCAAGCTGGTGAAGATTTATATGCTTAGTTAGAGAAAAAGTACTTTTTTCTGAACACATGGAGATAGATAAAAAGTTTCATGCACTCCAGCATTCTAGAAAATAAGAAGACACCCTAAGGTTAATTAATGATGCACAACACACGTGGTTCTTGCCAAGGGAAACTGTTTTTCTTGCTGTGTAACTGCATTCTGCAGCAAGCGTTAGGTGAATTGTTTGGTCACTCAGGGTGATCTGTGCCGGTGGTAGTTGATGCGTACCTGATCATACTGTGGGGTGCCAGCAGTTCACCTGCACAGAGGGGACTTGTTTCTGGGTATTTAGTGGCAGGATTGGTGCCATTTTAATCAGAGCTACAACTAACTGGTGATACCAGTTTCCTCAGGGCCAGTAAGCCCTTCGCCTTGCCCCCAGCACCCTGCTGTACAACGTGACAAGCAGCAGCTGGTGACTTAGGCAAAGTAACTTTTGTTTTGGCCAATTACAGCAGCTGCTGGGGCTGTCTGATACCACTCTTCTTGTACTGAAGAGCTCTATGGGAAGGAAAGTGGCTTATATATAGTAAATGAATGATTTATAATTTATTCTATAACACTTTCAGAGCACTGTTGGCAGGGAAGATACACTGTAAATGTAGTAAAACATCCAAGTTTGTGCACATCATTACCCATTAAGACAGTGAGGAACACTGCAATTGTCTAGGATTCTAAATGTGCATCTCTCCTTCAAGGACAGGTACAAATGCTCTCAGCTCTACTGCATTACATGACCCTACTGGCTTCTTCAGCCACCATGGTCTAGAAAAACAGAGCATGAAGAAAGCATCTCAGAGTATCGTCTGTCTTAAGTTGAAAGGTTTGTTTCACTGACAATCTGAGATGACCTTACACTAGACGGGTGTTCTAGATCCAAGAAGATAAAACTGTAAATGCCACAGGAAATGATCGGCTGTGTACTTTTTATTTCTTCAGACACAAGTGTGGTCACCTGCCGCTGAAACATGGCAAAAACTAAAAGTGCTGCTGACAACAAACTTGTTTACCAAGGAAAAGTGGGACATTCAGCAGAACCAGAGCAACAATAGTTATTCCCTCAACGGTCCTGTTTCAAAAATAGCCATTGGCATCATAAATTAGGAAGTACAATTAGCATGACAAAGAGGACCGATCTAACCCAACCCTGGGGCATCACCACCTACAGCTCAGTTTTGAAATCAGCATTGTTTTAATGTGCTGCTGCAATCAACCACGTAGGGTGCTGGCTTTGTTGCTGCTCTGTCACACACCGGAGAAGTATGACAAAATTACTACCCTAAGCAAAGAAGAAAATGGCAGCAACAGCAGAATAGAATAGAGATTGCCTTCAGCATGCTTCATGAGTTTCCCGGGTATGTCTGTCAGTAAGTAAAACAGAGATGTCAGCAACGAAATGAGAGGTGTAAGGAACACAAACAGCTCCAGATTCAGTTGAAATCACTTATCAACGATGCTGAATTCTGAATGCAAACTCTCACACCTGTAAGCTACTACTAGATAAAACCAATCCTCTAAAAATATTTTGTTGGAACTGGATATTGTAGGACTAAATGAGGGAAGTTAGTTATTATAATTCTACATACAATAAAACTTGAGGTGCAGCTGAACTTGTGAAGCAACAGTGATGGACAACTACTGAAGTCTGATTCACTGGAGAGAGCTGAGCTTGAAAAAAGCACAGCAAGAGAGGAACAGCAACAGGCTTACAATGTCAACGCTTGGCCAAACTGAAAACAAATGTAAACACGGAAACTGTTTTATGTACTCAGTCAAGAAAAAACAAAATCCATCTGCAATGGGAACTAGGGCAGTCTCCCATGTTTGCTCTGCCAAGAAATCAACCCAATCCCCATGCTCCCCTTAACACAGTAGGCCAACATCTCTCAAGTAATTAATTCACATGATAATGCACTAACACGATGTGGCTTAAACAAAAGAACAGTACAAGTAACAAAAGTTAATCAATAAAGCTGTACGAAACCCTCATTCACAGTCTGTCTGTGGCTGTATTATCCATACACCTACACATTTATAGATTCGTGTATATGAATTCAATATTAAACAGGTACACTTCTACTAAGTACCTTTCTTTTTTTTTTTGTTAAAAGTACTAAAAGATGTCATTCTACCTCATGACAGAAGAAAGATGCACTAAAATCTCTACAGATGACAAAGATGGCCTAGCTTCTTATGGAAAATCTTGGCTATAATGTACTGACAAGAAAACCCAACCTTCACAAAATGGTTGCAAGCAAACACCATGCAATGTAAATACCAGGAGATGGCTTGTAATCTCTGAACCAACCTTGGCACTGACTCTTTATCTGGCATGGCAAAAGTTACTTACAGCCTTTAGTCCTCTTACAGACTCATGAAATAAGCCATCCTCTGAAGAGATGCAAGTCGAGTATTTTAAAAGCTGTTTCACCCCCTCCCCAGATCAGAAGTAGCTTTCCTGCCTTACCTGCACTGTTAGTTAACAGCACTGCTCCTCTGGAGCACAAAGCAAACACTCCTATCAGCTTCCTGAACTGCAGCCATCTGTTTAGATGGCTTAACCATCCAAATGTGTCAAATGAGTACAGTTGTAAAAACTCAGATTACCTCCAACCTGCCCAAATTAAAACCTGTCAACGTGAAGTATGTGACACTGTCATCCATAGGACATAAAATGGAAGAGAACCTGTGTGAGTACAGACATACATAATGACACAGACAATGTACATAATTATAGCGTGACAATTCAGGCACTGCCATTTTACATTATTAAACAGTCCTTAGTTAATGCTTAGATTATCCCCATAACTCCTGGCTGGACAGCTGAGATCTGAGTGATGGTGCAGAGCTGTGCCTGTGTTGGTACGTCAGACCTCAGCACTGAAGCAACCTAAGAGCCAGCCTCCACAAGGAAGAAATTTGTGATGGCACTAAGATCTTCGAAAGAGATGCACTTAAAGTGAAGTTTCATTTGTGTGTGGTCTAGAGTTCTCTTCTTCCAGTAAAGCTATTCTTTGTTTGAGCATCCTGACTTGTGTTTCGTGTCTCTCCACCATGGCCATCATTTGTGATTCCAGTTTCTTCAGCTTATTTTGATGCTTTTTCTTTGCTTTTTCATATGCTGCTACCAAGTTGCTGTTGGAAATACAAGGCAATACAAAGTCGTTCAAAAAAGCTTGCTCACAGCAAGTGAAAAACAGCAATAAAAAAATAAACCCAACCTAAAACAAGACACGTTTTTCAGGTCCCTCAAAACTTTGGTCCCTCTTCCTGAAATTTACTGGAGCTCTAAAACTCATTTGACCTGCAGCTCATTGATCCAAGCATGAATCAGTGCTAACCTCTGCACCTTCCTGAACTAGGTCCTGAACAAAATCTGAACATGGTTCAATATATGAAGAGTCGGTATACTAAACAGGAGACTTTCTATCCTGTACTAAGACATTAAACATGTAATGATTTATGATTCTCTTGTGGACAGAATCTGATTACAAAAATCCAGCACTGAGTAAACAGTTGCATTTGAAAATTGACATGAGAGTATGACATCTTGTGCTGATCTGTCAGCTGCTAAGTATCTTCTATATATCTCTAATATCTTTTACATATCCACCTGGTTCAGCAGAAGAGCTTGAGGTGGGTGCCTCACCATAAGGGCTTTATCTCCTTAGTACAGCTTACTAAAGAAAATTACACTGTGAGTAGCAGGCTCCTTGCAGGAAAGGTAGCTACAAACCATGTTCTCAGTTCACCCACGTGTACTGAATGAGTAATAAATTTTAAGCGTGATTATCGAAGCTGGTTTGTTAAAGGGCTGAAGCCAAAGAAAAAGGAGAAATTTAAACAAAATTAAACAGGTTTGGAAAAAAAAACAACTCAGGTTTTGCTTGTTTTAAATAACACTGAATTTCCTAGTAACTCAGTTACAATTAACCTGTTCCCTCCACCCCGTTTGTAGCTATGTAGTTTTCAGCATCCTAGCTGGGAGGTTTTATCCTCCTCCACGTCTACCCTTCAGGATTCAGCCTGTGTGAATGCAAGGATCCAGAGACGGTCATAATGACAATGGTGAGGATTACAGCGCATCACCAGAACAGAGCAAAACAATAAATAAAAAATGGACGGTGCATCCATCTGCTGGGAGATCCTTTACCTGTTTGCCCGTTTTAGGTCGTTAACAAATTCTGCAGACTGCTGATGTCTGATTTCACTGCTTTTTGTGAGTCTCTCCAAGGCACTCACCAGCTCCTGCACTCTAGCTTTCAGTTTCTTCTCTCTGTATCAAAAGCAAAGAGAGAACAATTTTCAAAACAGAAATAACACTTGAGCTTGCAAAAGGATGAACAGTAATCAAACTCCTTCCTAAGCTGTGTATAACTCAGACAACAAAGGAAGTCATTCTTACGTTAGGCTTTTCCAGAAACGGACTTAACAAAAGTCACTGTTTTACAAAACAGTCTCAGAGGCACAGCAAACAAAAAGGAGAAGAAACCTCTACGGTGAGTCACGGCCTTGTATGTACCACATCACGCTATCAAAGGGGCACGATGTAAGGGTACCTGGGACACGCATAGGGCAGCTCCCAGCAGCCTGCAGCTGCATGCACAAGGCCTTCCCTCTTTGCCCCACTGCTGGCGCAGACTCCAGGGGGGTGAAACCCATCCCAAAATGAAACGAACACTGCCCTGTCAGAACACCAAGATATCTTCACTAGGAGTGCTGGACACGAGCTCATAACCCAACACGCTGTGAAAACCCCCTGCAGGCCGCACAGCTCTGCTCGCCCGCTCACGGCATGCAGTGCCTGGGCCGGCCCGGCCGCGGCAGCATCCTACAAGCAGACACAGCCACACGTCGAGCCCGTCTGCCTCAGCAGCGAGCAGCTGGGACAGTGAACGGGAAACGCTCCCACTCACCGCAGACGCTGGTGCTGTACTGGACAGGTTAAAGAGAGCCCTTGTGATGAGGAATTGTAATGTTCCTATCGCGTCCTTTCACTGAAGGAACGCACCCTATTCTCAACTTACTCCATCTCCTCCCTCAGGGGTTAAAAGCTCACCACCTCCCACCCCTAACATAAATCTTACTCCTTTCCATTCCATTTGAGCTGATGGAATCCCTCAGCACAGTGAACGTTTGAAATTTGTTTTCTGCAAAGAAAACAGGAACGAAACCAGCTTTAACATGCAGCTGAAGACAAATAAGGAAAGACCCATCCCACCGCTGGGTCGGACGCACTAGCCCACGTGTGCACCACTGCTGTAAGAACCACGTCATGCGGGACTGCGTGTGCTGTGAATGAGGTGTCTGTCAGCTCCAGACGACTCAGACCTCAGAAGGGGCTGTGGGGAAAGCTCAGTGGCACAGTGCCCTGCACTGCAGCTAGGCATGGAAAAACACCCGCAGAGTCTGGGTGGAAAACTAAAATTCCTGTCTATCTGGTCAACACGACATTATGTGGGAGAAAAGGAATAGCTGTGAAAACACCACGTACGGGCCCAAGGGAAAGAACCCTGCAGAGCCACATGGCATGGCAGCTGAGATCCCTGACACACCTGGGACTACAAAACCCACATGGAAAGAAATGCAGTGGGGAAGGCTTGGAGGAACTTTTTACACACACTAAAGTTTGGCTGCTAAGGTGACTATTACCTGGTAAAACCAACGTCAGCTTTTGTCTGCTTTTGCACCCACACCTTCCAACCTGTCACGCTCTGAACTCAATTAAAGCATCAAGAGATCACTTCTGTTCAGTCTGTCCTGCAACACCTTTGTCTGCAGCTTGCCAAAGATACACGGAGTGCTAACCCCTGGGCCTCCGTGTGCTGCTCAGACAACTCCCAGATGCCAGCTCTGAGCCCCCAACCTACACAGCTAACAGAGGGTAATGTTAAAAATCTGGCTGCACCAGAAATAAATTTACACCACCAGGACACATGTACTCCATACTGAGTAGTGACAGGATCTAGACAGATCTGTTGCCTCTTCCTGATGTTGAGGTCAGTGGAAGAGTGCCTACTCTTCTCTCTCTATTTCTACCACTTAGTAGCTCTGCTAAGACAGAGAACCATCCTCATTTGTCTCTTTCCAGAGCTTATTCTTTAGCCTGGAAGCATACACAAGAGACAGTGGATTCTGAGGTGCTCTTGCATTCCTTTGAAGCATTACAGAATGAGCTGTCTTTATGAGACTTCCACAACCACTTCACTTCCTTGACTGCTGCTGCAAATCAGCATGACCATACACTCTTAGAATTGTTTGAGTCAGAAGGGGCCCCTGAAGGTCAGCTAGTTCAACTCATCTGGAATGAACAACCACAGCTCAACCAGGTTCTCCGAGCTCCACCCCCAGCCTGACCTTGAATGTCTCCAGGGATGGGGTGTCCACCACCTCTCTGGGCAACCTGTTCCAGTGCCTCACCACCCTTACTGTAAAAAGCTTTTTCCTTATATCCTGTCAAAATCTTCCCTCTTCAAGTTTGAAACATTTTCCCATGTCCTATCACAACAGACCCTGCCTGTCCTCTTACCTCTCACAGCCCCCCTTTAGACAGTGAAAGGCCACTCTCAGGTCTCCATGGGGCCTCCTCTTCTCCAAGCTGACAGCTCTCTCAGTCTGATCTTAGAGGTGTTCCATCCACTGGATCATTTTTGAGGCCCTCCTCTGGATGTGCTCCAACAGGTCCATGTCTCTCCTGCACTGAGGACTGCACATTTGGATGCAGTACCTCAAGCAAGGTTCCACACCAGCACGGAGTACAGGGGCAGGATCACCTCCTTTGCACCACAGGCTTAATCAAACAGCATATTTCAAAACAATACTCCTAGTCATACGCAGCATCTTTTCCAGGTCACAACTGTGAAGCAGAGGTGCAGCTGCATTTCATGTGACCACATGAACATCCTGTTCAGACTGTCTTACAGCTGTGGCATAGCCTTTTGCTGTCAGTGCCTTGAGAAGAACTTGGTAGAGAAGCCTGCATGCCAAGCTCACACTGCTGCCCTACACTTGGGCTGTGGTTCAGAAAAAAATGGAGCCTGAGAAAAAAAAACTATGTGAATATTTTGATGGCAAGAGAGCAGAAGCAAACATTTTTAGGAGAACACTACTGTTATGATCCCACAACTCAACTGGACTGTAGAAGTCAGTACAGCTTTTCTCCCTCCAGTTCCTCTTCTAATTAGCTACTGTAGCTAGAATGGCAGAAAACAGCCACACCATCTCATGGGCACAAAGAATACGAGTGTGTGTTGCCAGAAAAGGGAACAAGCTACTGATCTGAGAGTACGTTTCAATTCCGGCACAGGGACTCTATGCTGCAGACCACTTAGAAAATCAGCTAGGGAAACCCTGAACTACTGTTTCTACGCTTATTGCTCAGAATAGTGAATCTGAAGGCCTAGAGCCTATGCTGACATCCACTGAAAGAGTACATCCAACAGAATGTAGAACATGCTGGTAACAAAGACTTTTGTTTTATATCTTCAGAGTCAAAACATTCAGTGGGCAGTTGCTAAGCAGTTTTCAAGGGCTTTTTGTTTCAGATTTAGGGGATGGCTTTAGTAGAAAGGCAAGCTGACAGGGCTGAGCATTTTATCTGGTTTCAAGGCTACCACTGCACAGAAGGTGGAACCCTGCCAGAACCATGGAGGAAATTATGTAACATAGGGTACACTTCTGAATTTACTGTCAATTTGGCCTCTGTACAACAACACCGCATTTGGCCCAGAATAATCTAAGTGAGGTCTTCAGCACCCTCTATTTTCTCTCCTGTCCAGGCTTTTTAAGGCATGTTCAGGTTTATATGCCAAAAATCTTCCCGGGTAGATTTTCCTGCCCTTACTCATCTCACACAGAATTCCCCTGTCACAAACAGGAAACTGCTCCCCCCTGGCATTTGGAGAACTGATCCTTCTGCCCATGGCTTGGAGTGCACCCAGCTAACTCTCTTCTGGTGAAAGTGTAAGCTATAGCTCCTTTGCCCTGGTGTCGGGAGAACCTGCAGCTCTTGCCAAATCTGGGGTGAGAGAGAAACAACAAGCTCTCTCCAGATCAGGAGGTAAGCACAGGGCTGAGGAGTTGGGGAGCCACTGAGAGCTTTTTATTCTACACCTCACCACCCAAAGGAACATCTGTTTCCACACCAGGAAGCAGTGATGTTATGAAGCACAGCCCTTCAAACTCCTGGGGCCGAATCAACATGGCACTCCAAGTTCCAGTGCAGCCTCTGCCCCTGTGCTCACTTACAATAAACCCTGGGCAGCAGCTGGCCAGGGGGATCTGGGGAAGAAGGGCCCCAGGGCTCCTGTGCACTGGTGCCCATGCTGTCTGGCCAGGCACTGGGGCTTGCTGAACCCCCGCAGAGCAGGAGACCCATGCATTCTACTTCCTGTGACCAGCTCCCAGCCCCTTTCCCAATACCCTGGCACTACCATTTCCTTCTGGCATCTCCAGGTCCAGCTGAACAGGTTGACACGCAATTATTATTTTTTCTAGACATTTGACTCTGCTTTCCCCAGGAGGTCACAGCTGGACATCCAGAAGGAATGCAGATAAATTCTTCTTTCATCAGCAGTTTAAACTAACAACTTATGTCACTCTTGCAAGCAGAATCCCCACACCAATTCCCAAGCACGTATGTCTCATTGGTCTGGACTGGCCTGATGCAGAAACCAGCTAATAAGTAACAGATTTGGTTTTGTGTTGTTTTTAAGAAGCACCAAACAGCATGACTCGAATGCTGAGGGAGTGTTAAAATTGCTCTCCCAAAATGCTTCATCTTCCTGGTTCACCTCCTTGGGCACTGGTGGACCTGAGAACACCAGCACTGCTACCCACACAAAAGTATCCTTTTCCAACCACAAAGAAGGTGGTAAATGCTTTAAAATGGCACTGCTGTTTTGGTGCTTTTTTTTTTTTTCTGCCAGGCACCTTGAGTAGGTCTTAAAATTCCGTGAGCACTACAGGCATGTGTTAAATTGGCAGTCTCAAGATGATGCTGGAAACAGACCAGCAGAAGAAAAGGCCCTGGGAAAGTTGTGTCAATTGCAATAACCTACTTGGTGGTAAGGAGAACTACTTATTCCACACGAACGGTAAAGAAAAACTACAGTTATCTGAAATGCATGTAGAAAAAAAAGCTACCGAAGGCACTTCTGGGAAGCCTGGGCCCTGTATCACTGTGAGTCATTCTCTCACAAGAAACCTCTCAGCTGGGCCCTCCGAGGGAATTTCCACAGGGACGCCATACCCTCTGAACCCCTCAGGCAGCCAAAGGAAACCACAACAGAAGACTGCTGTCACAAAACAGAGATCCCTGAAATCTGCAATGACTGCAATCCATATCAGAGTTCTATATCTCCCCATTTTATGGACATGACAACAAGAGACCAGAAATAAGCAAATACAAAATACCTGGCAAAAAGCACAAGATAAGGCACAGATGATACCGAAAAACTCCTCAGTAGTTTCTTTGTGACAAACTGTTCCCCACTCCTCCATTTTCCCCAACTGGATGTTAACTCTGATGACCAAGAAGAAAGAGGATTTTTCTGATTCAACTTTTAAGTCTAATTATCAATCTGAATTACTAGAATATGATGCTTCAGACCTTCCTCTTTTCATTTCCAAGAACTGGCCTCACTGGTGGTCAAGATGGGCCTGACTATTATCAAGAAAGTAGGGGTGGTCCTAGAAAATATGCCAAGCTGTTGCCACGTGAAGTCTGTGAAAGTTTAAAATAAAGGCTCATGTCTTGATTTAACTTTGACAGGTATAATGCTAGGACACAGTCACTACCAGCTTTCTGTTGAAATGGTTGCTCTCCAAAACAAGAAGGCTGGTGCAACGCAGGACTGTGGGCTTCATATGGGCAGAAGGACCTAAGACTACAAAGAGCACTGCTGTGCCTCACTAAACCAGACAGAAGCTACACAATTCTGTACCATACTTGATACACCTACTGGAGTGGAAATGGGATGGTGCAGGGCAGTGCCAGCTCAAGCAATGGCAAATAATGTCATGCATTTTGATTCATTGGCCAAACACTGTCTTGTGAAGAGCAACACAGATGCAGCCTCTCTTTCCATTTTGATAAATAAGCCTGAGAACAGGCTTTAGGATTGAAAAAAAAAAAAAAAAAGAAAAAACTTTTTTGGGAACATTTGCAACTCCATTTTCAGTTGACACAAATGCATCACCTGGGAATTATCGAATGCAGTATATGGAGTTGCAGTCAGACATTCAACTCAAAAATCTGACCATGCCCCTCTACTTCTATAAGCTCAGTCTTACCAGAGAAAAACATTCCTCCCTTCACCATCTTGTCTTATTCACGTCATCACCTTTTGGCAGTATGTACATTTGTGAACAACTATCTTCACAGACATAGTACAGGAGGAGTAAAATTTCATTGAAAATCTCAGATGAATACCTCAGGACCTCACTAGGAATTGCAGTCACTGTCATCAAACCAGGGTTAAGCATTAGTTTCACAAAAACAGGGTTACATGTCCCACATGTCTATGATTTTTTTGCTCTTTTTTAATACAAAATATAAAACATTAACGTAAGTTTTGTTACATATATATATGAAGTGTATTATGTATTTTATGAAGGATGCTCTGAAAGCAATGCCTCCTGTTTTATACTGGCCCACAATGCCAAAAGCAGATGTTGGTGGTATGGCAGTAGAGGCTGAACCTTCCCAACAATATTCCATTACATGCTGGCAGCAGAGGGGTACTCTGATTAAATGGCATCTAAGATGGAAGTGCAAACTGAATTCCTCCGTGCACAAATGGTACCCACTGACATTCACTGACACTCGTGAACATTTCTGGAGACCAAATAAACAGTGGGTGTGAGTACAGTGGTGTGTTTCAGCAGTGGTGACAGTGACAGTGGGTCACCTCCACTGGTGCAAATGGTTGTCAGTGTGGCATTCAGGCTTTTTGTTCATCACTGGCAAAAATGCATACCGAATGGTGGTGTCTATGTTGAAAAATAGTGTTTTGAGATTCAGCTCTACCAGACAGTGTTACTGTGCCCTTCTATCAGTTGTACCTCCATGGAAACATAGGAGGCATTCCTTTCAGAGTGAGCTTTTTGTACATGGCCCAAGACAATTCCTATTCACTCAATGCAGCCCTGGCAAGCTGAGAGGTTGGACACCCATGACCTAGAGTTTCTAATTCCAGACAGGCAGCATGATCACTCTGTGTTATGCTTCTGTTAAAAGAGAAGTAGTGTTTGACAGATTACCACCCTTTTGCCTCTGTGTGTGGGGACATTCCAATTAGTAACATCACTGAGCAGCTTATCCAGGTTCAGAAGTCATCAAGAGGCAGAAAATAAATTGCTTCTTTGTTGTATTGCCAGATGCTAAGTCATCCTTTGTGTGATAGATACTGAATGAAACATGTCTAGACTGACAAAATTAACGCGACTCTACACAGCACTTAGACATCATTGTTCTCTGCCAACCCATTATCCAGGTGAGGTCTGAAAAGTCAGTCTAGGTATAGCATGCTTTGTCCACCATGACTGTTACCATCCTTCCTGCCCCAAATACCCTACTGCTTATAAAGGACCCTTTAAATACATACACAAAATACAACTAAGAACAGAAAAAAAAGGAACAGACAATACTGCATTGAAGCTATTCACCTCAACCGTTAGAGCTACTTCTACCAAGTAGAGGACATGTTTCAGTCTTGCCAACTTGGCCATTTTTCACAGAATGAACAAACTCACATTAATAAATAAATAATGAACAAATCTACATCAACCTTGTCACTCCGCTAAAACAAATTCCTATCTGTAAGCCTTCTTACTGCCTCCTCCATGCCATGTCTAATGCACTCAGAACCCTGAATGTGCCTACTAAGTTACAAACGCATAAACTACAGAGCTCTCTTCTCCTGCTGGAACAGAGCAGAGCACTTGCTACAGGGTCTCCCTCAGAAACTGTAGCGCCTGACTTCAGTGCATTCAGACCAGATCCACTCTCACAAAACTGGCCTCTGGCAAATACTTCAGCGTCAGTGCCAGGCCATCAGAAATTCATTTTTGCTCTCTCAAGAATAAAGTAATCCCTGCCAACAAATTCATTTTTGGATATGTCAAATTCAAGAGAATGGTACTAAGTTTTCATGACATTCCATCGTTCTGTTAGGAAAGGAGAAGTAGAAAAACAAAACTGCTAAAGATCAATAGAAAGTATTTATGCTTGCCTGGACTGGAACTTGGCTCTAAACTGGCCATCCCAGTCTGCAATATCACGAACTTGGTAAGCTAGATCTATGCTTACAACATGGAACTTGCGGGTAATTTCTTATATTTCTGCTGGTTATGTAGTGATCATGGATAACAAAAAACATTTCTGTGTAAAGCACCTAAAATGGCTTTTAATGCTAAAACAGTGCTAAGAGAAACCTCAAGTCTTTTAGAACACTGTCATGACACAGTAAAGGAAGAATTGCTCCTGGCTCCAATTTCTTCTGATTGGCACCAACACTGGAAACTCAGGGTGCTTCATGACACACTGTTGGATTCCAGATTAAAATAAATAAATAAATCTGCATCTGCAGAGAGAAGATGGGCTACTTCTGCAGACAAGGCTCCTGTGCTGCAAAGCTTTTTGCAGACTAAGAACATCCAAATGCTCCCAGACTACTCCAAAATCGAAAGGATGACTGCATCATGGTGTTTTATTTGGGTTTTACTCTACTTCAATTAATTCAGAAGAACCTGACAGTTCTGCAGCAACAAACAGAATGGTAAAGCAGCAGCTGAGAGCTGCCAGAACATTTTTTTCACTGTGAAGACAGGGTGGGAAGAGGGGTAGGAAGCAGGGCTGCTGATTGTCATCACATTCCCTCTCAGATAGAAAAAAACAAAACCAAATGGATTTTTGAACCGTGTAAATTTAAAGTCTCCTAACGCTGCAGCTGCTGGATGTCCCCTGTGCCCCTACCTACTGACTGTGGGAACAATAGGCAGATCAATGGCTAACTGCATTCACTAGTAACAGCCAGGGCTTAACGACTCCCAGACATCATTGCCTCTGGACTGCAGATTTGGCTTCACTTGTTTCACAGCTTCCTTCTGACCCCATCAGGAAACACAGTTATTGTGCAAAGTATTTGCAGAATCCCAGTTCTTTGCTGGTGGGAGGGCACCAGCAGGAGGCACCAGGATCCCCTGGTTCAAACACAAAGCCAGAGCAGGAGAGCACGGGCTCTAAGGAAAACAGCAAAAATTAAATCCATTTTATAGAGAGATTCCACTCACCTCAGACCATTCTGTGTTGCATCAGCACTTGTGTAGAGGAGAATACACTACAATTACTTTTTAAGCTCTTTTGTGGATCCACAATGGCATAGTTTTCATTGTTGTAGCTGAAGCTCCATCTATCCCAGTAACCCAGCAAGGAATTACTGTTTTTTTTTTTTAGCACACCTGTTGCTAAATAAGTTCCAGTATGATTTCTCCACACGCTAGACAGACTTTCTACCAATTTTCAGATAGAAGACTTCAGGATAAGGAGACTAAGAACTCAGGCAGACTAAACTGGCACACTGAATTGGGAAAAATACATGCTGTCCACACAGTTCATGATAACTATGCTTGAGCCCCACTGGATGCAGCAATCACATTTAGTACAGCTATATTTCTATTACACAGAGAGCCTTCACTCCAGAATTTATGTACAGTTTAATCGGATTATTTTTCTTCTCCATTTCTGCCTGACAAACTGTACTTGCTAGGCTCCTGGCTGGAAATCCATGCTAATCAACTTAAGACATGGTAGATAAAGCAACTTTTTTTTTCCCCTCTGTGTTGTCAGCAAACCACATATCACGACTTTACTCAAGTCTCCACTAACTCAGGTCACTGTTATCTTCTCAAAATCCAAGAAGAAATAACAGGAACAGGAAAAAGTTGCAGCTTGAATGAAGACAGAAGATGGCTGCTCACTGGACTAGTATGGAATGGGAGTGATATGGGGAGGCCAGGGCCCCAGGCAATGGTTATGCAAATGAGTTTGCTGATGGGTTTTTATCTCACCACATGCAAGTGACAGTTTAGAGTATTTTAACCACAGAACATTGTTCCATGCATCAAGGAAACTAAGCATTTAGCTACTGCCAGATTATTTAGCCAATGGTGTAAGAGGTATTGATTTTGCAGCTTAATGATCTTACATTTTTACCTAATGTCTTTCAGGTGTAATTGTCCCTAAGGCATGCTGCTTGCATGGGTAGAAGCACTTCAGGATTGAAACACTGAGCTGCCAGAAAGGACATTCCACCATTTAAGGGAGTGCAATCATCAGAAAAGCAAAATACAGTCTTTCCAGTCAGAATTCCTAGTAGCACTCTGGACAGCTTCAAAATACAACCACCAAGTTAGGTACTGTATATCTCTGTCTTACGAAAGTAGAAGTACTTGAACAACCACTTGGTGAATGCGTTTATCGTGGAGTTTACCATATAACCGGTGCAGTGAAAACAGCTGCACAAACAAGCACCTAGTTAATGTGTGACTGAAAGCCCTGGATAAGACCTGGCTGTTCATAAAAGCAGTCTGTCAAGACATCAATTCCCTCCTTCTCTGGAAAGCTAATGTTTCACACAACAATGTTCTTTGTAATCGAATTGTAGCTCCACTTACATACTCAGGAGGCAAATGCAGCATCGAGTCATGAAAATCACTACAGTTCCCACTGCTGAAACTCATACCCATGTTCTAACCTGCCAACACCCATCTTAGCCAAAGATCAGAATTCAAATCCTATCATTATTACAGGTTTTCTGCATGCCCTCAAGCAAATTATGTAGCTGCCTTGTGCCTCATATTCTTGTCTGAATACAGTACAAACCTCCTGACATCTCAAGCACTTCTTGAGGATAAAGTCTGATTGAATTTTAAAGAAATTTAAGAGGAATTAAGCAGTGGGGTAGTTTGCTCTCCGTGCCCAAGAAATCTGGCCAGCACAGGACTGGGAACAAGCAATGGGATGCTGAGCTGGGACAGCAAGCAGAAGGAAGGAGGTGCCACCAGCAGTGGGATGCACTGGTAGCACTGCAGCCAGGAGGGCTTGTAAACAGCTCTGCATTTAGAAAGAAGGAAGGAGGTTCTGCCCCATCTGGTGCTTGCCGTGGGGCCTGGCACAACTGTGCTGCAGATCTGGCACTGCTGCAAAGGGACAGGCACACGCAGGCACTGGGACTGTCATGCTGCTTGCCTAGAAATGCAAAACAGTGCAGAGGAGGCAAGGTAGAGCAGCCAGCTGGCTGCCCGTGCCTCTTCCCCAGCCCCACCACAAACATTCTCTCTGCAGATGAACCCACGTGGATGCTCTTTGCTCTGAGTAAGCAATGGGATTGCCAGTGGGTGACTTTCAGGAGAAAAACAAAACAGAAGAGGTTCAAAATGAGCCACATCCCACAGTCCTGGAAAACTGGTAAATGCAGCTTTTCACAGAAACGTGCCTAGGGTACAATCAACTTTCTTTAGGCTTGACTGAAAATGCAGTGTGTACAAGACGCCCCATGAAGTGGTTTTGTTCAGTACACTTAAGTGTGTTGTGTGGAGTCAAAGGTGGGGATCAAAGGGACATGGCCAATCTCTTTTCATTGGTCTGTGGGGACAGGATAAGGGGAAATGCCCACAAACTGAAGCATAGGAAGTTCTGCACCAATATGTGAAGGAACTTCTTTAAAACGATGGTGACGGAGCACTGGTACAGGCTGCACAGAGAGGTGGTGCAGTCTCCTTCTCTGGAGACATTTCAGACCCACCTGGACACCTACCTGTGCAACCTGGGCTAGGGAGCTGCTTTGGCAGGGGTTGGACTCGATGATCTCTAGAAGTCCCTTCCAACCCCTACAGTTCAGTTAACTCTGTGAAGGGAGCTGAGCACCATGGAGTTTTGTCAAGTTAAGTACAGGAGCAATAGAGAAGGGAAGATTAGAAGAACTTTGATTCTTTTCCTTCTCACAGATGAAGTTCGTAATCAATCCTAAAAACATTTCAAGGCAAGAAAAGACTTGGAACTAAATGATACCTTAGACCTACAGAGCAAGTCACATTTTTTGTGAAGGAAGCTGCTTACCGCCTGAGTGCGTTTGTGAGTTCAGCTGTCAGTTCACTCTCATTGTAGGGTCTCAGTTCTGCTAGTGTTAATGGTGTTGCGGTGCCATCACTGCCCTCCTGGAAAATGAAGCAAGATCGTATTTGAAGTTACTGTCTTAATGGGGAAACTCTGACAATCTCTGTCACAACTAGTTTTGAAACAGTGGTGAAATAGACACCACACTGTAACAAAAACACAGTGGTGCACCAATACACCAAGAAATGGACGTGCTGATTAACACCACACATATTCTCCTAAATTCTCCACCACAGTTCACTGATTTACACAGAACATGCACAACTGCTGATGTATTACTTTTGTTATCACACTTGAATCACGTAATCCTTATAATGCTTTGCCCAATTAAGTGGGCAAATGCTTTACACAATTAAGTAAGGAAACAATTATGCACTACCTCAGATTTTGTTTTAAAACACACTATTGAGTTTTTTTGTGGACACAGCAGTAGAACAGGATTAAAATTTTTCCAGACATCAGTACTTCTTCATGCCAATTATTAACGTCAATGCAGAAATTTCTTTCTTCTATATCATACTAAGTAGGAAAAAAAGTCTTATTTCTCAAATCATTACAGACTGATTTGCAAAATGAGCCTGTTATTACAATGCTCTAATTGCTCTAATAGAAATGGCCACTAATTTTTCCTCGTTAGTGTCTGGGAGGACAGCGTTTTGCTCTCTCTTCCACTGTTAGTTTCCAGTAAGGCAACAAGCAAGACGTAACACATTCAGCCAGAACAGCCTGTGAAGAATGGCTTTGTTGTAATACTCCTTAAAATGACAAAGTTATTTTTGTCCAGGCTTAACAGTAATTCTGCAAAGTGCTCAGAAGTTACAGCATGTACAGAACCACCTAACTATTAGAGAATAGAAAAAGTACACAAATATACTGACAGAAAAGCAGAATAATGAACATGCTAAAGATTACTGTAGAGAAGTGGAAAACACAATAAATAATGTTGGTGCTGATTTTGGAACTTATTTTGACTCCTGACCTTTCCCAGTTTATCTTTGCTTCCACTGCTGGTTGAGCTGAGAGATCTCATTCTTTGCTCTTTTTGCTCTTCCACTTCAGACTTCAAGTGCTCAATATGGACAAGGTAAGCCTGTTCCTGGGCCTCTCGAGTGCTCAGTTTCAATTCCAATGCTTTCTTCTCTTTTTCCAGTAGGTAAAGTTGTGCCTTGAGCTCTGCCATCTCCTCCTGATGAAGAAACATTATCAGAATGCTGTTTCGTGGGACTATATATCAAAAAGAAGATTAAATCAAACAGGGCATTCACTCCTATTACTCAAGTGCTCTTTCCATGAAGAACACTATCAGCATCCAGAAGGCTTTTTATGTTGGCACACTCTCTTTGTCAGGAGGGCCACGTGGTGTTACAAGCTTCCCTCTCAGACATAACTAAGAGGCAATAGTTCAGAGATGTATTCCATGGAATGTCCAGTTAATTTAAGAAAATCCAGCATCCACAGAATACTTATAAGAATAATCCTAAAATATAACGTAGACTATATTTAAACAAAATGAAATGAAACACGTGGTCTGATACACAAAACGGCCCCAAACAACAGCTAAAGAGCTGGAACCACATTCTCATTATTAAAACGTGGAAAGCTGTAGGTACAAGCTGAGTTCATGGGTCAGCTCTCTTTATTTCAGTTCTAAACAAAGTTGTTCACTTCATAAGCATTTCAGAAACAAAAAAAAACACTTGTTGGTTACCAAGCTAAAAACAAATCACTACTTATTTTTTATGCCAAAAAACATATTCCAGTCACAAGAATATCTGAGATACCTTGTCTTACTCTTCAAAAATATTTCTTTGTATGACATTTGCTATTAGCAAAGATAATACAAAAAAATGCTGGAACATATTCTCATTAATTTTCTCTGTAAAAGGATTTATATTCCTAAGAAGAATTCACTGCCTGGATTAAATGTAGGCAGTGCATACAGGTATAGTACAGTTACAGAAAGCATACCGTAACCAAAGTAATCTTTTGACTTTTTCAAAAGTAGCAACCATGCAAAAATAAAATCTGCATCCTAAAACTCCTCGGGCTTTGAAAAGTTTGTATGAGCTTTAAAATCATTTTTTCATTTACTTCTTTATGGACTGAAATTTAAAAGCACAGTCTGTTTCATTCTATGTGGTTTGCAGAACATTAGCTGTTAGGCAGACTTAATGTTAATTTCCCTGTCCATAGTAAAAGAAAAAAAAAAAAAAAAAGGTAAATAATTGATAAACAATGATGAGGCAAGTTAGTTATAAGAACTAAACTGGATTGTCTGGTATACTTAAACTGTATACGCTTAGCTTCTTAATCCTCTATTTCTAAAGCCATTAATCTACTTAGCCTGGTTAGTGAAGGCTGAGAAGTAATTTATGCACAGTATTTTGGCACTCATGTGAACATAAGATACTCCTGACAGAGGGTTATAGTCTATCTTCATGGGAATGGCATGACAAAACACTCCAAGGCTGGAAGCTGAAGCTAAGCAAATTCAGCCTAGAAGTAAGGGACATTTATGTTCCAAAAGCGAAAGGGTAATTTACCTCTGGAACAATGGATCTATGGAACCTGCTTCAGTCATCACTTAAGTGTTTCTATCTAAAGAGGAGGTGTTTGTTTACACTGCCTACTAGCTCAGAATAAACATGAAGACCAGTGGTGAGTAAACTACTTTGCTTAGGAAGAGTTTAAACTTAGATCATCATGTAGTCACATATCACGAACACCCAAATTACCCTCCACACATCAGGCTTCTCACATCAAGGCAGCCAGACTTCAAAGAAGAGATGTGAAGACAAAGCAGGGGTAAAGTGGAGGAACTGTCAGCTATTCCCTTAGAGAGGCTCTTGGGAAAGGAGTAAGAACGGATGAGTGGGAAGGTTGAGATTAAAATAACAGCTGGGAATTCTGTTTTAGACACAGTCTGTGGGGCAGGGTGGCAACAATATTTCATGTGAAAAGAGGTAAAGCAGACCAAGTTTATTTATGGAGTTAATTAGTCTTTACATATGTAATAAGCTTTTTCAGTGGGAATATGTTTTCTAAGATAGCATCCAAATTTAACTTCAATGGCAATATCACCTATAGCTATCTGCTATAGTGATATATATGTTTTTTGTTTAAATTACAGAATCCTAGTGAACTGTTGTGCAGTTAAACACAACAGCTTCTTCAGAGCGTGGACCTGAAGTACAAGTGGAGTGTACAAAATGAAACAACAAAGGATGAGGTGGACAGTGGTCATTCTTTCAGTCGACTGAAGAAGGCTTTTGTAACCCATGTAACCTCACAAGCTTAACGTGCTAAATCTACTGGTCATTGCAGGAATAATGTCATCAAATACTGACTACTTGAATTCACAGTGAATCTTACAAATACTGAGTACTTGCAGTCATATTCCAATTCTGGATTTGAGTTAAAAATAGAATGAAAATGAAAGACTCTTCATTTAGTATCATCAGAACCACAACAACTTTCTCAGAATTCAAGTTTGTGCTGGATGTGGTCATATCAGAAGAATAAAACATAAGGGAAGTTCCAGAAGTCGTGGAAAAAAAAAAACAAAACAAAAACAAAAACTCCATTGTATACAACGTTCAATCTTTCATAAGCAAAGCAAATGTCACAGTTTATAAAAGCAGTGTTCTGTTTATTTTACTATATACATGTACCATAGCACTAAATGCTCAGTAAAGATGAACAAAAGGATTTTTAGCATTCTCAGCAAAGAGTAGATTGCTGCAGTTTCATCAATACCTGCACACAAAAGAGGAAGAAGTTTCAGTGTAGAAAGCTTAGAGTTCTTATCTAGGCTACATGTCCTTTGGAATGCAGAAAGACAGCAAACCAAGAATTATTTACACCCATCAGAAGTAATCTCCTTGCTAACTGGGGCATAACAACTGACCTCAAAGCGAGACCCACTGAATGATGACAAACTGCAGACAAGAATGTATTTGGAATCATGATTAATTACTGCTTGAAGCAAAGATGTAGATTTTACAGAAGCCCTGGTGGACCAGTAGGTCTTACATTCTGGATGAGTGAAAAATAAAACAGGGCAACAGAAGAATAGAATAAAATGTAAGGCTCCTTGACACCACCTTCAGCCTGTCCTTTTATGGACGAGCTTCATCAGTAATAAAGAAGAAAAAGGTGTTAAGGAATCTTCAGAACACCTTGAGCATAATGCATAGATGCAAGAAGAAATATAACTAATAAATGAAAGGTGTCAAAAGGTGTAGAAGAAATGCTAACAAACACAGGTTTCAAGAACAAGGCAGCAGGTCACAAGATCCAGCAATGTAGGAAATACCCAAGTAGCTCAATCGAGCTGTACTTATCCTTGCTAAGAATGCTGAAGGGAGGGAATTTACTAAGAGACGCTACTTAAAGAAGTCCTCTGCATCCTGAGTTCATCTGCTTCAAGATGAAGAAGAAAACATTATACACTGTTGTGATTCAGTTTCTTATTTCAAACACATACAAGTAATATCATCTGAAAGCCAAGAAATCCATAGGCTTAGTTATGCTATAGTTTGTTAAACATATGAAGAAGGTGTAATGCAATGGTCATGAATGCTAATACAGTATTACATCATCCTGTGACCAAAGCACGCACAGTATATCTCTGCCTTTGGGCATTCTGAAATGTTTTACCCAAGGGAGAAATATAAGTGCTTTCAGTTTCTGTGGTATGAGGTGCCACCTGCCATTAAATCCTTTCCAAGTTTCGACAACCCTGAGTTTTTCCACCACATTCTTTTCAGAAATTCAAGAAATTTTTCTGCAATTCTGAATTCCAGCAAATGATAATCAGTGAACACTACTGCAATTTCTTCTCTGTTAGAAAGAACTGAAGATGATTCTAACTACATATGTAAGAGGTGTACCTGTTCCAGTACAAACTGTACAGGAATCAATCTAGAAGAAAAATGACTTCTGGGGACATTTCCTGCATTGAAAACCTAAATGCAGCAACAAGTTACGAGTGGACATGGTATGCAAAAAGCAAGTTAGATGATTTGAGAATTAAAGGATAACCAGCACTCAGAACTGTGCCAGAAATTATTCAGAGCTGAGGATGTCCCTGCCAAGACAAGGAATGAACAGGGAACAATCACAAGGGATAGCTCTGCTGTTTGCCTTTACCAATCAGTTTAAAGATAGAAGTAACAGTGGTGTATAAGGTGTTTCAGAGGAGATCTGCAGGCAAGAGAGGAGAAAGCAGTGTAATGTATGAAATGTACATTCAGTCATCAACAAACATCTTCCAGTACTTCTCATATATTTTCATTATAAGGAAGATACTGCTGTTGGCCACAGTATGTTCAGTCGGCTGATGGAACTTTTAAAACTTCTGACTGGTAGTAGGTATTAATTTTTCCTGACAACAAACATTACATGCATGAATGTCCCTTCCGTGAAGGTGCTTAAGGCCTGGCTGGATTGGGCCCTGGGTGCAACCACCTACTGAGTGGCAACCCTGCCTATGGCACGGGGTTGGAACTGGATGGGCTTTAAGATCCCTTCCAATCTAAGCCATTCTGTGACTCTATAAGTATATTTTAGTCCACCTCACTCAATTTACAACGTCAATATGGAAGCCAGGTTTAAAATTATGTAAGCTGCACACCTGGTAAATAACGGTCAGTTTGTCTAGATTTCACCTTCAGAACTAAACACATAAACCAGGCCTGAAGTACGAGTTCTCCTCAAATCTCTACTCCTGTTTGCCATTATAACACACACTTTTTGTTTTAGCTCTAACACAAATTACAAATTTCCACACACCATCTAGAACAGCTCTGGAATTGTGACAGATTGAGACCACTATGGATCACAGTTTTTTTTACGGACCATTCTTCCTCCCACAGCAGTACTAAAAGGAGGTAAATTTGTTTTGCTCGAGTTCACAAACATTCAAGATGAGCATTTGCGTGCTCGTAAGTAGTGAACAGTCTCTTGGGAAGTGCTGTATCATTCTTTTTGGTCACCCTCAAGCAACTCAGCTGCTCTATCTCTTAGAAAAAACATCTGGTTTGTTGAGGAGAGCATTTCAAGATTAGAGCCACGGATGAAGTTTTTGCCTAATTCAAAACACACATAGCTTGTCACTGCTAATGCACTGCCTTCTGTCACTACCTTACTATTGTATTTTTGGCTTTGATTATTCACTTCAACTAAGTAACCCTTTATTACCCAGCAATCACTATCAGTGCCTCCCATATGGGTAACATTCTTAGCATGTTCTGTAGCACAAGAGTTTTGTCAGCACTGCAGTTAATCTGTTGCATATAATTAAATTACCTTCATTGCCATAAGTTCCTGCATCAAGACTGCATTTTCTAGGTCTAGCCTCTGGCTGTCTCCACGAGGTTTAACGTCGTAACTAAGGGGATCAATGTGAATACTCTCCAGCTCCAGCATTGTTAGTTTCACTGCTGCTCTGTCATTTTTCAGCTGCTGGATGTAATCCTTCAATCGCTGCTCATCCTCCTTTGTAAACTCTGTATCACAGCTGCTTGCAGTTGAGCTTGTAGTACTGGAAATAGAAATAATAGTATTAAAAAAATTGGAACACATTTTGCATTTTTCTATCAAACACTCTTCAAATACTTCACCAACACAGTTGAGCCTGACTTATAAGTTCACAGAAAGGACATATGTAAAGTGGAGTGGATGTTGCAATATTCAGAAGATGCAGAGGGGTGTGACAAATTCAGAGAAGAAAGTAATTCTCTAAGCTGCATGAAAAAATCAGCTTCATTGCAAAGCCAGATCTTTAGTGACGTGTAACTGCATTACTTCTTTTGGAATGAAACAAGTATATAAGTCTACATTTTTTTAACTGAAAAAAAAAAAAAATAAAAAAAATCAGCTACTTAATATTTCTAGCAATACTCTAGCAGGTCAGGTTTTTCTCTGCTACTCCAGCACTAAGTCTTCGTCTTCTTTGTGAAAAAGCATCAGCTAATAAGAAGGTATAAGCCTGCTCCTCATTTTTATCTGCTGATGGCACTACCAGTTACTATCTCATATTTCTTAATGGACAGTTATAGGAATCAATCCAAGAAAAAAACCACTGGCAGTTATCAGCTGGGAGCATCTTTCAATTTATGCTAAGATAGATTGACTACACTGTATACAGACATTCCTTCAGGTCCAGAGGGGTTTAAAACCAACCCATCATTTAGCTGGATTTTAAATAAAAAGATATCATCGGACTTGTCAGAACTCTTTTTTCCTATGGGCATGGTTTCAAACAAATGGCTGCCCATTAGTCTACCTCACAAATGTTTACAAAGAGAATGCAGAAAAGGAAAACTAATGTTTTGATAAGAATAAGGGTGGCTTAGTGCTGCCTCCTCACCTCCACGCATGCCAGTGCTGCAGGGGTCCGAGACTGATACAGCTTTAGAATTCCAGGGCTGAATATAGTTGCAATAACACTTAAAGGAAAATAAAATGCTGTGTTGTTTCTGTAACCTCACTCAAAGCTGCCTGCTGTCTCCTGAGGTCCTGTAATTATCTGCTGGCTGAGGGATAAGTCATCCATTAACTGTGCTTGTCTGGAATGCTAGATGATCTCAGTTATCAGCAGGGGAATAAATCACTTTCTATATCAAATTGCATTGCTGTTCAACATTTTTGTAGGAGGAAAAAAAGCCCCACCCGCCACATGCTGTGAGAGTCAGGATGCTGTCCTACCATGTATTATGCATGTGAAAAATGGGAAGCCTATCAAGATAGACTTGGTTTTTCTCTTTTCTTTCAGCTCTACTTTAACTAAAGCTGCACTGATTTTTAAGTGCCTCCAATAATTGCCAATTTTTCCACACATTCCAAGCATGACTTTGGAGGAGATACAGAGTTGGCAGACCTACAAAGATTTCTCAGAACCCTTCCCCCTCATGAAATATTGCATTATACTTCTTTTCCACAGTTCTCTATCTACTACCCATTATATCTTCTTTTTCTTACAAATGCCATATTTTCCACAGAACTAGTAAAGTATTCTTTTCTTTTGTTTTCAGCCATTTCCATCTGCAGTGAAGCACTAAATACCCAGTACCTGTATTGCACTAAAACTTACAGGCTGAAAAAAAACTTTTGTTCACACTTGCTCTTCATTTGAGAATCTCAGTTGATAAGTCTTGCCTTAATGAATTTCTTGTCATCCCTCTGAAGTAGGCACTGATGTAAAAATCATGGAGGTGGGTAACATGAGAAATATTTAATTCTATACCAAAGCTATATTGCAAGTTTCCTCAACACCCAAAGACAGCAATTACACAGTTTTCCTGGATTAAATGTAAAACAGATGTTAACAAAGAAAGGACAGCTTTGAAAGTCTACACAGGCTTCAAACCTTGGGACACAAACTGTTCATCCCAGTTTTCACTTGCCAAGGAGAGAAAATCTAGCTCTCCTGCTGGGAATGAAACACAAGCAAAAAAATGCTGATAAGTCTATTGTTGTGTTGAAACTCAAACTTGCTAGATATTCAGATTTTGGCCCTTAAAGATCTATGGTTATGCAAGTACATCCAAACTAGGGAAGGCAATCTGGGCTGCTGCCAGTGACACTCGGGCTGCTTTTACTTCAGTTCTGGCTGCCTGCCTGCCTGCAGCTGAGCTGGCTCCTCTGAGCAAGGTCTTCTTGTTTCATATAAGATGGGGGATGTTTAATGGGGAAGCTGTCTCAGCCAGCACAAGAAGAGACAAGAACCTCCCCTCTCCCCCAGGACTCAGGGGGAGACAGGCAGTGGAATGGGCAGCAGAAAACCAAGGTGCAGAGCCCTTGAACAGCTGTGAAATCAGGACAGTGTGATGAGCCACTACAACACCACAGTGCTTGAGAGCTTCCACAGCTCTGCCAGAGTGTGCTCCCTGAAAAGCTCGACCCTGAATCTTTCCACAGCCATAACGATGGTTCACTGATGCTATTGTTTAAGCTGGTAAGCACATGATCCTGAATTTCAGACACTGCTCTCCTTTTTAATGGCAGCTGGAACAAAGAAAATCAGACTGACAGAATGCTGGCTGGTATGGTGTTATGTGCAGTTTTATTTCCGTGTGTGCGTGTGTGTGTTGGTTCTTGAGCATGTGTTTGAATTAAAGGCTGTAGCTGGATATAAATTAGTCTTCCAACAGCGTCACAGAGTAACTTCTGGGCCGTGCAGAATTTTGTCAATAAAAGCCTGTATTACATTCAGTTGATCTATTAAAAATCAAATCAATACAAGGCCGGCAGTACAAAAATAACGGAGTCAGTCCTGATCCTCTGCACTTCAAATAACATATCTGATGGGCACAAATATGTGAGCCAGCAGTCTTCCGTGCAGATCTTGTGACTTGAGTCTGAAACAGCTCAATGGTGAAAGACAGTAACATCCAGAGAAACTGAAAAACACTACAGCCAGCCAAAATACAAACAGCATGTTTGGTTAAATTCAAAACCTCTGGTGAAGTCACACTCACTTCTGAGACTATCTTAGTCTAGCAGTGGAGAATAAGATACGTGTTTGAATATCTCTAAATAACTTATTCCCACACTTCAGACAGATAATCTTGTATATCAGTTACTAATCTGAAATCCTAGGGGATGCTCATGAGCAATACAGACCTGTGTTTGGCTATATCCAGGCATTTTGTGACACTACATAATACTTGACAAGAATTCCCTTTGCATACAAGAGAGCGGATCTTCCCTATCACTAATCCAGATGTAAGGCTGGGGTTACTGACATAACAAGCAATAAAACTCTGCATTTTAGTTTGGTATTACAATTGCTGCTCTTTCCTTTGCTTTCTTCTTTTCCAAGATGAAGTCAAACCTCACTGATAATCTATGTTCCACAATTTGGTTCTGTCCATTGAAGTAATCACAACTTCAAACTACACCACACACTACTTCTATTTTCAGAAATTAATTGACAACATTGTTGTGCTGCTGCCAGTCAGACGATTTGAGATGCTTACCGTGATTTTTGTTCATTTCACAAATATCAATCTCTGCACTGACATTTCATTTAATTTCAGCTGCTCCCTTTTGCAGTCACTTGTCACTGGTGGCTCCCCAAGCATTTTTTCCCAGTAATGTGTTCTGTGATTTGACGTTCAGAATCACATTTGAAATGCCAAACTAAGGATGGGTCAACACTTTCACAAGTCCCTGTTCTATAAGACTTCAAAGAATGCAGAGAAATCTTCATTTGTCACAACTCTCAGTAAAGGAGGGTTTTCATCACTTTACTCCCTCTGCGCTCACGGTTACAAAGAGAAAAGGCAACAATACAAATTCACAGCTGAAAACCCAAAGCACTAGAACAGTCATAGCAGAAAGAACAATCTTGCAGATTCGCATTTGAACCATATCATGTAAAAACATTTTCACTTAACTGCAGTGGTTCCTGAATGCAGCCCTCACTAATGATATGGACTCGTTCTACACCCCAGCTTTATAGACTGACAGGTTCTTTAAGACAAATAAAAATATTAAGCAGGCAAGCACAGCTAGAAATCCAGAATCTGCCTTCCTATCTTTGTCTTGATTACTACTGCAAGTGGAAAAGGAAAGGAAACGTGAAACATCAACACTGAAGAATCTGAGACAGCTGGAGGTCTGTGGCAATGGGATGTCTGTCTACAACAACAGAGACCCACGAGACAAGAGGACACATACAAATGGATTGAGAAAAATGCAATATAGGCAGAATAACTCCAAAAAACAAGCTCAGGGGCCCGGAGAGAAGAAAAAAAGGATCCAGAATGACAGGGAGAAGAGAATTAAACTCTTCAATTTTTAAACCTTAGACAGACTACTTACTGATATAAGTATAGAAAAAGTGGGTATCTTTTGAAAGAGCACACAGCTTCCACCTGTGGGTTGCCATAGAGCTGTCTGCAAGCTGAAGGGGGTTGTTTCTCTCTCAAGACAGGGTCCACAGGAGTGAAAAATCTCAAAACACCTCTATCATGTATCACTTGACCACAAGAAAATTTGTATTTCATGCAGGAGCTAGTGCTTCAAAGAAAATTTGTATTTCATGCAGGAGCTAGTGCTTCAAAAATGTTCTCCCCAGTAATTTTTTAGACAAGAAAAATTATACTGGGAGCAGCGGGAGGTGGGAGGGGCAAAAACACGTAACTTGTAGTCAGATTAGCCCATCCATATGACACCCACATGAACTTCCCCCTTCAATTCTGGAAACTATAAAGTGTTTAGAAAAAAGAAACCCAAACATAGATGCTTCGACTTCATACTGGACATCTCACAAGGAAGAGGAACACTGAAACAGTAATGATAAAAGGAAAACAACCTTTTTAAATACTATTGTGGTAAAGAGGATTCACTTGAGTAGAGGTGCTACATGCGTGCCCACTTAGAGCATGTCCACATGTAGCAGCAGACAGGGCATAAAGTGCACAGGCTGAGGCAAGTCAAGCACTCAAAACAGCTTTCAATAACCTGTTTCCAAAGTTGGTCAATACTTTTAGTATTATAAGTGATCAACGTGTTACTAGTACACACCCTGTCACATTAATTTCTGAAAATAAGGCCTTCTTGGACTGATGGAGCACCATAAAACTTGCCCCCCCAAAATCTTGAATTTAATCTCTTATTTGGGCCTCATTCCTTCAGGTTACGTTCTTGCTGACTTTTTAGCTATTTCACACTAGTCAGATGGCAGGAAATGAGATCCTCTAGAGGAGAGATCGGCAAGAAGAGGAAATGATATATTACTAAAATAAACTTCTAAAAGTGTCCAAAAAATGACAGCATTTGAATAAAGAATTGGCTCAAAAACTGATTTAAAATGAAGTTTTAGAGTGAAACCGAGAAACCAAAATAACTTTAAAATGTTCATCTATATTTATCCAGGATGTTTGCCAAATTTGTATCCATAAATGTGCACACATTCACTGCGAAGAGTACAACTACACTGCAGGCAGGCAACAACTCAAAATAAAGCTGTTAGCAGATGTATTTGAACTGGAACACTGATGCAATAATAGTTCGTTTAAGTTTCTTTGTTCCTTAGTTCTTCAGAAAAACTGCATCATCCAGCCCTTTTCTGAAAGAACTTACTGTCACTTATGATGTTCATTTGCTGTTTGACATGCAGTGGATCAGCACGGGAAGGAAGAATTTTGAGTAGGTCAAAGGGAAATGAGAAGACAGAGAAAATGTTTCAGAGTGAAATGACTGGAATTGCAACATTCAGGAAACAGTACTTGAACATTCCTGATCTCTGCACCTCCATACGTCACATATGTGTGTTGTCTGCATACAACACATACGAACAAGAATTACACCATCTAACTTCAAATAAAACAACAAGAAAATTACCAAAGTAGAACACATGTAATGGTTTTGCTCTTTATAAGGAATATCTAAGTTCCAAATCAACCATTTGCAGCAAATTCATACAAAACCTTCTTGGCTGCAGTTGCTCAAAGTCTAAAGACAATCAGACCACCGCGTCATGGTGACTTGAACAACAAAGCAAAGAACTCAGCAGATTAAGGTGAGGAAGGTAGTTCAACAGATACTGTAAGAAATAACGTTTGGTCTTGAGATGACATTCTTGGGGATCAAGAAAGCAGATGAGCTGTGAGTTACCTCGTGTGGCTGTTGGATGAGAGGCTTTCCCAAGGCTGCACACTACAGCCAGTAACTGCATAGGCTCCCCCGCAGCTCCCATCCAGTTTCATCAGCAAGGCTTTTGCTGCGTTCTCAGCTGTCTTCCTGCAGTCATGAGCCCTCTTAAGCATTTGGGTGATGTTTTCATCACCTGTCTGGTCACCTAGTTTTAAACAAATAATCTGTTTCAGAGGATTGAGTGAGAAGTGCAATAAAAATTACAGCAATAGAGTTGATTCTCAGTGTATTAACAAGACAGTGATTGTAAATTATCAATATGTAATGCGAAAGCAACTTTGCTTCTGTCTGAGCATCAGTCGTTATTGGGCTTCTGGCCCAAATCCATCTTCCTCCAAACAAGCTCTAAGTAATTGTTGCTCCAGGTATGTGTCTTAAGTAGACTTTTATCTTGGCTAGCTTAGAAGTTTGTAAGGGCATGCACTGCAGATTAGGACCAGGTTAAGACGTTCAAGTTAATAACAATGGGGAAGCACCAGGCTAAATTACAATTCTTACTCCAGACAGTCCAGTGCTGCGTTACAGCACAGTTATTTTCAGTGCCCTTTCTAACAAGCACCTTGATGTCAGGCCTAATGGGTTTGCCAGACCACTTTCTCACAGGCTCCCTTTTCACCTGGAATGATTGCTTTACTTTTCACAAGCAGCCTTTCAGAGTGTAAAGCCACACATACTAAGCCAAAAGAAAATGAGCACTGCTATTTATTAATTCACTGTAATTTCTCTCGACTATGCAGCTGTTAAGCCATCACTTCAGAAGAGGCAGGACAGAAATCACAGCAGACAATACTCTTGCAGTCCTAACTGCAGCTATAGTCAAGTCAGTAAAGTAGGACAACCTCATGGCTGCTCTGAAATTCTGACCAAAGCTACATACCCATACCTAAATGGAATGCAAATACGCCACATATATCAACACAACTGCTTGCTCTATCTCAGACTTTGACCTCATCTTTATTTGAGTCAAATAACCACACTTACTAAGCAAAATGCATGCAGTAGAGATAACTTCAATGCAGAACAATGGGATTGAGAATGTTCTATTAAGAGCAGCTGGGTATATACTGGCACAGACTGCACAGAGAGGTGGTGGAGTCTCCTTCTCTGGAGATGTTCCAGACCCATGTGGACGCCTACCTGTGCAACCTGGGCTAGGGAGCTGCTCTGGCAGGGGGTTGGACTCAATGATCTCTAAAGGTCCCTTCCAGCCCCTACAATTCTGTGATTCTGTGATACACACCAAACACAACCTCCTCCAAAATTGTGTTACATAGCATGCTATCAGCACTATTTCTACCACGGGGCATAATACCGTAACTAAGAGCTGCAGACTAACACTTATGTAAAAACTAAGTAACATTCTCTTGTCTCACAAAATGCATATAATATGATGCCCTACTAAAACCCAAAATATTTATCTTCTCTAAGATTTCTATCTCTGTGTGAGAAGGAAATCCACAACTAAATTAGCTTTTGCTGACCACTCATCTCTTTAAGCTGGAATGTGGAATAACCAGCAACAGGGGAGAAGTGGATGAACAATTGAGACATCTACTGTACAGCCTACTGCAGGAGAGTGGCTGTGCAGGCAAAGTCAGCTGCACACAGACCAACTGGTAGCACCAGAGGAGATACAAAACAAGCTTAATGTTTAATAGCAGAGTAACTGCTGGACAAGTGCATCCAGCCTTCCAAAACAAGAGGCTGTACTCACCAGTCCTGTGGCTGAACGCTCACTTCATTCCTAGAAGTTTCTGGTTTATGTTTCAGTGATTTTTAAGAAGCCAGCACTATAAATTACTGTCTCAACCATGCAGTTACTATGTCTCAGCATAGCAAGCAAAGCTATTTTTTTCTCTCTGAGGCCTTCTCTTTCTACTCAAAGATTACTAGTTACCTTCTCCTATCGTAAGAGGAATGAGACCAAAAAACACATTAACATTCATTGTGTAAACAACTCTTACCATCAGTAAATTGAAGGTAACAGTAATGTCAAGTTTCAAACACTTCTAAACAGTAGCATGAAATACACTCACTGTTATTTAGAGGACTGCGTGTTCAAAACAACAAAAAACAAACAAACAAACAAAAAAACAACAAAAAAAAAACAACCAACCAACCAACCAAAAAAATCCGCCCACCTACTTTCAAAATTAGCTATCTATAAAGTAAGTAAAACGCAGAACATAAGAAGCTAATATCCCAAGCACCTCAGTAAAACAAAAGGTATAAAACTTAGAAAATTCAGAGCAAAGGTAAAATGTAAAATGAAAACCCAAAGCTTTTTTTTTTTTTTTTTAATTACTAAATGCTACTTGTGTATTGTCTTAACTCCAACTTTAAATTAACTACACTCAACTTTGGGGTGGTGGTGGGTTCAACGTTTAGTTTGAACAAAATCTGTACTTGTAGTTTCATTACTTCAATCCACATATGCTCAGAAGTATCACTTAGTTACTTCACTGTCCAGTTGCATGCCTGAAGCACAGAATAGGCATCCCCAGTGTCAGCACACAATCCCTTTCATATATATATAATTTCAGTGTTGAAATCTGACCCCATTCCAGGCTCTCTTTTTCCCCTCTTCTTTGGATTTGTAAAATTATTTACACCAGAAAAATCCAGAGAGCATTCTTAAGTGATGGGTCATGAGATGACCCACACTGTTACAGCTAACTTCAATGTTCATGAATGTGGAAAAAAAAAAAAAAGAATGAAATGACTCATTAAAATCTTACCAACAGAACCAACTCCCGCAGCTCTGAATTGCCCAAGAATGAGACTCTGCTCACTTTCTGCCAGCGCCAACAGCAGCTCATATGCTTCTATGCACTGTTCACTGAAAGAGAAAGAAAACTATAGGAAAAAAGAATCACACAAAATATATCTGTAATTTGAAAGGGAAAAATCTTTGCAATCTGCAATAGAAGAAAGGTAGCTAATGAATTATATGATTCCTACCACATGTCTAGCAGCTGGGATATTAAGTGACTTAGCATACATAGCTTCTCTCACCAACATTTAATAGTCTCTCTCTCCTACTGAAAGGAAAGGCCTTGGGTTGGTCTGGAAACAGAAGATAATGACCTGATGTGATATAAGCACCAGAAGCATGTTTCAAACAGTCACTAATAAGCCTGATGGTTGAGAATATCCTCTTAAGAAACTCTTCTAAGGCCTTCTTAATACATAAAATATGTATTCTAATAATAAATTCTAATAAATTCTAATAAAATATCTAATAAATTCTAATAAAATTCTAATAATAAATTCTAATAAAATATTCTATACCGTACAACTATATTATAGAACAATATTATATAAAATTATAATAAAATCTTTGTTCCTCTGTTCCTGGCTTAAAGATTTTCCTCCACGTAAGTCACTGTGTACAGTTCCAATCCATTTTAATTTGTTTGAAAACAGATATGTACCTATCTGCAATTCACGTTTTATAATTTGCCCAGGGCTGACAGTAACATAATACATTCTTTAAAAGGCACACAGTTTGTTCTAAGACCAGAGGTGCCTGTTACAAATTAGTTGCAGTTGGACTTAAATAAGAACATCTTTTTACATAAAGTTTTAAGTATATATAGATACTTGTAACCTAACACCAAGCAATTCCCCCAGAATTCCAGCTGATGTGGGAAAGTCACTCTGTATTATATGGAGTGTCTCTGAAGTCACTCCAAATTACATGGAGTACAACACAATTCCTTGGTCCACCAGTCTTATGAAAGATACTAGATTAACATAGACAATCTGTAATTTAAGATCAGAAACAGCATACACAGGCCAAATGTACACATCACTCAGAACATTCCAAGATACTTTTCTTTTAGGGGAACAGACTTTCAATACTTTTCCTTAGAGAATACTTTTGGTTTCAGAAGGGATGTGTGAAGATACTAGTGATGGTATCCAAACAATGGAGTCAATGGACTTATGAACATGGTGTGAAGTTTAGAGAGGCGTGATACAGTTTTCCTTCTGCTATAGAAGAAATGCAAGTAATGTTCAACACACAAGGATGAGTTAAGGAGTTAATTTCTTCTCCACCGGCCTCCCAGATATTATAGCTTTTCTACATGCACATAAAGGTATGAAAAATAATTAAAACTTCCCATTCTCAAATGTGAATTAAGTGCTCAAAAATGAAAAGATAAATCCATACATCGCACCTTAAGATTGACTTTGCTGCTGCTGTTAAACTATGCCTGTGAAACACATCAGTAACTTCAGTTACACAGTCTGTCAAGTAGTTTAACCAATAAGGAAAGCTTTTCAGGGAGGAATCAGAAGTTAATAATGTTACAATTGCACATCAACAATTTAACTCTCACAGATTTCAATCAAGCTGCACTCACTCCGTCCTTTTCTGGCTTAGCCATGCTCTGTGTAAGTACATACCTGTATTGCAATGCAAGCCGTAGGGCTGTGGCATTGGACTCATACTTCCCAACAAGCATGCTCATCCTCTCAGCATTGCTCTTGCACTCTTCCAGTGTTATTGTCAACAAGTCATTTTGGGATTTCAGGTGCTCAATACGGCTGCAGAAAAGGAAGTAATTTGTAACCTTCAAGTTTAGCTTGCAGACACTGCCATGAAAAATCTAGAACAATCAATTTATAACAGGAAGGATCATTTGGCTCACACAATCTTTTTAATGATGACAGCAGTTTTGTGTCACATACGACGAGAGAAAAGATTCTTTCTTTCTTTCTCTTTGGACAGTCTCTTTTCAACTTCCCCAAACAATCAATAAGTAAAGCATAACCCTGTGAAACAGCAGCAAGCAGAAAGCTGTATC
Source organism: Callipepla californica brunnescens (assembly GCA_023055505.1). Taxonomy (NCBI): domain Eukaryota; kingdom Metazoa; phylum Chordata; class Aves; order Galliformes; family Odontophoridae; genus Callipepla; species Callipepla californica. Next base: position 2,391,248 of record JALIRH010000023.1, on the reverse strand, counting down.
TTTATTCTGTTGTTGTAAGATTGTGAAGGATATACATCCGAATAGATTTTGCTTAGTCTTTCTTCCTCCATTTGCCCCTTCCTGCTGCCATATTTGATTTTTTCAAGTGCTATATTCATTACTGAAATGCATGGGAGTATGTAGAGATCAGGCAGCTGCCCCCTTTCTCTGGAGTATTCAGAATAACCATTTCACTTAAATTATTATATCTTCTGAAATACAGAGTTTCAAAGACAGATCTCCAGAAGTTCTGGCAATGGTCAAATAGATTAGAATTTAACCATAATATTCTTCTCAATTAGGTCAACTCTAAATCTGAAAATAGGGCTTCAGAACACCAGTATTATTGATTATACTCACTGCTGTTAACAATACACATCAATATATCACAGTGCATCATGACTTGTCACAAGAACTGGACATATAGTGGACAACTTGTACCACTGCCACCAGCAACTCTGAAATCACTGATTTCTTAACAAGCAGAATAACGAGGAGAAGGACTACTGCACTATGTCTTCAGTAATCAAAACCCTGAATTTCTCAGACATCAGACCTTCCAGATGTCTCACCTCCAGTTTCTTCTCTGATATTTCCTGTAAGGATGTGTGCACATAAAATTTGTGCAGTGCACAATAAAGAAAACAAACAAAAAGAAAGAAAGAAAAAGGAGTGCAGTAATACTGAAACATGGCCTATACCTAAAAGAGACTACTGAGATAGTTGTGGGGAACAGAGGACTTTCAAGAACTTCAAGACACGGTTCTCAGGTTTCTGATCCACAGCTTTTGATTCTATGTTCTTATAGGTTTTCTTAGGGCTTCTGAAGAATATCAGAAGGCTTTTTTAATACTGAAACCAGAATGCTGCAACCCAGAATGCTGCTGCAGCCAGAAGCCTATTTAACGGTGAACCATCACATCACCATATGCCAGTACCTCCATGAATACAGCTGATGTTTGAATTCTCCTTCCTCAGGAGAAAACAAAGCAAGCTACTTCCACAATGATGGGAGAGTAATTAATGGAAATCCTTGTTTCTAGAACTGATGTACTTTTTAGAAAAAAATGTTATGTCCACTTGGTCAGCCATAGCAGATGACACTCTACAGTCTACACTTGAACAGATGAAGATGCCATGCCGACCACAACACAAGCAAGAACTATCATAGTCACTACCACAGCAGTCCTTAACAAATGATTCAGCCTTCTCTACGCTACATTTCACATTTACTACACCTGCTAGAATTGAGCTTGGACTGAAAGGTTAAATGGTCAGAACAGAAAAAAAGCAGCAACTACAAAAAATTTAACAGTAAACAACATATTTAAGCACATCTAATTTTTCTCCTTACCTATTTAACCTCTCTGTCTCCACTTCAAACTCACGGATTTTACTCTCAGAGATAGCAGATCCATGCGAATAAAGGGTCTGGAAGATTTCCTGGATGTTTGAGCAGTCTTGAAGGGAATGTGCCAAATGTTCAGCCACAGTACTAGACACCTGCACAGAGTAGTTAACAGATCACTGTGAGCAGGCAGTGACTGGATCCCTCTTACAGGTTGTCTGAGTTGAGTGAGGAGATTCCCTTACTCATTTTGAGACAGTCATTATTCTGTTTTTACTGTGAACTTTATACTCAGTATACCTCTTATAAATTCTACTTTAAGAAGCTATTTTGCCTTAAAATTCTACCAACTGAAGGGTGAAGCCCAGCACTTCATCAGAGCCTGAGCTGCAAGTTATTTACTTATTGAAAGCATAGCAAAACATCTGAGCCACGTTCTTCAGTGAAATAAATTTTAACACACAGCAGCAACAGCACTGTGGATTTACAGTGTCATTACAAAGCAGAACACAGATTGCTGTTGATTTGGAAGTTGTGGAATGCAACCAGCCTTTTCCTGAGGAGTAATATTTTGGACTGACTGACTCCAAAATCACTGTCTTATCGTCACTCAGGGAATGACTTCTAGCCAAGAAGTAAAAGAAAATGAGATATTAACATAAGATGAAATTCCCTCTGTTGAAATATTTTTCCTCTTATTAACTTTTTAAATTTTTTCATTTCAGTTAGCTCAGATTTAAATTTAGAGAGAAAACAATGCTGCTTTAAATAAAACACAAGTCATCTTCAGAAGGTATCATGCGTGCAGATAATCATTAGTCCTTACCCCTATGCTGCTGATTTCTGATCCTAGGACAGGTCTGTCTGATGATGAAGACTCCGATCTTGTCTTTGACAGCTTCACTCTTTCAGCAATCTAGAAGTCAGAATGCTGTAAGCTTACAACAGACCCATGAAGATGACACAAAATGTATTCTGTAGCCATATTTACAAACCCCAAATAAGCTACTATAAAGTTGATCCCTGTGTTGTAACTGAGAGAATTACAACCGCTGACACTTTACTTTTCTCTGCTGCTGAAATTCCTGGGCCTACATAGGACCCTGGAAAACTCTCATCGGCTTCTAGATATTTCCCAGTTAATCATATCCATGCACAGCTGCTGTGCAAAATGAAGTCTGCTTCACCTAGATAATAAGAAGCACTACTGTAATCTGCAATAGCTCACCTTGGCTATGGGAATGTCATTGCTACTACTGCTTGTGCTCAGCTCTCCTGTGCTGGGGTTAATGGGTCGGTTTGCAGAAGTGAGACGACTTGGGCTGGATGGGCCCGTTGCCTGCACACTCTGCAAGCGAGTTTGCAGCTCCCGAACCTGCAATAAAACATAACAATAACTGTTTTTCCATTTTTATACTTTAAACTGTTCAGAGACCTTCTCATTGTCCAGACAAAGTTGACAGCTTCTGGCTCATGTACAGACATTGTGTTTTGTCCTGGGGAAGCTGCAGAGTTTTCATGAGGGCAGAAGACACATGAAGGCTGTTTTAAAATTCCATTGTCAAGGTTTTAAACTATCTGTAGAGGATATATGCAAACGTAATACTGTACTTATGTTTCAGCTTGTTTCCTATAAGCCCTCAATGCATCAAAGCTACCAGGATAGAAATTATCCTCTCTGGGGCTGAAGATAATGCTCTAGCCTTAGATTGTGATGCCTAAACAAAAAACAAAGATCCTGCTGTTAGTGGAAAGCTCCAGTGTTGAAGAAACTCTTGACATAAAAATATTACAGGACAGCTATCTTATTTTACAGGTCGACAAATTCAGATGATGATCATACTTTCAAAACCATTATTAAGTGGAACTATCAAACAGTGAATACTGTACAGACAAAAAAATTAAGCTAAGTATCCAACCGACAGTCTGCAGAAGTCCTCTGCAAAACACTGCACAATCCTCTCAGCACATCAGATACTTGTAGAACTCACTTCAAAAGGGCTACAGGACTGAAGAGGGGAGGAAGAAAGGCATGCAAGAGCCAAACTGCATTCCTAAGCAAAAGATTACAGGGTTTACTTTGGAATAATTTTAACAAAATGGTTTGCTTAACAACAACTATGACATAAGGTAAAGTTACAGAGCTCATTTTTCCTACAGAACGAGCATAGTGTTTAAAAACAAAGAGTGGGAGATGAGAGAAGGGGTGGAAATCATGTGGAGAGTATGTTTCCCTGAATGCAGAATGTTTACTAACATGCAGGTTTCTGCATGGATTATACTAGAACTGCTCACAACAGAACTTGTGAAATTTCACCGTAAGTCTAGTAATTAAGAACAGTTCAGTGAACTTGAAGACTTCCTGAAGCATGAAATGCAACTTGATACCTATTCTGTTAGAAAGGTGAAATTTCCAAATAAATGTAACATCTTGCACAAATGACTGAGGACGCAGCCTGAAATTCCATAGCCAGAAAATAAAAAAAATTGAGTCACAATAAAAGTTTGAGCCTCTTTCAACTTCAGGTTTACCAAATGCATTAATTAGCCTCCGCTTGAAGGAGTGTCAGTCAGCACGTTCTCAGCACAACACACACAGATCCCTTCAAGCTACTGCACAGAGGAAAAAGTTCAAGCTAGAACTCTTTCCAGTCGACAAAGCAGTATCTAATATCTCTTACAGTCCCCTACAGTCTGCTTCTACGTCCCTGAAGAGTTCACCTGCCTTTGCCTCAGATGCTTCACAAACTTAAAGTCAGGTGGTCTGAGGACCTGCTGTCAAAACAACAGAATTTTTAGGTAAGTGCAAATCACAAGAAAGGAAAGAAACATTCTTCACATAGCAGTGTAGAACAATTGCATATTTCTAATAAGAGGCTGTGGGTGGCAACAACAAGAGTACGTAAAGGCTAACTGTACTCACAACTTCCCTGTTCAGTCATAGAGGAGTGCACAATGCAAATTACACAATGTGAACAAAAATAGCTCCTTTGATCTCTCTTTTGAAAAGGGTGAAGTACACAACACCTTCAAAGAAAAGTTCCAGGAGCTTTGTTGAATGACGAACATGAGTATTTGCCCCAGAATTATACATCTTAAGCATAATTGCTGGAATGAATTAAATGAGCAGAGAATATGAAGTGCACATTTAAAGCATGTATCTTCCTAGTACTTGCATTTGAAGCTTCTGTATATAATAATATGGATATAATTTCAATGCAGGTACAGGTGCACTAATGCAAATATTAAGGACAGGACAGCTGTACTGATGCAAACCAATTATTAGCCTACTGATATGCATAAAACTGAAATAAATCTTGTAGGTATGTTTAAAGTTGCATGAGGTATGCCAGTAGAGACAGTATTTGTACTCTTTGGCATTAACAATAAAGAGAAGAAGGCAACCCCAATACCTACTTAAATCAAAATCACAAGTATTACTTTAGCTCATGCTGTTCCAAAGTAACATTCCTGTTGCAGTGTGCAACTTTGAAAATGCTAAAATATTTATGCCCAAAAGCTAGTATTGGAAGATTTAACTCCAGAATTAATTAAATTCCAATTATTCTAATGGCAATCAGGAAGTAATGTGCTAAAGTTGCTCAAACTGCTATGTAACTATTTACTCCAAAACTTAAAGCACCTTATGTACTGTCAGTGCTATATGAAAGTCATATCCAAATAGGTATCCTACACTGTCTTTTATTACTGAGTGGTAATTATTATCTACAATTAAAGAGCCAATTATTCTTACAGATCTGTAAAACAAGATTCATAACAGAAAGAAAAATGAATGCAGCTAAGACTGCAGTCACGCAAACCTTTGCTCATGAAAACATTTATAAAAGAAAACACAGAGCATGGCACATTTATCAATCTACGGAAGTCACTGCTTTAATACCAGATCACAGAAGCAACCACAGCTTAAAAAGCCATGAACAAGCCGTCTGGTTTCCTGATGTATTTACTGATTCAGGCAATCATATGAGAAATTACACGCTAAACTGACTGCTATAAATAACTGCACTAATTTTAGCATCACTGAGTACTGGATGGTAATTTGGTGTAGGGTAACAGTACAAGTTTGTCTTACCTGCAAAAATCACTAGTCTCACAATCCTCACATTCATCAACTCAGGATCTCGTGATGGGGTGACCCACCCCTAAGAATGCCCAGAAGCAGCTCAGGTAACAAATTCTGGTCACCACAATCTTACCCATGAATACAGCAGTATATACCAACTTCTCAGAATGTACTTTGCCACAGTAGTAGTAATTCTATATGGAAATTAAATGAAGACCAAAGAAAAGGAACCAAGGGAATAACGGTGTTTAAAAGAAGCAGTGTCTTTTCTGGATTGGTGAATGCAAGAGCTAATGAAAGGAATAGCTGAAAAAGCATGATGAAAAACTGTCTGGTCACCACATCTTCAATCTTCAATCTTGTCACCATCATAGCATAAAGTATTCTGAAAATTACTTTTGTAAGTTGATTGAAGGTAACCACAATACTTCATGTAGGATGCAAAAAAACCCTGGGTGACAGAAGAACAGAAGGTCATACTGGAAATGAGTGACAAAGTTGGAAAAATCCAATGGACTTGTCTTAACAACTTTGGACAAAAAAAAAAAATCAAAACAATTCCACTAAAAGATAGGAAATTTGGATTTGTAAGCTGGGAAGGAACAATGTGGAAGGACTTTAAAAAAAAAAAAAAGGGTATCTTAAATCTCTGCATCAAGTTTAAAGATGGGAACATCCAGAGGATATATAAATTGCCATAAACCCCTAGAACTCTGAATAAAGATGGCAAGTGGTAGACTGGCAGATTGAATTATAGGATCAGAAGAAATAAGGTTGAGGAGTAGACAGAGGAAGGAAGTAGAAATTCAAGAAAACACCTGTGAAAACCACAACAGAGGGAAGAAAAAGCAAAAACAACAACAACAAAAAAAAAAAAGGAGGAAGATAGTCTATTAGTTGGAGTATAGAGGAAGTATAGAAGCGAAGAAGTAAGACATTGTAGCAGAAGGGGCACTGAGGCATGAGGAAACAGTCATTAAACTTCAGAGAAACTGAGAGAGTTACTAGGGTAAGTCACGAATGAATGTATTCTGATGTAGCTGAAAAAAACTTACATAACTTCAAGTTTTATTTATTACCTTTTTGTGTTTAGCTGCAATTGTTCAGTTACATTTTTAAACTTTTACTTGAATGCTGAGAATTGGAGTAGGAAATGGGGAAAAAGGAAAATTTATTGTGGGTGCCTTACAAACTAAATAAAAAGACAGCAAAGTAAGGATAAAAAAAAGGGCTGACATGCTACAGTAATGTTGCTTATGAAAGACTTCACAGGTGATTAAGAAACAACTGGGACTTGTTCGCAGAAATGAACAGTGCATCATACAAACTGCTTTGGTGGAACATGCTCATTGTCTATAATCATGACTCTAAGAAACTTATTTCTACTCTTGGCATTTTACACATTCATACTCGTAATATCATGATTTCTTAACACACCCTAAATAAAAAACACATCTACAAACTGCCTGATTTCCATATTCAAAGGACACCTGCTGCTTTTATTCTCAAGCAAAGTAAGAGGCATGCATGAGATTCTTCTCATTCTACCCTACTTGTGACCTGTCTCCTTCACCGTTCAGCATCCTTGAACCCCTTACATAATAACACAAGATTTTTTTCACCATTGTAATATCACTTCAATTTTTTTTCCCTGTTACTAATAGGGTGAAGATAAAGTAGAACAAACTACAAGGAGTTAATACCTCTCTCTCAATTTCCATTTTATTCATGCATACTACACATCTGTGGAGGAGAACCATCAGTACCAGGACCAAGAAGCCCGATTTGCTACAGATCTGTGATTGACTGAATACAGCAGTCTTGAACTGACATCAGCTTACATCATAACAGACATATTTCCTAGTACTTCTGAGGACCATCTCCCTCAGTGAATTCTCTGGAGCTGAATCAGCTCGGATCTGTCATCATTAGCTAAGATAACACACTGCAAATGCCCTCCCTCCTATAAGAAGGGAGGAACTTACAAGAAATATGAGAGAATTTAACTGTCAGTGGAAGCCTGACTCCTCTGCCAGGACTGAAAATCAATCCACAGTCTGAAATATTTATTTGAGGAACAAAGAAAAAGAACAGCACACAGACACATTCATCTAAGCAAGGTGTGCTATCAAGGTTAATATATAGGGGCATTTCAAGTAGCAGGAGAAGCTGCAGTGCTCTGGGTTATATGTTACTAAGTAGTCTACAGCCTTCAACGACTTTCAGACAGGAGTCCTTCACACAGTGCTTCTTGATGACCAAGGACCTGGGCTGCTGTACATCTACAAAGGATGCAAAGCAAAGAAAACTAAGGATGTGACACTGGACATGGAGACTGAATTCTCTGATAGCTCTGAGCATTCAAACAAACTTGAGTGAGGGCAGTCAGCTTATCTCAGGCTTTTCCTCATTTAATTTTAGAGGAACCACTGAGCACTGTCATACAGACTCAGAAAAAGAAGCAAAGCTCTAGCTTCTTAATAGTAGAGATATTTCTGAGTAAACAAATAACACACATCTGAATAATGTGCAGAACTGGAAAAGTTCTGACTACTGCTGCTTCTTTCTGCACATCAAGAGACAAGGTGACAAAATAGCTCAAGGATCACCTTAAGCTGTGTAAGATCATAACAATCTCTAACGGCCCATACCACATTGGCATATTCTCTGTGTAAGAACACAAGTACTAATTCCTCTACTATTGTTTAAGTCTGTTACTATACATAGTAGTTTTAAATTGCACTGTTCTGATTCCAGTTTTATGCTAATACTATTCCTGTGAGCTGGTACAGAAGTCCATTGTATCATTATTCTGAATGCAGTAATGTAAGTATGTGTTGCAGTAAGCAGTTTTCAGGGCTCTGACTAGCCCAGACTTAAACAAATTTTATGTTTAATATGGCAATATCACACAGAGGTAAAATAAAATTCAGTGTTTCAAAATTAGCTACAGTGCAGGCACCCTACAGAAATACAGATTACCTCATTTACTAAATACCCATGAGAAACAAACTCTTCATGTATGTTGTTCCATAGCTACTGCACTAGAAAAGCAGCACAATCTGTTAACCGAGCACATTAAATACCTAATTAAATTAAATCTCCAACAAGCCTGAGAAAAACGTATTGAAAGCACTCTGCCTGATTACAGACACTGGCCTAAAGTAACAGACCTATTGATCTGGTCAACTTCAGCTTACTCACTTAAATTTAATTTGAGAACATAACTACATTTTTGTTGGATCCCTTTCTCCACTCTCCAGGGAAATAATCTGGAGTGACTCTGAGTTCAGCTGGCATACTGAAAATATTAAGTCAAACAAAATATTTGCTCTTGCAGCTATGGACACAAAGTTACACAGTGCTGCTGATAAAGTCATATGCCATTAACACACTGCCCCAGTGGGGGCAATATACCAGTTGTTCTTTAAGATCAGGGTGATATTAAAAAACATATTTCAGTGAAGTCATCTGTAGGTGCAAACTAAATGAAAACAAGTGATAAAACCTGCCAGCTGTGCCTGAACATCATTTGCCAGGCTTTATTATGCTCTCTGCCAACCCAACATTAATTCTTTACCTACCAGAAAGTTAGGAAAGACATCTATCCCATTTGTAGAAGAAGAATTTCCGTAGTTAAAAAGAAAAAGCGAATGTTTAAACTAAAGTGGCTTGTCATACAGCAGGGACAACTCTGAATCCTTACAGCACAACTCAAAAGCCGCCATCTCTGCAGACAACAGACTGAATGCAGACACAGCCAACAGTGATGGACTGCTGCTACCATCTGACAGCTGTGCCAGCCACTCACACAACACAGCTTGGAGGTCTCAATCTTACACCCACTAGAGATGCTTCCACAGCAGACACAAATTACTGACACATGCAGCATCCACACTAACAGTTCAAAGAGACAGACCAGCAACTATCAGATCAACATTAACACGCTGTCCTTCCATCCCAGAAATGGTGCATATATTTTGTATCATAGCCAATAGCTTTGTATCTCCACGAACGCCTGGGAATTCAATGCAGGACAACCAACTCAAGCATCATCCACATTCACAGAAAATTCACATTCACAGAAAACTACAGTTTTACATAGATAATTAAACTAGCACCAGAATTAAAGCTGCTATATTAACTGGGCCAATTACAAGCAGGCTTTTTTGCTGTTTTTTTGGATATAATCCCAATATCCTCATTTTGATCAGTATCTCCTCAGTTGTCTATTTCATCAGACAAACATATCTTCAGGATTTTAAGCTCTATTTCCAAAGTCGTCTCTAGTCTTACTCGTTACTCTCTTCAGAACTGCAATCCTCTTGTCTGTTAGACACCTCATATTCTGATTTCTACTTAATTAGATTAATGCATTTATAGATAGTATATATGACTTTTTGCTTGCCCTACTTTTGTCCCTGGGCTTGAATAGCAGCTAGCTCTCATGTTTACTTGTTTTCTCCAGCACTCAAAATGAGAAATGAAATGTAGATTTTACTTTGCCAGGTTAAAGATGACATACTCCTTCAGTCACTTCTCCAAGTAAGCTCTCATTTTTAAGATCACCTACACCTTTTTTGTCAACTTAAGCCAAATCTATTTATGCATTGAATATAAGAACTACATAATACTCCAGATTAGATCTCACCACTCTTAACACGAAATTTAACAACCTTTCCAATCTCTACTGGAAAAATTTAACCTGGTACTTCATAAGAAAGCATTTGCTGCCATGCATCAATGTCTCACATGATAATCCCACTGAGTACAAAAAACAACTCCTTTTTTTTTTTTTTTTTTAAACTGATGAATTCCTGGTTGCAATAAAAAGAATGTTTATCAGGCTTTTAAGCACGTGAACTTACACTGGTGTTTGAAAACTGCTGCAGCTTCAAGCTGAGGTAACTACAGAACCGTGCTATTTTAGAAACATAGTGCTTGCACAGAGAGCTGCTCTGCTGACATTAGGTGAGCAATAACACTTTCAGTGATTTTAACAACATTCAGTGGTGTAAATCGCCACTCAAATAGAGCATAAATTTTAAATGGATGTATTTTACTAACAAAACTATTTTATATCTTGCAGATTAAGTTAACTTATTCTAAAAATAACAGGTCCTGTGGTCATGTTGTCTTGATCCATTTCTTTGTAAACAAATTTCCAGTTTTATTACTTCAGACTTCACACAAAGCACAAAGTCATTATCTGACACTGCAGCACTATCAAATGTAGATACAGTGTAGAAACAGAACATGTCTGGGACTCTGCATTGTTCAGTTTAGAGAATTATAACCCAGTGACAGGAATCCTCTTCTCTTTCTTTCTCCTAATCACAAACTGAATTTTGATCAAAAACAAAGCAATATTTGTTGTTAACAGGAAAAGAATATGCCTCACAGGAAAATTCAGTATGCGAACATCTGCTTTCTCTTTGGACAAGTTACATATGCACCAGTGGAGATGATCATCAGAATTCCTGCTAACACATGCTTTGTGACTTCAGGTCAGCTGCTTCTCATACATATATTTTTTCAGTAATACTCAATTTCATCCTAGCTCTGTCATTTATATATCTCAGCTTTAAAAACAGAAAACTCTGAAGCCCATACAGGAAAATGTTCTCATGACAAAATTGCACAGGAGGACTCAGTTTTCCCCTGAAACACAGAGTAATCTATGCAGTGTGCATGCAGACAGTTGTAAGGCTTTACCCTTCTACGCAGTCTGTCCCTTTCTTCACGAATAGCGTTCATAGTGGCCTTGGTCCTATTCAGCTCCTCCTCTTTGCTGCAGAGCATGGCAGTGAGGCTCTCATTTTCTTCCCGCAAGCCAGCAAGTTCCTTTTCCCATCGAGACCTCTCTTCGGACAGATTTGGATAAAGGTCACGTCCTAGGACACCTTCAATCTCTTCTACTGTCTGAAAAAACACAGTCATCATAAAAAAGGAAGAAGAAAATTAATCGAAAAAGTACTTAGCTCAGAAATGCAAAACAAGCATCCATTTAATTAAGTGTACACACCCAAACCTGCAACACCATTATTTGGCTTCTTTTGCTTGTTATTAGGGATAACCAATTTATTAAAATATTTCATGGTGACCCACAGTAAAGCAAAGGGATGTTTTAAATGCAAATCAGCTCTACTATTTTTGTAATACCCAGAAGTGACAGCAGTCCATGTAAATTCAATTCAAAACAATTCAAAATAAATTAATGCCTACCTGCCATAGGGAAGCAATGCATTTGTTGTATCTTTGCCTGGGTAGCACACGGGACGCAGTGGCCTGTGCATGGGCTGTGGTTGTACATAATGGGAACAGGGCCTTTCTTAACACTAGACCAATCCCACAAAAAGGGCAAGAGAAAGAACAAAAAAAGAAAAGACTCTTGCTTCCCCACACTCCTGAGTACATTCTTCCCCACAGAGAACAGAGAACTAAATCAGAAGATTTTACAGCCCTCCTACTGTCCATAAAAGGCTGGTTTTCTGTGGGGCATAATTCATTCCTGTATTCCTCCCCCTGATCTCTCCCTTGATCAGAACTATGGCCTGTAGACACCATTCAGCACAAAAGAGATGGAGCAGCTTCCACAGGCTGGAACTGAGCTACGTGCACACACTACTAGCAAAGGAACACTACGGTGAATGAACTGTCAGCCCAACTGGTCACTTAAAGCCTTAAAATAAAGCCTTAAAATACAGTGTAACACTGCGAGTGTCAGGTAACTATTTCTAAGATGTTCTTATACTGCTATGCAGATAAAATATGCTTTGCCTGTGTTAAATGTATTAACTTATCTGAGGTGTTTGAGAAAAAAAAAAATGTTTATACGTCAACAATAGATATGGAATATAAATGACTGTATTACATAACTAGCAACAGAGATGTTTCACTTCACTGGACTTTCCAAGAGAATTTTTATCTGAAGATTGTGCTTTTTACATTTCATATGTAAGATTAGTTATTCATATACCAAGATAAAAATAGCCAAGTTGCTTTATATATAAAAATCTAATCCTTTTTACATAACATAAATGACTAGAAGTTTACAACCTTAATCTAGAAGGGAATGATAGGTTCAGTTAAGAGTACAGCTGAAAAGGATAAGTCAAGTTGAAAACAGAACTCTTTTTTTTCTGCAAGAAATCCTTCCACTGTTCCCAGCAGAGTGAAACTGTGGTATCTTTGACATACCATTATTTGTTCATTTTTAAAAAGTGGTTAATTATCGTTATCAATACATTAATTTCCAATACTTTCTGGATATAGCAAGATTCCTTAGTGGAATGAAAACAGAAATAAAAAACTATTTGACAACAAGTTGAAGTTCAGATTACAAGACTCTGTGGAAAAGTTTTTGCCATCACATTCAGTCTATCCTTTTAAATTCCATTTCAATTATTTTCCATACAACTGCAATACATTTAGACTAAATAATATAAAACTCAACTGACAGAGTATCTGAATTAGAACTGCTTACATATTTATTAGTAAGTTTCTTCTTAAAGAGCAACGTGTTGCACTATCTGTAAGACAAAAGAAGCTATAGTTCTCCCTTACATTACTTCCACTTAGATGTACACGCCTCAAGCAAAGGTCAAGTATTTCAACACAACATGATGAGGAGGTCGAGGTCGAAAGGAGTATAAGGCGAACAATCTTAAAATGCAAAGAAAAACTCTGTAGTGGCAGGAGCAATCTTTCTTATGAATTCACCTTTATTTTGCCGAGAGCTTCCTCATTGCTGTCTTCTCCACTCCCTTTCTTCCCACAGACTCCTCTCCTCTTTCAGGCACTTTCCCTGCTGTTTCAACTTGTGAACGCCAAGCTCTGCTCCTGTCTCCTCCTTCCTCAAGCTCCTAATGCACTCACTCACTGTTTGTGCCTGGGCTCCTCCTTATTGCACTGCTGGGAGCAATAAGCACGTGGCAGTGCAGTGCAGTGCCTCAAGGCCATGGAGGTATGTACTTCCAAGAGGCCGCATCTCCAGTCCCTCCACTGCTGCATATGCAACTACAAACTTCAGGCAATGATAGCACAAGCACAGGTATGACAGTGATACTAAGAGCTCCCCTACAGTCCTTAACAAAGCAGAAGGACACTTCTGTTTGCCGTGCTCCCTCATTTTGATGTGACCAATATCCTTTTCCTGACTAAATTACTGCCACAAGTTCTCTGGATGGACAATCAACATGCTACAACCTCCACAAAAGTAAACCATGTAAGTTGCAAACAGACATACCTATCAAAATGTCATGCCATTTATTTTTCTTCAAAGCAGTATAACAGAGTAATTTCAGCAGGCATGCTGCTGCAAAGCAAATAAATTCAAGTGTAATTTAACAGATTGAATTAACAGACTGATTTCACAGAGCAGAATTAGATATGATGCTCTGAGCACGGGACAGGAAGTCATACAGCAATGTTGAGTGTTGCCTCTTACAAGGTTATCAATACTCTTTGCCTTGATCTTCTTAGAATCATAGGATCACAGAATCACCAAGGTTGGAAAAGACCTCCAAGATCATCCAGTCCAACCATTCACTTACCACCAAAAGTTCTCACTAAATCACGTCCCTCAACACAACGTCTAAATGTTCCATGAACAACATGTGTCCCTTCTTACAAGATGTGTTCTGTGTTACAGGTGTGATAGCAGATAACATCAGCAAGTATCAGGTTTCAAAGATGCAAAAAGCAGCACTTTCTCACAGGGTGTAAGTTAAAGGTAGAATTTATTCCTACCAGCATTTATGGAAGTCAAATTTTTAGACAGGTTTTAAAAACATCAGGTACAAACACAGAAGAAAACTACTCTAAACTCTGAAACACAAACACATATCCTTTTGCTGAAGATGTTCCTAACCCCACCTTGCTGGAAACATATCTGAAGTAAGAGAAGGACACAGTATGCATGTCCTGTTTGACATAGTCTTTGCATTGCCATCTGCCACCAGGCACAATGAGCTTTTGGTTCAACCCAAAGTAGCTATCATGTTCTAAGTAGTTACTGTTAGGAAATATTTAGAACTGTTTTAATCACCAGAGTTTGCTAATCAGTAGGTACTTGTTCCTGGATCTGACTGTTACTCACTTTTCAAAACACCTGAAGCATTAACCAGCCTATTCTGAGGAAATTTTCTGAAATGATAAGTTTGTAACTGTTCAGGAAGCAGGCAAGGAGAAACAACCTGCAGCTATGGATGGAATTGCAGGTGGGGGGGCACAACATTTAGGTACTGCTGAATTAAACATGTCAGCGACACGTTTTCCAAGCTCACAATCAGGGCATGACAGAGAGATTCTTACCTTTTGAAAGGTTAATATCCTTTGCATGCTATCACCTTCCTAACACAAACAATGCCACACTCTACAGAGCAGGCAGTGGGGAAAAGGGTTTCTTCTCATTGTCCAACAATGGCTACGTAGAGACCATGTGAGAAACACTACTTTGTAACAGGAAGAAGCTGCCAACAATTACTCATAATGATAAAAGCTTCACTGCATTTAATTAGAATCAACAGCAAATGAAGGAGTTAAAACAAAAAACGCCTGAGGGTACAGCTTATAGCTGCTATTTGATATCCACTTCCTGCAAAAATTCTCGTCTTTTCTTAATTCAGACTTCTGTGTACTACACTATAGACCAATCTCTGCCTGTTTTCCAAGACCCACAATCTCTCTGTTCGTAAGTACATACTTCTGAGAACACTTAGTCCTAAAACTCCAGAAAATGCTTGACAACATTCGAAGCATTGATCCTAATCCTCTGAGACACTCAAATAAGCCGCTTTAAGAGCATTCCCAAGAGACCTAGGAGTCAGACTGTCTCTCATACATACCCATTCTCCAAATTTCTACTCAACATTGATTTCTTTACAGGCAATTACATTCCTCAAGTGCCATCAGGAGCAAAGGAGACCTTTCCCAGCAGCGTGCCAAAGGCCTGCCTCAGCAGTTTACTCAAAAGCACTCTGTTAATACATTTGTTCTTACATAACTGAGTCACTGATGCTTTTCCATCTGACACAATAAAGTTGTTAGCCTCTTTCTCTACACACAACACTCTACTACTCCAGTGCTTTCAGGTTCTGAATTACAACCTCATTACATATCAGATCAGGCACTCCTTTTTATTGTTAAATTAATATTAAAACGAAGAAACACAAGTATAAATTCAATAATTTGTTTCTCAGAATTCTTATAACATGCTATTGTTTTAAATATAAGATTTGTATTTTAAGACAGCAAAGGAACAACCTACATATAATTTATGGCACCTTATCTTCAAGTTTCAGTGACTGCTACACATTGTGCTCCCAGTTACCAGTCACTAACTAGCCCTGTGAGCTTGGGCAAATAACAACTAATTTGCTGGATAATCTTCAGAATGTAAATTAACTGCTGAGTGTCCTAGTTTCCCTTACCTCTGAAATGAGGATAAGGAAAATGAATTTCTGTTTTGAGACTCAAAGTCTACTAGTATCTCCTCCTGTGCCTTTTTGAAAATATACTGTGTAACAGATGTACCTACCCACCACATAAAATGAACTAGAATTGACTTCTGTGAGGTACTCTGACTTCAGATGTAAGGTGTTATTTCTACAGAATATTAACACTTTTCACGTGCAATACATACACAACACTTAGAGCCTAATATTACTGTTACCTTAATGGCTAAATCACAGTGTTCACTGGCAGTCGTGAGCTGTTCAATGTGTCTGTCCACTTCCGCCACCGACAAACTGCAACTGCTCTTCTTTCTTCCACAGACAACATTTTCCAGACCTGTCAGCACTCTCTGCAGCTCTGAATTCAAGTCACTACAGTTATCTAAAAAACAAACAAACAAACAAACAAATAAAACCTACATTGCAACACTAAGTAACTTGGTGAAAGTTCAAACATCAGTCCATGACATATCTGGTGCAGAACTGCTAAGACTCCTTTTCTGAAAGGTATACCCTTACGATTTGTCATTTTTTCCTCACCAATTGATTGGCTTAAATACAGTACAAACATTAACTGAAATAATGAGCTACCTCCAATAGGACAGATAACACTCTCGTTATGCACCCACAGTATTCACTCTTAGTTCAAAAATATTTCTGTCAAGAATAGAATTTTAAGATTCATAATTTTTAAAAAATCACAGCTAAAACCACATTTAAAATGTTATATTTTGCCTTTTTTGTTGTTGTTGTTATTTTTTGCCATTTAGGGCATACTACTCTGATCTGATTACCCTCACAGGTTTTTCTGATTCTTCTGGCTGGTACATTCAATGACACTAAGATGCTCACATCTTATGACAGCTGAAACATAAATCCTACAGAAGACATGGGGAAAAATTCACCTGTAAGCTCTCTCAAATGTGCTGGTCGGCCTTGCTGCCTTATTAGTTAAGGACTTGCAAAATCTACTGACCATACAGTACCCAAGCGGTGTTTCACGTGACAGTAGTGCATCAACAGTATTAAAAACAGTGGCAAGCATTTTTGCTGCTCTGTATTATTTTCTACACTACTGCTCCACAAGCTCTGCAAGATCCACTGAAGAGCACTCACATTTTAGCTCTTGCTGTTTTATTCCCAGTAACCGTAGAGCAGCATATCTAAACACATTACTGTATCACGACAGGTTACAGTTTTTATTCAGTCACTGAGGCTCATTCTGTTAAGGCAGCAAGCAAAGCCAAACACAGTTACCAAGTTATGATTTCTTTACCCCAATTCAAAGGTGTATATATATAAATATATATTTCTATGCACACACACAGAGAACACTTACTTACAAAGGAATACTGAAAGAAAAAAAAAACAACAAAAAACAGGGAGGAGAGAGTCTACGCATAAAAGGATAAATCTGGAAAAAAAAAGGCACAAATCGCTGAAGTTAGCATTAGTATTTTATGTATAGCTACACTTCATTTTATTCCAGCATTTGCTTAGATTAACACAGCCTCACTTCATTTACTCCCTCACCAAATGTTTTGATAGGCACTTCAAAGGCTATGATGCCCCACAAGAAGGATGTCTTTCTGCACTTGGTGTGGGTTAAGGAGGACATAAAATTATCAGAGAGAGCATTCAAAGGAGAGATAGAAAGGGTCTGTAGGGCAAGGGGTGTGAGAAGTGACTGAAGCCCCTGGTTTTGCTCAGCCCAGAGGAGGCTGACAAGACATTCTGTGATTCTATGTCTACTAAGAATCATCACTCACCCATGTCTGCAGTGACCATGGTGGACTGATTCTCAGGTACCGAAACAGAATTCTGGTCCATGCTGCGTGAGTCTTCATTGACCTCATGCTGGCTTTGGCTGAGCTCTGACCGCAGCTCTGAATACTCATCTTCTTCCCTGGGCAAGAGAGCAAAGGGAAAAATCAAAACCTCTGATCATACAACTCTGCGAAGCTTATTTCAGACCTATAAGCTGAGCCACAGGATACAATCCAAACAACTCCAATGGCACCTTGTCTAGCCATTAAAGAAAGATTTACACCTGTTACCATTAATCAACTTTAATTGTGGTGTATCCATAGCACACATTCAGAGCAGCCTGTGTCCTGTTTCCATTACTTTAAGCCCCCAGTTCTTAACACTCCAGACTACCATACAATGACACAAGGAATGCAAAAACAGACACACACCAGAAAGAGTCACACTGCAATGCAATAACTCCCCAGCAGACCATTAGTAATGAGCACGAGTTGCTTTGATCATGTAGCTGATTAGGAATAACAGAATTTGGTCTCCTCCTCTGTTGAAGAATGCCATCAGCCTGAGTGAAAAGCAAGGTATACATACACATATCTGCGTATGCATACCAAATCCTCCTGGGAATAGGTAGGTTTTCAGTTTCTCTTCTCAAAAGGAAGAGAATGAGTACAAAACCGCTCAAGGTAACAGAAAATAAAAACCCTCAATTAGCTAGGTTTTAAGTTATCTGTCAAGCTAGTTCTACCAAAATTATTTAGGACACAGAAGACTTTAGCTAAATCCATCAGCTTTAAAAAATCAGGGCTTTCCCCTTCTGTCTGTATACAAAGAGTTCAAAGCACTGGGAAAGAAGATAAGTAATTGAATAATAGCTCTGCCTGAGAACATTTGTGAACATTTTTTCTTTTGATCCACTTGCTGATTGGACTAGAAAATATTTCCACAGTGACTCTTTTGACATTAACACATACATTGTAAATATGTGAAAAGCACCAAGTTTAGCCAGGTGCAGAGCCCCTCTGACAAGTAAGAAAACAGACTTTTTTTAACCTTCAAATCAAATGCAGAGATTTATTTTGCTGCAGTTTCAGCAGAATTGTGGATAAGAAACAGCATGAGAACAAAACTGTCTGCATTTTGAACAAGAAAGAAATAGCAAAGAGCTATCTGGGGATCTGCATATGGGAGGGGCATCTGTACTGCAAGGCTGCTCCATGTAAGATACATGGTGATGAGTGCTTCACACAGAAATATTGCAGGAGGGTTGTCTGAATTTGACAGGGAGAACAGCAGAGATGAAGGCTTGTGAATACACAGAACACTAACAGTCGCAGTCAGGCAGTGGGTGCTGCATTTCAGCAGTGGCTGCAGCAACATGAAAGACAAGCCACACTCCAGACAGCTATGCACAGCTGTCACTCCACAAAATGAACGAGTGTCTCCATCAGCTTGTCCATGCAAATCAGAGGATTACAAACAGGGAACTGTGTACAGAGTTGAATATCATCTTCAATGCTTTTCAACAATGGTGGCAACTTGGGAATATCACAAAGTTTGCACCAGGTGGGTCCCATGAATGCTCGCAGAAGAACAGAAAGAACACTGTACACAGGGTTATCAGATTTATCGAACCAATATGAGCCTGAAGGTGACAAGTTTCCTGGTTGGCAGTAACAGAAGATATCATATGAGATTTCCCTTTCTCCAAAGTGGAAGGGCAGTTCTTCAGTGGCACTGGAAGGATAAGGGTTTTCCACAACTTAGGGCTACTCACTGAACTTCTGCAGCACCACTCCTAAGACACGGGGATCACAGCCACCCTGTTGCTTCTTTTCCTGCTGCCACCATCTATTCCTGGCTGGAGAAATCAGGTATTTGTTCTCTCTGGTTTGAAGGTGCTCCACTTCCAGAATGTAATGGTTAGCTGAAGGCAGTGAAGTCCATACCAAGCTGCTCTAAGCACAAATCAGCCTGGGATCAATTTTGGAACAAAAGAAGTGTCTTTTACAGGTATGCATGCACTTCCTACTTTCCTAATGTTAGATGAAATTGAAGATTGCAGCCAAAGGACAGACGGTGAGGAAGCCTCTATCAAATACCAAATGTGGAAAAAGAAAATAAAAAGGCAATTTTCAGCAGCATTCTGTACCACTGCAGCATTCTTCCACAATGCTGGTAAGGTGCACTCCTGTCACACCTGCCAACACTGGATAGTTACATACTTCAGATGTCACCAGTTTTTAAACAGCCATTTTACTCAACAGATGTTCTCAGTGCATTCTAAGACTCTGAAATAAAAAATTCTACAGCTATATCTGCACTGCAACCCAAAGATTGACTGCTCATTTTGTATACACACCTGAAGTCTGTCTAAACTAGTTCACTTGTAAACAAAGAGCAACAAATTACAGACAATATGGGAGTCAATCAGTCAATCACTCAGTGAAGGCGGGTCTGAGGTGGTGTTCACTGAGCACAACACTACCACACCCATATCGCTATTTGAATTGAATTCAAGCAGCTCTCATCTAGAATCCAAGAGGAATCTAGAATCAAAAGCTAGAATCAGACTTCCAGGCTTGGGTATGTATGATTAGAGTGCCACCTGTTATTGCTCGTAAAGTTGTGGCCTGTTCATTCTTCTTCCTCATTAACTCTAAGACAATCTGTTTTCTGAATATATTTTATTTCAGGCTAAATGCCTTAGGTCTGAACAAGTAGTTTGCTAGCGATGAGTTATCAGCTCTTCAAAAGTTATTTCAAGTAATCTTCAACAGGCACCAACAAACAAAACAATATATGTCTGTTTCACGTAGACTATTAATAATTTTTAAGAGTTGCAGAGATGCACCCAATGAGTCACTCCCTTAGAACTGAAAACAGTACCATCTGTCCCAGTTTTTTTTTTTTTCCTGAACTTCAAGCGGACACCTGAAGAAAACTGGACAAAAAAACAGGCACTGGCCAAAGTCAGTTCAGAACCGCTGGATTACTGATGCCTTCCAAGTCGTACACACTTTGAAAGAAAAAGGAAGTAAGCACGCACTCTGTTGTTGGTCAAAGAAAACCAGCAAAATTAAAAACGTTCTCCTTACAAACTGACATAGGAAAAGTATGGGCTACATACATCCAGCTGACACTCTATCAGGAATTTCAAGCTAGCATCACTCAGTGAAGGACGAAGGCTCTGAAAGATCATGCACAAATACCACAGATTCTTCTTTGCAACACCTTTACTCTGAGTTTGACCAAAGCCTGTGGCTTAATATTAAAAGCCACCCCTTCCCATTCTCTTCCTAATGGACAAAAACAGCAAGGCACTGCCACCCAGTTATATATTTCCAAAAAAAGTAGAGTCAACTTCTAGGACTCCAGACAGCTCAACTGAAAAAAAGCATCCTCATGCCAGTGGTCCTCTTTAGTTTTTCTGCTCAAGTCATCATCTTCTAACAGATCTGCTGCAGCAGGTAAATTCTGGGTGAATTCTGGGTAAATTCTGCAGTGTCACAAATAAAGTACCAGACAACAAGATGCTCTTCAAATTGTGCAGTATCAGTACAGACAAGCCTCTTTCAACTTTAATATGAAGTAAGTTACAGCTATGCATCAGCTTTTCCTTCTTTTTTTTTTTTTTTCCCTGGTGAGGCTGGGCTTCCAAACCAGCTGAGCTGTTCAGAGCAGCAGAAGGGTGATGAGAAAACTGCAAATGAATGTTGGCTTGCTCCCACAACCACAGTGACCTCATTTTTGTTAGGAATGTTGGAAGAACGTAGTGTAAGAGCAGCAGCTAACTTCACGTGATCACACACACAGAACGTGTTATACCACAGCAAATCTAGAACAATGCTGAACAATTCTGGGGGGGAAAACGAACAAAACAAAAACCCACAAAAAGCCCCACATAAGATTATCACTACTAAGATCAGCACATCAAATATATCTGCGAAGAGGCACAGGCATCAACATGTGAATTAAGCTTTCTTCTAGACCTGGCCTTACTAAATCATCTTATCAAGAGCTATTCTGTTCTAAGCTGCTCAAAACCCCCAGTTATCACAATGAGAAAAAAAGAAAAATCAGAGAGAGGGAGTGGGGGTAGGAATAAAAACAGAGAGACAGAGAAAGGGAATATCTAGAAATGGAGACTATCAACCAGCTTACACAATCTTCCAGGACTCCCCAGGCTGTTGCAAAACTTTATTTGAACTTAAGCACTATTTTCTGCTTATGCTCTACATTCTTCTTGAGCACACTATTCACATTCAAAACAGTTAGAAATTTAAAGATAACACAGCTTTAGGAGGATAGATTAATACTCTCTATGAAACTTCATTTTCTTCTGATTGTTTCCAGGACATTTCTGTTTATTGAAAATAACCACTAAGAAGGTCACAAAGAAGCAGTACACCCAAGTTCATACTTGCAGCCTCCAAACAACACATGAAAATACTGAACAATCTGTTTTAGCACTAGGAAAACACTTAGCTATTCTGCAGAAACGTCAAGAAACCGCTTCTAAAAAGCCAAAATGTTGTGGTATCACAAGCAAAGCCTCCTCTTGGTATTACATGCAGGTGTCCTAAAGCCATATGAAAAACTCCAGTACCTCTTGTAATCTGATTTAGCAAGACAGTGTTAACTGCCGAGGCCTGGGAACATCCATGTTGCTCCAGCTGTGGAGCTCATACTCCTGATGTCCAAGGGTGGAGTGTGGTGAGTCACACCTGTCCCAGCAGTGACAGCAGTTACACAACCCCTGCTCTGTGGGATGGAACAGCTTCTGAAGGGTGACGCAAAGAAAATCCCACGCTGAATTTACAGAAAGTGGCAGTAAGAAGCATTAGTTTTATTTCTTACAATCATTGTTACAAAATATCTCTCAAATTGTACTTCTGCTTGACATTTTTAGCAAAAATATTCCTCATATGTTCCCCAAACACTGAATTATTGGACAGCCAAAGAAAACAGGGTATTCCAATCATTAAGGAAATCACTAAGAACACTTTCGCTCTTAATAGTAACACAGGAGTGAATAAAACACGTGGACCCCATAGCTGTCTGAGCGAAAGGGGCTCTCGTGGTAAAACCAAAGAGGTGCAGCACAGCAATGGTTCAGCACTTGAACCACTACTCTAACACCTTCTAAAGTCTGCACCCCAAAAGAGAAACAACTGCACTTTTTAGGCAAAGCAGCCTGCACTTGATACTGAGCTCAGTTCTCATGCCTCACTTTCACCTGCATGCATGCCTTGTTTATAGACACATTTCAACACTCACAGTACCTACCCAGTCTGCATATCTGTACTTACAATCACAGAATTACTAAGGTTGGAAAAGACAACAGAGATCTACTAGTCCAATCATAAAACTGTCCGAGGTGATTTGCTTTCATAAAAACGCAACTTGGTATCTGATGAATCTTTGTCCATTTGACTGGCGTACTGGTCAGAACATGAGCAGATTTGATGCTCAGCAATATGCAACTTGGCTGGATGGGGATGTAAAGAAGCTACTGAGGAGCCTTCCTTCAGCTTTAGGTCATCTCTTTCTTACCTCCCTGGTTTGAAATGGGTAGATGCAACTGGTCTTAAATACCCGCAATGTCTCATCAAGAGATCTTCTGACATCTAACTTGCCACAGAGACTCCAAAAAATCTCTCTTCTACAAATGATCTCTATTTTCAGAATGCTTTTCTGCTATTCAGCTCTTACACTTCAAATTTCATTTTTCAGTCATCCTTTACAGTTTGTAAAATTTCACCAGAGAGTAAGAGAGGGGAATGGGATGCGCAGACTCATGTTAAAAAGAAAGATGACTTGAAAGAAGATGAGAAGAAATTTTACATGCAGATGTAGCAAGCACAAATGAATAAGGGAGTCAACAGGATTTTTTCCAGAGATATACTATCAGTACAGAAAATTTTTGCCTTGAGAACATCCCAACTGGTGATCATCACCAGTTATAACCATTCAAAGTTTACAGTATTTATTTTCTTATATAATATTCACATCATGTAATTCCATTACTACTTTTATAATGGTATATATGAATGATGATACTTTCTCTTACAGTACAACACATTTTGTTTTGGTTTTTTTTTCATACCATTTATTTTTTTAATGAGAGGTTAAATGAGCAGTTGTAATGACTTATGCTAATAGAAAGGTTTACAATGAAAAACAAATGAAGCAAATATAACAAACTCTTCAACTAGTAAGCAGGATTAACTGAAAATGTGCTACACACATCAAGTAAACTTTACTTACAAAGGCATCTACTGTAACTGGACACTGTAGAAAATCCACAGATTCCTGTGGTTTACCTGTATCACTACAAGCTAAACTTTTAACAAGCTCTTTCCTCTCACTAGTCCAAGTGAGGAAAAGTAAGAGTTCATCTACAGCCAAATTCAAAGTTTACTTTACAACAGTTACATGATTGGTTTTGAAGGAACTACTAGTACAAGTAGATGCAAAACATACTGTCAGACATTTGATGTGTATTTCTCATCAGAAGTGATTCAATCATCTTAGGTTTCAACAGAACGCTATGGAAGGAAGTGAAAAGCTGGGGTGCAGATTGATTGGCTATGTATTCCTTTATTAACTATGGCTATCACTTTTTTAATCTCTTTGTATGTACACTAAGCTAAACAATAAAAAACAGTGCAGCGCAGTGCTCTGCTGTGCTCATTAACCTGAAAGGACAACTTGGCCACTGAGAATGCAGCACTTTCGTCCCTTCAGATGATACTCTAAACACCTGAATTATGGGCAGCTATTAAGCAGCAGCTCTAACAAGCATAGCTACACTGAAGTCACAATCAACTTACTCTTACAGCATAATTTACACCATATTCTGCATCAGTTTTTGTGTGGCACAGAATTTTCAAGGGTTTTCCATACCTTACTGTTGCTCCCTGTAGCCGATCAATCTTCTTATTTAATTCAGCAATGATGCTGTGCAGCTCTGTGATTCGCTCCTCATAGCGCAGTGTTGTTCGCTCCTGCACATCTTCGTGCTCTCTCATTAGGTGGGATTGCTCACACTAAATCAGAGAAGTAAGAAATAGAAAGGGTCTTAAGAACACGTCTGTAGAGAACAGACAGAAAGAGAAGCTGAACCCCTTTACAAGGTCGTCTTACCCATCAGATCAAAACAGCAAGAAAAAAGCACAGAAGCAAAACACTGATAAACACAAAGAGGTGTATATCTAGCAAATCTGTAGAAACTTTTCAAAAGACTATTTTAAGACTGTGTAACTGAAAGAACCTGTGATGCACAAAACACCTTCAGGGACCTCCTCAGCAATGTCTGGATTAAAACAGGTCACAAGGCATTAACCACCTTTATCATTATAAGAAAAGGTTCCAGGCTGTAACTTCTTCTCTAGGAATTGCTTTTATTACTCTTTAATGTATTACTGCACACTTTCCTTTTCAAATGCTCTATAATAGAATGTTTATTATTTCAACAATTAAGTGGCTATAGTTTGGACTGTTATTTTACATGTGCCATGAAATCCTACTTTTTCTTTCCACCAGAGTACTATTTGAAGCCTCTCTGGATCACTCTTCATGCCACTCTACTGCAATTACAGCCTCTCAACAAAGCATGTTGATTGAAGTTTTGCTTTCTAGCAGCTGCAAAGACAAAGACTTCTCACCTTTTGCTTTGGACCCCTCACATGAAACAGTCAAGCTTCCTTGAAACCACAGAAAGTTATATATTATACCAGGAATAAGAGAAAACTCACAAACCGAAGGTATATATAAAAAAACATTTTGAATTGAAAAGGTGAATTACAAGATCTTACTAGCAATTCTAAAGGCTACAATTCATAGTAATATATGAGGACCCTAAACACTGTTGCACCAAAACTTGTTTTTTTAAACCAAAAACACTGTCTATGTGGAGATAATCCCTTAAACTCTTCTTTCAGAAATACAAAACTTATACCTATACTAACAGGCATGCCAGAATCTTCATAGCTTGCTCTTAGATTTTTTGGGCCATTCACATCACAGTTTGAGAATGTTTACATAAAATGCAGCTTCAAAAATAACCATTTATGCTGAGTTTCAGTAACAACTTTATTTTACAGTTGTTAGTAAAATTAATTTCAGTACTTTTTGACTTGCAGGAATGTGCACATTGTAAGATGGTAGAGTAGCTCAAAGGTTTACAGAACCTTTCCACAGACTACAACAAAATGGCAGTTTCTTCCTCAAACTTGAGTCAAAAGCGATTTCAGCTGTACCAAGACAGAGAACATCTTACTGCTGAAGAGTAGAGCAATTGATCAAATTTTAGAAGACAGGAAACGTTCACCTAGCTTTTAGAACTTCAGGTTGAACAACCTGAATGGTTTAACTGTGTATATTATAATGACTTTTTATTGCAGGATCGCTTAAAATTATTTCTCTTATTTCTGAACATTAACACTGTGCCTAGTTGAAGTACTAATGTGGCTTCAAAAATGTGAAAGTAACAGAAAAAAAATGTTTAACGTAAATAAGATTTTTTACCTTTATAAATCTAAATTTCCTCTGATAAATATTGATATTAAAAAAAAAAACAAAAAAAAAACAGTTAAGTGCTCTCCAGAACAGTGAATTTTGTGCACTTTTTTCAGTTATAAACAAAAGGATGCTTCAGATGGAATCTACAATAATTATTTCAGACCGTAAATAAAATGCTTATCTCAACAATTTTTATCTTTATAAGCTCTGCACTGAAAAGCAGAATTTGTTTATCTTGACTGAAGATATACGGACTCTTGCTAATGGACCTCAGTCACATTAGGAGACTTGTCTTTTGTTTTCTCTAGCCATTTCACAGCCACCATTTTTCAGGATAACCATAATTTAGTGACAGACATACACTGTGAACAACTAGCAGTCTAGCAACATGATGGCAGTTTAATGTTTGATTTTTTCAAAAGGGCTCTTGGATTATCTTGGGCAAAAGTAATATCACAAGGCAGAAAGAAACCTCTGGGAGAGATAGGACTTGATGTTAAGGAACATAGATTTAGAGGCTAGGGTTCAGGGTCTAGAAATTCCAGTCAGTCACAACAAGTTTCAAATGAAAAAGACAAAAAGTATTTACACAATGGAAATATAATTTAATATGAATCCCAAAATGCAGCAATGTAAAATTATACAGATTGCTCTTTACCACTGCATATTTACCTCAAAACATGGAAAATAAACAAATGCATCTCTTGGTAGCCACTGCTAAACAGTCTGTTTCTTTCCTTTGACACTCCTCCATTCATCACTGTCTTTACTTTCTGAGCCCTCTGAGTCCCAGAACAATGACCTGCCCCTAGTTCCCATCTTTTCAAACTGTGATTTACTTGCATGTAAGTCACAAGGTCTGAAGATAAACAACTTGCACTCTTTTCCTCATCCCTTTCTTCCAGCCTCATACATAAGGTCTGATCAAAACATTAAGGGTTCTAGTGCTCCTGAAAAAGCAAATACAGGGATAATCCACGAAGAGACTGCAACAGATAAGTGATCACAGAAGTCAGGAGAAAAGTTTCTTGCACAGTTTTCCATGTAAGTGACCCTTAGCTGTTTTTTTGGTACAGACTTGAAAGGTTATTTTGATTACAGAATAAATGAACAATGCTTGGGAACTCCCTTTTCTGACCTCTTGATGCTAGAAAACAACCACCAAAGCAGAAAACAAACAAACAAACAAACAAAAAAAACTATATAGAAGAAGGATGATCATGGAAAATATTTTAATCCAAATACATTGTTGTAACATGTGACACTACTGACTATTAATGAACATAAATTCCAAACCCAAGAGACACAAACAGTGCAGACCCTGTGATAAATTTGAAGTGTTCAGGACAATAAAAACACCGCCACCAAAACCCACAAGCAGGAGTGCTAGGCTAACAGATCTCTCCTCCTCAGGCTTGCAGAGCCAATAACGCTGTCTATAGCATTGTTCAGGGAGCACGCAACTCACCACCTGCATTAGCCACAGTGTTAAACCTGCTGAACAAGTAATTGAGCATTTCAGTTTAAGAGGAGTGGCAGATTTTAGAGTGGCAATCTGTTCCTCTAATTTTAAGTATAAGCACACATCCACTGTGCTAAAGCCACAATCATGAAAACATACATGGTGAGGATTAATTAATAGGGTATATTCAGCATTTACTTAATGTGGAAAAAGAATATAAGTAAATAGGGCAAAACCCATGTGACACCAGGATATCACACAACAGAAGTAAAAATCTCTATGCTGATCTGTTGGCTCTGATGACCTGAGCATCTCTACTTCAAGTAACTGTTAAATGAGAAACTGAAGTCGTTCCATGAAGTGCAAGTGTTCTCATACACCAAGTAGTGTTGGTTATACTCTTATACTGAACTTCTGTTGTCCTTCTCTCTATTCTGAGTAACTAAAAGGAAGGAAAGAATTATGAACGCAGTAATGGAACGTACAGTTCCAGTGACAAACAATATAAAAAGTTGCAGCACAGCATTTGTTACTCTGTTCCTACAGCTCTTAAGAAACTCCAGAATTACTAGGACTAAGTACGAAGACTGAAGAGAACAGAACTGCCTTGTGAAAGAAGATGAAAATACACAATGTAGAAAGCGAACTGTCTACTCTTGAAATATTTACTGAAACTTTCAGCCTGTTACTAATTCCATGGCTCTACCATACAATTGTGTAAGTGTTTTAGGTTAACTACAGTAGGTAGCTAAACACCACACAACTTTTCTTTCTTTCCACTCACAGGAGAGCAGGAGTGGAGAAGAGTACAGGCAAGAAAACTTGTGGATCACACTAAAAACTATTCAGAAATTGAAAGAGAAGTGAAAGAAGAGAAAAAGACAACAAATCAGGCACTGCTGTGGTATCAGCACTGTGCTGGATGTAGATCTAAACACAGCACCACATGGGCTACTGTGAAGATTATCACAATTGAAGTCAGACCCCAGAGAAACTTAATGTGATGGGACACCAGAACTGAATAAATCCACAGAGGACAGGATCACAGCAGACTATTAAATGTGATGCAGACTTGCTCAGAAAGCCCATACACTCTTGATAGTAGAAAGATGAGTGCACATGAAAAACAACTGTCTGTACATGTTACCTGTGCTTTCCCTTCAGATATTTATTATTTACTACTATTAGAGCCAGGGTACTGAGTCACACTAGGCTAGTAGAAAGCACTACTTCTATTCTCATAACCAAAGAAAGACTCTGGAAGGCCAAATTACATAGAGCTGACTACTACTTACAGCAACTTTCATTCACAAGTTTAAATCAGTGCCAAATTTTACTATGATACAAAGAGACAAAGAGATCCAATGTCTTACAGAAATAATACCAGAAAGTAAGCAAATGCTTTAACAGGGACTCCACAGACTGGAGTTTTGGAAATGAGCTCTACCATAATAGAACAACCAGCAATCAGTTATATCCTTCTATAAAAATCTTGTAAAGCAGAGCTATCCAACTATCTCTCTTAACCACTTGTTTCCCCATATCACTTTCTTTCTGCAAATCCACAAGCCTTTATTCCAAAGCACTTCATAAGCCCCATGAAATGATATGAAAGGTGTTGCCAAAATGTGGTTGGTTCGAGGAATGTTTTTTTTTTTTTTTCCAGAGAGCATATAGCATGCCAGCAGGAAAATAAATAAGTAAACAAAAAGCATGTGCTGCTTTTATAAGTACAGTCCAGAAATGAGATTCAGTGCTGACCCCTGAGCATCTGAAAATGGTTATGCAGAACCTCAAACACTTCTTACTTAATGTATACCTCCTGAACCTTTAATTCATATTAGTGAGGAAGAAATACATTAGCCAGAGGCTGCCGGAGAAAAATGACATATATAATGTGATACGTATTTGGATGAATCTCTGTAGATTGGGAGGAAAAGTTCAAAAAATAACATTATGTGGAACATCAGCTTGAAGAAAAGTAATGCACTTATAGAAAGAAGAAAAGGTAAGGCAAAGTCATCAGAATCTGTTTCAGCATTTAAACGTAGCCAACTAATTGAATATATAAGCTGTGCTTCTTTAATGACCTTAAAAAAGAGTATTTAAATGACTGTTTAAAAATGGCAATTTAAAAAATGACCATTTTAGACTTTCATTCACACCCCAAAAAGTTTCTACTCGCTCAGAAAAAAAAGTGCTATAATATTAAGACTTCATAGAAACTGTTACTTAAAAAGTACTTTTTTTTCAAACAACAAGTGCATCAAGGCTTCTCGTCAGCCACAGACACATCACTAAGCCAGAAATGTACAAATGATCACCTCAGTATGACTAGTGAGCTCAGTCAGACTACTCCCCTAAAGTTTCTCTACTCCTATCAAAATTTCTCTTCAGTCTCACTCCCATAACTTCACAGTTTTCCTTGTGGTTGTGCACACAGATGTGTTTATTTTAGCATGGAGAAATGTACAGCAAAAGACTTGAGATATTCTGAAAGAACAGATATTCTGATTTTATGTTACTCACAGTTCAGGCAACTGTTAACACTATGGTTCTATTTACAACTACAAAGCCCAAGATCATGGAAAAAAAAACACCAAGGTGAGAAATCCAGCACTATACGCATGCACAACTGCTAAGCACAAAACAAAACAAAACAAAACAAAACAAAAAATTACGCTATCCAAGCACAGTCACCATCAGTGAAGATCCAACACTGCAGAAGAGCACCTACAAGGTACTCTTCAATGGCTGATATGTGTTACCTTTTAACAAAGAGCTGGGAATAAATGTAGAACACCAACAAAAACCTGTAGCTAGCACAATACCCTGCAGAGTTAAAAATAACAACCAGGTCAGCACAATCATACAGAACGATAAAGACTTTTTGGGTATACTGGACAGTTTAATGATTGCCAAATGCAGCCTAACAAAAAGCTGTACCTTATGAAAAGGACCCCCCTTCAGAGAGCAGTGTAAGTTAAGACAATTTCTGATCTAAGGATTGTAACTGGTAAGTGATGTGCACGTCTCCAGCTCACAGATCAAAGGGAATAAAAGGGACAATGTTTTTTACTTCAGAATGCTGCACTGATGGGTTGGAATCAGAGTATCGTTTACAAGCCTCAAAACAGCTGAAAAAAAATATAAGAGAATGTTTGAAGGACTGAAGCAAAGGCCTTCAAATGTGGATTGTTTAAATACTTCTACATCTGTCCTGAGTTTAAATAATACAAAGATAGAAGACTATCAAAATGACCTGATACCAGAGACTCTAAACTTGGAGAATCACGGCATGGCTGAGCTTGATCTCTTGAGGTCACTTCTCCAAACCCTATCTACTCCAGGAAGGTCAATACAGCAGACCAGGTCCAGATGGCTTTTAACTACTTCCAAAGATGGAGAATCTGCAACCTCTTTGGGTTAACAGGTTAAGTTGTGATACAAAATGCTTTCTCTGGCTCTCTGCAAGCACAAATGAATACATATTCTGTAGTTGTTTTAAATGGTAAAGTACTTACAAAGGCTACTTGCCAGAGTAGTAGTTCCTGAAAACAGGTGTTTTTTTTTGTTTTGTTTTGTTTTGTTTTTTCCATAGGAGAAATATTAGATACAGCAGTTATATCCCTGTTTGCATTTACCTATCTACATTAATATTTTTTTTTCAGATCAAGATAAAGAGCCAAGAGAGCATCAGAGCTTAGATTTTCCTCTCATTTAATCCTTTGGCTTTGTACTGACTGTTTTCCACAACAGAGATATATACACTGGTTTCCTAGAAGCTAGTCTGAGATCACTAATCACTTCTCACATTAACGCCAAAGTGCTGAGCATTTGGCAATAGCTTATGATCAGTGCTTTTTTGTTCTCTACAGATCCCACCCAAGATTAAAACACTCTGTGATCAGCTCCTAATGCACTGAGAACTACAGTTTTTATTTTCTAGAATATTTCAAAGCACTCGCTATCAAAAGAGGTTGTTTATGTTGGCTTCAAACAAAAACAATCCAATTATTTCTTGGTAATTTTAAAATAATATTATTAACATGTGAAACTTAAAACCCTCGGCAGTTACGTTTCTTACGGTCTTAAAATTCTTTTCACTCATGACACTGTTAAGATCTTTCATCCTCCCCCCACATATCATACAGCTCCATAAAGAACAAGGACAGTACAAAATCACTGCCCATCTTCAGAACTTGAACTGTTGCTCACCTGTGCTTTTGCCAATTTCTTTTCCAACAGGTCACGCTCTCTTTCTGTCTGTTGCAGACGTTTATTAAGCTCCACTATGTCTCCCTTTAATGATGCCAGGGCTGCTAAATGAAGCTGGAAGACAAAAGATAGACAAAAAATTAACCTAGTCACAAGTCCTATAGCAGAAGAATTTGATAGAAGATACACTATTATACAGCAGTCACAGCACCTGTGCATTTCTGAGTAGTTAACAGAACTTTAGAATAACAGAAGTCAAAAATCATCTTACATACTCCTACACCCTTTTAGCACTGAATTGCCCCCTTCAGACAGTCTGTACGCTTATTCATCAGAAAACACACTGTAAGGAAAAGTACAACGAAAAGTAACTCAGCTGGGAATGTGTGAATTACTCCTAATGCTAGCTTGAAAGAATTCAGCCTGAACATTGTTATAACACCTTACATTAGATGTCAGCTCAGATATGTATTATAAAAGAAGGTGTGTCATGTTTTGATACGTTTGGAGATAATAAAGTTTATCAGTGTACTGAAGAGAATAACTTCATGCATATGATTCAAGTACCATTGAGCTTCAAATGCTTCCAGCCTACTGAAGCTACACTCTAAGAATGTGAACTGTTTTTCTGCCTCCAAGAGATTATTTGAAAGATTACCTGAAAGATGCTTATCTCTGCTGGTATCTGTGCTGTGGTGACAGTGATGGGACACAGGGGAACAGCATGGAACTGCATCATGGGAGGGTCAGGTGGGTGACAGGAAGAGGTTCTTTGTACCAGAGGGTGGTAGACATGGAACAGCTTCCCAGGACAGTGGGCACAGACCGAAAAGTAAAGTTAAGGAGCATTTTGACAATGCTCTCAAACACAGGATCTGAATTCAGGGTGGTGCTGTGTGGAGCCAGGGTTTGGACTCAATCCCTGTGAGTCTCTTCCAACTTGGGACACTGTGATTCTGTGTCTACTAAGAAGCATCACTCATCCATGTTGGCAGTGATCATGGTGGACTGATGCTGTGATTTTGTGATACTGTATTTAACCAATCACATGCGTAAATATATATAGGATAAATAACATAATTTAATTATGTTAGCTACATAACGTAGAAATGAAGAATAAATTATAAAAAAATCTTATAAAAAATCCAACGCTTAGAACTCATTCTTACTCTTGTTTCCCTCAATATCCCTTTCATCACTACAGCACAGGTAGCAGCTAGAACTCGATGACCCATACTGACAACTACAGCAGAGAAGTCCATGAGGAAACTAGCCAGTATTACTGAAGTCATTCTTTGTAGTAGTATAGAAACATCACTAAGTTATACTGGAAGTGAAAACTAAAGAGATCCTTCACACTATCCAAGTAACTCGGCAAACACTGCTCTGCTGACAAGACTCAGACTGAAACACAAACAGTGCTTCTAGACTTGCAGCCAGTTTCAGTTTTTCACACAGTTGGCCACTTTATGGAGTGAGGCTCTTTTAGATCACTTTTCTTCTCCCATTTCCAGTCAATCTACCAATGAATCCCATTCTGGTATCAGTTTTGCCTTTATACAATACCAAAAACCAGCAAAAACACCTGTGTTCACATACTGATATGTGAAAGTAGTTGTAATAAGAAAAGAGACTAGATTCATTTACAGACAACTCCTCCACATACAGTACATCCACTGTTACAGAAAAGGCCACTTCTAGCATGAGGACATGAATGTACGAAGACTTTATATGTGAGTTCTGCCATTTTAACTACAGAACAACGGTGTGACTAGAAGCTCTGGACATCCTCATTTGTCAGCTGTCTAAAATACTTTCATTACATCAGCTGCAAAACATTTTGCATGCAGTTATTCATTTCAGCATAATAAATGCACATATGCTGCTTTATGCTGTTTTATGTTTAAGGTTCTTAAGGCAGTTTCATTTTTCAAGTGAAAAAACAGTAGTTCAGGCCTGCTGCAGCCATATGCTGTATATCTCCTTTCAAATATGCTGTGCTGAAATATCTTAATAAGCCCAGAAACTCCCTGAATCTTAAAGTATTCTTGGCCTTTGGAGTAAGGTTGCCCTTCCTACCACAGGAAATCATGCACTGCCTTTAAAGTCAGGAGAAACGAGAACCAGCCAAAGTGTACCAATCTGCTCATAACTGACTTGCTATTTTCAGGAAAGATGGTGAATTTCCAAGTCATCATTTTACCATTTTCCATTAACAGAGGAGAAATTTAACAAAGCCCACCAGTTTGTTCATCAGATCTTGCAACCTTCATCACAGCTTTCAAATCATAGGTGAAAAAAATGGCTACAACTCTCTAAATTGAACAAAATAATGGTACGTAGTCAAGTAAGGATAATTCCCTTCTGTACACCATAATTAAATGATCACCAGCTGTGGTTTTAATTAAATACCACACTTACAGTGTTCATACGCACAGAGCTGAAATATAAAATGACACCATCAATTTAAAAATCTCAATGAAAAACTACTTGCTCTCAGTGGAAGTAATGAAGCTAAATTCCTACGCATCTGCCTTTGTTACTGTCACACACCAGGACCAGCCCAGCTCTTCTTTGTGTCCCCTGCCATTCCAAACCAGGTAAGAACCAGCACCAATTCTGTCTAGCTTAATAGCAACACTGCTGCTTGGCCTGGACTGACAACCCCTGCCACACAAGGGATGCTACACAGCAGATGGATGGTTATCTGCCCCTTCAAACAAAGCAACAAAAGAACTGCTTTGCTAATAAAAATTGTTTTTGCTATCCAAAATGATCCTTTCCTAACTTGATCTACATGCTTAAGAAAAAATAAAAAAGAAGAAAAAAAAAGAAAAATCAGTGTAACAGAAATGGCAGACCAGCCAATGAGAAGTTACTACACAGAGAGAAAGGCTGCTCCTGGCACTGCTCAGTTTCAGCACACCTAGTACAACGCAGCAGTAAAAAATACATAAGTGGTGCCTCCAGCTACTACTGTGATAGAGTACTCTTTGTACAACATACCAGTCTAAGCATTCAAACAGCTCCCCAAAAGACCCAGCTGAGCACCATGGAAAACAGTCTGCAGCCAATGCTGTGAATAGATTTTATACTGATCCAGCACAGGAAGTAATAAATTCTCACTAAAAAAAACACACAATGTGATGCCAATGAATCTAAACTGTTCAACAGGACAGAAAGAACAACACATGTAAACGCAATGACTGAAAAGTAATCAGAGGCTAAAAAACTGTCTATCTACAACCAGCAAAGGAAATAAGAATTCATTCAGTAAAGAAAGTAAACACACATCATTAATAAAAAATGCAACACCTATCTTACCTTAAAAGCTATAGTTTCTACAAAATTTTACACGACCACAAGAATAGGCTGATTTACTGAAACATACAAACTGCACAATCTTGCCTTTTTTTTTTAATGACATATATATAGGTGTAGTTATTTTTATTTATACATACCCTCCAGGCATGGAATTGCTAAAACATTCAGGTCAGAGAATACTGAACTCTGAGACCTTCTCCTCTATTTCCATTTATATTTTGCATGGTTTAGTGCAAACAACCCACAGCACAGACTGTTTGTGTGTTTTGCTACAACTCACTCAATGGAGTGCTGTATACACAAACATACCTGATCAGATGTTCATAATGCTGCCTGATCTCTGAAAAGCTACCAAATGATTTGTTATCAAATGTCATTACACAAGATTTGAAAATCCAGGCTGCTTTGTAATATGAAAGTTGGGGAGTTTTTAGTACAGCCTGCAGTTCTGTCAAATTTCATTCAAAACGACAGAAAGGGCAAAAAAAGCACCCATGTGTTGTATTTTCTGACGCCCATCATAAAGGTGAGGAAACCCAACCTACTAGAATTTACAATTACAGACAAGGAGATAAATAGGTAACATGAGTTTGTAATGATAAGCATTCAGGCAGAAATATAAACCTCTTTTTGTTTTTGCATTCAGGATTTCCAGAGCTGTACACTGGTAACTCTCTACTTAATAGTAGGAGACAACGGCGTCAGGGCTAGCCCAGGAAAAGCTTAGACAAGGTAGGCATTCAACTGCTGA
Organism: Callipepla californica brunnescens; assembly: GCA_023055505.1. NCBI lineage: Eukaryota > Metazoa > Chordata > Aves > Galliformes > Odontophoridae > Callipepla > Callipepla californica. The sequence goes on along the minus strand of JALIRH010000023.1, from coordinate 2,355,314 downwards.
GATGGATGAGAACACGTCACACTAACACATAACAACTATGCTGAAACCTTACACAGTGAAAAAGGAGGAATTTACACAGAAAAATAGTTTGAAAAATTACACCATAGGTTCGCACCACTAGGAAACATCTTTAGAAAGCAGCAAGACAAAAGATAGCATACACAAAGCTTTAGAGCTTTCATCAGAGAGTAGCTAAAAATTTGAGTACATAGGGAAAGTGCTGTCAAGTTTACGTTTCATCAGATAGCACAGATACAGGTCCACATGCAAATAATACTTAATGTGACTGTTATGTGAAAAAAAAAAAAAAAAACTAATAATTTTTTTCTTCAGTTCTAAACATGGTTTTTTTCCTCCTTTTCTTGCACATGATCCATGGAACGTGCATTTTCATGGTACAACTGATGGAATAAATATATTGAAGCCCATTTCTGTGAACATACTGACAAGGTGAAATGGAAAAGTGAAAAGAACAGCCACATCCCAGAAGCAGTGACAGGACAGCTCAATATTCCCTGGACCATTTCAGCTGCGTGACCTCTAGCGTGCAGCCCTGAAATATCACAGCCAGCTGCCCTGTAACTAATTACCTACGGCAAAGTCAAAATGTCTAAAAAAAGCAATTTCATTGAACTGCTGGATGCCATAAAAAAATCTATGTTTCAAACAACTGTTATGTGTTAATGAATTAAAAAATTCAACGACGTACAAAGCAGGCATTTTGTGACTATCCTGCTGAAGCAATGGTTGTCATATTAGACACTATATAGTTACATCATGTGATTGTGCAATATTAAAAAGTAATGTGCTAACCCAAGCCAGAAAGGAACTATCCAAATTGTAGAAAAACAAAGACCAAATGTTTGTAAGGCATACTTAGTTTTAATTCAAAAAAGCTGAAGAAGACATAAAGTTTAAGTTATTTATAAACAACTTAAATAGACATACATATTTTTAAACTAGAAATTAACATGTCTGGGCACTTCATGCAATTTTTAGTATTTCAGTGTATTTCTTAACAAACAAACAATCAAACCATACGGGGCTCAAATGCACCTTCAGCAAAGTGTAGCTGACACATCAGAAGGAAGGGACAACACCCAGAAAGACCTCAACAAACTCAAACGACAAGCCCATGAACCTAATGAGGTTCAACAAAGCAAAGTGCAAGGTTTTGCACTTGGGTCAGAGTAATCACAGATACGTACGCAGACTGGGAGAAGAACGCGAGAGTAGCTCTGCGAGAACAACCTGGGGATCCTGGTGCATGAAGAACTGAACGCTAGCAACAGAGCGTTCTTGCAGCTAGGAAGGCCAATGGTATCCTGGGCTCCATCAGGAGAGGGGTGGACAGCAGGGACAGGGTGCTGACTGTACCTCTTTACTCCGCCCTTGTGGACCCACCCCATCTGGAGTACTGTGTGCAGGTCTGGGGTCACCAATACAGGAAAGATGTGGAGCTGTCAGAGAGAGTCCAGAGGAGGGTCACAAAGATGACCAGAGGGCAGGAGCACCTCATTAATGAAGACAGGAGCTGGGCTTGTTCAGCCTGTAGAAGAGAAGGCTGCAAGGAGTCCTCACTGCAGAGGAAAATATGCCAGGATTGTTCAAAAATGTCATAGAACAGATAATCTGACACTATTCCAGAGCATGACCAGTTTCAGAACATCATTAAAAACAAAAGACACATGGAAAATATCTTCATTTGAAAACCTACTCAGGCAATTCACACTTGATAAAGAGAGCATGTGTGAATTTGTACTTCACGAGTCTGCCTGAGAGCTAGACTGATGGCCCTATTCCTACTACAGCAGATGTTCACACCTTCCTGGGAATTGAATTTTGGAGACTTGAGGAGAAAGATCCAAACACACGGCCCAGAAGTAACCAAAAGATGCAAACTTTTGAAGCTGGAGACTGCAGAGGAAAACTACGCTTTGCAGAGTTTACTTTTTCTGGAATTCTTAACAATTTTAAGTGTCCTACTGCAGAGCAGCCCACACATCCACATCGATAGGCTCTCACCTAACTTTTCCATTATGTTCCAAGGATCAGCCTTGCTTTTGCCTTCAAAGGAGAAGCCCACTGCCATTTCCATTCCCAGCTATTTGCAGGGAGCAGTAATGCAGGGAACAGAAATGCAGCGGTGAGAAGATCCTGCCTGGGACAAAACACTGTCTTCATTTCATCTTAACCTCAACACACTGTCTGCAATCACTGGGCAGCCTTTCTTTAATTCAAAATAATAATTTAAAAATGATAAAACACCACTGTAAGCTAGAAAGAGCATTCAATGGTTATGGCTAAGCAGAATTTGATCACACTTCAGTCTATTTATTAGCGTTCCTACTGCCCATACAATTTCTGGCTAGAGGACTCTTAATACAATTCAAACAAGATAAATTAACTGTTTTTATCACTCTGAATTGAACACAACCAACAAATCTGAACCAAGGAGGGAGAAAAACAGAGAGGTTCAAGGCAGATTGTTATCTCCTGTAAACCCCTTTCTCTGCTCCTCTCCAGTTTTCAAGGATCACCCTGAGGCAGCAGGAAAGAAGGGGATAACTAACCCCAAGAACGTACATCACTCAGTTCACTGCATGAGGCATTACGGTGGCCCAGCTTCTACTGATGGTTACAACAAATGTCAGAGATGCCATATACATGAATTTGTTTTCCAACAGCCCTGTCATTTGTTTCTATCACATTAACTAGCTCTTTCACCTTCAGTCTTTTCCAAGAACAAACTAGATCTTGAGAAATAGAGAGTGCCACTTGAGAGACAGAAAAAATAAACGACATTTCTTAGTAGCAAAATGATGCTTCCCATAGTTTTGGGGCAGATCTCAGTCATTTTGACTTGCAATTTCTACCAGCTATCCTGTTCAAATCTGGACCTGGAATTTTGCTACAGGGGACTGACTTCGTCAAACTTAATGCACACTATTCGCCAGGAAAATCACCTGTGCTACTACCTTAGTTCCCCTAGGAAGCTTCCATGGTTTCCCTCTAGTTATGCACAAAAAACTTTTGTTATAAGATTTTTTTTAAATTGTTATTAATATTATTTTGAGTACTGCATGCACAGACAATATCCACACATTTCATCATTTCCAGACTTCTCCTGCTGTGCATTTTCACTGTCTCCTCTTTCTATTACCAGGCCAGTAACAAGGGAAAAAATGACTGATTTCTCTGGGATCCCTGGGATTAGATGGCAAACTCTTGGAGACTTTGTGTTATTTCCTGTCAGCATTTCTATTGCATTGGGTGCTATTAGCTAAACAACAATTTTAACAAATAGAAAATAAATCACTGTTAAAAATGTAGCCCTGATAATTCTCTACAATGAAACACTTCTAGAAATTTGCATGCTACAAAGGTTCAAAATGTGAGTTACTCTAAGACTGTCAGAGGAGTTTGCTTGCAACAGACAAGCATTTGTTTAGCCAGATTCCAGCAGGTCAGTCATTTGTTGTTGTGCGCTGTTTTGTTTTTTTTAACACAAATAAACAACTATCCTCAATTCTTAAAGAAAGTGCCTTAAAGAAAAATCCCCAGCACAACAAACATTTCTTCTGACTAAAAGCATTCTATGGATCTATCTCAATTTTAAGTTTTTGCTGTCTATGGCGTAGCTCATTCAAAACAAGCCACTCATTGAAAATCTAGTTGAAAACTTATTCATCTTTCTGGAAAAACAACAATAACAAAAAAAAAAAAGAACAAAAAAAAAAAAAACCAACAACAACAAAAACACTCAATCAAACAAAAAACCAAAAATGAAAACACCGCATTAATGCCACTAGCTTCAATAGCATTGCTGCCAGACTAAGCCAGTGAGCTGAAGGACTGAAAAACTGAAGGTAGTCTTCAGCATCTTACAGTCCTTCAGCACTGGTTATCTTCATGTTCATATCTGCTACCAACCACCAGAACACCTTACGCTGGATTTCTGCATGATGCCCAAAGCTCCTTCCTAATGCCATCTCCCCATAAGGAAGCAGACAGCACAGCACATTTACGAACCAGGCTTTCTGAAATAAATTCAATTTACCTCAATGTGTTTCTCTTTTTGAGTCACTACAATGCTAATTGTTTAAGCAATGGAACCTTAATTGCACAAACCACTGAAAAGGTCAAAATAAACATTAATAAATGTTTATTATCAATTACATAAACAGAGACAAGACTGCAAAGCTGGCACACTTCCATCTGTTTACCAAATAAGAATTTACATAGATAGGTTTTTTTTGGTACATTAGTAACATCTGGATACATTACCCCATTCAGAATGAATGCTTTCCTTTGTTGTTCAGTGCACTAATAACCCAACACAGTATCATTGCTGCGTCAGCACAGTATCTTGTTTAAGTGGCTCCATTTTTTTTCCCAACCATTTATGTTGCAGGCCTCTCCAACTATAGATGCCTATAGCTGCCAAATTTGCAGCAAACTCTGTGTCAACAGCATGACAAATTCATAACAGAATATTTGAAATAGTGATAGCGATCAGTAAAGACTTCATCAAAAGTAACTCAAAGGTATAAGTAGCCAGTAATCACAAACCTGAAGGAAATACAACTGCCACTCACAAATGCAATGTGTAGAATTTAATTCTGGTTCACAATTCTGTACAACTCATGGGTGGGAAAAGGTATCCAGCAAACCACAGCACAAGATTAAATCTGCTTCGCATAACCTCTCCTCCAACAATGAGCTCATTTTCATTCTTTTGTATTGCAAGCTCAGATGTGGGGACTTGACAGATGAGATATAGCTATTCTTCTAGTGAGGATGCCTCCTTTTTTCAAATGATATAAAAAAATCCCTTGTTTATCATGAAAAGAATGCATAAACTTTTTCTTTTTTATGTCAAAATTATCTACAAACTTAAGAGCCATCTTCTAACCAGATATAACAGAGTATTTTGGTAAAGAACACTCATTTTATATATTTTCTCTCCATTTTCACAGAAAAAGCATAGAAGATTGAAGTATTTCTAGAGTGCTTAGTAGACAATTCAGCTTCACTGTAACTGATATGCATACACATTCAATTTTTTTACTTAATAAATGAAATGACAGACACTTGTAACTAGCCAAGTTTAAAGTTTCAGTCAAACAAAAATTAACCAATTAATTAATTAAATATAAACTGTTGTAACATTCTGAGATTTGTCTAGGTAGTATTTCCACCATTACGCACCTTTCTCCACCAAGTGCGAGACAGGTTCATCTCTTATTTTGGCCTCTCAATGCCAAATTTGACCCACACTTCACCCATGCAATTCTATGAAATAAACAGGAGTTGCATAGATATTTATGAGTCCAGAACATAGTTTAATGGAAAGTGCACGCCTCCCATGAGACTGTCATTCTCTTCTTGACTGTAATTTTCTGTGCTTTAAATCATAAAATAGTAACACGCACAAAAAAAAACCATTACTGATTCTCCAAGGAAGTCATGGCAGAACAGGGAGTTATTTCTAAAAAATGTCATAAAAATGCATTTTTTATGTTTATATAATACAAACGCAGGCAAATGTATGCATATACACAAACACACACACACGATCAGGGGTCAAAATTTATATTTTAAAGGCATTACACATGCCACACAGCCCACTTAGCACTTCATATCCTTCATATGACCACTTTCATTAACATACACAAGAAAAGACTCGCAGTGAACATGGGTCATAAAGCGCTTTCAAGCAGTAACTGGCACAGCCATAAATTTACATAATGTTCCGGAAATAAATCTTGTGCTCTCTGCTGCCTGTATAGGAACATCAATCTTAAGAAGAATACAATACAGTATCTCCTTATCTGTTTAAAGCAGGGGAAATATTTTACTCGTGTTAATTGTCCTGACAGAAAAGAATCAACACTGCATTAATCCATTTAACACATGGCTTATTTCGCACCCCTGTACACTACACAGGCAAAATGTTTGCCCATAGTAACTCTAAAGCTACTCCATGTTAAATCTTCATGAGGCATGTTCCTTCCTCATACAGCATTCCCACTTGAGTCTTTATATAGCATATGGCATATTTTTCATTTGTATAATCCGGCAGAATTAAAGTGGAAGTCTACTTTTTCCATAGTGCATGGCTTTAACACTAGTGCTTCACAGTTCAGGTGAAGCGTCATTTTCTTTTTAATTTACACTTTTAATGTTACTTTCTGTGGGTTCTAAAATTATACTTTCTGTATATGAAAAAAAAGACTCCATCCTCAAGCAATTTCCTATTGAAGCAATTTGCCCCAAGAAGTGCTACATCAGGCCATACACAATCTGGTGGCCCAGTGTCCCACCTCTGATCATTAACAGAAGTTAACAGAAAGATGTGAGAAACAGGTATGCATCTGTTAATGCTTCCCAGTAATGCCTTCCATGTCCTGCAAATCACGGGTAACATTTCCCCTTTGATCTTTGTATCACTCATCAGTTTACAGTGCCCTCCCCCAAAACACACAGCTCTTTTCCTCCCTTACCATCTCAAGCTGACACGCCCTAATGTATTTAACAGAGCAGCTTCTCTTCTGATCCTCCTTTCTGCTCTTCTTTGGAGAGCTTTGTTTTTACACTTCTGGTGCTCAGTACACCGCGGCCCTCTGGGACAGTCTGTGGCAGCACAGGTGAAATGGCTAACCATTTTCTGCTGTCAGCAGCCTAAATCTACACACATATTACATCATTGGCCTCTGCTGTATTAATATCTGGGTCAATCTAGCCTGTACATAAGCAATCCTGTATTCTCAAGCATACCCTGGGGTGTACTTCACAGCTCTTTGCAGTGAAGTTCCAAGCTGTTCTGCCCCTCCCCAGCTGACTGTATCAATTGCAGGAAAAAATGTTTGTCTTTAGGAGAACACAGTGGGAAGGGCATTAGCTGTTTCCTCTCTACCAGCTGTATAGGACCTAGCTTAAGCTGAAGTATTTTGGGACATTAAGAAGTACTGACAACCACAGAAACAAGCATCAGTTAAAAACACAGAGAAGTGTCTGCAGAAAGGGACTGTCTATGAATCCTGGTAATAGCTCATAGTGTGAAAGCAAGAACACATTATGGGTCTATGCCCATAATAGGCATAGAAAAAAGTGAGAAGCTAACTTCCAGGCAACACTCTCATGTCACTTAACAGAGTTGATAACCATCCAAACCATTCACAGTCTAGACAGCATTGGATAATTTTACTTCTGTGCTTCATACATCAACAAAACAAAATGTCATCATTTACATTTTGACAAATCACAGAATCACTTGGATTGGAGGGGACGTTACAGCCCACCCCATTCCAATGCCATTCCATGCCCAGGGCTGTGACCCACCAGCTCAGGCTGCCCAGGGCCCCATCCAACCTGGCCTTGAGCACCTCCAGGGATGGGGCATCCACAGTTTCTCTGGGCAGCCCATGCCAGTAGCTCCCCACTCTATGAGTAAGGAATTTCCTTGTAATGTCTCAATCTATGTCCTATCAGAAACATGCAGCACCAGACAGAGAGCTCAGTTCAGGAAAAACACATCAGTATGTAGCCAGCATCTGCCTCAAATAACATTCCCCTCCACTGCAACAGAGCCAGCTAATTAAAGGAAATATCTCGTTCACACAGCTGTGCTCTTTTGATATCCAAGCCATCCACAGGCTACACAGTGTCAACCACAAGCCATAGTGTTCACACAGAAACAGCAAGGGCAACCGGGGGGCTGTACCTCTTCCATTAATCCGCAGTTTCAGCCTGAACTCCTTCCATCCCCATCTGCTCAGTTACAGTTCTCACAGCTCCTGACATTTTTTCTGCATCCTTGCATTTCTGGTTTCTTGTCTTTCCTACTCAGCAGTCCTTCCCCACATCTTCTTCACCAAAGCTTCAGGACTCTCAACAGCCATGTCCTCCCTGCCACCCTGCTCAGCAGAACCCCTAGTACAGCAGCTGTTCCCAATTAGTCCTGTGGTTTCTCTAAGGAGGGAATTAGCCTCTCATTAACCCCTTCTCTCCAGCTCTTATGCACTAATATGGTTATTTGTCTAATTGCTGCCAGCAATTAAGATTGTCTCCTACTTCTGTTATAATCCCAAGCACACAGCAGACACAGCACACCCAGCAGCCCTAGACAGGTTTGCCAAAGACTGCCTAAAGTTTCTTTAGAAACTAAAATTAACAAGCACATGCTTAAAAAAAGACTTTGTGATAAAGAGATGGTTTACAACAGTAACAGCAGAATCTGAAGAGCAGCAATGTTAGAAAGCAATTCACCATTTCCACGTTTTTCAACCTGGCTGAAGTTGTGATGTGACAAATCAAATGACAGAATATTTCACAATACGTAACTGTTCTTTGCAATGCCCACTTCCCTGAATAGGTTAAGAAGCAAAATATGAACACTTTAAAATAGAAGTTACAGTTGTGGAAAACATTAATTAAGCTGACATTAATTCTTGACAAGGATACTCTTACTCTGCAGTAAGATGGAGCTCAGTCCTTTTCTAGCACTACCTCAGTCCCCTCATAGTTCTCGCAGAGTCTACTTTCAAGTAAGACAAAAACATTTTGTCTGCTCTTAGAATATACACAAGAAGGTAGTTGGTAACCTTTTTTTACACAGCTTTGCTTCAGTTGATTGATTCTCTGAGGTTTTAATTTGTCATGAGATGGATTCACCAGATTTTACACCAATGGGTTCTTGAAAAATAGCCAAGCTTTAAACAACTCACCCAGATCTCATAGCAATCCCCAAAGCGACCACTCAGATATAAGCAACACTTATTCAAACCTAACACTGAGCAGCCAAATGCAAACACGTCTCATCCTCATCTCCCTGGTGCTCATGGGAACAATTGCAGGGTAGCACTCTGTGCTTGCTATGAGGTTTTCTGCTGTACAGCAAACTACACCATCAAGGGTTCTTCTACTGCAATCCAACCAGCAGATCTACTGTTTCCATTTTGGAGGAAAGCTCTGCAGAATCTGAAGGCCTCAGACGACTGATCCCAGAATGTATTCTCAGCTGGTTACTCAATTTCCTTACATGAACCTAAGACGGTTTGGGTCCCTTCCTTCTAGCTACATAGATGTTGAAATTTCCGGTAAGACTGGGGAACAAGCTGAAAGCAAACCAAAAGTTTCCTTCTGAGGAAGAATGCTAGCAGCTTCCCTTGTGCCTTGGGATCTCAACTTGGTGCTCTAAAAGACAGTTTGATATCATCCACAAACCATATCTCAAAGTAACCTGAAAAAAAAAAATCCAACCCACAGAAAGGGTGGAGGAAAGTCACTTCTTCCTCTTGTTCTACAGTTCCTGTAATAGACTGTATTTGAAAGTCTGTGCCACTCTACATTAAAAAACAAAACAAAAAAAAAATCTACCTACACCGTATCTTGCTAGAGTAAAAGAAGTTTCAACTTGTTAGAACAGCTACTTCTGAGGCCTGGACTGAGACAGAAAGTTTTTATTTCACCAAACTTTCATAGTGGAGATAAACCGAGTCTCAGTCCTACTGTTACCTCCACTCTTTAAAATGAAACGTGTTCAGTGCAGATCAGCTGGTAAGGCAATGTGAGTCTTACTGCAGTTTTGCATGTTCCATTCCACATCCAGTCAAACTTCAGTGCAGGTGTTTCTTGAAGGGAAGCAGGTATGGAGTGCAGGATGAGATTAAAGATTTCACCAGTTTGAGACCACCATTTGAATTTCTCAAAATTATCTTCCCAAATAACTCTAGAGAAAATATTTCTGTAAATGTAATTTGTAGCCTTCTTTAATACCTGTTATTGAGATTTATCTGGTTTCAACAGAAAAGTACCACAAAAATTTACCATCTGCTTCTCTGAGCTATAATCATGCACAGCTCATACACATTCAAAAGCCTCCAGTGAAGCTCTATTTACAAATGCAGATCTGCAGCAGTATTCTCAATGTGCTTTGGATTAAAGTTTGATTGAGATCAACCTTCTTAAAACTTCTTGCTGAGGCCAGGTCCAGCTACCTGACAAACACATGAGACTGAAGGGTAATTCTGCAAGACTGCAACATGTAGGATACCACAAGACCACTGATCTCCCCTATTTTCCAACCCCGTTTTTTTAATTTGGACAAAAATTAATGGACTACTGTTAGAAATGAGTAGGAATGCGTATGCATCTTGGCTAATAGAGCCACTTCCGAGTCAAAGAAGCCTTAATTCAGTAGTGGTGACAAAACTTTCTTGTGACCTGTTCTGTGGGCCCTCCTGCAGGCTGCAGCAACAGCTCACAGCTTCATTGTCTGGCTGCGCATGAGCACCTAAGGAAACAATCCAAACTGTGTCCAGCTCTGGACTCCTCAGTTCAAAAAAGACAGGGATCTCCTAGAAGGAGTGCAGTGGAGGACCACGAAGATAATAAAAAGCCCGGAGCATCTTTTGTATGAGGAAAGGGTAAGTAACCTGGGTCTGTTCAGATTGGGGCAAAAAAGACAGGGGAGTCTGATAACTGTTAATAAATACCAAAAGGAGCGGGGAGGCAAATGGATAAGGCCAGTCTATTCTCAGTACTGTGTAGTGATAGGACAAATTAGTAATGACCCAGAACTTGAACACTGGAAGTACCATACTAATATGCTGACGAACTTCATTACAGCAAGAGTGAAAGAGCACCAGAACAAGCTGCCTGAGAGGTCACAGAGTCTCCTTATACAGAGATATTAACAACCTGTCTGTACGCTTATCTGCAATACCTATTATGGGGAACTTGCTTTAGCAGGGGCGGTTGGACCCAATGATCTCCCAAGGTCCATTCCTACCCTGCAGTTCTGTGATGCTGCGAGACTCGCAGCTGTACAGCTTACATACACTGACCCTGCAGTCACTCCGTGTCTTTCCAAAGGTTATGATGGCAGACTGTGTGCACTTGGTCTGTAAACTGTGCTGTGAATTAGACCACCCTGCTCTGAATTTATATACTTCAGTTTCCTGAGATTTAAGTTAGCTGCTTTTCCTCAGCAGGGACATTACGGGCTTTCCTCTTCTAATTAATAGCAAATGTTCCATTACATTAGAAAATCAGAAACTAAGACAGAGATCTGGAAAAGAATTCAAGGACACTATAAACCAGATGGCTCTAGGCAAGAACATTACATTTAAACATTAACATCTTTCTGTACAACACATGCATATTTTTCCAGTGTTATGGACTTAACAGTTCCAGCATTATCCCATATCCCAAGACTGATACTGTATACTGCAGCAGATAAAAATGCAGCAGAATCAGCCAATGGAAAATCAGATTTTGTTTTACATGCTCAGCAATCTGACTGCGAATGGGCAGATTTCAACTGCCAACAAAAATTATGGAAGCTGTGAGAATCAACTGTTCTGTCTGCTTAATGCACAACCAGCCACAGGCAGAATGAATGTAAATGGAACTGTTCCAGCCCCCCGAAATCCCGGTAGGCCTTCTACATTGTAGCTTAATTTCTATTTTAGCTGATTCTGTGTTTCTAACCCTTACATATGGGATGGAGATGCTTCTCCCACTGGTCTGAATCATCCACTCCTACATCTTACTTCTCTCTGTACTCCCCCTCCACAGGCCATGGAAAGACCTCCATATCTGTATATGGCAGAATCACACTATCATCTTTCATTTTTTTATTTTTTTTTAATTACTTGGGAAGAACTTTTAAGACCTCAGTCACCCTTCACGTAAGTCTGTCAGATTTGTAGATAACCTGAAAGAGCACTGTAGTACTTAGCTCGAGCACTTTCCATGTTACACTAAAAAAACAACCCAACAAAAAACTTTACCCCACCTCCAAAACTGACAAGAAGTAGATAACTCCACAGTCTTGGAGCCCTAGTCATGTGGCACGACCTCTCATAACACTGGCAATAGCACTATATCCAGAATCTGCTGGATCACATTCAAGTAAAGGAGTTGGGAAGCTCGTTCCTAAGAATTAAAGCCTGCAAACACCATAGGCTATCCATGTGCTAACCATCCTTGGATCTTTTAGATTACATCAGAAAATGAAGTTAATAATACTTAGAAATCTTTGAGTAAGAAGTAAAAATACTTCCAAGCATTTCTAAGTAATTATAACATAGGAATGACAAATGGCATTTCTCTCCACAGACAGGAATAAACGGCACTGATTTTCTTTCACAAGCATCAGACAGGGAATGGCAGAACCAGCACAAGAAGCCAGGTGTTTAATTTCCCAGACCACTGCTCTAATCATTCAACCATCCTGATCACCCCAAGTATCTCACAAATTTATTTTGGCAAGTACAACATAGCGCTAACATTGCTTACTATCTTACTCTACTGTGCATGAATTATGCACTACGGTACTGACGTAAAAATGGTTAGTTCTTACAAACTGATAAGAATCTCAGGTCAATACTCCTTTTTTTCCCCTTCCAAATGAAAAGAGAGATGGCATTTCAATTTTTGGTAACAAATAATGATATTTCAACCTGTCTGTGCTGAAGAAAAAGAACAAGACTTTCTGCAGCTTCCCTGTACCAGAAACAAACCAATCAAAAGACTTAACAGATGACCATTTTACGTCATAAAATACTTCAGTAGTGCAGCTATCATACACAGGAAAAAGTAAAATTAAAATAGAACCAAGCTAGATACTAATTACAGTGAACACTAGTGTTCATAGTATGTAAAAGGGGCTATACATTATTAATAGTTATGAAAACAGGACCTCATATGAGAATTGAAATAATAGATGTAGCTGATGTTTGTTCCAACTTGGTCATATTTCATGCAAGTTGTTTCAGTACACCCTGTTTTCTATTACAAATTCATCATAGGAATGTGCTCTGTTTTCAGATATTGTGGAAATAAAAGTTCAGCTGACAAACAGAATTCTTAACTCTCATTTTAAAATAAAAACAAACTAATTCTTTAGAAAGCACTTATTAGCATGAAAAATACACCTCCCAGTGTATGTACGATACATGTCTGGAATTCAGAGAGGATCTGTAAAACTAGAGTTAATTCAGTGTACTTTTATTTAAACGGGAAAACTATGGCATGAACAGTCTGAAAGATCAGCAGTGGTATACGGCTGGTACAGAACTGTGGCATCATTCAGGTTAGACAGCAGGTCTATAGTTCAGCACCCTGCCCACTCTGCAGCCAAGGTTGTCAAGGAGCATTTGTACATCTGGGTCTTGAAAACCTCCATTGATCAAGACTGCACAAACTTTGAGCTCTCTTGCTCTACTGCTCCCACAGAGAAAAACAAAAATAAAAACAATTTCTGCCTGCTGTTTATGCACCTTCCCTCTGAGAACCTCTGCAGTCCATCTTCACAATAACCTCTCTGCAGGCACAGGCAGCTTCTGTTATGTCAGTCTGAAGCTATTCTTTACCCACAGTGAACAAACCCGAGGCAAGCGCTCCAGACCTCGATAAGCTTGGTAGTTCTCCACTGAGTCCACTCATCTTTTCTGCAGCAAGAGGCTCTGGGGTTGGGACATCGACTCAATGAGTGTAATAAATAGCAGATTAAGAGTATTAGCCACTATCAATTACAAAAACTCACTAGCTTTTATGAATTAGCTAAACAGTTTCACCAATATTGCCAGATAGTAGGAGAAAAAAAATTCTGAAGTAATCCTGAAAAGGTTTTCTGACATATCTGGATACAAATGGTACAAGAAGAAGCTCTGCTTCTATTCTGCCACAACAACAACAACAAAACAAACAGAACAAATAAACCCAAACCAACAACCAAAACAGAAAAGCCTCAAGATTTTTCAGCCACAGTAAGTAAAACATGTTAAGTAGAAATTTCATAGAATCATGGAAACATAGAATCACCAAGGTTGGAAAAGACCTACAAGATTTGTAAAAAAATTTGTATAATGTCTCACAAATCATACTTCATTTCAAATGTAATTAATTTGTTCTTGCACACAAATGATGCCACAATATTGCTAGCAAGGTACTAAGCCGTACAGATGCATTAACTGATCAGTCCACTACTTATTTAACTTACTCAAGGGGACTAACAACGAACTAATGACATCTGCAAATATGTGTTAACTGGGTGGTGCTCAAAGGATGAGAAATACAAACGATCTACGAAGTTGGTTTGGAAGTTAAAGAGAATTTTGGAAAAGGACAGGTAACTTATCACAGAAGAATACTACACAAACATGGAGTTAGCACACAAGATGGTGACTCCTCTTGTCTGTGCAGCTCAGGCAAGACACCATCTAAAGACATCCACTCAGTTCTAAGAAACTGAATATGAGCCATCACCAGTGTGCTGAGAGAAATAAAAAATAACAAGAACACAAAAGCCCAAGGCACTAAAAAACACACAGCCCCTGCTTTGTGTGTCTGCCTACTCCCAAATGCCCTGCTACTCACAGCAAGATGTGTACACTCATGAGGTACGCTGCTGACAAGCACAATCTGGGTGAATGACAGAGAACATGGACAGCCAATTCCAGGACACGGAGCTGATCAGAAAACACATTTTAAGAAGAATAAGAATAGGTCACGTGTGGTGATCTTCTTCTGAAAACATGATTTTTTGCAGCTTGAACAACCTCCCAAGAGACATCTTTGAATTTCCAATATTTGAACTTCCATTATTTAAAATGAAAGAACTGAAGAGCTGGAAAATATTTGAAAATAAACTGTGCAGAGCAGTCTCACACTAGTATCAAGAGGCAAGCAAAGAGTCTCTGTGGCCCTCTGCCACAGCTAGCATTCTGTATTTTTAGGTTATGTTTAAAAACGTGCATAAAATAACTTACATTATTCCAAAAATAAAAAAATAAAAAACCCCACATCTCTCCTCTGTCCAGAACATAAAGCTATGTATGAAAATGAAAATTTAAAAAAAAAGGCCAAGAGAAAACAAAAACATGAAATTATTCTTTCCCTAATGGTAAAAAACAGTAAAAAGAATTACACCCAAAATAAAACGAACCAAAACAACTAGGTTTGTACCAGCAGATCATTATTTCTTTATTATCACCTCTCATGTAAGTTATTCTAAAGGCTAATTTCATTGTAATGCATCATTAAAACAAGAATGGCAAGGAAGTCTGTAGAAGCAGGAAGCAAGTCGAGCAGTATTTTTTTTTAAACTCTAACTAAACTTAAGAGCTCTAAAAATCTGCCAATAAGCTTCTTAAGATGAACTTTCCAATATGTGAGATGGTATCTAACTCACCGAAATGCAGAGAAATGCTCTGTGCCATAGTTGACTTCGACAACTGCATAAAAATAACCTTAAAAAAAATCAGCGACTTCAATTCTGAACGGGCAGCTCTGACTCTGCTGCTTTCATGCTGGCTGTGATCCAGCTCAGCGAGAATGAGGATTGCTGCTGCAGGTCTAAGTAATGCACTGCTAATTTCAGAGAGAAGCGACTCAGCAAATCACTGAACACCGACCTGTTCCGTATTCTGCAACACAATGCCTTACAGGTGGAGCACACAGGGGTCACGTGCACTGTAGCTTTTCAGAACTCACCTGAAACGTGTTCTACCATGTCTAAAAGGTTCCCTCTATTGGAGCAAAAACTGAGAACAGACACAGCCGTAAAACTTACTTCGCATCTCTACAATTAAACCTTTGCTCTTACAGAAGCTCTAATGGAGTAAACAACTGGACAAAAACAGTAGCAGAGATAACTGAAATCACACAGGAAGTCGAGCAAAATCTGTACGGAAAACAATCACAGGAGACACAAAGACAAAGAGCCTTGGCTCTTGGACAGGAACTAACTTCCAGCAGTCTAGAAGTAGCATAATGATGAAGGGGAGAAACACTGTTTCATCTTCAGAGAATCCCTTCTGAACGGATCCTTCAGAAAATCTCGGCAGAAGCACATCAAGGAAAAAACTTATTTTCTCAGTATGGTTGACCATCCCACATGAGTCAGGGAATCTCACTGGCTCGCAGCTTAAGATGGGATCTTCATTATCAACTTTTCTTCAGTTTGTTCCTGCACTCTCCAATATCTATGTTAGCATTCTCTACCTGCACTATCAGGAGTCAGTGACACACCTTGGGCTACCCTGTGCCTTCTGTTCCCACTGGTTCACATCACTAGTTAGGAATGTATCTCTCTCTGCATGATCTCTGCTGGACTGGGAAAACCTGTATCATCCTTTCAGCAACACTCATCAGGAGGACAGAAGGGCTAACTCTGCGTGTTTCAGAGATTCTTCCTGAAGCTTGCAACACGCTCCTCTCCAGTCAGTACCTTCCCTTGTTGTTAAATATGTGTTCTGTGCTTTGGACATCTCGATTTCAGCCATAATTCCCACAGGATACCTCAGATATCACAGAATCATGCTGCTGTCTTCACATTCTAGTCTGCACTGACACTCAGCCTAAAACTTTCACTGTTACTGAGAGAATTTTTTTTTTTTTTACTCCACCCTCAAAGGTGTTTTATGCAGATGTTTATGGAGTTCTATGGGGAATTCTTTTCATATGCTTCTTCAAATTCATTTTTTCTCCTCAGAGGAGAAAAAAGCTATCATGTAAGTAGGACTGCGACAGATTTCCCCAAATATATTTCTGAAAGTAAATGATCTAAAAATAAGCACGGTGTGCCCCTATTTTGAGAAGGCAGAATGGTGATCCTAGTGAAAACTGGTCTGCTATTTGGCTGTGATCTCCACGCTCAGTGTCCAGATGCTTATGCTGTCCAGAGCATCCTAATAAGGGAGGTGGAATTTTATCTTCTCTGCAAGTGACAGACCACGAACAACTGGGTTAGAAGTGTTAATGGGAGACAAGCATGTGCGCAGGCGAGGGTGTGAAGACACGCCTGCCTGCTTCTGTCATAGACAAACATCCCAGGGACAGCTGGAAAAAATGCAGTGAATGCAAAGACAGAAATGGAAGAATGCAGGAGAGGAAGGCCCAAGGACATGACTGGTAGTTAAGACCACATACCGGCTCTTATTGTTGTACACTTTGCTGTAGTGTTACACAATGACAAAAGGAAGGGAGCTCTGTAATGGCAACAATAACGTGTGTATTTTGGCTGGAAATAAAAGGTTTGCCACGCTGGAGCAGAAAAGCAACCTACCTGAAGTGTTGCCTTTAGCACTGGTTGAAATCCTGCAGTTCAGGGAAGAAAGAACAACACACACTCAATGAAACACTGTTCATGATTCCCTGATGTACTTGGGCTGAGGTAATCTGTAGCACGGGATGCCTGACAGCAAGCAAGACTAGACAATGTTCCAGTAAAGATAAGAACACCTTAGTTCTGTCTGTACAGCAGCTTCCCTTGTGACAGCAACTAAAAAAAGTCAGCAATGTGTTGAACTTCTATCACTGCTGACACAAAGTGAAGCACTGATTCAGTAACAAAGTGATCAATGCAACACTTCTAAGTCCAAAGCAGCAAAAAGCACTGTATCCATCATGTCTCTCCTTCCCGCCCAAGGTTTGGACAGACACTCATTTAAGGCAAAGAAAAGGAACACAGCAGAAGGGTGGTTTGGTTAAAAGCAGGTGTGGTTTGTTGCATACTGATTCATACATATAGAATAGGATAAAGAGCTACCAAAAGGAGACCACTTGTACCCAAAAGCTGAAGGAAGTGCAAAAAAAGAACACAAATAAAAATGGCCAACTTGAAAAGACTGCACAGACAAAACTAGGTAAACTAGGAATGAAAGAACTGTGATATTACTCAGATAATGTTAGAGAAACGTACACTGAAGGGGAAGGCTGATGTACGCCTTTCTCACATCACAGCTGCTGAAAGGCTTTCAAAATTGAGATTAAGGCTTGGAAAAACAAACAAACAAACAAACAAACAAACAAACACTATTTTATTTAAATATTAATACCTTTAAAAATAAAGGACTGGATTACCCAAGTGTGTGTTCTGGAACACAGCCCCCTGTCAGCTTCCTCAGCAACAGGAAGTCACAGGCAAGAAAACGGATAAGAGGATCCTGCACTATAAATCCTTTCTGCCTTGTCTTAGCTGCCCAAAGCAACTAAAACATACTTCTTAACAAACCAGAGATGGTGTCGGCAGCATTCCTAAGGAAGGGCTGTCCCAGGCGAAGAGAATACAGATTAAGAAGCAGTCCTGGATGTAGTACAGCATACTTACACTCCTAACATACAGATGGAGGGAGAGCGTGCAGTGAACTACCCTTTTCTGCCTCCTTTATTCTACACTTGGTAGCAAAAGCTGCTGTTGAGCACTTCATACACAATTCCACCCCTTCCTACCCCTGCTCTATTCCTTATGAGCTCCATGCCTGTCATATCTGCAATGAAATTAAAAGGGTTGAAACAGAGAGGGGTCCAGGAGTCTTGAAAACTTTTAAATTGTTTTCCCATGTATTTTCTCATAATGTGGAGATAAAGCACATGCTCTACAGGCTGCAGGGGCTCACCTATATTAGCAGGCACAAGAACTGGAAAGCGATACGCGCCTTGCCTTCTACTAAAGGAATCTCATGTTCACTAAAATGAGGAAGCAGGTTAATGTTGTTATACCCTGATTGAGATTAAAAGGGAAATGCTTACTGGAAACAAACAATCATTATGTTTTTATCAGAAGCCTTTGTAATCTATTGCAAAAGATGCCCTGTCGCACACAGAAACCACCTAAGCAGTGTGATCCCAGAGGCTCCTGCTCCAGATAAGAACAGAAAGAAACTAAGTTTACCCAAATACAGTGTACTCAGATCTGTCACTCAAAGCTAACAACTATTGTAAGTACAGTTTCTAGTTTCTGTTTTGTCTTTAGCTCTTCTGTACCGCCAGTTAGCTTCACATCAAGATGTGATTTACAAGCAACCCATACCTGGCATCACAACGAATACAGGGATGAGAATAAGAACTGACAACTGTGAACAGGTGTATTCCTGCAGCTGAGCTCTGCTGTGCCTCAGCGTGGCAATACAAGTATAACTCTGATCAAAATATAACGGCAGGATCTTTTTATATTCAGGTAAAACAGAGTCATTTCAATACGCTGTCAATGCCATGCTCAGGTCAAACAGCGTTGTAGCATGGTGCAGATAGAACTGATGGAGTAATTGACATTTTTGGTTAAGGAATTCAAAACGCTGCATTTACTTTGACTACATAAACACGGGAAAAGTTTCTGAACGTTTTATGTAAAATAAGCTCGTTAGTTGTTTTATAATAAGTCTGTCAGTTGTTTTTCTTTTACTGGATATTAGGATGGAGGTGATACAAAGCTAGAGAAAGGTCCCCAGACCAAAGGAAGGAACTGATTTTCCATGACCTGAGGTTTATCTGCTGTTTTTTCTAACAACACAAAGTTTCCCTGCGCACACTACAGATCCTTCACAGTATCTGTAAGGCAGAATTCTCCCATTTTTAAGGTTTCGACGGTCGGTTCCACCGCACAATCATCACGGGATCTCCATACACCGCTTTGCTGGACTCACCACTTCCCAAATCTCACCTCCAACCTTTACGCCAGGCCCCGTATCCGCCACCCGTGCCGCCAGCAGTGCCGGCCCTCGCCGTCTCTCTGCGTACCCGTGTGAAGCACGAGCTCACGACCCAGCAGGGAACCCACACAAAGACCCGGTGACCCGCTCCCGATGCGTTCCAGCCCGTCCGCCGCTCTACCTATGGGCTTCCACGCCCATAGAGGCCGGCTGGGCAGACTGGGAACACGCATCTTCCGAAGTCCGGCAGTCGCTCGGATTTAAAAAGGTACATTTCGTACCTTGACAGCCGTCCCACCACGGCGCGGCCGGGGAACAGAGAGCTGCCTCGGGAGCCGCCGGAGGAAATAGCTGCACGCTATTTTCAGCAGGGGCTGTGGGGGGACGGGGGGGGAGGGCGGGCGGGAATCAATAAACTCACCTAGTACATAGAGTTTGTTTTGTATCCGGAGCCGCGCTTCTGCCCGCTGTCTTCCCCCTGCCCCCTACATAGCACAGGCGGATGAACGGCGGGAGCCCCGAAGGAGGCGGGCGGCCATCCGCCGGCCCCGCACAACAGAGCTGCGCTGCGGGCCGCGTACAACGCGTTCCCGCTCCCGCGTCTCTCCTCGCAGCCGCGTTCCCCACGAAAAGCCCTTCTCGGCTGCGACCGCCCGCGGAGGAGCGCGTGCACTGGGGAGGAAGGGGCGAGCCCCAAGCGCAGCGCTCGGGAGGAGTGGCCAGTCCGGCAGCTCGTCCTCCCGGCGCAACGTGACTCGGTGCCACCTTCCCGGGCCGCCGCCGAGTTCCTATCTGCCCCGAGCGGCAGAGCTGGGGCCGTCCGCACCGCAGCCCCAGCTCCGCATGTTCGGCTGTCCCCTTCCCCCATGGAGTATCTCGGGGCCCCGCCGCCCAGCCCTCTGCGGTCGCTTATTTCTGCTTCCTTTACGGTCTGCAAGGAAAATCGGAACACTGGGCGGAATGCTGCTTATTTGTGAGATTTTCTGTTTTCCTGTTTCTTTACGAAGGCTCCTTGCCCACATGAACAGGAAACCTTGCGTTAATCAGCCTCCTCCCTTTTGTTCAAAAACACTGATGCTGACTGCCTGGGAAGCAAAAACAAATCCGTCCTGAGTTCAAAGGCATTCCTGCATTCCAGCTGTTTCTCGGACAATGCCGCGTTACAGAGCCAATTTCTTCCCAGTAGCGCAGCAGCGATCTGCACTTTTGCAACCCCACCACATGCACGATGAAAAAAGCTCCCAGTATCAGCTGTGCGCAACAGTGCCCTTACCTTAACGTGCTGCTTTCTTGTCTCACGAGCACCGATCGGAGCATCTCATGTCTAACAAACTGTGGTTTTTAAACACTCCGACTTAACGAACCACCGTTAAGCACCCTTACCCCTCGACGTCTGCAGGACAGGAAAGGTCTGAGCTTCAAGCCAGCCTTCTCTCCAGCACTGCTCGGGCAGCCTCCCTGCTCTCAGACAGTACACGGTGAATGTGTGACAGCAGGACATCTCCATCGGGACTCAGCTCGTGTCAGTAAGAGCATTCAGGGCAACCCAAACCACAGATTGCTTTATGTCTCAGTGGTACTTCGTGGACCTGCTTTGGAGAGCAGAAAGCATTCCCTTTACATATCACGCTTCCAGATTGACAAAAGATTTATTTTCGGGTACTCGCATTTGCAGTAAATTTCCAAGTAGCAACCTGCAATAATAAACGTGTGCGTACAACAGAAGAGGACAAAATACTGTTGTTTGATATAAAGTCACAGGCTAGGAACACGGGAGAAAAGGAAGATATCAATCCAATCTAAGGAAAAACTATTTTTGCCATATTCGTTATCAAAGAATCACAGAAAAGACCTCCAAGATCATCCAGTCCAACCATTCACCTGTCACCAATATTTCCCCATTAGATCACTGTCCTTAGTACATCACTTTCATAAAATAATATTACATTATTTAATAGAGGAAGTTCAAGCATGTTTTTCTGTAATTCCAGGGCCATCCAGCACACGCTAAGAAAGAGCAAAACCACAGCAGGAGCACACTATCTTTTTTCTGCACTTTGAGTTCTTAAAGCAATTGCAACTAAGTTGTCATAATCATTGAAACAAACAAAACACGAGCACAGGATACACACAGGATGTATGCTGATTCCAAATCTCAACCGAAGATGAATAAAATGAACACAAATCATCATCAATACTCAGCTTACAGAAGCAACGACTCTAGAATCGATTCCAAGTGAAATTCTCGGCTCGAGATCCCAACAGCGCAGACATTTTCAGGATGTTACAATGCAGATAGCCATGTTCCTGTCTATACTTGATACTTCCTGTATGAAAAGGCACCGTGCAGTTTGTCACTTCTGCCTGCAAGACTTTCTACAATTGCAAGTAACTACCTGTCAGACTAATGCCTTTGTCTCTTTCCATGAGGTTTCGTATGAAAACATTAGTAAGTGCCTTCCTATAGAAGGAAGCCACTCAAGAAAAGCCAGCCACTGCCAAGAGAATGTCCACCTCTTGCACAGATCACAGAAAAACTTGGGTTAATTGGCAATACTTGGCTGGAAGATAAAGTTTCATCACAAGTTTGGTTTGCATATGAATTATAAAGTGCAGTTTCGAGCTACTTTGCTAGAAAATGCATTCCCTAAATACATACACTTCTGCTTATGGAGTTAAACAATATATGCAAACTTTTGAATACATACAAGTTCAATTTATAAGCAAAAGAACTGGAAATCTCATTGAATAGTATAAAGAAAATTAAATTGAATTTCATTGCTTTAAGACTAGCAACACATCCTAAAAAACTGAACTATTTCACAACTTCTCTATAAATAATGTCTGTTACTTATCCTGAGTGACGCAGATTATCCCCGTACTGATCAGTTTTGGAGCTCTGGGCCCTCAGCTGCCTGGAGAACAGGGAGTTGTCCTGGCTGTTTGTTTGTTTGTTTGTTTGTTTCTCTTAGGCACTTGTAAGCTTCTGCCATTAACCGACTATTATTATGATTATTTATAATAAATACAACTCCCTTCATGTAGTGCTTCTGCTGATCTGCTAAGTCAGTATTAAAGGCACAGGCATCTCCTGCCCACTCACAGAAATTGTACTATAGCTGCTCTGTTCCATGGCTGTTTCAGACTCTGCCTCTGCCCCAAGTGTCATACCACTACCGAGCTGTGCATCTGTGCTTCATGTCAAGCTGTGCTTCCAATTGCATTCCTCATAATGGATAACGGCGTGGCATTATAGCCCCAGGGAGCTGCTCTGGGTTCATCATCAAACTGTGATGTTTTAAAGAGTGGTTTAGATGACATGCAAGTTAACAGGAGTTACTTACTTCAGACACTTACATGCTCAAAAGCCTCTTGGTTGTTTTTTTGTTGTTGTTGTTTGCTTTTTGTGCTAAAAATAAATAATAAAGCAACTGAAAACACCTAAATAAAGTTGCTTAAATTGCCTCCTAGATACTTGAGAGAAACTCCGATATCCTCATAGATTTGAGTTTCTGATCATCACGCTGACCTCATCAAAACATGAGGTCAGCGTGATGATCAGAATAAAACTGCTTTCAAAGAATCTGACCAGAGCTGTGTGCTTCTGGCAGAGGCCTGTGTCATCAGAAGCAATCAGTTCCCTTTCCATCAGAAAGAACTTCAGAAGAATGGTAAAAGAAAGACACAGCTTTAGTGCAACATCACATTAAAAGTGAATGATCACACAAGTGTAGGCGCTACAGCAGACCAGCCTCTGAGGCACTCAGAGTTGGACAATATTTGACACAAGACACAGACAGGTAGCCTGCTAACTAACGATAACCTTAAAAGCTCTGTGTATCTATAACCACGTCCCCAGTTGCCCAAAATATATCTGTTTACAGCTATCAAATAAGTAAAACAGTAACACCAGAGTAATCCCTGGGCACCTTTCAGAAATGGTAATTGCAAAAACAAACTCTGTAGAAAATCTTTTTTTTTTTTTTAACTTTTACCCTTCTTCTTGTATTTTTCCAAAGGCAAAAAGGAATCCTAAATAGATTTCTAGAAATCATTACTTCTCAAATCTGTATTTTTGTTGCAAAGAAACTAAATCAGTAGACAGCCAAATGATGCCAGATATCCAGCCAAAGCACATAAACAAAGTGAGGGGTGTCAGAGAAAAATACAACACAAGCAATGCCTTGGTACACGTTTTTTCCCCTGAATAAGTTGCAACATATTCTTCACACAATAATCAAAAAGGTGTGGTCTTGTACCAAATGCCCACTGCTCCTGAAGCAGCAGTGAAACCAATGCTCTCATTCATAACAACACTTGGCAGCTCCATCTGACCTATTTATGTTCTCACTTTCAATGGGCACGACTGATTCCAGAGGAGAGCTATGCACACCATCTGTCAGAAAGACATTTAAAAAATGTTTGGAATGTATCAAACATAACAGTGAATTTGATATTTGTACATTTTTTCCCACTAAAAATAAGCCATCTCAGCAGTTTTCTTAATGAACTTTGTTGAGTAAAATTTATGTACTGTCTCAAATGAAATATTTGGCTGAGGAAGACACTCAGACATGTCATCCTATCCCAGACCCGGCAAAGAACGGAGGAGGCAAATCTACAACAGAGTGACTAGCATACTAATCAATATTATGTGACAATCACCCTACTGGTATCAACTTCCCTTGTTTTTGTGAATCTATTTGAATTGCTCTAAATGAAACTAAATACCCTAACTGACAGATAAAATTAGGTAGAAGGCCAAGAGCTTAGAGTGGTGCTGATTCAAACCTTATTATAATCTGCTCAACGCTCTGACAAGCATTCCAATCCTGTCCAGCTTTGAAAATCAATCATGCCTCCTTATCCTTTCCTCACAAAGCACTGTGCCTGGAAAAACAACAATTTCCAGGAAGCAGTGAACTTAAGGAGCGGAGAGCACTACTTCTCACAAATACAATACTGCAGTAAAACTAACCAGACACAGATTCCATCCGCAGAACTAAAGATAAACCCATGCTCATGTAGGCTTAAAAAACAAGCAAACTTTTTCAATAGTAGTGTCTTATTTTGTATTTTATACACATACATTTAATTAACAGCCTCCACATAACTTCTTGCATACAAACTGTCTGAAATGCAGTCTTTTAACTTCCTCAGTAACTCTCATGCAAGCAAGGTTAAGCTCAGGCCTTCACACTTGGCTTAAAATTGCAGGCACAGGTGAATTGATGCCTGTAACCAGCGCTTGTAAAGACAATGGATTTACCAGAGACAGAGGATTTATCAGAACAGGTGCAGGGCAACTTAACCAAATCTCATCTGCAAGAGCATATTACTTTCAAGGATTCCAAACACATTTGATTAAGTACACCTGACCTTTTGGCTAATGCTGTCTTGCAGTGTGAATAACCAGTGATGGAGATGGACTAAACTGCCAACATAATACAAAAATCAGCAACATTTTACTTCAGGTTGGCTAATCTGTTTTGGTTTTATTTCCGCATTACTTCAGCTTTGTGCATATCCATCAAACATGCATTACAAGTTTGACTTGTAGATGTTTTAGTTTTCTGTTTCCTTTCTTCTGAAGGTGCTGAGAAGAGAGTTAGGAGGTAACTGCCTACGGAAAATGCTCATATGACTGTGCATTGGCATAAACATCTCATTGCTATAAAAAGAGTCTCTGCTACATAAACGTGGATGTCAAACATTCATGCCAAGTTCAAATGCAGTGCAAATTCTGGAGAGCTTTAAATGGAAGCAAATATTGTACGTTCCAGTCCCAAGCCTTGTTCATTCATAAATACTTAAACTGCTTCTACATGATGGGGGAAGGCAAGTTGAAAACAAGTAAGGATGTGCAGGGAGAAATTTAGAAACGCAAAAGCCCAGCTTGAACACTACTTGGCTGTCTGGGTAAAAGAGAACAAAAAGCATTTTTACAAATATCCTGACAGTAAT
The DNA here is from genome assembly GCA_023055505.1 of Callipepla californica brunnescens. Classification (NCBI taxonomy): domain Eukaryota; kingdom Metazoa; phylum Chordata; class Aves; order Galliformes; family Odontophoridae; genus Callipepla; species Callipepla californica. The sequence goes on along the minus strand of JALIRH010000023.1, from coordinate 2,329,908 downwards.
AGGAGAGAGCTAAGGAGAATCTCCATCCTTTACTGGGAGAGGTGGGGAACGTGACCACTGAAGATAAGGAACAGGCTGAGGATCTCAATGCCTTCTTTACATCCGTCCTTAAAAGTCAGACCAGTTATCTTTGGGGTACTCCACCCCCTGACCTGCAAGTCTCGGATGAGGAGCAGGATAAACCACAACCACCCCAGGCAACATTACAGGCTTGGGGCAGAGCGGCTGGAAGACTGTGTAGAGGAAACAGACCTGGGGTATTGGCTGATGCTTGGCTAAACATGAGCCAGCAGAATGCCCAGGTGGCCAAGAAGGCCAACAGCATCTTGGCTTGTATCAGATATAGTGTGGGCAGCAGGAGAAGGGAAGTAATCATTCCTCTGCACTCAACCCTGGTGAGGCCATACCTCGAGTACTGTGTTCAGTTTTTGGCCCCTCACTGCAGGAAAGACAGTGAGGCCCTGGAGCGTGTCCAGAGAAGGGCAACTTAGCTGGTGAGGGGTCTGGAGCATAAGTCTTATAAGGCTGAGGGAGCTGAGATTGTTTAGTCTGAAGAAGAGGAGGCTCAGGGTAGACCTTATCACTTTCTGCAACTACCTGAAGGGAGGCTGTGGTGAGGTGGGGGTTGGCCTCTTCTACTGTGTAACTAATGATAGGACTAGAGGGAATGGACTCAAATTGCACCAGGGGAAATTCAGGTTGGACATGTGGAAATATATCTTCTCTGAGAGAGCAGTCAGGTGCTGGATTGGGCTGCCCAGGGAGGTGGTACAATCACCGTCCCTGGAGGTGTTCTGGAGATATTTAGATGTTGTATTGAGGGGCATGGTTTAGTGAGAAATATTGGTGACAAGTGGACACTTTGACTGGATGATCCTGTAAGCCTTTTCCAACCTTCATGATTCTGTGACTCTTTGAACTGAAATAGCAAGCATTTTTCTTCACAATTGTTCATTCTTCTATGAAACATATGAACTCAACTGAGACACTTCTGCAAATTGTTCAGAAACTTCAGAAACTTAAACTGCTGGATAGAGACAAAACATTTGAGTACAGAGAAGCAATAGTTTTCTTTCTTAATACCTAATACTAGTACGTGGAGTTACGTTGACATGTTCCAATGAAACACAACCACTTTTGAGTAGTTACCCAGAATCAGTTACATTATTTGTAGAAAGATACCTAGTTAAATGTCTGAGAAAAAGCTCAGTATGCTCCTATTCATGCCTGGGAAAACAAGCAGCTCTATTACGCTGTCAGACATACAAGGATGCAAACTGACATGGGTGTGCCAGTGATAAACAAGTATGGACAGTGATTGCATGGAACAACTGGTTACATTAGAGTCACAGAACTTAAAGCCAGCAGAAATCGTGGTGATCTAATCTGACCTCCTGCAAAACACAAGCTTCATAACCCCACCTAGCAATTACGTGCCTTTGTGACAAGTTTGATACGGTAACTCATCAACACTGGTTTTGCCAGATCCATTTTGAAACATTCACCTACAATGTTAATTTGAAGCATGCAGCATCAGGCAGACTCTGCACCTCCATAGCACATCTCTTGGAGCACAGACCGCTGTCCTCTTCTGGATCCAGATACTCTTGTCACACAAGCGACAGCCTGTGCTGACAGAGCAGTCCCTTGCTAACATGCACGAAGAAGCTAAAGGAGCAACCTTTTCCAGCACAGCAGGTATTTATGCAGTGCCCAGTGAAGTACAGATACCTGATAACGCTCAGACTCTAGGCATGGTGTTACAAGACAGGATAATGGCAACATCTCAATTGTAAAGCTGGCTGCTTTCCTGGCAGCGGTTAGGACTGCTCTGCACTAAGACCTGTTCCCCATGATACAACTCACAGATGACACAGCCATGTGACTGCAGTGGGTTTCCACAGGCTGTCTGAGATGAGGGTGTTCAAAGCCATGACATCTAAATGAAATTATTTGAGAAAAACATCTGCTCGGCCAAATTCCCAAACAAAATAAACATTCCAATACAAACATTTTAGTAAGACTTACTTGCAGATCTATTTTGTAAATATAACTTTTTTTTTTTTTTTTTGTCACAGAGAGAAAAACAATTACTTTATAACACAAGATTCTTCAGTGAAATAGTTTCTCTGAAATGTTTTCTTTTGCAAATCTACAAAGTATTAAAAACTTTTTTTCTTCTTAAATTTCATGCATTCCTTATACCAACAAACACTCAAATACTGAGAAAACTTACTCTAGAAAAACATTCATTTTCTGGCTGCAACCTACACACACTCTCTGTTCATGATGCTCCCATTCACTATTTATCATGAAATGAAACCAAAGAAGATAAAAAAGCAGTCTACCTCAGAAATCTATCTTCGTGTCTCTCTCCCACTCTTTCAAGTGTAGTCGTAATCAGGAGACCAAGCATTAGACAGAAAGCCTTTGCATACAGTACCTGTCTACCTAGTCATTTCACACCATAAGAAGAGCTGCAGTGCTACAAATATCTTGGAAAGCAAAGTCAAAGCAACTGCAGCATGACTAGAGTTATAACACTGTGTAGCAGCTGCATCCTCTAACTCCATGCACCTTCTCTTTCTGCCTATATAGGTAACAACAGCTGAGCAGTGTTGTTAAGAGAAGCCTGTCCTGGCATTTTTTTCTGGTGCTCCATGAACTAATAAGGTAACCATACTCAATCCTGCTCCATCTATCAATAACAACCACCACCCATCAAGATCTAAAAGCCAAGGTATTTCTGCAAGATAGAGAAGAAAACCAAAATCTGCCTTTTACACTCATATTTTTATTCTCTATTTGCACAGATAGTCTAGACAATTAATACAGATATAAAAATAAAGATAAAATCCTCAACAAAATACAAGGGCATTTTTCTACTCTGCCGATTTTCAGGAATGGTTTTTGGCAGTTTTCAACCTGACACCCTGAAGGACCAGCCCTTCAGGACCCTGTAGTCTGTATTCTAGAGACACTTTTGCTCAATCCCTGTTCAACACTGGAGTCAGTCTGTCACACTTTCTGAAGAACGTTTTCAGCATTTATCAGAGACATGATCAACTCAAGCATAGTGACGGAACACAACTGCTGTATTTGTTTCTTTTAAGTACAGTAGTCCTGTAGTGTAAATGAAAGTCAGCATAAGGCATTTTACACAGAAATATTATTAACATGCTTTTAGTTTATATGTTAAAGTAGAGAATTACAAGACAGCACATAATCCTTAAGGAAACAGGGAAGATGTGGTTTTCTGGGCCAACAGGAAATACGGCTTGAAGGAGAAGTTTACAGCAGAATGCTCTGATCACAGGTCACACTGTCTTAGTTGTAAAAAGTCATCCAAGTATTCTTCTACCTACTCAAATCTTTTTAATCCCGATGGGCTGTGCAGTCTCCATGCTTCCATCACATCACACTTTTTCCCACATTTCAGATGGAGAAGCCAGTTTTAAATAGAGGCGTGGTTGAAAAAGCAAGGTTTCATGTCAGTATCACCACCTCAGCCACAAAACAGATGTGTTTTGGAGTTCAGAAAGCTTGGCACAAAAACACTCTCTCAGATGATGGCAATGAAAGTTGTATTGATCACTGGATAAACCAGGTAGGGTGGATTACAGTAGGTGGCTACCAGGGTTTACCTCAGCTGTTCTGGAAACAACCTTGTCTCCTCTCTATTGGGAATGTGCAATGAAAATCATTTCTTGCTGTACCAAACAATAGAGCTGTGTGCTATCTGTATGGTGGAATGTGGGCAAGAGGCTCTGACTCACACTGCCAGGAAGAGCCAGGTGTTGCAGGTCATTCCCAGCATGACCTACCTCAAGAACACATACCTGATCCACAGCCACCCTCACTGTGTATACATACTTCCTAGTTTCTGACTTTATCAACGTACAACAATGCAAATGAGGTGGCTGAGAAGCTCGATTCATGTCCAGCTGAGCCAGGTCTTTTACAGATGACAGTAACCTCAGAAAGGCAGCAGTGTCGGACTGAAAGACTCAGCCATAAACACTACCTCTGCCCAACAGTGTGACCAAGAGCTCAAAGCAATTTTACAGCATTTCCCCAAGAGATTTGCATACTCTGTGTGGCATACCTATTCATTAAGAGCAAATCACATGGTCTACTCAAATTTAAGGTAATAAAATAGTAATTAACTACTTTTTACACTTGCATTTTTTCAGTATCTTTCTTCTTAAACTCCTTGTACAGCTATCAGAAACCAAGATCCTGAAAGCTCCTTTCCCTTTTCAAGACCAGCTATACTCTATTTACAGAAGCAACACCAAGGAATACCATTCTAGCCTAAATTTAAGCCTAAATCAAAGTCAAAAGCACTATATACAATTAAATTTGTCACCCAAATTGTCATTGCAAAAGATTCCATTACAGATAGCCCCATTTTAGAGTTACTTGCTCACTAGAGTCACAAAGTTATTCCCTTTACAGTTTTGCACTGTTTACACTTACCACCAGAGATATATCTCCACTGATTTTCTTCTTATGTTGTCTGCCTCAAAACTTTCTTCCAAAATTACTTCAGGATTTCCATGCATGTGAACGACATCTGCCTGCACATGCACTAGACTTAAAACATATGTACCCTGGCACTGAACACGTTTCCTCAAATCCATAGGCACATTAACCTTACTTATGCTGATTTTAATAAAAAAGTATTAACTGAAACAGGTCCTCTTCCTATCACTATTTTTCATGCGAAGTAATGACCACACATCTGGAGTATGGAAAGTAAATGACTTTTCTAAAGCTCTCTGATATAATTAATCCCTATTGCTCTTTTCTTCCATTGTTAAGTGATGAGAAACAAGCAGAAGGAAATCGAAACCGTGCTGCAATTAGAAAACTATGACCTAATTGCTATCACAGAAACATGGTGGGACAAATCTCAAAACTAGAGTAATACAGTAGAGGGCTACAAACTTTTTAGAAGAGACAGACAGGGAAGAAGGTGTAACTGAGTTGCCCTTTATGCTAAGAAGTAGATAGCACATGGAGAGAGACATCCCTGGAGGTATTTACATGGAGAGAGACATCCCTGGAGGTATTTAAGGCCAGGCTGGATGGGGCCCTGAGTAACCTGATGTAGTGAATGGAACTGTATGGGCTTTACGGTTCCTTCCAAACCATAATTCTGTGAATTCTCAATTACATCATTCCCAGCAGTGTCTAGTAAAATCTTTATGAACAGTAAAAGCAGTTTCCCAGATTAATATCCATCCAAGTTAATATTTCACCATAATGTTAGACTTTTGAAAAATAAAAATAACCACAGGATGGCTGAAGTTGGCAGGGTCCTCTGGGTCCTCGAGTGGGGTCATCCTCAGCAGGCTGCCCAGAATCATGTTCAGGCAGCTTTTGAAGACCTCCAAGGAGACCCCACAACCTCTTTGGCAGCCTCCATCAGTGTTTCAATGCCCTCACAGCACAGAAGTGCTCCTGGTGTTCAGAGAAATCTGCATTTCAGTTTGCTTCAAAACTATTATGAAAGATGTTAATGCAACACAGTATGATCTCCAGTGAACTGTACACAGTGACCCTGTACACAGGCAATATTGCAAAGCTGTATCTCAGTACTTTTGCTAGTTTCTCACAAATCAAGAAGCTGAAATTAACAACTAAAATCTCAACAAGTGGTTTCTGCTTAGAGGATTTTGGCCATCACCTCACACTACAGGAGATGCAGAAAATAATTTTTCACCTTTTTCAATCTCAGCAGCTAAAAACAATTTTCTTTTTGTTCCAATGAAACTGACAGTCAGGTAAGCACTTAGAATTCCAATCCATACCCCTTTTTATATTTGGATCTGTTGAGTCATAACCTGTGTCTGTTCCTCTAGAAAGTGGAAATAAACACATTTTATTAAACAAGAAAATGTCTAGAGAATCAAAAAATAAAGCAAAAAAATCACATGCTAAAACAAGAAAAACTATCTGTAACTGTAAAGAGAAATAAGGAGAAAAAGTTAAGAAAGGTTGTTTCTGTGAAAACAACTGAATGCATACAAAGAATATGGTAATATGAGGGTGAAGCTATTAAATGGAAACTAACCCAGAAATGTAAACACATCTGTAAGCTAAAATCAGAATAAAGATGCATGGCAGGAACAATCCAAAGCCTCCCCAAGAAAAGCAATTTAACAGACTGTAAAAGAGTATAAGAAAAGAGATGGTTAAGGAGGGCAATAAACCCCAAGTATTTAAAATACTGTCTCTTTAAGAAGAAGAAAATCAAGGACTGAGTAAATAAAATACAACAATAAAAAAAAAAGTTGTAACACTGCCAAGTTCAATTAAAAAGGAAAAAAAGAAAGCTTCACAAAAACAACAGTCTTTGGGACCATCATCCTGAAATGCAGTTGACTGCAGAGTGGAAGCTTACATTTATTTATTTATAAGTTTACATTTTACAGACCCCTAAAGCTCATTTTACTTGTTAAAGGTTTCCATTTCAACATCCAGCTGTTTGATCCCATTCTTACAAGGATGTCTATAGGTCCACACTGAGAGCTGAGGTGGCCCTAGAAGGAAGAAGAGCATTATGAACAGCAGTGCCTACACCTGCAGCAGAATGGCCACCAGCAAAACAGAAATCCCCCTGTGAGAAGAGGGAAGCGCCAGCATCTCTCCTGCTTTCTGCCTAGGGCATTCCACCTCTTCACACATGCCAAATTGTTTGGCTTGTATGCTAGCTTGTTTGGCTGTGGCCCTAGTGCACTTGAACAGTTTCTTTTACCTCACTTCCCCTCAGATCAAGGGCTGCTTGTTTTCACTAAGATAAAAGAACTCCAGGGGAATAATGGCTGAAATTGAGACGAATCTACAAGAGCCCTGAAAGGAAGAGAAGAGGAAAACAGAAGAAAAGTTCATTATAAATTTGAAGCTGAGGAATGGGAGTGCATCTTGAACACAGTACAGCAGAAGAGGCAGGTGATGAGATAAACAGCAAAGTAAAAAGGAACACTTAAAGCATCCACATCGAGATTTTATAAAGGCATCACCAGAGTCCAGGTATCTAAACAGCACAAAAGTTAGAAGAAATTGCAACCTGTGGAGGAGAAGATCAGGATTTCTGGGGAGTTCAAAAACCTTCAAACATCAGGTCAGCTAGGAATGCATTGTATGAAGGACAAAGAACAGGCTGGTTTTCAAAAAGCAAGCATTAGAAAGAGTGCGGAAAATCTTATGGGAGACAAAACAAAAACAAAACAAAACAAAAAACACAAAAAACCAAGAGATGAGCAGGAGACCTAATTCCACCCCACTGCAGTCTCAACAACCACTTAAGCAGACAGCACCAAAAGAAGCCACCTACATGGGAGGGAAGTTTGTGCCTACAGAAGGATTTTCCTCACTGGTGTGCTAAAAATAGTACTGTTCCTCTCCACAGCCAGAACAGAAGGCAGGCTGCAAGGGAGAAGCTAGTTTATAAAGAACAGATTCTACACAGACCTTTCTCCAGAACTGCTCAGCAGCACAAACTCATGCATTAAGTTGGGTAATAGTCATAGAAGGGGTAGCTCTACGCCCTTCTCAAACTCCTGAAAGTTCAAATTAATGAAGCAGGCCCTTGAGACTACCACTGCTTCCATGAGGAACGTGTTCGTTGTTCCTTCATTAGGTCACTCCACGACATGAGCAGTACTGTTAGAAGTCAGTTCTGGAAGACAGGGCTGCCAATGAAATGGGAGACACGATTAGCACATTGTGTCAGGATGGCCTTACAGAAGTAAGCTAATTCAACAGCAGTGTGAATTCCAGCATTCACATCTCTGTCAGAATTCTGCTCAAAGTGGATTAACTGAAAGCTAGATCCCAACTCTATTAAACACGCATGACCTACACAATTTCTATTAAAAAAAAAAAGTGTTGAATTTTGTTCATGTGCATCAGTGAAAATTTAAACATCACACAAACAGTGTCATTCAAAGAGCTGCTGCCCACTAACAGCAGCAGTGTTCAGTAATGCCAAACAAGAGCACCGATGTGACAACAAAAACAAAGGATCCTTGCACAGATAGCCAGCAGCATGAGCCAGAATGAGTATCTTCATTTTGATTGATCTCTTTCTCTTTCCACTTCTCCTTCCCTAATCAAGAAAGTGACAATGCCTTAGAATGACTTACAGAAGACAATATGGTACCAACTTTCACTCAGAAGCGTTTAAAATACAAAGATGTTCCAACCCAGAATTGCTGACAGAACCCTCTATGAGTAATGCAGGTTTTCAGAGACAGAAGCTGTTCTTAAACCAAGCTTTAAGAAAAAGTTTTGAAAGGGGGAAGCAATTACAGCCCTTAAAGCTCAAGGCAGAAAAAAAAAAAACCTTAAATTTTTGCTGATGATTATTTACGAAGATGGTAAAGGATGTGGACCACCTTTCTTCTAAGGAAAGGCTGAGAGACCTGGGTCTGTTCAGCCATGAGAAAAGAAGACTCAAAGGGCATCTGATCCGTATCTAATAAATATCTAAGGAGCAGGAGGCAAAGGGATGAGGCTGGACTCTTCTCAGTGGTGTGTGGTGATAGGATGAGGGGAAATGGCCACAAACTGAGGCATAGGAAGTTCTGCACAAATGTGCATGGGAACTTCTTCACAGTGCAGTGACGGAGCACTGGCACAGGCTGCACAGAGAGGTGGTGGAGTGTCCTCTGGAGATGTTCCAGACCCAGCTGTGCAACCTGGGCTAGGGAGCTGCTCTGGGAGGGAGCTGGACTCAATGATCTCTGTACGTCCCTTCCAGCACCTACAGTTCTCTGATTCTGCGATCTCATATGCTAACTCAAGATCACAGACGTACTTTTTCATGAGCTTGATTATAACAATCACTCAAAAAGGATTTTGTGTATGAAATATTACTGTCTGTACATTACAGTGTTTTGAAGAAATTGATGCATAGAAACTTAACAGCAAAGCTTTGTTACAGTTAAGCAAGGTATTCTTTATTGGCAGCACTGGGGTAACATTGGGATAACTTTCCAAGCATGCTCCACCAGTTGATCATTCATGATAAGGTTATATTTTCATTTGTATTATGAATTCATTACATTCCCAAATTCATTATCTTATCCACTCCTAATTACTGCCCAAGACTATGCTTGGACTACGTGGCATCACCAATGCCATCATTATTTTTCTAATTAGAGCAGCTGAAATCTTCCAGTCTCCCTACTTCAGTCCAAGATTTCAAAGCATCTTTATGTAACCATTATTCATAGAATTCAATCAATTCACTAGCATCTTTTTTTGAAATCCCACTTTCAACCACATCACACACCATATCTGGTTACAATTCATATATTACTGGAAAGTGAGAAATGAGAGCTTCATTCATAGGATGTGACCTTTTACCTGTTACATTCCTTCTGTGCAGCTAACTTCTTATGAAACATCATTCAGCTACTTTTGCTGCTTCCTTGTTAGCCTGATTTCCAGAAGGAAATCCTGTTCAAATTCAGGCAAATTTTCTTGACAGCTGTAGAACTTAAAACAGTATAGCACAGTCTATTCTTGCCAACTTGTCAGTAACTCTGAAAGACTCTGACTAGAGAGGTTGTGATTTTGAAGTGGACTTTAATCAGTGATCAGGAAGGTCTTAGTAATGTGTTCTGTTCTAAATTTGCTTCGAGATTATTTAACCTGGTCAGAATACCTTAAAAGTGCCTAAGGGGCAACTGACTACAATTCATCAGCTCTGTATGCACTACTGTTCAGCCTTTTCTACTGTGACCCACTTACTAAAGGTATTACATTTTGCAAAGTCTGTACAAATTTAAAATTTAAAGAGGTGATCTCTTTACTCGTGTTATGTGGTTTAAGAAGAAGCTGGAGTTATCTGGATGTTTTGTATGTACTGATATAGATCAGTTTGTTTCAACACAGGGATTAGTGCATTAACTTAATAACCAATATTAGATTAGCAAAAGGAATCTATAAGTGATAGTTTCAAAATCAGTTACAAATATAAGATGAAGATAATATTGCTAGAATTGCAACGGTGCTGGAACACCCCATTGTCCTGTTTGAAACACCACTCAGGTAACCTCTCTTTTCAGTAACAATGATTTTTCAGCTCAGTGTTTTTCCAGTTTTTGCAAAAACAGATTTTAATTGCGTTAAATATTCAACCCCTGCCACTGTGTGATTGAATCGTTCCCTGTGTGTTCAATAATACTTCTATAGTCAGCTTACTCAAATCCATAAAATACTATTCCAGAAAAGCTGTCGTCATCTCTCTATTTTGGCGGAATCTTTACCAAATTAAACCTGAAGTGATACTTAAATTCAGATGATCAAAACCACTTCATTCTGCAAAAGCCATTTCATGTAACACTTTCTGAACATAATTTCTGGACTACACATCTTCCAGTTAATGTTAAAAACACTATCTGGAAAACAGGTACCCTTCCATGAACAATTCAGATTGGTCAGCAAAGACCAAGAAAATTAAGATAGCAGCTCATGTAAAAGCTGTTTTCTGTTACTGTGGAAATTCACCGAACCAAAAGATTCCCTTCCCATTTGAATAAAACATTCTTTATTATTTATTAACAACAGTCAACTATACAACATTTATAACGTAAGTAGTGTTTTCCACCAGGGCAATAACTTGCTTGTTTTCACAGTCATATTTCTTTAAGAGGGATAACCAAAAGAAGAGGTATGCATGCTTTTGTAAAGTTAGTTAACCAAGGCTACATTGTCGAAATGAGAACTTGTAATGAACTGAAAAGTTTTACTGGAATTTAATCGGGAATGAAAAAGATACATTGCAGGAGGTCACAAAAAAAAAAACAAAAACACAACACATTAAACGTATCTCTGGACCCTACACAAAACCAAACTTTACCCATATCAGTAACTCATCCCATTAAAAACAAATGAGCAAACAAACAAACAAAAAAGACAATGTAAAATTTCAAGAGTATGTGCCATTTGGGAAGATTATGTAAAAACATCCATAAAAATCAGAGCCTTTTAAAAGCCCTTCTGAAAGAAATATCAGAAACAACAGAGGCCTCCGCATAAATGTGTATCAGTAACTTCCATCTGCACTGCATTACATTGCTTTTTTGGAACGGAAGCTACACTTGAACAATATTAACAATATTTCTGATACCTTACTCATAGTGAGGTTTTCATTTATGAACAATTTTTTACCTTAGAAATCTTTATAATGCATAACAGAAAGACTCTTATATTTTTTCATTATTATTTTAATCACGAATTCCCATCAGTGTAACTGGCTTCTCTCTGGGAATGAGTATTCCCAGAAATACTTCCCACTAGTGATAAAGTTTATAAAATCTTTTGGCGCCAGAAAAGTGTGCAGAAAATATATTTCCAAGTTCTTTGCTATTAAGCCCACTATTCCTGACAATACAGTTCAGTGCTTAGCACAGATATACAGCATTTCTTTGGAAGCCTTATGTAGCTCATCACAGATTTTTTCATTCTTTTCACTTTTCTCAATTTTGCATTACACTGTTTGACCTCCTATTTCAGATAAGGGAAGCAGACATTAAGCAAGGCTTTGATGACACATATATACATAAATATAACATTTGTTAAACCAAGCTTATCTTCCACTCCTTTACTATGAAGAATAATTTAGGAACCCTCCCTAATAAATTTCTCCCACACAGTATAATACTTTACATAATTGAAGGTTGAAAACGAGACAATTAATTGGCAGAAGCCAACAGAAAACAAAATTCAGTGACAATAAAAAAAAGTTGTATGTCAAAGGTTAAATATCTTTGTACTTCAACATTACCAACCCTTCTCTTAGCAATGTTTTAAAATGGCAAGTTCCCAGATGGAAGTCAAAAAACAAAAAGACGTCCAAAGATTTTAACACAGACAGTTCGACTGTGTTAAAATATCACAGAATCATATAATCACAGATTCACAGAATCACAGAATGGCACGGGTTGGAAGGGACCCCAAGGATCATCAAGTTCCAATCCCTCTGCCTCAGGCAGAGCTACCAACCTCCAGATCTGGTACTAGACCAGGTTTCTCAGGGCCCCGTCCAACCTGGTCTTGATGCTCCAGGGATGGAGCATCCACAGCCTATCTGGGCAGCCTGTTCCCGCACCTCACCATGCTCTCTGAAAAGAGCTTCCCCCTGACATCCAATCTAAACCTTCCTGAGTGTCAGGATGCAAGTGAGCAGCTAGGACAGCTTATGGCTGCCAGACAAGGCTCACCAACATATGTGATGCCAAGAATTACATCCTACATTCAATTTTAAAACGTACATTCACCTCCCTTCTCTTTATCATTCACATCTGCTTGCCACACCACAGCACCATGGTTGAAAATTGCCATATTTTAATGGAGTAGGTATCACGCAAAAATTTTGGTATCAGTTTCTCCTTCTTTCACTGAATTTTGTCTATCATTATTATTAATCTTAACGAGCCTGTATTTCACGTAAGGACAGGGCCGCCACTGTACATAGGCTGGAGAAGTAGGTCAACAGCAAGGTCATTAAATTCAACACAGACAAATGCAATGTCTGACAGACAGTGAGAGCTAAACACTGCAACAAGGCCTGTTGGGGATGGACTGGATGGGGAACAGCTCTGCAGAAAAGAATCTGGGAGTCTTGGAGGAAAGTTGGCTACAGGAGGTTCAACAGCAGGATACAGCAATAACGGAGTTCTGACAGCATCCTGGACTGAACCAACATGAAGGTTGACAAAGAGTAAGTGATTACTCACATCTATTTACTCGTCACTTCTTACACTTCACTTTTGTGCCTCACAGTACAAAGGAAGTGTTAATCAACTTGAACACGTGTATCCAAGGGCCAACAAGATGGCTCAGGGGCTGGAGCAGTTGAGGACACGCTATGAGAACAAACTTGGTCTGTATAATGGAGAAGACAGCTTGGGAGAATCAAGTTATCAGCCTGCCATTGAATATGATGAGGTTATTAAGGAAACACAACCAGGCTCTCTGCTAGGGGACACAGCTAAAGGAACAGAGAGAACAGAAATGAACTGAAACAGAGCAGGTTCCAACTGGTTATATAGAACAACCTTTCTCCAGTGTGGACAGTCAAGCAGTGGAAAGGCCTGCCCACAGATGCTGTCCAGTCTCCATCCTTACAGGCTTCCAGTCCTGACTGAATAAAGCCCTGAACAATCTGGTCTGAATTCAGTCTTTACTGTGTGCTATGGGCAAGAGGTTCGTTTAGAGATACCCTGTGGTCCCCGCAGATTGGATAATTCTGAAATACAAATTCTGCTCGATGAAGGAAAACATGGCAGAATTCACTCAGAAAAACAAAACATAACAAAACAAAACAGTTACAAGGCTCAGTGTTAAAACACCATTAAAATTAGGTTATATCTATAACCCTAACTGAAGGCAGCATCATTTACTTCACTTTAAAACATTTTGTTTCTTCCTCCTTATTTTCTACAATGAAAACAGCCAACAATACTGAAACAGCTCTCTCCAAGGAAAGAAAACACTAACCTAGTTTGAGAACAAAAACTGAAAATAACCTCTCATCACATCATTGTTTAACCAAGATCTAAAATCCTGAGTCCTGCAGAGGAATTGAAAAGGACAGTGATTTACTTTTTATTCTGACTTGTTTTGAAGTTTGGGATAAGCTGAAGCCGCTTTCATCCTCAACTTAAGATGGACTGCTGATAGCCTAAAAAAGCTCAAGAAAGGGAAGTAGCTGAAAACATTGAAGACTGAAATCTGAGCACAGCCTGAACACAAGCTCAGAAAGCTAATACTACCAATTATCTGTACTCCAGATCCCATACACAGACACCGATGCATCCCTGGAGCCTGCTTTGGCAGGCAGGTTGGTCTGGATGATCTCTAGAGGTCCCTTTCAGCCTCTACAATTCTGCGATTCTGGCACAGTTATTTGCTGGAGCTCCTTGGGCTGCAGCAGGTAGCCACACAGGTGTCAGGGACACCATGTCAGTGCATCTAGTCCCCAGCAGCTCCCTCTGTGTGCAGCTTCTGAACTACTGGTGGGTCTGACTAATGTTCCATCTTCACCTAAATCCATAAGAGCATTTGCCGCTTACTTGCAGATGTTCAACTGTAAAGCACTATTTTCCTCCAAGCACCATGAACTTTATCACTGTGAACAACTGAACTAACTAATAAGAAATGCTTTTCAGTAGTTACAATCACATAGTAGGTTTTATCAAACATCTCCCAACATTTATGGATTGTTAGAGTAAGTTTTATGTATTGCTCCCAATGTTGTAAAACAATTAAGGTGGGTTTTGGAAGATTTTTTATCTTTCAGAAAGGACAGCCTCTATGTTTCACCTAAGAAAGCTGGAACAAAAGAAGTGGAAAGAGCACTATTCTTGTCACAGCCTTTAGGTCCCTGAGCTAGTGGAAAAGAACATAAACTGACTTTAAGGTCTATATATGATGGTATTACAACTACATTACTAAAGTCTACAGTCTCACAATAAGAATTGAGCAGAATAAAACAGACCTGTCACCAAGACAAAGCAACAACACAAAACTGCTTATGTCCAAAACACACTTTTCACACAAACACAGCCACTGTACAACACCTAACTGAAGAAAACCATGACTTCCGCTTCGTGACCACCTCCGTCTCATTAAGTTTATTGATTTAAGCAAGCAAAAGAAAAGATGAAGATGGAAGAAGAAAAAAAAGATGTGGCAAGTACTTCATTTATCCAGGGGGTAGAGAAAAACCTGAAAAATTCTGGCACTGTTAAATGAAATAGAAATCTTACTGCAGTTGTCCTGGGGATCTAAAATAATTATCTGAATTACATTCTTCAGCAACGGCAACAAAATTAAATGAACAAAGAAAATAAACGTTTCTTGCACTATTTCCTGTTTTCCCTTTTGACTATAATCAGCATTAAACTGTATCTGGCTAGATTAGTATCAGGTGTCGAATAAGAAAAGCTCTGATGAAACAACTGCAAAGGATAATACAAGTCAAGGAAATGTGTGTGCCTGACCCTTGGGAAACAAAAAAAGGAAGATTTTCAATATATAAATGACATCCAGAACATTGCATTTTAACACTGAAAAAATAAAGTAAAATACATTTTCCGAAACAAAGGCAGTTCACCCACAGGTAAGAACGGCTGTTTACTTTCTCTCAGTCCAAAAAGCTTTCCTCAGAATGACAGAATCTTAAGCTCACCATTAGTACCGTTCTCAAGCAGTACTGTTATAAGCAGAAATAAGCACAATAGAGATTAGAAGTAAAATGTGCTTCTACACACCTGTTGACCATTTCAGTAATGACTGTGAAAGCTCTAGCTTCCTACAGCAGGATAGGTCTCAGACACAAGGGCAAAAATAAGAAATTAAACTTACTTTTGTAATGTGGAATTATCACAAAATTAAACAAGTGAAGTTACTGACATGCACAAATAGTTTGTAGTGTTAGGACAACATCTTATTTTATGCATGTCAAATGCTTGGAACTGAACTTTCTTCCTCTTCTCCAATACATTATGTTTTGTAATAGGATGTAATGTATTTGAATGCTAAAGCTGGAAAATGAACTGTAATCGAGACATCCCTCAGACAACATGAGCAAATTAAAATGTTTATCAACCGTTGGTATCAACAAAATAGCCATGCAAAGGTAGTTTGATTTACAAAGTTAAGGTATTATTTATCAACCAGTGAACTGGCAGTTCTTATCTTCAAGCAAGCAGCTCCTCAATGTAGAACCATGCACTTAATTTAAAAAGTAAGTGTTTGCACTTTCATATAATTGGAAGATTACACAAATGCTCGTGGAACTGCAGCCACCAGAGAACCCTGTTGCCTTAGTTTTTAGTCTGAAAATTCCATCTGGGTCAGAACGGGATTACAGGATGTAACTTGTGTGGTAGATGTGAAGATTCCCAAATGCTATGTTTCCAGCAAGAACTACTTGCTTAGGCAGTTCTCCAACACAGATTTTGGCATCTTTTCTCGTATGTCTGCAATGGTGGCTTCCCAAGAACTTTTCTTAAAAGGATTGGGAATATTCAACGACTGCAGCCTCAGGTTGGAAATGTTCACCAGTGAGTCAGAAACAGTAGCCAAGCAAAACAGTAACAAGTGCTAGCTGCTAACAAAGATTTTATTTCATTGTTTTGGAAAAAGAAAAGGTCACAAAAATATTGACTCTTCTAATCCAAAGTTAACAAGGAGACTTCCCTTCCACATCTTTCCATCCTCTCTCCTTTCAACCTGTCAGCAACATAGGGGTAAAAATGCCAAACAAAAACAATCAAAAGCAAAAGCTTGCATCTGCTGCTACTTCTAGGATAAGATAGAAGATAAAAAAATATTAATAATAATAATGAATACTGAAATATGCAGAACAGATAGCAAAAGATGAAATATTCTCTATGTAATGTTGTGTTTTAATCCTTTTAGGCAGTTCAGCCCCACCCAGCCAACTTCTCACTCTCCCCAGTGGAATGGGGAAGACAGTTCAAACGGCAAAGTGAAGGAACTCATGGATTCAGATAAGTCTAGTTTAAGCAAAAGCTGCTCATGCCAGCAAATCAAAACAAGAAATTTGTTCACTGCTTCCCACTGAAAGGCAGATAGTTCAGCTACTTCCAGGGACTCATGGGACTCATCACACCTAATTGTTTCTTCTGTAGTCAAAATGCCATCACTCTGGTCATTCTCCCCTTTCTTCTTTACCTGGCTTTTATTATTGAGCATGAGGCACATGGTATGGGACATCCCTTTGGCTTGTCTGGGTCAGCTGTTTGGGTTCTATCCCCTCCCAGCTTCTTGTGCCCCTCAGCCTCCTCACTGTCAGGAAAGTACAAGAAGTTAAAACAAAGGTTACTTAACTGAACTAACCTACTGTTATAAAGTGCTACTAGATGCATGGACCTAAGTAATCATGCAGTTTAACTGTATCAAGAGTGAAAAGAGAAAGAGAGGAAAAAGCAGTTAAAAAACTGTGAAGGAATGACTGTCTGGGAAAAACTGCTATGAAGCTGAATGCCATTAATTTGAAAGTTTGGCTGGTACACTCACAACTAGTTTCACTCTGTTGAGAGAAAAAAACCAACCCACAGGTCTCTTATGGACATTAAAATTCAGAAATGCAGAAGGCAAGTTTAAAAAGAATTTAAAAAATACACAGCTGGGATGGTAGACAGTGTGAAACTAAAAATGCTTACACGAAATTTCCAAAAAGGGGCTCCTCACAACATTCCCAGGGGGAATGTTAAATAACCCAAGACTTGGGAAGCACGTAGCTAGACTGGATAACAAAATATATGTACTTTGGGAAGCACTCTTCCAATGACAGACACATGGAATACATTTTCATGGGACTTTCCATCTGTAATGTATAGTTTTTAGGTTTCCGTATTTTTTAATATCATCAAGAAATCATAAAATATTAACTGCATCTTCGAACCAGAGACAAACAAAAAAATCAATTATACGACTGCAAGGAATATTTGCAGATTTCATCTAGCCACATGACTAAAATACCCTTGGGAACACAGAAAAATAGGCTATGATAAATTTCCACTGCATGTTACCGTCTTTTTATTCGCTTCTACTTTTTCTACAGTTCTACCAGATCAGAAAGAATTAGCTTAGTCTGCAGTAGACTTCACAGCTTCCTGGAAATGGGTATGATATACGGGGTTTGACTTGAGCTGCAAAGCTTCACACGTGTATCTTTCTTTTCAGCAAAATGTTAACAGGAATGTATTTAACACTGAACACTAAAACAAATAATTATTATCTATGCTGTAATAAAAGTAATACAGCTAAGAATAACACCCTCAGATTTGATCTCCCCTCTGATGCTTTTGTGCTACTGTTGTATGTTGGAGCTCTTCTACGAAAGAACTCCTGTAGCCTAAGCAAAAGACCTAGCTATGATACAAAAGGAATATAGCAGGGTACTAACATGCAGGATGAATAATGACAAAAGCACACTGCTGATCTATCCACGTTTTGTTTATGCAAGAAATCTATGCAGGATGAAAGGACTCAGTTAACTCAGTATGTACCTGCTCTTATTTTATAAACCAAAAAGCTGTTTTGTTTTGTTTTGTTTTGTTTTTTGGCTCAGTTCAAATTGCTTCCAAAGTAATACACCTCAGACCAGAAAAGGGCATGCTTTTAGTCAAACTGAAGTCTCACCTGGGGAATTCTACCAGCATAATTACAGATTCTTAAATATAGCAGCACACTGGCTAACAGCACAACTTCAAAACATCCCTGTGTAGACAAGCCCTTACTGTTTGCTCACATATAATGTGGGAATAACTACTTCCTTTCATCACAACTGTGTTAATGAATTACAATACTCTAGATAATTGGACACGTATTCTTTTCACTTGAACATTAAAGAACATTAAATCTCATCTATCCCACCCACCGTCCCCTCCCCACCCCCCCGGAAGGAATTGTTTTCTTAAGCTCTTTTCCAAAAATTACTGGCTTCAGCAGTCTCACAATATGATAGCTCTCCCCTCAGTTTAGGACAGGATGTGTCTTGCCTGGAAATATTATTGAAGTTGTTACTCACCTAAGTCATGTGGAAGAATCATTAAAGGAAGGACTTGGCACAGAACAGAACTGCTGCTTCTGGAACATTCCCAGCATCAGATATCCCAGGTGCACTGAAGCCAGGCTGGCACACAAAGGGTAACCACTAACCAGCTAACTTACTGCACACATGAGAAGCTACAAAATAAAGAGCCTGCTGTATTTCTTTCATTAAAAATAAGCAGACCATGGTTAGGAAAAGTCCAAGTACAAAGTAATTGATGTAGACTTAAAAAAAAAATTACAGTTGAAAGGTTCGACAGTGCCAGCCAAGGCTATTTCATACTTTACCTCTTTGGTCATCACCTGAAATACAATATTGAGGGAACCTAGGTAAGCTTTTATAAAAGACAGGTTCAAACACTTGGTTACATCTACCATTATGGGTCCTGGAAGAAGATGAAAACTTAGTCTTACATAATGATGGTCACTTCAGATGTGAAAAAAAAAAAAAAAGTTGAAACACATTTGGGAACAGGAGTTCCTGAAGGAATACAGAAGCTTATCATAAACCCCTCCCCTCCTGAAGAAGAAAAGGAGGGAAGCTAACTTGATCTAGTGTTTTTAATGGCTTTATCAAGACACATACATTGAAAGTAGATTCATTCATCCAACTTGAAATATTTCAGTCTTTCAAACTAGCACTCTGGTATTCCAACAGGAATTAATGTAAGTTGCTAAATGGAGGAAAGTAGATTAAACACTCAACAGTTCATTTCCCTACTGCTTACCTATACATGCTAGCACCGGACTGGATTAGTCCCTCCCACAAATATCTCAAGGAAATATAGCACATTTTTCTGAACTAAAAAGATATGGGTGAAGAAAGCTCACTTGAACTAGAATTAAAGTCTTGCAGAGATTTAAAAAAACCCAAGCTTGGAATCTGCATCCAGAAAAATAGAGTTTTCCAAGTAGTCAGAGAATGCCAGAATAAAAAATTTATTTGCCTGGGATTTAGGAATTTCACTTCTGTGGACTCATTTCAAAAACTCAGGTCTTCAAAGGAATATCCCATTAATGGAATACAACAGCATCCAAAGACTCCTGTCTAGATGACTCCCACTAGTGGTTCTTGGCACAAGAAGCACAATTTACAGGAACCCCCAATGGAGGAACTGAGGAATTCATGGTCTATGTATCTAAGAGTCACGGCAGTGAAGCAGCACTGATGTGAGGTTGGGAGTTCTATAGCAGGGCATATGAAGATGAGCTGTGGACAGTGATGGTGCAGGGAGACATGCGAGTGTCTGTGTGTCTTTGATTTTATAACTGACACGTGAGACTGGGGTAGCAGAACCATGCATTATAAGCAAGAAAGCCTGAAACCCAATATAACTCTTATTCAAGATCAAACAATAAAATACGATGTACAGGAACAACTGATGCTCTGTAGATAAGGCAGTTCAGTTTTTGTCAGCCTGGGTCTTTAAATGAGCACACTTATATTGGTAATGCCTTTTTCCCATTTATGCTTCAGTTCATTTTGTAAACATACAGCATGTTCTCATTCAAAATTGTGTTGGATTCCTATCTGTGAACTAAATTCCAAGAGGACAGATAAGATATTTCTATGTTTCTCCTGCTCCTCCGCTCCTCCATCATCATACTGTGGCACATTATTAAGCCCATTCAGTGTACTTGTGTACAATGTCATCTCACTTTTTCTTCACCCCTGCCCCTAACTGCAAATTCTTTTTCCTTTTAAGTGCTACTTCTCTTAATGTAACTTATAAATCTTAGTCATAGGTAACACACCAGTAATCTTTTTACCTTCAAGTACAAGTCAGTAGCACATTGGTCTGATTGGCCTTGCTGCATGTATGGTAGCTTGAACTGAAAGACAAAACACTTGAAAACCTTATCTCTAAAAACTAAACACAATTTTGAACTGTATCACAGCACTATGGATATTCCAGGATGGCAGGGACCTCTGGGTCCATGAGCTTCAAGAAGGGATGCTCAGAGCAGGGTGCCCAGGGACACATCCAAGTGGCTTTTGGAGATCTCCAAGGAGGAGACCGCACGTCTCCACACAGTGTTAGACATAAAGAAAGAACGCTCCCTTCCACTTGTCCTTTCCTTCCATTTTTTCTCCTGTTTTTGTTTTAACAGTTTCTGATAGCTGTTCTCCAAGCAACAAACTAAAAAGAAGTGTGAAAAATCCATGATCTGTATTGTAAGCTCCATGTGACCTGAGATAGCGAGCCCATGTTGTTGAATTCTTTTACATCCATTCTGCTTATTCCATTGGATTTTACTCACAGGAAAAAGAAAACAAAACAAAAACCAGAGAACACCATGTACGTAAATGAAGGGAATTGTTTTATTGTTATTTCTACAATTCACTGTTTCTAAGAGCTGCCTTCCTCTGCCTTTTGAAGTCAAGGTGGATTTTTTTGTTTCTTTTTAAAAACACATCTGCGTGCTTGCACTTAAATGGTAAGCATCTCCTGAAAAATATCAACCATCAAAAATATCGTGCCTATGAAAAAATTCAGAAATTAAGCATTTGACCAAACTGTTTACAGAGTCAGTAGCAACTCTGTGGTAAGAACTAGGCAATGGTGTATCACTGGCAGCAGTGTTTAACTTCACTGCAGCAAAAATTAGAAGAGGAGGAATAGTTTTGTATTTGACATTATAGTTCAGCTGCACTATCTGCAAAATACATAATGCCTCGGGATTTATCTGAGAATGAAATACATATTCAGAGCTGCAAAATTAAGACTTCATGATACATAAAATACATAGTTTCATTTTTATTTATGTAAATTTGTTCCTTTCTAAGCATAGATGATCTTGTAGGTCCTTTCCAGCCTAATGAATCTATGAATCTATAAACAAGTCATTATATGGATGTAAATATGCAACTACTCCTCCAAGCCCAGTCAATAATTTTGAATTTTTTTTTTTTAATTAAAAATTCTGAGTGTATGACCAGGCAGTACTATTTTTATCATGTTGTTCTGTTGCAGTTTTGGTTTCCTCTTTATATTATAAACTGCTCAAAACAGAGGAAAATTAGGACATGTTCCATATGAACAGTGTACTGTACAATTCTAGAGTGCAGAGCTGCAACTGTTGAAACATGCACATTTTACTGATCCTTGTACTGAAGTACAAAGCAGGACAGCTGGAAATTGGTATACAAGAACAAGCAATTACCCATATATTTAGGTCTGCATAATGAATGGAAAAGTTTAAAAGTTAACTGAAGGAAGAAATGACTCTGAGAAGTGTCCACAAGTGAATTTACAACACTATAATGAACAGAATACGCTCCCTAAGTGTAGAAGCAGCACAGTATTGAACTCTTGTGAGGATATTTCTGAGATGACATGAAACCTTCAGAATGTTTCATCATCTTCACAATGACTTTGTGTCAAAACCATTAAGAAAAATACAGACACACCACCATTTTTCCCCCAAAATACACGTATTTTTTTCCAAAATGGCAAGTTGCAGAGCACCGTTATAGAATAAGACAGTACTCAAGCAATGTTATCAGCGGAACAGGCTATTAACCCAACCCCCCTGTTACCTTCAGAAAGCTAAATTATTAATACTGCTTCCAGAAGAATTAAGTTATACATTCTGTTAACTTCTAAGCCTCAGGAATCTGTTGTAGACAAGGATTAGTTCAGTGCAGTTAAGCACCCTGCTTCCAGCTGGCAGATGCTATGACTACATCAGAGTTGCTGGAACTAAGTCTACTGGAGTCTAAAAGAACTTACTTTCAGTAACACTGCAGACATTCAAAGGGACTGTCTGCGCTGTTATTAAATAAAAGCTACAGACTTCTACTGCAATACAATGTAAATAAGTGAAACCATTTCTGTGTTAAAAAAAAGGGGAAAAAGCACAACACCATGATTTATTAAAAGTTGGTATAATTGTTATTCTGTATAGGAAACAGCTTATTAAAAGCAGATGGTTTAATCAATTTTGGAAATGTTTTCTCTACAGCTACTTTGAGTGCTTAATTGCCTATTTAATCTAATGTAATTTGATAATTTATTTTATTTTATTTTATTTAAATAGATCTAAGACATTTCTGATGGCAAGGGTAAAAACACACAAGAAAAGTCCCATAAGTGAACACACAAGCTAAACATCCACCAGGCTGAGAGGCTCCAGAAGTGAGTTTGAGGACCTCCATCTGGGTAAGAGCTTGCCTGCATCAAAGCGTTAAGTACATTTGAAATAATGACTGTGCCAATACTTCACTCTGCCCAAAAAAAGCTGAGGAACATTTTACTTTTCAAAGTAAGGCTAGAAGAACCCAGACTCATGTACTATCTGTCCTGATGCGCAGTTTCATTTACAGTCTCACTCTTCTGGGTGTTGTATGGGTTCCTTGTGGTACAAGGGATGTGCTATTGAGGTGGGCTGTCACAACACAGTGCGAGCACTGGGATTACTTCAATGCCGTTCATATAAGTTGAACAGAAAAATAACAACTGAATTGAATGAGAAAACCTTCTATTCTGGTTTGTGGAAACTGTGATAAAAGAGTACTCACCATTTGATACGAGATGAGTTTTAAAACAAGTGATACATGTTACATATGAAAAAAGCTATGTACAAAAAGTAGTCACTACATCAGGGATGGTACACTTCAGAGCAAAACTAGATTTTCAAGTGGAAGGCTCTAAATTACCATAGTAATTCCTGTGCCTGTGCTATAAAATCCAATTTTTTCAAACAACTTTTCTTTTAAACACACTCAGCTCATGGTGGGTTTGGGGAGTTTTGGGGGGGTTTCTTTTTTTTTCTTTTTCTTTTTTAGGTATTCTGCATAGCTCTCCCTGAAGTGTGACCTCCTTTCATCATTTATAGAAAGTTTTCCATCCTCATGTTAAGGTACTGGGCATGCCAGTATGTATGAAATAGACTTTGCTATTTTAGCAATCTGTTTGCAATCAGACTTCTCAAACATATTACCAAGCTTCGTTCACATAATTTCTAAGGTGCTGAGAGGTACTGTAAGTGTAAAACTTCAAAAAGCAAAAAAGATCTGGATTTGGCAGGGACTAAATTTTCACAGAATATCCAATCTCCGCGAAACTATTTCCAGAAAATCTGGGACAACTTATATGGGGGAAAAAAAAATAGAAAAGGGAAAAAGAAATTAAAAAAAAAAAAAAGGAGAAAGAAAAAGTGATTTTGTGGCATAAACTAACTGATGCTGCTTTCATGAAGTTCTTCATCTGGTATGAATATTGCCTGTGTACTTTGTCTGCAGTGTCAAATAAAATACAGTCACAGCAAAACTTCACATTCCTTATTCAGGTAGAGTGGTTCCCCACAGAAATAAACAGAAATTCTGCAGCTGAATGTGAATATCTCCATGCTTCTGGAGTTTTGACAGCACAACCACACTAGCCAAAATAAAAAGAATGCATGATTCTATCTATCCTTGCTGAGCTGACAAAAATTTCAATGTGGTGTCAGTTATACTGACAAGAAGACAAAGAATAATTATGCTGGCTGCACAGTATGGATGACACATTCATTCAGAAGTCAGCAAATCCATTCACACATACACAAGAAGAAGAAAAGGATGCACGCCTATTAAGATTTTTATAACAAAGTAAAAGCTAGAAATGAGATCACTTCACTTGTGTCAAGAACTCTGGGATCCCTGCAAGTAAACTACAAGTAAGAGTCCCTCAGCACGGCATTTACAGAATTCTGAGCAATGCAATCAGAGAGAGACATTCCCAGTGTACTTTCCAACACTGAAATAAGATTCAGTAAGTTTCATGAATGCAATTTACAAAGCTACTGCCCTCCAGCCATCTCTTCCACCACAAGCTGTCATTTTTACAGCAGAGACAGCTGAAAACACTGCCAGAGCCTCCATGACTTCCTTACAAAGCACAGAGCATCTTACATAATCTCATGTTTATCTGTGCTCAAACCCCACTGACAGGTTTTACACAGAAGTGGTGTTAGCACATGCTCATCAGTACAGTATGCAAGAGCTGGTGAACTGAACGAAAGATCAATCTGTAAGGTAAACTGGGACTTCAGCAAACACTGGCAATACTTGATGTTTAGAACACCAGATTAGTGTGCTACTAAGTGGGATGTACTGATCTCATTTTCTCATTATCTATCACAACCTAAAATTCATTCAAGTAAATTTGTAACATTTTGTCTTGCCAAGATCTCCAACATATTAGATAAATAGAACATTTTATTTTTGCGTGGTTATAAAGAACTGTGGAACAGCTTGTGGAACCTTAGAGTAACACACAAACTGTGACCAACAAACAGATATGGACAGTATGATTCCTCTGAATTTGGAGAAAGCGTTCAGCTGTCCTGCCTCTGACTCTCAGGCTAAATCACCATCGTACCACTGGTCCCTGAAAAATTAATGTTAGAACAGCCAATAAAATAGGTACTTAGCAGAGGAAAGAAACTTTTCTCAAGACGGTTTGTACCAAGTACTGTTCCCAGAAAAACTGCAAGATCCAATCACAGAATTTCAGGGTTTGGAAAGAACATCTGGAGATGATCTAGTCCCCCTCCCTAGTCCCCCTCCCTGCTAAAGCAGGCTCCCTACAGCAGATTGCCCAGGAAAGCATCCAGACTGGTCTTGAATATCTCCAGAAAAGACTCCACAGCCTCTCGGAGCAGCCTGTTTATTACCCTCAAAGTAGTTTTTTCTCATATTCAGATGAAACTCCTTGTGTCCTAGTTTGCACCCTTTGTGCTGTTGCTGGGCACTGCTGGAAAGAGCCTGGCCCCATTCACTTGACACCCTGTAGATATTTATCAGCGCTGATAACATCCCTTCTTTTCTCCAGACTGAACAGTTCCAGGTGTCTTAACCTTTCCTCACGCAAGAGATGTCCCAGATACCTCATAATCTTTTTAGCTCTCCAATGGATTCTCACTTTAAAGTTCCTCGTCTTACCTGAATGAAGGAGCCCAGAACTGGACACAGAACTCCAGCTGTGGCCTACATCAGGGCAAAGTAGAGGGGGAGGATCACCTCCCTCAGCCTGCGGGCCACACTCTTTGTAACACATCCCAGGATACCACTGGCATTCTTGGCCAATGTGTTGCCCACCAGGACACCCACTTCCTTCTCTGCAGAGCTCGTCTCCAGCAGGTCAGTCCCTAACCTGTACTGATGTATATTGTTATTTTCTTCCCAGGTGTAGGTATCTACACTTGCTCTTGCTGAACGTCATACAATTCCCCTCCCTATGACTCTGCATCCTGTCCAGATTACTCTGAATGGGAGCACAGCCACTCCAGTGGCTGACACATCAGCACCATAATCAAGCACATAAAAGAATTCAGAAAGTATTTATCTAAAAAATCCAAACATTGTTACTGGGAATTCTAAAGTGTTTTCAAGTACTGAGTAACACAACAGACGTCTTCATTGAAATTTTCTTTGCTCAATTTCTTGTCACCAGTTTCAGCTGCAGCAGTCATATTTGACAAAAACAGCAGTGAAACTTGGTTCCACTCTGCAAGGAATGCTTGCTCCCATTCTCAGAACAGCTACTGAGGCAGGACAGTGTTCTTTAAAACAAAGAACACAAGAGTCAGCCTCTGGCCTTGGAGAATCACTAACTTAGAAAGCAGTGGCTACATTTCCCAAATGAAGACTGCATTGTGCAGCACAGCAACAGTGCACAGCAGCAGAGCTGTGTCTGCCAGCACAGCTAGGACTTGGTAGATCAATGGAAACAGCCAGTGATTCTGCATATTCATGCATGAATAGCATATAGGGCTGCCAGGCCCAAAAAGAAAACACTGAATTAAGCATCTATCTTGGAGAATGTATGCTGTGCTGATGAGAAAAAAAAGAATCGCAGAATTGTAGGGGTTGGAAGGGACCTCCACAGACCACCAAGTCCAACCCCCTGCCAAAGCAGCTCCCTAGCCCAGGTTGCACAGGTAGGCGTCCAGGCAGGTCTTGAATATCTCCAGAGAAGGAGACTCCACCACCTCTCTGGGCATCATGTTCCAGTGCTACATCACAAAACTGTGAACAAGTGCCCATGCACATTTGTGCAGAACTTCCTATGCCTCAGTTTGTTTCCCCTTGTCCTGTCTCCACACACTGTGGAGAAGAGTCCAGCCTCATCCCTTTGCCTCCCGCACCTTAGATATTTATAGACGTGGATCAGATCTCCTTCAAGCCTACTTTTTTCAAGGCAGAATAGGCACAGGTCTCCCAGCCTTTCCTCGTGGGCAAGCAGAGGTTGTAATCTATCTGCCAGTCTATAGAAGGAAGAATATAATTGAAATAAAACCTGAGAATCATTCTAGAAAGAATGAGGGTCTAAGAGTCAGCTGGGAATTCGTGATAGATGAGACAGACTGGATTTAAGAATGAACAGAAATTGTAATATGTGGAATTATGTTGCCATGGGAAATTAACTTCAGGCACCAGAGTCAGAACAGGCATTCCCAGCAGTGCTGAGCCCAAACACTTTTGGATATCCTACCTGGATTTCTTCACTGTTTGGTCAAGAGAGGGCAATTTTTCTAATGAATGCTGTTTTAAATTAAAAGCAGACAGGCTTCACACTGGGCAGAGTTAAAGCACCGGCATCTGTTGGACAGCAGTGTGTATCAAAAACCCAGGTTCCCAAGATGGTTAATTATGCTGCATAACTATGGCTTAAAAACATAAAGTATAGTCAGGAAGACAAAAAAAAACAAAACAAAACAAAACCACACAGTTTGTGCAGATTGCAAAGACTATTGAAAACCATCGTGACTATATCAGGATAGTTCTATGAAATGATCTTGGCATTCTTCTTTTATTTCATCCACAGTCTTTATCTCCATCAAGACATATAAAAGTCTGTTGAAGAGTAATTTATTTCCATGTCAAGCCCTTTTGTTATTCTTTAGGAGATGAGTCATCAAGTGAGAGTAGCTCTCTTAAAATTTTGATACATCAACATAGTGAACTTGCTGCAGTCAAGAAGGAATGATCTAACCATGACATACAGATAAAGCCTGGAAAAAATTCAATTCAAAAATAAATTTCTAATTGACTGAGGCATTAATATAACAAACTTTTTCAAGAGAATTAAGTACCAAGGAGAGATATCCTAGTTAAATATCTGAGAATTGAAGATTCTCATTCTAAGAACCTCATCCAAAGTTGCAGGAGTATATGGCTTTCAAACAATTTAATTTAAATCTGCAAGAAAAATGGAAGCAGTGAGTTTATGAGAGAGCTAATTCTTTAAGATGAGAGTGAAAACTAAGACAGTGAAAGCTCTGGTGTACAAGCACCTGCTCTAAAGAAAAGCTGCATTAAAATGAATACATTTATTTTCACATTCTCTATTGTTAACTACATATATCAGAGCAGAGATAAAGACCCGGTTTAATTACTGCCATCTCTCTTGCTTCTTTAATAACAATACCCTATTCAGTAAATGTCAGACAGAACATTACCTTGGAACACTGGGCAGTCTGGATTTTCAATATCAGCTAAGTTTGCTCTGTGATTCATAGCAGATATGATTTTCAAAATACCAAAATCCTTCGTATAGCTGCTCAGGTAATGTTTTTTGGATTACTACTACTATAGTAAAATAATTCATATATTAGGTCAAATGATCAGTCATCAAGAAGGGCCACAAACTAATCAGGGTAAGAATTAGTAGAACGAAAAGAGGAGCTTAATAAATAAATAACCATACCTATTTTCATGGTGTCTCCAAGACTTCAGATGATCTCTAATATGTTCAAGTATAACTAAGATCAGTATTTTGATATTAAATGTACCTTGAGATCATTTGGTTTCAAATTATACACACATATTAAGTAATACTTCAGGGAAACAACATGGTTCTCTGGCAAGAACACTGCCAGAAGTGTAGCTTAAAGGAATATGAAAATACGAGGGGAATAAAAATGGGAAAAAATATTTTATACTGCCCTGATAAAAAAGAAAAATATGTAAGTACAACAGCAACAGAAAAAAAGGAAATATTTTAAAGAGGCTGGTAATGCCCTAGAATAAAATTTTACAAAAGCCAAAAAACTCAGTAGGGCAGTCATTTAGACAGCAAGGACAAAACTAGAATGATCCTGGCGCACAACTTATGAGAAACAAGTGCTTCTCTGGGTAGCCTGTGCCAGGGCCTCATCAGTCTTTGTGTAAAAGAATATCCTCCTAGTATAATTTACATCTCCCCTCATTTACTTGAAAACCATTCCCTCTTGTCCTATCACTACCAGACCACACATGAAATCTGTCTCTCCCCGGCTTGTAAGGTCCCCTCAAGTACTGAAAAGTCGCAGTGAGATCTCCCTGAAGCCTCTTCTTCTCCAAGATAAACAAGCCCAGCTACCTAATCTTTTCTTCATAGGAGAGGTGTTCCAGCCCTGTGATAATCTTAATGATCTTCCTTTGGGCCCACTCCAACAGCTGCATGTAATACTGGTGGACAATCAGGCATAACAGTAAGAACAGACAATCAGGCACAAAGGTGAGGTAGTTCAGGCAGGCCATCTCTGATCTGCTATAAAGCCTACTGGTTAAAAAAGAAATTAAATGTCTAAAAACTCCAAAGAATGAGTGCAATTTTTTTCTTCAATTTACTTTCTCTCCCTCTTTCCTCCAACCCCATCTTCCACAGCCCTTTCCTCCCTTGCCTTTTCCCTCCCTCTCCTCTGCTCCTTATGCTCGTCCAGGACCTCTAAAGTAGGCTGAGGTTTTGTGATGCACTGAATTCAAGGCCCAAATGAATATGCACTGCAATACTAAAATTCAGCCATTGTCTATTAGAATGCCTAATTGCAATAGCAACTTTCTCAGTGCAGTGCTTACCAGCAACCCAGGAAACATCATGAGCCCTATTGTTTCATGGTTTCAATAACTTATTTTGCACATTACAGTAGTATGACAGTGCTTAAAAAATGCTAGTGTCTACATTCCCTTGTTCTGACCCAAAAGCATAGGGTTAAAAGTAAGGCACAGATATGCAAGAAATGCATTTTCAAGCATACATACACAAAGCTAGAAAAAGCTTAAGAATTCAAATGAAAGGAAACAATCAAGGAGAAAGAAAGAAAAGATTCATGGAAAAAGGACTGTAAATCCCCATCTAGTCAACCGACAAAATACCATGTAATCTTTATTAGTCTACTACCAGGCCAGTCAATATTCTTTTGCCAGTCACATTTGCAACTGTGACAATCACGTAACAACAAATTAAACAAATTACTTTTTTCATGTGACCCAGCCCTATACAGGAGTGCACTTCCAAGAAGAAAAACAACTGTCTCAGCAATACTACAGAAACTGCAGATTTCATATGCTCTTGATGGCACTACATTGTGTGTTTTTTTAAGTACTCTGACGAAAAGAGTAACCAAGGAAGTGAACAAAAATGAAAAGTAATATTTTTATGTATGTCAAATTACCAAGTAAAATTATAACACGCTACCAGACACGAAAAAAATATTTATTGAAATAAGGTCCCTCAAAGAACTGTACTCTCAGTCCTTTACAGTCTCTTTTTCCTTCAGTGTTCATTTTATTTTAGAACAAGATGAAATAATGCTTTCCTGCATCTTCTAAAAATTTTCACTAAATGAGGAAGACAGTGATTTATATTGACAAATTACATTATTATATTGCAATGACTTCATAATCATAATCAATGTACGTGGCACATAACCATAAATTGTGTACTGGTTATTAGATTTCCTAATTAGGAGGCTGCAAGTTCTTTATCTTTCTCTGTATAAAATTTTACGCATGAAATGCAGCAGTGCTAAAAGCACAACATTTGGATTAGTACCACTAATGAGAGCAGCAGTGCCAAAATGTCAATGACTTCACTGTGGTCACAAAGGTCTCAGTTTATCTAGGTCAACTGTTTTTCGTAATTTCAATTAAAATGCCAAAGGGAAGTTAGTAGAATACTGGATTAAACAGAGAATGAAGTTAAATTTAAAACAATTTATTCTCTTATAAAGAAACATGATATAGAATTTTATAGAAAAGACAAAGATAGGTTTTCTTCACTGTTCTTTGCTGTTTGAGGTTATTTCATTTTCCCTTTTAAGCTTCCATAAGACACTGCCTGTGAGCTAAGAAAAGAGGCAGTAGTAGCACAGAGACATAAGACATCTGCAAATTACTACTCGGAATCCAGCTCAGAGTAACCAGAACTACACTCAGATAGCAATCAAGCGCTTCAGCAGGAAAAAGCTTCTGAAGGTGAGGATATTGCAGGGGATTACTGAAGAGCTCATAAGGAAATGGTAAAGATATTTTCATATAATCTATTATCACTTATCACTTGTGGTAGGTGAACTGTAAGCCACCATAAAAGCTGAATAAGCACCTATTTACAAATATTAATCCAACACAGTAGAATTTCAACAAAACTCAACTGGGTAATCAGCACTTGTGAATTCTCCAGGAAAATCAATCCTCATGTCAAAATCTGCTAAAGAAGATCGAATTTTCAGAGTAGTCTACAGCAAAAAATGCAAACCTTACCACTTTCAGTAACTCTTATATGTAAGCTCTCCAGAGGATCTTACTTTCATCAACTGAGGTACTCCGCAAATCTCCAGAACATCAGTGTATACAACCTGGAGTGTTTCCACAGAATCAAAGAATCATCAAGGTTGGAAAAGACCTCTAAGATCATCTAGTCCGTCCATCCATCCATCACTACATCCACTAAGCATGTCCCTCAGTGTCACATCTACATATTCCTTGAACCAACTGTTACAATTCTGCTATACATATATGCCATTAGGAGCTGTCACAAGCAGAGGGGACGTGGTTGTGCCAACACCACAGATCACCCTACTGAACACACCCCAGCCTGGGTTACATTAGTTTAATTGCAACCATTAATTTTGTAAAATGTCATGCTAATTAATCACATGCCACGTACATGCCATTGTCCCAAAAGAATCAGACCCCTTCTCAAAGAACTTGCAGCCTCATACAGTCAACTAGCAAGAGGCAGAATTCCCTTATCCTTTAATGAGGACCATTAACATGACCTCTGTGCAGAACTGTGGAACAAAACATAAATAAAAGGACAGACTGTGAAGAGAGAGCTGGGTATGTATAAAAGCAAAAGGCTAAAGGGCAGCAACAATAAATTATCAAGTGCAAGAGGGCCAAAAGAAAGGCCCAATGAAAGGTAGGAGTAGACACAGTACTTAGAAAAGCTGCAGCTTTACAAAGATAAGCTCTGTAGATACAGACAACTGAGAACCAGAAAAGCCTACCCAAAAGTAAACCATAAAATTCAATAATCCTCCGATGATTGAGCCCGAAGGCTCTAAATTATGACTTCTATTCTGCAGGAAAAACCTGTTTGCCAGTGGTTGTGCTTACAACTCATCTTTATATATGTAGGAGGCACCATGTTCGACAAAACCTTTGTGTCAAGATCATCTTATTTGTTCAACCATTCTCTCAAAACTACTGAACTGCAAGGTCTCCTCAAGCACTGCCATCAAGTCCAGAATCGTAAAATCATAGAATTGCTCGTTGGAAAAGACCTTCAAGATCATCAAGTCTAAAATCAACCTAACCATACTACACTAACAAACCACCACTAAATCATGTCCCTGAGTACCACATACAGATGGATTTTAAACATGTGCAGGGACAGTGACTCAACCACCTCCTAGGGAGCCTATTCCAGTGCTTAACAACCCTTTCTGTAAACAGGTGTTTCCTTAAGTCCAACCTAAACCTTCCCTGTCATAACTTGAAGCCACTTCTCCTCATCCTATCACCTGTCACCAGTGAGAATGGACCAACCCTCCTCTCACTGCTATCACCTTTCAGGTATCTCAAGAGAGCAATTATGTCTCCCCTCAGACCCCTCTTCCTCAGACTGAACAGCCCCAGTTCCTTCAGTATCTCCTCATGGGGCACATTCCCCAGGCCTTCCACAAGCCTCGTTGCCCTTCTTTGCACCTGCTCCAGCACCTCAGTGTCCTTTCTGTACAGAGGTGCCCAAAACTGAACACAGTACTCAAGATGAGGCATCACCAGTGCTGAGTACAGGGGCAGGATTAATTCCCTAGTCCTGCTCACCACACCATTCCTGACACAGGCCAAGATGCCACTGGCTTTCTTGACCACCTGGGCACACTGCTGGCTCATATTCAGCTGTCTGTCCACCAGGGTTCCTTTCTGTAGGGCAACTTTCCAGCTACTCCTCCCCAAGCCTTTAGGGTCACCTGGCGTTGTTGCGACCAAAATGCAAGACCCAACGCTTGGTCCTTTTGAAACTCATATAGTAAACCTTGGCCCATCGATCCAGTCTATCCGCGTCCATTTTTAGTCCCTTTCTGCTCTCCAGCACTTCCTCCCAACTTGATGTCGTCAGTTAAATACATTTTCAATTGAAAGAAGTAAACCTCATTCATGGAAAGCAATTGGTATATTTGTTTTGGTGTCAGAAGGGTAAGTATTGAAATGATCTGCACTGATTTTGATGAAGGAATAATTATGTGTAATCACAGACATTCAGCCCTGCAGCAATGAGAGAGAATCTGTACATTTTTTAAAAGTATGAAAAAAGAGTTGTGTTTTGCAGAGATGTATCGTAGAGTAAGTACGTATATACAGTTCTCTATGCCAAACAATGGCTGTTACAAGTCAACATGCTTTTTTCTATTTTGCACCACAGGGAACATACTGATCAGTGGAGGAGAAAAAGTGATCCAATTCATTCTTCATACTAGCCTCTCATGAGACAGAAGAAAATTCACTCCTTTCAAAAGCAAAGAAAAAGCGTAACAAATTTATTCCTTTACATATAGCAGTTACCTCAATATTGATGTCATACTGAT
The DNA here is from genome assembly GCA_023055505.1 of Callipepla californica brunnescens. NCBI lineage: Eukaryota > Metazoa > Chordata > Aves > Galliformes > Odontophoridae > Callipepla > Callipepla californica. The sequence continues at coordinate 2,296,461 of JALIRH010000023.1, read as the reverse complement.
ATCATTCACAGCATTTAAATGACATACCATCCTACCAGCAGAGATGAATTTGCCTTTAAAGATTTAATTTCATTATTAATCATATAGAAAACAACTGAACAGTATACTTGTTCAGCATTGGCCAGTCCTTATATTGTGTTAGGTATACCAGACGGTACACTTGCTACTGGTATACCACACATCCCAAGAGATGATCCCACATTCATCAGACTGCCGTATGTAAAGAGCCAGCTGAGAAGTAGATCATCATGAATTTAAGTAAAAAGAACAAAGTAAATCTGTAAATCAAACAAGAGCAACATCCATGACCTACAAAATAAGTCCTTTAGTGTTATGCAAGCCAATGTGGAAAAGAGACAAAGGGGCAGAAAGATTAAATAATTTCATTCAGACTTAGTAGAAGCAAAGGACAGTCCACAGCACACCATCCATAATTGGTTACCTGGTAACTTGACTGAAAAACAGATCTCAAGCACACAGGGAGTTCAAGGACAGATGACAGAACTGATGTGGCACTTGAGGGACACTAGTACTGGTACTAGCTACAGTGAAAAAAAGCTAGGTTCAGTTACTTAATACCTTGGCTAAGAGTAAGCAATTTAGACAGGCTGCAAAGTGCAAAAGATTAGAAAGCTATATACATTCAGCCCTCTGAAGGATACCTCAATTGAGAACACAGAGTAGACAAAGATCAGCAAACAAATGATATCCCAGGGTTTGCAGCCTGCAAATGATTGACTTACTGAGATTGTCACCCATATTCAGTTTTGTGGGAACTGTAACTCCATAACTGACTGTTACCACAATTCCTCACCTTGTCCATCCTGACTTTCTAGTCTCTGAGAATCATGTTTTCTGCTTAGAAGCTGTAAAAGACAAGAGTTGGACTTGGTAATCAAGAAAAAGGTCAAGGGATGAGTAAACTCTGACTTGTGGGAGACTGGAAGGAGAAATTGGGTCTTGGAGTGGAGACGGCAAAGAAGGATTGGGGAATGCAGGTCACTAGGAGTACTCCCTTGGATATGCTGCAAGACATCTTTGCCAGAAGGTTAAAACGGGGACCTGATGTGATGGAAAGAGAAGCTGCCTGAAAAGGGTATGGATGAAAATACTGGATTTTTTCTATTAACTATTAATATTTAACACACAAAGTAAAACTTAGCATTTTAACAGAGGTGGTCTTGTTAAGTTCAGTGTTCAACACATTAATAACAAAAAGAGTGTTTACTGTTACAGTATTGGCCACTAATAACTCAGTGCTCTTGACAAGACCTTTGCATTTATCTGACAGTAAATAAGCACAAAAGCACAAACAAGCAATAATACAATCAAAGTTTTAGAATTTCTTAAGATATTAAGTAATGTCAGTAGTTCTTCAGTGACTATATACTAATCACATTTGTATCTGGATTTAAAAATACTAATTCTAACACAGAAATCTGGATACTGCAAAAACATCTCAACTGAGTCATGTTTAAAAATAAATAGAAATTTAAATACCACAAGCACTTCTGCTTTTATTTTACGCTCACTGCCTAATCTAAGTATTTACATACATATTGTTTTCAAATACTCTGTGTAATATCAGCTTTCTCTTCAATGTGCATGTCAAAACAGCAACCAGAAGCATGCAGCACTCCAAACAAGATTTCATAACATGAAATACAGAATTAAATTTGGATGACTTAATGCTTTACGTGTTACCCTGGTTGTTTCCAGCTCACAAATGTCATCTCTAAAGCAGATTCAGAATTCTGACAACTCTTTGTTAACACCTCCCTTTTTATTATAAGTATCTTGAGATCTTTAAGCAACTCAAATCATTACTAATTCTACTTTATTTTTAAAATCTACTCCATTCTGCCAAATTATGTCAATTAATATTTTAATTTCAGTTAAAAATTTACATGCATGATTGCAACAACTAAGAGTACACAAGACAATTTCTACAGTCTTAACGAATGTCTCTGTTCATTAGACTTGCTAAAAATCTAATCTTTTGAAAATATAAGTTATACATGCAGAAGACTCATTTACAAGGTCAGACTTGATGTGAGACTAATGCAGACTGCCACCAGTATTAAGGCACTCTCTTTACCAGCGCAAGATCCTACTCCCCACACCAAGCCTCTGTTGTTCCATCACTAAAAGTTCTCTAATTCAGATATCATCACATTTCCCTGTAAAGCACATTGACTGACAGATTATTACTACATGTAACCAAAGAGCTCCAGGAGGCCTTTCCACATAATCTAAGACGCAGAAGTAAAATCTGCAACTTTAAACAGTATACAAAGTCAGAAAGACTATAAAACTTAAAGATGTGGGGAAAAAAAGAGTGACAACAACACATTTTTTTTCAATCTGCTATCAAACTACTCAGGGCTCCAGAGCAAAATATTTTATTATACACTACCACAGCTGTGCAATTTCATTACAAAGCCTCTCCCTGTGCTCTCTCTTCACACATATATATATCAGAGACACTTTTGCTTTTGGAAACAACTCTGCAATCTATGGATTCTTTTTCAAGTAGTTTCATTCATGCATTTCATTACAGAACACTGACCCACAGATTACAGAGTAAAACAATGCTCCAAAAACTTCTGAAACTCCACCAACATACAGCACACATGCCCAGGTCCTTTGTCCAAGAGTGATCACAAACGGAAACACATCCTTCTTTTCCAACACAGGTTGGAAGGAGAGACGGGGAAAGGTGACTTGACTTTTTATCCCCAAAAATCTCCCAGGAATGAACTCTGTTCTTTTGATATAAGAAGAAAAATGTTAAGACTCTAAAAGCATTTAGAAGACTCAATATATTATTAAAGTTACTTTCACAGTATGCATTTGTCTTTATTAATTTCTTAGCCTGTAAGGCATTTTTCAAACATCTTTTTCTAGGATCAAGGCATATTAAAATACCAGGCAGATTAGTTACGTAATCTCAGTTTTTTGTTTTTGTTTTGTTGTTGTTGCTATTGTTGTTTTCATTAGGATGCTGCAGAAGAGCACTATTTGCACTGACAGTATCTGGGCATTTTGAGTAATTTTTTTATAGTCCTTCAATTTAATAAGATCAAAGCCTGGAAAACACTTAGTTTGTGTGATAAGCAGCTCACACAAATCTTGAAAATAAACACGCTTTGAAGTCTCCATTTTTTTTCTCTGGAAATACGATGCATCTGTCACACAAATTACATATGTTGGTCATGCCAGAAATAGAGCCCCCTCTGTTAGACTATGGAACCAATTTCATGTTCTAACCCATCATAATCAGCTCAATGATAACACATCAGCAGATTTCTCTATTAATGAACTGTGGATGCTCAAACGGTGCTGGAAAAGCTATCTTTCCCCTTTTACAGGATGTTTTTACCTATGTAATTTATCACCAGCCTCAAATAAACTGTAGAAATAAATCAGATTTCTCAAAGAGAGATGAATAATCCATACTAGATGAGTGAAGGAGAACAGAAGTGTATCCAATCCAAGAGTTTCATTCAGACTTCACAGTCACTATCCTGGACCACAATCGATGAAGTTTACCATTGAAGTATTTTCTTTAAATTAAAAAGCTACATTAGCATTATTGAGATACTGAGTTCTATGCATACTACTTGTTCTCTCTTCTAAGACATACTGTCAACATAGTGCTAACTATTGGTCACCTGTACACCAACACCGTTCACATTTTCAGTTTAATTCCTGTTACAAGCAAACAAAAGAACAGTGGAGATTTTTCAAGGTTCAAGTAATTTAAATACGCCACATTTAGTCATTGAAAATCATCTTCTGTCAGTTACAAGATTGTAATATTTCAAAGGATTGACACTAACAATTCATCAACACCAACAAAACATCATCATCTATATGCCTGGGGAAAACACACATCCTCTCTGATGGGAAGACACTGTATGTTCTCTTTCATAATGAGTTCCATACTTTCACATGGAGGCCAAAGCCATGTCCAGCAGCAGAGGGAGGCTTCCAGTGAGAGATGGTGTTCATGTGTTCACAAGAAGTACCAAGAATGTACTGGCATGTCTGTTACACAGCCAAAGGCCATTCAGGAAGCAGATGCAGTATTAGGGTGACATTTACTCACTGTCTGTCTTAGTAATGACTGCCAAACCAAGGAAGACAAGACAAGCATTAGAGATCTAATCCCAGTCTTAAATGTAAACAAAACATGTTCCCTACTCCATCAGTGCTATTTCCTCAAGCACATGTACGTTAGGAGCACAAGCTGATGCTTGTCTGAAAAGCAGAAAAATACATGGGAAAGTCCCTCAGTGTGGGGACTGCTGCGGCTGAATGTTTCCCTTGCCAGCAGGTCTCAGCCTAGTGCTGTGCACCTAACCCCACCTGACCTCATGTACATAACTTCAAGCCATGCAGCCCCTTCTTGTTCTGCAGTTCTCCTTCTACATGATTTTCTCCTTACAGTGTCATTTCTAAGTATAGCAGCAGTGGAAAGAAAATCTTAAAGAAGAAGTAGTGCTTAGTCCTACAGTCAAATCATAAAAGGCTCAGAATTCAAGCCTTTCAAATTTGGCTCTCTATAGTTCTCAAATCTTATATAACTCAAAAGACTTTGACGAAATCCATCTTATGATCTTGTTATTCTGCTTCCCACACAAACTTTGAATCCTGTTTTCTCTCCCCCTCTTAAAACTTTCAAATATCCCATTGTTAAGCGGACAAAATACTCCATTACTAGACAATACATTTGCTGTAGGCAACATATAGGGTTAATGAACATACAGATCAACATACGTTTGCAAGCCACATGGTCACTGCCAAATAATTGACTTTAAAGCACAAAGAAGCATAAAGTATACACCTAAACCACCTCAGTACCTTTTAATTTCATCGTTTCCTTTTAAAAAATACACACCATCCACTTAAATAATGAATAATAAAAGAATGCAATAACATAAATACATCATTTGTGTCTGAAGCGTTGAATATATTGCAGTACTATAATACCAGCCCTTAGCCCACAACAAAATCCCTTTGGCACAGTCTTGCCGTCAGCAAGCTCACAAGGTTCACTTTAGTGAAAACTGAGTCCAAGAATATAATTTGACTCTTAATCCACGGATATAATTTAGCCTGTAAGTAAGCAACTCAGAAAGACATTACAGTGCTTACTAATTGCATTCCCTTAATGTTCCTATGCTAATCTTTTGAACTGTCCTTGGTTAGATGTGCATCGCTGCTGACAGCACTCAGCACAGTAGCTGTACTAGATCAGACAACAGGATTCCCTGTTTCAGAACAGGGTGGCTGGTGAAGGGGTTTAAGAAGAAGACTAGCATGCAGTGTAACCTCTCTAGAAGCCTTGCTTTGAGTTTATAACTAACCAAAATTCAAGGACTTCCTGACTAAAAGGTGATGTCTTTGAATTTGAAAGAAGAAAATACAGATTAGACCATACAGCTCCTTCTATGCAAACACATCTTTCTGAAAAATTACTGGAGGGATGAATGCATACAAAGCAAATAAAACCAAAAAACACTAAGCCTCTGTGCACAGAATTACCTGGACGTGTTTGTGGTGACACTCATAATGTTTAAGAGTACCCTCTGTGACTACACATACGGTTTACAGTACTGTACAACTAAAACTAAAACTAAAAATAACAACAAAGGAATCCAAAGTGCATTTATTTCATTTGGGAGTTATGTATTGCATACAAATTTCACCCAAAATCAAACCTTAAAAAACAAACTGCAAGTAATAGGTATCACATTGACAGGTGAAAGCCTACTTAGTAAAACAGAGGTTGGCTGGACATTATTACTTGTTTGCAAAAGTCTGTCCTGCACTCTCAGAGAGTGCAGTGAGAGTCATCTGCAAACTTTAAGGTTTTTTTTTTTTTTGCCTCTCCAAATGTGTCATACTTTACTTTAAAAACAAAACAAAACAAACAAACAAACAAAAAACAACTGCACAACTACTACCATCACAAGTAGCCTTGCTACACAAGAACAAAGCTTCTCCTACCTCTCTATGCAGTTACAAGACGATTCTGCCATGCAAACAGCACACTGGCTGATCTATATTTTAGTCTTTGAGCAGATGAAAGAGAAGCTTGAAAGGAAAGAAAAACAGAAAAAATAGGGTGCCAATGTACAAACCAATAAACAACAGCTTGTACTACAAAAGTAGTGAACCACAAAGCACCTCACTGACCTGTGACACAAATCTGAGTTTTTCCCTTTTATTTATTTCTGCATGACCTTTGGAATGGGACAGGGAGAAGCAAATAAAGACTATCAAGATTTGTTTACCTGGACAAAACTTTGCAAATAGTAAACATTAACCACACACTAATTTCTACGATTACAGCCAAGTCTGGGAAAAAAAAAAAAGATGTAGTTTAATTGTTGTCCATTTCCCAAAGAGAGAGCTCAATCTCAAGCAGAGGAAGTTTCGATACAAACACAATGAGTTGCAATAACTTCACTTTCCGTTTTGTCTAATGCATCCATTTAGCAAGATATTTACTACACCTCCCGGGCTTTGTAGTTTTCTTGTTTATTTTAATAACAGTAGTTTCATGCCTAGAGCTTCACATGCTGAGATAAAGACATCAAGGCACCTACAACAAAATCTGCATCATGGATTCTCCTAGTCTGTCATTCTTTTGCCACACAAACATAGGGAAAAGCCCCCTAGAATGTGAAACTAAGAGCTGACAGTAGAGATAAAAGTGTGGGTTAAAACATACTAAGATTGCACTAATTTCATCATTTCCTAACACAACCAGTTCCAATTTTTTTCCATTGAACACAATGCCACTGTCTTCCACGGGGCAAAAATGAACAGGACACACTGAAAATATGATCAGAAACGAAGGGGCAAAACATGATAAACTGGTGAGAAACACAGGTATATAAAGTATATGTACAGCCTTTAGTCTTCTTGCCTTCAGTAGGAGGAACCGAAGCAGTACAGAAGTCAACAGTAGGAAAAGGTCTAACATGAACACGCAAGTTACAGAGAGAAGAAAGAAAGTTGAGAAATTAAATGTAATTAACTGCATCTCAAGAGTACTAGTGCAACTTACATGATGTTTCTGAATGCTCTGTTTCTGAATGCTCTGTTTCTGTAAATTCTCCATGTTCCATTGAAAACAGCATCCTATCAGAGACCACTATCAAGATTGGCTGACCTGGCCCTTTGAGTAAAACAGTCCAAAGAATGGTTTCACAAGCAGCTCAAATCAAATTAAATCAAAAAAGTTAAAAGCAACGGCAAAGAAATTATGATTAGCAGATGGGGAAAGTCAGGAATATAAGATCTTCACTAATATGTTTGCAGTCGGAAAGGGAACTGCTTCTCACTTATCTATGGCACTAGACTATAGATGTAAATCAAGCATTAAAGTAAGCTTGTCGGAAAAAAAATTGCAAAAACAAGAAAAATGTTTTATGATGCATGGACACTGACTTCTTTTTGACATTTCTTATGCTGAAAAGCAGAGAAAAGATTTTCTTCTTATTTTGTGAATAAGTAAAATAAACTTGAACAGAAAATGTTTCAAGGTAGAAATGCTATCAGTAAATACTGCCTGCCCCTAATAACAAGTCAAATATCAAGTCTTTGTGGCATTTCATGTTTTGTGGGACCCTGTAGCTTTGAAAATCAAATGCTGAAGGGACAGAAAATGGATGAACAGGACAACAGAAGCATAGTCAGGAAGCACACTGCAAACTTCTCCAAAAAATAATTCCTTCAAAAAACAACTGAGGCTTTTATACTGAGTTTATGAGCTCAATTTATGCTGCGCTGCCAATATATATTCTCTTAACAATCATTTGAAAAAGATAATGTAAAGTAAATTAAATTGAACTATTTTGTAGTTAGAGGAGGAGTGTAGAAACAATCTGTTTTACTTGTACTCTGCAGTCACAAACTTGCAGCTCATCTTGCATGACAGGGTACTGCACTAGTTAAGGTCTCAAACATTTATTCTCTGTCCCCTTCACCTAGACCACAGATTTAATTTCCATTCTACATCTCAGTGTCTCCTATCTCTGGACAATTAAATCCACAAATTGTGCATTCTCTCCTTCTGCCAAGTATTTCTAATAAAACAAAACATGAACAAATGATGCATTACAATGTAAGGTGTATCAAAAAAAAAAAAAAAAAAAAAAAGGGAGCTAAGAAGAAAGAGAACTTCAGTTAAACTGGGACCAAAGATGCAATTTTCTACAAGATGACTTCAATAAAACACTTAGGATTTCACAGCATTATTCAAATTAGCAGTTCTCAGGACAAGTAAGCTCATGAAGGTGATACATCCAACCTTTTCATTAACTGCCAAGATATGCTACTTCTAACATAAGTATTAAATATTTACATAGCATTTGATATGACTTGAATTTCTGATCTATTAAAAATATTCACCAAAAAATTACACAAAAAACAGACATACCCATACCTATAAGAAACAACAGCTGACTACAGTTTGCAAGGAAAAAGTAGAAAGTTCGCTTTCCTTTAAGCAAGGAAGGCAACATTCATCTAAACTAAAGGAACATCACCACCTTAGATAAATACAGACAAACACTACTTTGCCAAAGCTGTTGTCATACCAATAAATATTTGTCATCTTCCACTCGCCATACTCCCTCCTATATTAGTCACCATCTGCTTAATCTCAATTGAGATCTCTGTATTTCACCCACTGTAAAGATGAACCCTGGGCATAAACACAGCTCTTGGGAGGTAAGGCAATCTCTGCTACATGGTAACAGGAAAAAGCATCTCGACATGATTGCAATCGTTTGCTTTTCACCACTTATTTAGTCTAAAGCAGCACGAAAGTTCAGGTCATTTCCTCACTGGCACAGCAAGTTATAGCAAGTTACACATTCCATTAATTTTTAATTGCACTGCTTGCAGAGTGAAAGCCCAAAAGGGGAGTGTTTCTTTTTAAAGCATAAAGAAGGGCACTGAAACTGCTTACCTCACTCAGCTCTGCAGGAGAGTCATTTCCATATTTCAAAGCAACTCCAGAATTCATGATGAGACTTCTCAGGGCTTGATGATTTCTGCAGGTTTTAATGCTTCGAAGATTTGTTTAACCCATTCAATACTTTCTTCTCCAGTTCTCTTCTGTCTTGCATATTTTGCTCTAGACAGCCATTTTTAGTCCACAGTAACTGTTAACGTCAATGATCTAAAACCTCCTAAAACAGCCAAACTAGTTTTCACTTCATATAATCCATTGCTGCTAGCGATTTGCTAATACCATGGAGGGCTCAGAAAACGCCAGGATGAAGTTGCTTTGCCTAGATCCCCGGGCTGTCTCAGTCCATCTGCAAGTCGTGCCTCACCTCTGCTGTATGTTTTATGCTGCTCTTTTCCGCAACTCCGTTTAAGGGCATCTCATAAAATTGCTTAATGTAATCAGAATAATTTGGTGAGCTTTGCTCAAGTTCAGAGAAAATAAAAGGAGAGCTGCTGTTGTCTTCAGTGTTCAGGAGGGAGAAGAGGAAAGAAAAAGAAAGCTGCTCTCTCTGAGACAAGCCAACGCTGCACTTCACGTTGAAGTTTCTCTATCCAGCGAGCCTGGAGTTTAAGTGGTTTATGATCAAACACAGCTGTCTTGCTGCTGCCTAAAGGGTGCATGGAAGGGGCGGTACTAAAAAGAGAGTGGGAGGGAGAGAGCTATAAGAGTTCATTTTGGAATTACAGCCATCTTTCCAGCTTTCCGTATACTAATTACTGTACCAAAACTATAAAGCTAAGCAATTAAAGGAAATGCGACCTGGACAACAATGAAGTTGAATTCCTACTTCCCTATTCCCACATGCAATTCAGTAAGGAAAGCTGGGTGGTTGTGGGGGTGGGAGTTGTAAAGATTTCAAAAAGTCACAGTAAACCCAAAAGCACCATTAGAAAGCTGCAGATTTTACGTAACACACCAGCATTTTACAAAGACTTTGGTGAGATGCTACATGAAGAAGGGGGGGGGGGGGGGGGGGGTGGGAGAGCATTTGCTTTCAGCATCCAGCAAAAAATATACGAAAATCCAGAAAATCCATAACGAGATAGATTTGAGGTCATGTTGTGCCCACTGCAAGAACAAAAAGAAAATTCTTTTCCCACTCTCTCTGTCTCCTAGAATCTAATGGCACCCCTGTGTTCTTCCCAATGCTGGATTATGATACACTTCTGTGTTAGAAGTAGGCAATGCCATACACTGCAGCTGAAACTTTCTTGATTATCTTAATACATTCTATTACAAGAGTATCAAATCCTGAGAACTGTTCAAAAAATTCATGAGAAACAGGAATAAATGCTATGGAAACCATGGCACAATCCTTGCACCCTTGCAAAAATAGGCAATTCAAAAGTTAAAATTTTTAAAATCATCCAGAGATTTCATTTTCTACTCTATTAATCATAGATGAGTATCAATATGAAGACATAACAATAATTCATCCAAATGACAATACAGAAAGTGCATTAAGAAGGACCAACGCTAACACATACATATTGATCCACAATACTAGAGATAATAAGTACCTCTCCTTCCCCAGTGCTCAAGATTGGGGGGTAAGGACAATGCCACAATTTCTTTACAAGCTTTTCACTTTTATTCCCCAGGTCTATTTTCACACTACTCGTTCGTTTTTTTCTGTGTTCGTTTTTTTCTGTGTTCTCTGGTTTGCTTTCCAGTAATCCGTAATTTGTGGCTTTGTTTCTTTTTTTCATGCTGACCAAGCAGTGCCTCCATTATTTTATTCACTGAGAACATCTTTCCTGCCTTACCTTCACGTTCTGTTCCAAATGTACATTTAGTGCTTCTCAGTATTCCTTATTCATCTGCTTTGTGCACCACGTACGTTCAATTTACCTTTCCTCAAGTAACGACAAGGGGCTGCACTGCTCTCTGCTGGCAGATCGCTTCCATCTCAGCCACCAGAGACACATACCAGTGCCACACCAGCCAGACAGCACCAAAGAGGCCAGGAACAAGCTGAGTCCTCCAGGCTGCAACGTGGAACAATACAACCCGGGTAGTTTTGTGTACAGATTTCCTACGCATTGAAAATGTGGCTCTTTATAGTGGTTGTGTATAGTGTCTTACCTCACTGCTCATACAAGAGAAAAAATGCTTCAGTTAAAAACCTCCTGCAGCTGACAGAGGAGATGTTAAAACATTTTATCTTTTCCATGTCATGTCTTCCCAAACAGGATGGTGACATATGCTTTTTATCAGTATCCCTGCTGACTCCTATACTCCCTCACAACTGCTTGGAATTCCCTCTGAGCTTACCTCTGTACAATTCTGGCATTTGTGTCAAAGGTTCATCAACACAGGGATGACCCCAGAAATAAAGAATCAAAGGATGGGCAAGCCCTCCAACTTGAAGCAGCTGGAGAAACAGCAGCAACACTGAGAAGCTGCTGGCTGCAAATAACTCGGTGGTGCAAATACAGGGTAAGAAGCATGTCTGGAACTACATCCTCTGGCTGATCAACATTGTAAAGGCACTGTTGTGGGGATCCTCAGCGTGGCTCTGGGGAGGAACTGCAATGCTTCATTTCTAGGGTCACGTTATTGGTCTCAGGGGTAAACCACCCACGGGAAGGGTGAGGGCATGCTGGGCTGCCAAATCTTAGAGGAGGTGTGAGCCTGTCTAGGGCAGCTCTGTTTTCAACACCACCAGCCCCAAATACACAAAAGGAGTTGGACTTGACAATCTTTATGGATTGTGTCATCCAACCTGGGATATTCTACCATTCTATGATTCATTTTATAATTAAAAATTAGTTTTAGCTCACTGGCAAACTAATGAAGTAATTAAACCAAACTGATGATAAATTATCATACTTCAATTCTAGAAGACACCCCCTGCCATTGTTACATGTGGCACTGAGTGGTACAGGTTTATACACTACAGAGTTGGAAAGCATCAATCGTTCTTCAACTAATAGGTACTGCCAGTGCTATTTCAATGTGTTCTGAAGTCCTTAAAAACTTTTCACGTTTTTCGTCATCACAGCGTTAGCTAAGACTAAATGCATCATCCCTCCAAGATAATTACATCACAAGATGTAAGAACTTCACTGAAGCCAATGTACACTTTCTGTTTGGTCTGAAGAATGCCAGAAAAAGAACACAGCACCATGCAACTGAACATGAGAGGTGCCTACTGAGCCCAATCCCAACCTATTCCTGTCTGTTTGTTCTCCCTCCCCTAACTTAGTTCCTCAACTAGGATAACAATGCCCTCTTGCCCTCAATCTAGTGCTTGCCTTTGTTTTTAGGATCTGCTCTCATTGGGACATGCATATGTACATGTACAGATGAATGCAGGGGGTACAGAAATGTCCTGATGCACAGATGTACATTTCTTGGCCTGAAAAGAGATTTTCCGGATGCTTCAGTGCATGCTCCCAAACTAAAAACAGGAAGGGGGTAACAGAAAGCGGCATGAACTCATCTGTCACTAAGGCTGACAGAAAGGGGCGTCCACAGAAAGAATTCTGTTAAGAGACACTTATCTGGGCTCCCGGTCAGGGCATTCTGATCAATTACTGCTTTCTGTACCTCTAAAGCACTCATGACACATACTGCCTGTAGGTAAGTGCATTTGCACTGACAGATTTTTCCCAAGATAATTTCAGAATTATCCAGGAAAAACCATTAGTGTAGCCAGTTTGCTGACGGTGGATCTAACAATTCTACGTCCACTCTACTCTGCTACTCTTTTAAACCTGTATCAACAGTCATCTAAATGTACCAGAGGATAACTGAGTCTACCCTTTGGTCCAAATAACCATTGAGTAACACCAATACTATCTGTAATAGCATTCTTTTGGGACAAGACGCAACTCTTAGAACATGGAAAAACTCTGCACCAGCACAGTTATTTTACAAGGTCTCTCTCTCACAGTATCTCTGTTTCTTAACATTTACTGGATGAGGTGTGACTACTGCCAAACAAATATGTATCTTTCCGTCCTTGACAGTTGCACGCAGAGAGCCACAGCATAAAAACAGTTATCTCTCAAATACCTTTGCATCACGTTTTTCAGTACACATTTCACTCCACACACAACATGCACAAATAGCTGACCACAATTCCAGGACATGTAGAATAAGACTTTGGTTTGTTGCTTAATTAGCACTATAATAAAAATGACGATGAATGAAAGTCACTAAGCACTTGTATGTTTTAGCATTGCTATAATTAGAGCAGCACTCTGTACAATGCCCCACGCAAATAAATTCCACATTCAATAATTGCGAACCTGCTACACACAACTTGAGAGGTCTCGTTCTCACTCTGGCACAAAATATACATTGCCAACAATTAAATTTCAATAGATAAATTGGAAATTCAATACAATACTTAGATAATGTTTCCAGACAACTCATTATTCCACAGCATTAAAGCACTATTACTTAAAAGGGAGAGGCTGAAAGTAGTGCGTGTTTTTCTTGATGCAAACTGTTCCCATTTAATGCCAGTGAAGGGCACACATCTAGGGTTAGAGAAAAAAATCCAACTCATCTGAAACAGCACTAAGTAACCTTACACCAAAGAATGAAACTGTCTCTAAAAAACACAAGCAAACTTTCTTTCTTTCATTCAATCACACCATCTTGATTAGTCTAAAACATCTAGAATAATGCAATTACCAAATAGCACTTCAATCAGCTGCTCTCACCCCTTCACCCTTCTCCAAATACTTAATCCACTTAAAAAGCCATGTCCTTGACCTGATCGGTCTCCAAGGGACTCTACATTTGATCCCTTTTCAATTCTCCAGTATTTCATGCCATGCAGCCACTCACCAACCTGTCAGCCAGCCACTCTCATTTTCTGTCATTTCATCCAAAGCCATCACATTCGTTTTGATTCCTCCTGACCCCACTAAGCCTTAAACATAAGGTCAGGACAGAAAAAGGACCAAGGAGTCAATGTGTGCCTGTTATTCATGTTTGAGATGTGTCTGAGAGGACAAGAGGGAAAGATGGCAGCAATTTCTACACTGCTTTTATCTTGCAGCCACGTAATTATCCTCACAGTTCATCTGCTCCTTGCTTAAAACAAGGGCATTCTTTGATGTATTGTTCATGTCATCATATTTCTGCTTCATTTCCATTCATCACCCAGCATTCCTTTCGATCAGTCATGTATTCCTCCTGTCCAGGTGCCAGACAATGAGCACAAAACAGAACACAGGAGGTTACCCTTGATCATCAGGAAGCACTTCTATGCTGTGCAGGTGATACAGGGAGGATGTGCAGTCTCCTTGGAAATCTTCCAAAGCAGTCTGGATGTGGTCCTGGGGACACTGCTCTGAGTGTCCCTGCTGCATCCATGGTAGACGGACCCAGAGCTCCCTGCCAACATCAGCTGTGACTAAGTACAGGGTAACTCCACTCAGTTCATTTCTCGCCTCTATGATCCTGGCAGATATTCAGATTTAACCCTCCCAGAATCAGCCTGTAGCTCTGCGTACTTATAGTACTGAGATCTTTCTTAATAATATGTCCACAGCTTAATTCTACCTTTAAAGATACCTGCAGTTCCATATGTTTAACAGATGTATAAATTTCTCTCAAAAATTCTCACTTACATAGTAATAGATTGCCAGCACTCCCTGCCTAATCTCTCCTGTTTTTCCCCCATCCCTGACTGGGAAGATGAGAAATCAGATATTCTCTTATTTTGCTATCTTTTCCCTCATTCGCTCCCAACTCATTCAATGCTCACTTCTCTGTAACTCCAAAATATCTACATGTGGTCAGTCCGAAATTACCTTTTGTAGCAAGTCTTTTCTCTACGAACTTCTAATACCACTGGCATACCAAACAAATAACTCCCTGAGCTGGATCTGTGACTAAGCACTCACACTGACATGAAGCAGACAGAGGGATCCCAGCCCCTGTCTTACATCAGCTCCCAACCTACCCAGGCATCCCATTTCAACATACAGGATCACTCTCTCTCCAGAATGCTTAACAGATTAACTGATGAGTACTTTCTGACAATGTGTGTATATACATATGTGTGTGTGTGTGTGTATATACGCATTTATGTATGCGTAATGTGTGATGTAATGTATATATACATATCAATATTGCAGAATTTGGATTCCCTGAGACTGAAATGTTTTATTTGAAACACTTTCAATCAGATGAATTCTGTAAATGCAAGGCAAGCACCTGACAGGAATCTTCTTGAAGCTCTGCAAGACATCTTTGCATCAGCTTCACTGAGCTGGCATTTTGAGATCTCTCATTCTGGCAGAAATTGTAAGAAAAATTACAACAACAATTTGAGCAGAAGCAATACATACAAAACTTCCTTTGAATCAAAACCCCTACTTTTCTACCAGATCCATTTCACTACCAATGAATTTAAGACTATTCCAACTGAATTCCTAAAGCTCTCATCTTATGTTTATTTTAATGGCTGTCTTCCTCGGCTACAGTTTACTGGTTGCTCACAAAGGTCAGGAAGCCTCCCTGCAGAGTATCTAGAAAATAGGAAAAATACAGAAATATTCATAAATGTGTATTCTTTTTCCTCTTTCTCCAGACAGCTGAACACAAAGCCCAAGCTCTCTATTCTAA
Source organism: Callipepla californica brunnescens (assembly GCA_023055505.1). NCBI lineage: Eukaryota > Metazoa > Chordata > Aves > Galliformes > Odontophoridae > Callipepla > Callipepla californica. Next base: position 2,280,836 of record JALIRH010000023.1, on the reverse strand, counting down.
CTGCTTGTCTAGTCTACAAAGCAAAATTTTCAGCCCTTCTAACTACTTTGCCTTTTAACTTTCGAATTTCTGCAGTGTATTTTTTCCCACACATCTTCACACATTTAAGTTTCTTGTCGCAATGTGCATGACTGCCTTACCTCTGCCTTATTCATTCCTACTTCACTCTTCATACCTGACCATTTCATTTTAGGAGGGACAAAGGAGGGGCTTTTTTTAGGAGGGCCTTGCTTTAATACTTAACTGTCGCATCTGAACACAGTTACAAAGCCAAAATTTTCTTTACTTTCAGGCCTCATCTGAGTTGTCTCTTATTTTATTAAGCTCAGAAGTGCAACATCTTTGTAGCCTTTACTTGCTCAAAGAATTTTCAATCAATTAAATCAAAGATACTAAATCACTCAATCATACAAATAGTCTTGTTTGTTCTGCCATGATGAATTCTGGCACAAGATATTTTGTCATTATAAAGAAACTCCTGTCGCCATTATGGGGTGAGCAGAAACAAAGATTTTTTCCTCCTTTTCTGATATGCACATTAGGCAATCAATATCCATGTAAAAATTAGATTCAACTAGGATTAGGCATTTATCATCTATAAATATACATAAAGTAGAAAAATTCAAAGCCTTCTTCTCCTCAAAATTAAAACTTCAGGTAAGTAAAGCAATAGGAAATTCCATGTAGGAAATCAGGGATGGCAATTTAGTTTAAGGGCACAAATCTTGCTTGGGTACATCACTGGGGTTCTTATTTCATTATCAGCTCTTCAAAGAATAGATACTGTCCTTCCTGAAATTCAAGCAGTTTATTTTGATTGCTTTCTCCCATGATGAAAAGTGGAGCTTACCAACACAGCGCAACATACTACCATCATAATCTGTCTCCCAGCTGAGAAATAGCGATATGATTTTGTAGCACCAAATGAAGCAGTCATGCTGAAAAATATCTTCACAGAAAGCAGAAAGTATAAGTGATAGAAAGTATGTATGAAGAAATATTCTGTTTCCTTTGCACTGGCACCAATATAGTTCCCCCATACAGCTATGCTGACAACCATACATTCATTAGAAAAAAAGAGGACATAAATAGAAGCAGGGAATTTGAATGATGCCAGTGTTTTACACTGCCTCAGCTCAATCCAACAAATCCAACAGTGACAGAGAAATGGCTCCAGAGAGCAGAAGCATCTTGATGAATTTAATCATGGCACTGATAGATCTCTATGGAAACCCTGCCTTGTCTCACATTGCTGACAGAATAATAGTTGATTACTCCATTATTATTGAACAAGCACTAAACTGGAAAAGCACTTAGAGTCCATTTTCAATTGTGCACAGATGAAAGATTTTCACTGTATTTTCCAAATTCCTATATATCACGTAAGCAAAATATACGGGTTTTGTATTTGTATCGAAGGGGAGAAGTAATAAGTTCTCTCATCTTTATTGTAAACGAGGGTTCATAGAAGCTCACTATTATTAACCACATCTACAGGTCAACAGAGAACAAGTAGAAAAGCTGATAAGACAAAACTGGCTGTGACTAGAGCTGCAGGTTAATCTTTTTTCCACAGTGGAATGCGTTAATGTTGCTTTAGCAAACTAATCCTAGGACTCAGGTTCATCTCAATGTTTCCAAGCAGGTAATATTAATTCTATATTCTGTACAGATATGTGCAGAGATGACAGCCCAACGTACAGGGTAAGCTGCTTTTCATCTCAGACAACGGGAGAAAAAAAAAATGTTGGGAGAAGTGAAAAGATAACGGCTCTTGCATCAGGACCAGAGATCTCTTAACTACAACAGACAAAAAGAGATGCATAAACAGCTTATTAGCAGTTGAGGAGAGCAGTATACAAAGTACTTGCAACTAAGTTAAATTCCAAGGTTTGATTTTCAGCACCTAAGCCATCCAAGCATCGACTTAAACACTCTTAAGATACCCCTTCTTATAGCACCTGCTTGGTATGTACTTGTTCCGATTATACAATCACAACTGCAGAACTATGACAAAACCCATCATCCTGTGCACTTCATCTTCTTCCATACTTATAAAGAATACTGTTCAACTGATTCCAAAAAGATTGAATTAAAAGCATCACCAAAAATATCTACTAAAAAGCTGCTTGAACACATACCCTGTGCTGAAATCCATCACTCTGGACTGACAGAAGTTGTATGAAGATTCTAACAGAACAAAATAACAACAAAACAAAACAAAAAGAAACCTCAGGATAGAGTTGTTAGAAGGGGCACATAACATTTATCATCTAACATGCAGAAGGTAATGGTGTTAATATGCTATGGAAAGGAATTTTCAAAAAAGTATATAATTTGTTTTTGCTCAGCTGTACATTAAGATCCAGTAACTACATATTAAAATAGATGATTCCTGACAGATCTAACCTATAAGCTCAATTTTTAACTTGAAAAAGGTTAAACTGAGCACTACTAGAAGGATACAGAAGCCAGGATTCTATGAACATGTTGCATAATCCTATTTCACTTACGCCTGCCTCGAACAAACAAACTCTATTACAATGCATGCTCGAGATCAAAAGATAAACAGCTTCCACATTCCCAAACATTAAAAATGTCCATCAAACAAAGCTGCCTGGCTTTCTGACAAGCCTAAATCTACATTCCCATAATCACTTTTCCTTTTAATGGCATTCTCAGATGCTATTTTTAGCCTGGTGGAATGGAAACAACATCCACCTTGGAACCAAAGGCACAAAAGGCACGGTTATCTTAGGCACAGAGCTTTTTTGGAAAAGCAGACTCCATTGTCTCCATGACCAAAATACTGTTCAACTTCAAGCTTCCCTAGATTCCAGATGAATTCATAATTACTCTTTATCTTTATGCTAATACCTTTTATCAGGATAAAACAAAACTGTAATAACAGTTGCATATAGGATGCAAAACATGAATATTTTTAAAGGGAGGCAGGGCGGAGATCCATCCCCTTTTATTTTGTACTATGCATCAGTACCCAAACACAGAATACATCCCCTGACAAAATAACCTGAGAAAAGTCAATCTGGACACAACTAATTTAGCACTGGTTTATTCAGCAGAGCACATATAGCACTGAACAAATTTCCTGGAACACACGGAATGTAGGTGCTTCTCATCCAATTTAGTCTCACACGAAGGTACTAGAAGGGCATTATTTTTCCATTCAGATAGATGTTCTTGAGAAAATAGGATACCTGACACACTGATGTCTGAAATTCCCTGGATGTAAGTGAAGGGGTTGGGAAGCTGAAGGAGAGGAGCTTCCCAAACTGAGGAACAAGTATGCTCAATTTAAAAACAAGAATACCTTGGAAAAGAACAAAAAGGAGAAGACTTCACCAGGAAATGATGTATCAGTATAAATGAGTTATCAATCTGTAAAAGCTTTAGAAATGAAATGGTACACGTAACAGTATGGTCTCATTAACTGGGATGTGACACTAAAATAATTTATAAACCAGATGTGAAATTACTTTTTGCGGTACAGGTATGTCTTCAAACTTCCTTGACACTTCTCCTTTAAAAAGAAAATTCCCAAAAGAAATACCTGAGTAATTGCAATAGAGCATTTAACTTAAGCTGATGGCTATACATAAAACAAGTGAGAAAATGTTTCACCGTTAGGATTGCTGTAAAAGTAGATCCTGACCAAATAAAAAAGGCTCTCGAGTCACACATCTCTGCTGCAAAGTCCTCTTTTCTCCCTCACCTACAGAAGTAATGCTGCCTTCTTTGGCAACCAAACTTTCCTGTACTTCAAAGTGTTAATTTGAAAAAATATGTCCACCAGATCAGTTCAAAAGTGACAATAATGAAGCTTAACAAAAGCACAGTGCACATACAAAAGTTTATAGCTAGGGGATGGTGCAGGGGAGAACACCGTGGTCTTTTAAGTAGCAACATTTTTACACCCTTAATGCTATCACTCTCTTAAGCTGTGACAAATAAAAAACTGACAAAACGAAGCAGATTCCTGTTACCAGTCGATAGTCATAGCACAACAGTAAGGAGAATCTTTTAGTTACATAGGCACATCTTCTGTTAGATGCATAGTATAAGACACTAGAAATATCAGCTGGTTGGCTTAAGTCAAACAGGGAGGTAAGATATCAAGAAAGAGAATAACAAGATGTACTGTCAGATGGTCTGAAGTGATAGAGAAAAGGCTGAACAAAGATCAAATTTAGCACTTTGAATTTCAACACAAAATGTCCTGTGTGAATATATGTAAAATACCAAGCATCCCTACAATATCACCTTCCTACATTACTAAGCATGTTTCACATCATAAAGGCACTGCAAGGAATCACTAAATGCTCAATAACATGACAGCAGTATTGAATTTACATGCAGATCACTTAATTTACATTTTATATGCATTTCACAAGCATACAAATGACTATTTGTGATATAGAATGAAATAAATAATGAAGAATGAAATAATCAAGTTGATATCCAGAACTGCACTACAGTCTGAAAGGAATACAACACGCAATGACAATCTTAAATACGATGTTCTATAGACAAATGATTGTAATTATTTCAGGTTTGCCTAACTATGACACAGATCTTGCAGGTAAGAAAGGAAAAGCCACCTGTCCCTGAAAAAATTAATACTAGTTTAAGCAATGTTATCACTCAGCATAAGCTATGTCAAGTAAAAAGAACAGCTTTCTCAAAGCAATTGCTCTAGCTGTCATAACTTACAGCTCAATGATCCTGAGGTAAAATTAGCAATGTAAACAACTACTGAGTCTGACAAAGAATAGTATCAATTTGCAGAACTCAGTAACTTCCTAAGACAGAGACATTAGGTTCTCATCTGCTGGTGATCATGCTGAGACAGTAACGTCAATACAATTACATATAGCTTTGCTATGAATATTCACAGTATGCCCAAAGGTGTGAAATCATATCATCATGGCAAATCAAACCATCCCAGCTGGTTTCACTTATGTAAATGTAGCTATTTGGGATAACAAATACATTCATCTTACCAGCAATGATCTTCAGAGACAGAAACAAAACACTCAGCACACAGAAATGCATGAGCACTTGTACATATACATTCAACTAAAAGAAAAAAATGTACCGAATTTATCTAAGTCTGTTTTTATCACGCACAACGGACAATACAGAAAAAGAAATAAACATCTCCAAACCGTATTCCTTTAGCTTATTAAAATCCACTGGAACTCTAAATGTGAGACGTGTATCATATTGAAATGTTGCCCCCTATGAAGTTTCCAGGGAACAACACTTTATCCCTTTGTCATTGGACATCTGGACTCCTAGAGGTCTTTTCCAACCTTGTGACCCTATGATTCTAAGATCTCCTGCAACTAAGTGCTGCTCCTCCTGATAGAAGCACAGGAAACAAATCAAGCATGGCTCCAAGTAATTGAGCAGACATGGTACCACCAGATCAGTCATTTCTCTAATTACAGAACTATCCACACCAGTGAGATTCAAATACAAACAAAAAATGAATCAGCAAACACACGCTCTTATGACAGAAATAATCTGAAATGCTTGATTTCTTTGCAATCCATGAAATATATTTAAATTTGTATCTGAGTGCAATTAAAAACAAGCTCTCGGATGACTGGAAGACATATGAGGGTTCTTGTGAAAGATAACTGCAGTAGTATTTAACTTAATGGCATACACAGTTGCATCATCAGTAAGTGGTGATGGGTCACGTGAAAGGTAAATATGTTAGTCATAAAAACTGGTCACCAGGTAAAAAACAAAGAGAAATGTGTTCTTACTATTCAGGTGTAACAGTGACGAATCTGAAAAAACCTGAAAGTTCTACATCCTATAAAAACGACAGAATAAATTATTCAGGTAAACTGAATGGGAATATGTGCTAATAAACCAAAACACTGCAAAATGAAAAAGAAATGAAAAGATAAAAACAAATACAGTTAAGCAAAGCTTCAAAATTCCATTTTTTTTAATTTGCATCTCTCTTTCGGAGGAAAAGGGTTAACAATGCTGAGCAGTTATACTTTTACAAAGCTCAGCAGAGCTGTGTTCAGTCTTTTAAAAACTCACTTAAAAATTCACCTTACAAAAACTAAGCAAAGTGACAGCAGACTAATGTTCACTTAGCTTTTGTAAATGGAAAACTTTAATGTGCCCTTTGTGTTGAATGAAGAATATTGGCTATGCTTTATGAGTGCACAAAGAATTTCTTTAGCCCTACTGAGTAGTTTTAAATCGAAAGGATTTAAGTAACAAGAAAAAGTGCTTCGGTAGGGGAAACATTAAGTTGTTGAGAGAAAAAAAAAACAACCCTACAATCTCTAACCAGAAAGCATCCACATTCAGAGACATAATATTTTTTTTTCAGAGCTCCAACTCTAAGCAGCTACAAATAAATGTAAAGAACATCCCCTTCAAGAGGGTGTCCGTATGGCCGGTGCAGATGCATTGGGAGATGCTGAACTATCTAGTACTGTTCATAAGAGCAGGATGACACATAAAGGCTCCGCTCTGCTTCTTCATAATCAGTCTGAAGAAGATTAAAAATCTTTGGCTAACTTTAGGAGCATTTAAAACACCTGGCAGTAGTACCCATTCATCATCTATTCTAAAATTTTTGCTCTTCTGTAACACACTTTTACAAACAGAAATACCACCAACTTTCAAACAGCAGAAAAGCAGTTACTAAAGACCCATTAGAGATATTTTAAGTAGCCCTAGTTAGAGTACAGAGCAGTTTGTGCAGCTCTGGAACAAATGAAAACGTTCCCTAGATTAAACCCACAAAAATGGGAAAGTTGAAATATGTGAATTCTGAAAATGAAAACAAGAGAGCTGTGAGGTTTGTCACTGTGTTACATAAAGTAGGTAAAACAATTTGAGAAAGAAGGAAGTAACCATAACAAATCACACCTCTAAGGCAATGTCTCTCTCATTACAAGCATAAATTCAGACTGCAGGAAACAAGCCTCTCATTATTAATAATGTAAATTAAATACATGGAAGTAGTGAAAAACAGAGTAAATATTCTCTCAACTCTCAATCATCCCTCATCATTGTAATAAACCCAAAGCAAAAATTTGCATATGACTCGTGACACCAGTGCTTAGCAGGAGTCAAATGGAGATGCTGTGAACATTGCATTCATCTACATATTAATAAGAGGTGTCTATACTGTAGTTTCAAAGACCACAGAAAGAATATTCAAAAACAGAAGTGTGACAGATCCTTGTTAACAACAAAGAACAGCTGCCTCTCAAAACCGTAGCATAAAAGGAATTTAGAGATGGCAATAAAGAGCAAGCTATTGTATTTGGAGAACTTCATTTCTTCTGAGTTTTCACATTTTTATAGTTAAAGTATCTATCTGTCAGAGAAATGCAGTAACGCAGAATCATAGGATTATTAAGGTTGGAAAAGACCCCTAAGATCATCTGGTGCAACCCCCAACTCATCTCCACTGTGCTCACTAACAACATCCCTCAATGCCATATCCACGTGGTTCTTGAACTCCTCCAGGGATTGTGACACCACCAACTTCCCTAGGCAGCCTGTTCCAATGCCTGACCACTCTTCTGGAGAAGAAATTTTTCCTAACATCCAATCTGAACCTCCTGTGGCACCATGTAAGGCCATTCTCTCTAGTCCTATCTCTAGTCATGCAAAAGAAGAGGCCATCCTCCACAGTGCCACAACCTCCTTTCAGGTGGTTGTACAGAGTGATAAGGTCTCCCCTGGGCCTATGAAGCTATGGAAATATGTATAACTGAGCACTGATTAATCATATTCCTTAGACCTACACTTGCACCTTTTTAATGAACAGTCACAAGTACAGCTTTCAGCGAGGGGGAAGTACAAATTTTACCAGGAAGTATAGTTTCATTTTAATTTGGAGGTGTTATCATGCAAACCAGAGAACAGCAGAGCTGAGAAAGACGTAAAAAAAAAAAAAAAAAAAAAAAAAAAAAAAAGTGCCTCATAATTTAAAAACCATTCAGAAATCCATTTCAGTAGTTTAGACCACACTTCCATATTTGATCATTACAATGCTATTCAAGTCAGGGCCAAATGCATTACTAGAGATGTATGACATGTACTATTTCTCCAAAATCTACTACTCTGTTAAAGCAGGTTTAAAATTGGCTGGATATTACTGTTCTCAAATGAATCCAGATAGCCTCTCTTAGTCAAAATTGTGCACACCTCCAGAAACATACCAGGATGTATAAAAAGTACTACCAGCTGCGCCAGATTCTCTAACTTCTTCTTTTTATAAATCATGTGTCTGCTCTTTCTGCTTTCTACAGATTTCATATGTTTCTGTCCAGTTTTCATTAACCAGTTTACAATTAACTACAACTGATCCTATGCTTCTATTCTCTAGGAAGCATAGGACATAATTCCATTAACTGTCAACTTCCTTGAACTTTTTTTTGTCTTTTAGGTATATCTGAAGGTCTACAAAATATTGTCGATATCTGAACATCTACAATAGTTCCTCTCAGTTTAATGCTGTCACTGGCAGAAATGGGTAGGAAGTTTTCACACATGCCTCTTTTGTTAAACTGCATCAATTAAGAAGTCGAACTTGGCTCCTCACTGACTACTATCCTTTTTAAATCAATTGTATGAGATTTGGAAATATTATACACCACCACTTGCTAAAATCAAATAAACTTTCTTGTAAATGAAATGCACCAGCAGCCTGACCTTGTTTCCACAACAGTTTAAAGTCCGAATTAATAAACTTCCTCACAGAACAACAAGAAAAAATAATCTACAGAACTTGAGAGGAAAAATGTACTTACAGTGTTGGCAAGTTCCAAGTAACTTCCTCCAACAGAGCTGCTGTAATTTGAGGCCTGAGCTAGAAGCTTCTGCAAAGAAGCTTGTTTAGCCACACTGCTTCCACCATTCTCCAGTACCTTCTGTAGTGTAAAATTACTCTGGAGGTCTGGACTCTGAAGGTCCCTTGCTCCTGAATCATAATCCCAGCTTTCTCTGGCTCCTGAGAAGGCACCTAAAAATGAAGAAATTTAAAAACTGTTCTAGTATGGGTTATGTATAGAGAACAATCAGCCAGCTTGCCTTCCCAGAAAGAAAAAAAGCAAACAGCTCTTCCACCTCATCTTACATATGCTGACAGTACTAGAGAGAGAAAAAAGAGGAAGTCAATGCACAGAATATACGCTGTATCACAAGATCCAGAAGAAAAAATGAAAGCATCTGGCAAGCAATATTTAGTAAAGGGTAAAAAAAAAAAAAAAAAAAAAAAAAAGTAAATAGTGACATTTATAATAGTTATGGACCACAGAATGAAGAAGTGTCAGCAACTCTGTCATGTTTAAAAACAGCATTAGAGAACAAAAGAGAAAAAACGTAATTCTTAATTTTTAATAGAATAACAACACAAAATATACATACTCTATTTGCACAGTCGATGACCTTGTTATGTTAGCACTACCTTCTTATTATTTCAGGCTCGCCTGTTACATTTCACGTTTTAATAATGCACTGATCACAAGACATTTCATTAATAATCAGTGTGAGACAATGATCGTGTATCTAGTGACAAACAACGAACGATTAAGACAGTCTTAAAATGGCTTGGGTTGGCAGTGACCTTTAAGACCATCTAGTTTCAGCCACCCCGCTATAGCCAAGGACACCTCCCACTAGACTAGATTGCTTACAGCCACATCCAGCCCGGACCCGAGTGCACTGAGGGAGGGAGCATCCACAACCTCTCTGGTCAACCCATTCCAGTGTCTCACCATCCTCACAGTAAATCATTTCTTCCTAAAATCCAGTCTAAATCTACCCTCTTCCAGTTTAAAGCCAATTCCTGTTGTACTGTTGCTACCTGCCCTTCTAAAAAAGTCCCTCCCCAGCTTCCCTGTAGGCTCCCTTCAGGCACTAGAAGGCTGCTGAAAAACAACATGAAACAAAGAAAGAATTACACTTTATGCTAATATAATTAACGTGATTCATTATCACAGGTGCAGGTAACAATAACAAATAAATTCAATTACTTTTACATTGAAAGCATGCAAATAATCTAAATTATTTAGCTACATGTGGCAAGATGTCCAACACAGCTGAACTAAGACACTGTTACCAAGAGCTCAAAATTCAAAGCACAAACTCATTACGAGTACAGTGCTACACTTCTCTGCCCTCCTGTGGCTATTGTACACAGTAAAGCAGAAAAGTCTGCAACTAACAGAATAGATGCCTCAAGAGCCTGAATGAGCCAGGGAATTAGTTCTGTTATCTCCAAGATACGAATACAGGAGACAGACATCAAATTGACAGCATGTCATATCACACTTGTTTTTACTGAGGTAAACATGGCAATAACAGAGTATGTGAACTGTAAATTTCCGTTAGTTAAAGGACAATGACCTGCAAAAGAGCTCTCGTATTCAGTGAATTAACATTATTAGCACTGTTGAAGATCCCAATGGCATTCATAGATCACACTGCCTGCAACTGAATACCCTGATGGATAATGCTCACAGGAACAACAAATATATATATATACGTATATTTTGTATATACATGTATGTATATATTTATAGTATCATTACTGTATTTTTAACCCATCTTTTCTTAACAGCTTAAGCCTGTACTCCTGACTCAAAAGATCAACTCTAAAAATTGTATTCTACCTTACCTGGGATTCACTAGGTTTGATGCCTCACCAACTGCAAAGCTCTCAGTAATGCCACACACAGCTGTGTTCTGGTGCTGGCATCAATTCAGCATGCTGATCTCAAAGCAAATGGCACTCCTTCTTCTAAAAATTAATATTTTATGTAGAAGTCTCATACATGTCCATGGAGAACCAGGAGTCTACTAAGACTACAGCAATGCTTTTCCAGTTTGGTGAAGAATGACTTTATCAGACTATGTTGGTGGACCTAGAGCTCTTCAGAATAGAAGCATCAAGATATTATCAACCTGAAGGATCCAGTATGCCACTGTCTTCCAAAGACCATAAACTTTCCTTTTGTTCCTGAGCTCCAGAACTAGTTCAGGTCCTAGAACATTTTCACTTTATACCACTGCATTTTTTCAGATCAGCACAAAATCTCATTTCAAGGTCACAGCAGTATCCTCAATATTAAAATAACTCAGAACTCTGTGCTGCCACAATCACTGTAAGATATAACAACAGGGTAAACATGGGAAATACTTAATAGTACTTTTTAAGAAATAAAACTGCTCAAGACTTAACTTTCACTCTCAGTTCCTCAAGTAATGCTAGCATCTCTTTCTTCAGCCTTCGGGTTTTTTATTTTTTTCCTACTGTATTACATGTTTTTCTAAGCAAATCTTTACCAAGTATAAAAACTATCCCAGATGTCAATAATGAAACTGAATGCCTACTAGAAAAATTTGAAAGATAAAAGTAATATTAAGCCCATTTGCAGAGTATTCCAAAGTTTCAGAGCAACTGTTGCTTCACTCTATATATTCATCAGATTCAGCTCAATTCAGGTTAACTCATGGTTAAAGAACTGACTGACAGTTGTAAGAATGGCATCATTAATTTTATTTTAATGTCCCTGTAGAACACATGAAAGAGGAAATGCCTTCTGTGGCTGCTCAACGATCAGACACAACCAGTTTTTTATTAGTGGTAAATTATTCGGTTAATGATTTCTTTTTTTATAAGAAAAAGTTACATATACTTTGTTGCTTTGCACAAAGGTAGTTAATATAAGTATATAAAATCAACTCTATGTAACCTGTTAGGCCAAACTGATATCAAAGAATAGGTACGTATGTGCTTTTATGCATGTACTTCCATTATAATATATACATATGTACTTATACTTTGGCCTAACAGGTAGTCATGGCTGTTTCAGATAAAAAGACCAATGATAAAATTACATTTATTAAATCTCAAGAAGAATCTGCAGCATGCCTTCGAGATGTTAGCTCTGTAGCTTTTAACTAAATGTAGCATAACTAAGTGTAGTCACAGCACCAGCTTCATAAAACCACTTTGTTTGCGATGACATGAAACACAGAATTAATGCAAAGAAGAAATTAGCCACTCTTATCTATAAGGTTAATTTGAGGCTGAATCTCTGCTTCATCTTTGATTTATTTTCAGGTTTGATACATAATTACCATATCAGATTTTCAGTAAAGAGAACAGAGAAGTTCACTAAGAATTAATTACTGATGACTAACCAACAGCTAAGGATTGTGGACTCTAGTATTTATAACTATTTTTCTAGAATATGAAATTGTATCAATAAGTACACATAGATCACAGTGGGACAGGAAATTCTACACCTGTCTAAAGAACAAGTTTACTAATAAATATTAACAAATAAATACAATAAATAAATATTTCTTATTCACCCTCACAAAACAAAAGGCACTAGAAATAGGTCATTTTTATCATGAAAAAAAAAAGAAAAAACAGGAAATTGCTGATTACCTGGAAAGAGGTAACAAATGTGTAAAATATACATCTAATTCTAGCTTTTACTTAAAACATGTAAAACTATTAACATCTAACAACCTGACAGAAGCCACAGCTGCTCAAGTCATTTACTGCTCTAGATCATGAGAGGCATAGGTCAGCTGTACTACAGGGGCTCCTTTGACAAGCAATTCATTTCCATCTCTGGACACACTATTCACACAGATTTAATACAACTGTGGCTTTTTAGTCTCTGTAACTGGAACAGTTCACACAAATCTGGCCAGTAGCTGACATTCCTCCTGAATTTCCTACAGAAGTGATATGTTAAAAAGTCAGGTTAGCATACAATCATTGCAAGTCTCCAGCAGCACTTTCAGAAGTTACTCATATTTAACAATTTTTAAGCAATGTTCGAAGAACATTAAATTAACACAGTTCACATTCAGTTCCATCTAGCTTATCACTTGCAAATTAAAACACCCACTGACTTTAATAGTGTGAGTACTGTAATAACGATATAAGAGAATGTATCCATATGCTGTCCAATTATTGTAAAGTCTTAAAAGACTCTGCAAGAGTCAATGCAGGATGAGTACAGAAACCACAGAGTCCCCACAGGCTTAAAGGTCAGGCTTCGTCAGCACAAAGCAGAAAAGAACCAGGCAGGAAATTTGAAATAATTCAAGACACACTTATAAAAAATATATACGAAGAGAAATATTAATTCATTCAACAACTTTAAAATGTATTAAATGATTTTCATACCACCAGAAGATGCTAGAAAAAAAGAGCAGAGACTGAACTGGATGCGTTACCAGATTTGAATGTTTGTCATACGAGTGTGGGACAGCCATTACTAAGATTTCTTTTTGGTACACGTTATGAGACTGTAATAATACAAACCTTCCCCTGGTAAAGTTTAGGCCCAATCTTTTAATTACCATAAATCGTAATTAAGCCAATCTGTTCAAGAACAAGGATTTAAAACACAAGTTGACAATAAATGTCTAGCAGACAAATGGTGGACAGCAAACACAGAAAATGGAGCAGCAATAGCACTAAAAGAACAACAAGTATAAGCAAGGAGGTGAAGATAATTAAACATATGAGCTAAGGAATACACACCATCCTCACTGAATCAAAAAGACATTTGGGGTCATCTTGATTTTGAGGTGGTGTCCAATACAGCTGCTGGAGGTGATTTAAGAAAGAAATACGATGAAGTTTAACAAAAGCAAGTGTAGAGCCTTGAATCTGGGAAGGAATGTAACAATACAGACTGGGGGATGACCTAATGGAGAGGAGGCTGTGCTGGGAAGGATCTGGGTGTCCTGGTGGCCACAAGCCAGCAGCATGCCCTGGAGACCAAGAAGGACAATGGCATCCCGCAGTGCATTAAAAGGAAGGTGGCCAGCAGGCTAAGGGAGGTGATCCTAAGAACCAACACACACAGCTTCCTGTTCTTGGAGGCTGACTACTGGAAAGGAATTAAAGGTCAGTAACATGAAGGCCCAGAATAACGAGAAACAAACTGTTCAGAAAGATATGTGAAGTACATCTGAGGATAAAAAAAGAACAAAATGCAATTCTAACTTAATTTAGGACACATACAAAAAAAAAAAAAAAAAAGACAATTGAACTCAAAACAGAAAGCAAGGCTATGTATTTTTTGCTGTTCACAGGATTGTGTTCAGCCAAAACATCAAAATGAATACAATCAGTTGCTATAACTTGAGCTTGCCATAATTTAAGTTTCATTTCAAACACTGTTATGGTTTGAAACATTGCACAGATAAGTTGATTTTTACCTTGAAGACACATATTTAACTCACTCAAGTGAGAAGCCAAATACATTAAAGTGAAAAATCTGTGATGAAAAATGCATCTTCACATTCTGGCACACATTCTCCCTTTGAACCCACAATAGATTTGAACTCCTTTTGCAAATTGTATCATTTTTTTTAGCAACCTAGTCACCTTCCTTGGGAAACATAAATGACATCCCCATAATCAGCATCCATACTTTTAAGGAAGTCCTGGATTGGCAACAATTCAGTTCCTTGGGCTATATGAAATTCACAGCTTTGCTGACTATTTGCATGACTTTATCCATGCAGTGACATTTCATCATATGCTGCACTGCCAGGGGCAACTGCATCATCTATTAATTTTATAAGTCCCACTTTTTTACCAGTCACCTCCAGGGTGCCATCAGTAGCTACTACCAGATATCAGGAGAAATTCTATCTGCCACACTTTTCAAACACTGCTTAATAAATTCAGCATCAGTCAGTGGTTTTAATTTTTTTGCAGTCAGATTTGCTACCATGTAACTACGTTTTAAAATAGAGTCTACTGAGTTTCAATTTTGAAGATTGTTGAGATGCCTTGTCTTTACAAAGCATTCATTGATACACACTGAATTTGTTAGTATGTTTCTGCATGTAATGTCATTTCAAACTGTTATCTTTGAAAGCTGACATGCTTTTTTTCTTTTTTTAACAAGTAAAGCATCCTGCCACATTATTTATCTTGACAAAAAATATTCTGATCTGTCCTTATTTTTCCCCTCATTCACAATTTTTCTTTTTTCTTGGTTCTGTTTGCTTCTGAGATGCTGTGAGTCAGGTTCAAATATTAGTATTGGCAATCACTGCATTTTACTCAACAAGAGGCACAAGCACATGCTACACAAAATACATGAGCATTATATCATATGAGTATATATACATGGGTTTGATGAGAGCACATGTGTGTGACAGATGTGAGAGGGAGAGTCAGCACTCCTCCGCACCCTCCCTTACCCATTTCCAGCCCAGAATGTGCTGATAGCACAAAGCTGTTTGGTAGTTGTGAGCAATGGGTGAGTGCCTAGGAACAGGCTGCTTGGCAGGGCAGAGCCACCACTGTGACGGCATGAGGTGGGGGGAGCTGCAGTGCAGCTCTGCTGGGGTGCACGTGGCCCACAGGATTGCAAGATAAAAATATAACCACAACTCTTTTCTTTTCAAGAAAGGTTGTCATCTTGAGTAACTATGGCTTTTAGAAGAGGATATTCTTCACACGTTTGTATACACATCAAATTACATGGACGCAACAGTTATAACAACACTTTAACACGTGACAAATTTATGGTAAAGCACGTTCTGAAAACTCTACGGAGAAAATTCTGATGCCGAAAAGAATTGGTAGCAACAACCTCAGAGTTTATTGTCTGTTACATATCAGCAGGACATTTAGAAGTCATACCTACCTAAACTGTTATTGCTGCTAGTTGGCCAGGAAGCTATCCTATCTCTTAACTTTTTCTTTTTACAAGAGTCATCAGATTTCACAGAAAGCTCTACTTCCTCCTTCCTGATTTCTTGCACCAGTTGCATGCGACACTGACTAAAATCCTGGAAGGAAATTTTTCCATTTTCATCTGCTCCCAGCTGGTGCATGATCTCAGCGACAGACTCCTCCATATTCAGCTGTCGGCACATCATCAGCAAGTCATTCCTAAGGATATTTTTAGTGGGAAAATGGGGGTAAGGGAGGGAGAAAAGTGCAAGAAAGATTGGAAAAATGGGTATGGAGAAGAAAAAAACAAGAACAATTTAGTTTAGAAGGAATACCAACTGTGTCTAATTTTGAAATACATAAATACACAGACATTTAAACCCAATAAAACAACTACAGTTTTCTATCAATCTATGACCCAAAGTTGAAAAGAAATCTTAAGAAAAAAATCACTGGTAAGACCATGGAAAAGCAGAAAGATTTATCCTTGAGGATTAATCTTTATTTTCAACACCTCTACTACCAGAGACACAAATGGGAGCTGAATCATGTTGCTGATCTTGAGACTAAGGTGACGTAGTAAGAAATTAAATCATCATATTTCAGCTGGATCAGTGGCAGCTTTGATTTCCATTTTATTCAGAGTAAGCCAAGGAAATCTCTTCTGTTGCTAAACAGCAGCTAAGTTAAAGAGGAGAAAGATATTTAGGGACAAAGAAAAGAGCATTTGGAATAACTATTTTTAAAACTGCCTCCAAATATTATGACTGCAAAATCCTTTCAAGAAGTTTGCTTGGTCTAACTGTTAAAGGAAACTCAAAGCAGAGAGGAGGGCAGCACTACACAAAATACTCTGACACTAAGTGTGAGCAGCTAAAAGACAACTGCAAACAAGTTAGTAGGGTAGATACTGAAAGCATACAATATACTTAAAAATGTGCTGTTAGGATAAAGACAAATAAACACACATAAACAAGGAACAAACCGCCAGCAACACGATGGTCAATATTATTTTCTATTTTGTGTGAAGAACGAAAGAATCTCAAGAACGCACTGTAGGCTTAACTTGAAGTTAAACATCCTCAGCAGAACATGTTCTATGTATTCCTCATTATTAAAACTGCATTAAGAATATGTTTGCTGGAAGAACTCTCAGTAGAAGCAGACGGTAGAAACCACGGTATGAATTCAAAGTTGATGACTAAATGAAGATAAATAAGTGGACTTATCAGACAAACATCTGACATTCTCTAACAATGGCCTTCAGAAAATGGAGGCTCTTTCTGAAGAGACGGACATATTATCCTTTCTCAAAACGTAAACCACAAAAAAAGCCACTGCCATTCTTGTGCAAACAGAACTTACTCAGCAAGACTGAATCACCTTCCTGAGCATTCCCTGCTACAACTTCTCCAGCAACTGAAGGAAGACATACATACATGTCAAATAACAACTGCATTCTAAATGAAATGTGAGCGACAATCCAGATCTCAATCAGCTGCCCTTCACTATCAAAAACTGGGTGCCCCATTCTCTCTATTTTCAAAGGTTAAAAAATTTACTACTTTGGCAATTTCACCTTTTGCTATTTCTTTCCTTTCATCATTTTCTTAAATAATTTTTGTTTTAGATTGTGAAATACTACCACACTGATTCACACCAGACATGGTATTTCATTGCTTATTTTAAATGTTGCTCATTTATACATTGGACAGAACCTTTCCAAAGGAATGTGTAAGAAAAAATATTATGTGAATTATAGCATACTTAGTACTATTATTTCAATACAAATAGTAACCGTCATTCAGAATATATCTATGAAAACATCATAAAGTGAAGTACCTAAAGTTTCTGCACAAACTGCTTCATTAAAGGCATTTAATACAATTGCCTGTAATATGTCAACGCCTGTCTGTTCTACAGACCAAAGCCATTTGCTGGGTAGAACATGGCAAGAGCATCCCCAAAAGATTTTTTGGCAGAGAGTTATACAGTGAAAGTGAACCATAACAACAACACAACAACAAATGCTATGAGCATGTATTTCAGCATATATCGCCAGGTAGAATAACAAATTATAAGACAATTAAATTACATGCACCAACCCTAAATGACTGACATTTGTAGTTAAAATTTTGGTCAGAGTTTCGTTCTTAGCATTTAACTTGGACAATGAATAAATAAGTAAATAAATAACAACTACCATGGCTCTTTTCCTTTATTTTAAACATCAGGATAACAATACAAACCAATCTCACAAGGATGTTGAAAAGAAAGATGACCAAGCATTTTCACAGGGGATACAGCTAAGCTATGTCTGTATTAAAAATTTAAACCACAGCTAGCCTGAATTCAGATGCCAACAGCTGAACCTGAAATTAACCCCCAACTTTAACATCAGTGGTGATGTGGTGGCATTGACAGCAACTGTTTTAGCCACTTTTTCAGTTATAGCAACAAATATATGAATAGACATTTATAAAGGAAATTTTCATGCACTTCAAGCTATATGTTCTCTTAGCCCAAATAAGGGGTTGTGCTCCTCATGGATAGAGTTCAGGGACTGTTTGGACAACGCTCTCAGAAATACAGCTTGAACTTTGAGTGGTCCTTTGTGGAGCCAGGAGCTGGACTCCATGGTCCTTATGGTTACATTCCAACTTGGAATTATTCTGACTCCACAGTTTCAGCTACTAGAAAGGTTTTACAGTAATTATGCAAGGAAACATTTTATCTCTGCTTATGCAACCTGCAGTTGCACAAGTGACTTTGAAGATTAGAAGTCAAAAGCAAAGATTATCTCCTTAGAGGCAGAAGAACCTAAAAAACAACAAACAGAAGAAAATCTGTTCCATGCGGTTGCATTACGATCTGCTTCTGAACATGTCTGCACATTCTGTAGACAGACAGATCTATCTTAAGTGTTAATTTTGAAAAGACTGATTTGGAAATGTCCCTCCAATAGAGTATTCATAACATATTTGGGAAGTGAAGCAATAAGAAGTTTTCAGTATAAAAAATATACTGGAGTTAGATGACTTTTTTTCTTTGGTAACAGTATATTTGATTTATTTTCCTGGTACAGCCATGAATTTTCAAAGCCTCCTTTGATGGACATCTACCAGACTGCTGTGTTTCTAGGCCTCACACAGTGCCCCAACTGCTTTGACTCCCTCTGTGTTCACAACAAGTTAAACTGCTGACTAATTACACCAGTTCACAAGCACTGTCTTTTCTATGAGCAACTGCGCACAGTGACCCTGGAAATACTCCAAGAATGTTTTTCCCCCTTGTGATTCATGTTTGCTATTCATCTGTTATCAGACACTACTTACCTAAAATACCTGATCTTGCTTTTCCGTTAAGGAACTACGGGCCCTAGCAACGAAGAAAAACCTCATTTCAGCAGCTGCTGCCATGTTACTACGAATATGAACAGAAGTCCCTCAGTCCAACTGAGTACACGATGTTCGGACTTCAGCCTCTGCAGATTTCAGATGTAACTGCCCTCACGCAGGAGGAAAACAATGAAGGAGGATCAGCCACTTCATACAGTTTAGGAACACTCTAATCCAAGAATTTTGTCTTGTGGGATTTGGTCTAGCAAAGGCAACAGTAAGACTAAATTCCCAAAATGCACTGCACACAGAATTCAAAGGCTAATACTATTTGAGATTACACTTAGAAGTAGGCTTTGTGCAAAACAAAAATGTACTTTTTACCTTATTTTCTTCATTAATCTTTAGACGTAGGTCAAACAAATACTTATGCGATATATCTCACTTATTCCTGCAAACCAAAGATTTACTGCCATACACAGATGTTTTCTGTCCTGAAAATCAGCTTCCTACCAGGTGAGACATAGCTCTCTACTCTGAAATTCAGTTTTTCTAGTCATCTGTACTGTCCATCACTCTGTCTGCCCAAAGTAGCCTGTCTCCAGCTTCCTTTGCTCTGTTTCTGCTTTCCCACACCAAGAAGCAAGAGTTGTAGAAGTTGTCTGCCAAAAGAGGTGATCCCACTCCACCAGATGTCTACCCAGAGCTCCTTCCACGTTCTTCTACTAAGGCTGTCTCATCAGGCAGCTAAAACAGCATAGAACTGATCATGGTAGCAAGAGTATTTTTTTCTGACTTAGTTCCATGCAGCAGTTTAGTAGAGGAAGGAAAGCCAGCACCACTCCCTTCAGAGGTAAAGTAGTCTCTTGATTACCAGTATCATCAGACAGTTGCCTCATTTCCTTAACCTGCAATTCAGTGTCCAACCAGAGGAGGAAAACGTATCTTCACCTGCAGAACCTGGGGCAGCTCCTTTACTTCTGAAGATCCTCAGCTGACACAGCAATTCCATCAAACTGACCAACACACAAACCTAACGCAGATCCATTCATTAGACCTTTCCAAGATAGGACAGTGGTTGGCAACCTTGCCTGTGACAGAAGAGTTGGAACTACAGGATCTTCACGGTCCTCTTAACCCAAGCCATTCTATAATTACAACAGCTACCTTCCAGTTCACTCGTTATACTGCCAGAAAACAAACAAGTAAACAAACAAAAACAGATACAAATCTGAACCTCATTCTTACAACTACAAATATCCAACTGATAGAATTACAGTATCACACAAAGACTGCAGGAAGCAATTAATTCATGCAACGTTTTGGGAGTAAAGTAGAGACAAGAGCCACCATCAACTGTAAAACAAAGTAAGTCTTCAGTAAGATCCTCCAGAAGGTTTATAGAGGGTCTGCTTCAGTTCAGAGAGATATCAGAGTAACCTTTATCAGAATTTTAGATGGAAAAAGAACTGGCTAAATATCATCACTTGAAGCAGGTTGTATGAAATACTCATTTCTTAATCTGTACCTAAAGAAGTAGGTCATTACAATTGCAAAGCCTTCCAACACATACAGATCACAAAGAGAATGCTCCAAGCCTCTCAGGTCTACAAGAACATAGGAGCAGCATACAAAACCTCAACAGTGAGTAGCAGAAAGATCAGGTGCCTTTCAGCTTACGCAGCCTTTAAAAGGAGCAGAACTTCCTAAGTGGATTTTCCGTGGTATTTGCTAACCTTTCTAAACAACTCCACAGCTCTCTAGTTTCCCAAACTGTCAAATGAGAAAAATTCCTATCTTAGTGTCACAGATTCAGAGATAAGCACAGCACTGAGCACATCATGCCAGCATTTTTTAAGGACAGAACTTACTAATCTGTGCACGAGAAGCACAGCAACGCTTTAAACTGTTTTAAAGAACAACTAACTATTCCTATATTTTCAAACATGATTTATTCTCCTAGCCTGGGCAGAGGGCAGGGTACCAGAGCATGCGGTTGGTGATACAAAATCAAGTGGAAAGAGAAACCTGAGAAGAAGAAAAATGAGATATGGTAGCTTGGAGGGAAGGACTAAGTCCTGCTGTGGGAAATGGGATAGAAAGGCAAAGGAAAAGCATGAAGTGCAGGTCAACTGAACGAGCTTTATCTTGTGAAAATGTCACCCTACAGCAATACAACATGACACCTTGGAAGGATGGCAGAGAAAACTTTGGAACAAGTATACCTGTATCATTCTTGACAGATGGGAATCTAAGCTGCTCTGAGAGCCTCCGCAACTTTGCACATCACGGTCCTTCCCGGCAAGATTTTTTAACCTAAAACTTCCCAGCAGCAATTGAGTACATTACTTCAGAAAGTAAGCTAACAGTTTCCTTTAAAACCATCACCTGTCTTCTGTTGAATAAACAACTGAAGTTTCTGTATAACCAGTCAGTGTGAACTGTTTTGGTCTCTAACTGATCATCAACTTGATGAATGATGACATGCAGAACTAGACACACACCGAAAGCACATACTGAAGAAATCAACAAACAACCCACTCATACTAAAATGAGCAGGAAAGTTTAAAGCAAAAGTCATTTATTTCAAGAGGATCGTATAACTAATTCAGATTTAATTAAGCTTACTCATTATCTTATCATCTGGATCATTAATTGTTAACAGCACTGACATGCCCTAGGTCATCCTTCCAATTCCAATTTGATAAAATCTTCAGTGTGTAAAACACACTATTGGAATCTGATGACTCTGGATCTGTTGGGAGAGTCATAAAACACCAAAAGCTTTAATAAATATAAGATAGAATGCATCTGCCATTGAATGCCTTCTATTGAAGGATACTCCAGCATCCTTTCACTATTAACTGTTCTACTAGATTTTTATAAAGCTCAAGTGGCTTCTAAACAGATCTATACTCAGCCACTTACAGCCAGTATTCAAACCGATCCCTATCTCAACATAATTTCAAAGAAAAAAGTGTATTTTATCTTTCCCCAGTTTCTGTTACTTTCACCTTTTGGGAGATCTCAGGAAAGAATATACTCACAAAATGTAGAGACTGTATTTAAGAACCTTGCATCACAGTTTTTCAGGTAAAACTAATTGAAACATAAATCCAAGTACTCTCTTTTTTTAT
Organism: Callipepla californica brunnescens; assembly: GCA_023055505.1. Taxonomy (NCBI): domain Eukaryota; kingdom Metazoa; phylum Chordata; class Aves; order Galliformes; family Odontophoridae; genus Callipepla; species Callipepla californica. The sequence continues at coordinate 2,258,619 of JALIRH010000023.1, read as the reverse complement.
TTCCCCATCACAGAATGAGTTGCAGGGCCCACTGAAGGTCACCTAGTCCAACTCCCCTGCAGTGAACAGGGACACCTACATCTCAGCCAGCTGCTCAGAGTCCCATCCAGCCAGACCTCGGATGTCTGCAGAGAAGGGGCATACACCACCTCTGTGGGCAACCTGAGAAATGCAGAAAGGACACGCACTGTCCAGAGCAGGGCACCACAGACAGACAGTATCTTGTCAGCATGTTGAAATTATTTCTGTTCCAGTAAGTTTTGTCAACTATAATACACTTTGGTAATTTCATCTGTGAGCCTGGCAGATGGCTGCTCCACTGGAAAATCCCTGTCCTTTTCTCCCCATCGTGCTTACCACAGAATGGGATGACCCACGTCTATGCCCTTCATTTCAGTACCCACATTCTCACTTGCAGACAAAAAAAAAGAAAAGAAATAACAGCAATCAAGCACTCCTTCAGTATTTTTTATTACTAGATCTCAAACCGATTCTGCAGATGACACCTTACAAGGTATTAAGTACCAGGCCTATCTGCAGGATGTGGTGAAGAAAATCCCTTAGTAAGCAATTCCTCAGCCTTACTTTAGGAGCAGCCCTCGTATTACTTATGTTGACTGTTCAGCTGTTCAGAAAAGACTTCTAACATCTGCCACACAACCTACATCCTTGTGCTGGAAGAAGGACACTGTAAGTAATATATCTAGCTAATAGAGATTCTGAAATTATTCTGTGGTTGCACTAAATTACAGAGCAAGATAAAATTTGTCTTGAGATTATACTCTAATATTTTGGGGAAGACAATATCAGGAACTGCACAGAATATGCTGAAGAATGACCTGTTTGTAAAAGAACATATGACCAGTAGCTCAGCACAAGCTCAAAAACCAAGTAGCAGCTTGTATGTGGGCACAAAAATACACCTAAAGAAGTACACACTCATATCACCCTAACCATTTGGAAGAAAAATAACCAGTATGTTAGGTGAGAGCTGGAAAATTAGAGTCACAGGACACGTTCCTCCTCTGATACACAATAAAGCATTTACACAGCTGAGACACCAGATAACTTCATTAAGAAATGCAAACAGCTCTTTTCCTCATGCAGTACGAACTAAGCAAACACAGGTACAAAATGTCTGCCTTTGGCTCAAGAAGAAAAATCTCTCCCCTTACAATTTAGAACTAGGAAAGAAAAATATCTTGTAAACAAACTACTACATGCGAATGACTTCAAAAGCTTCAGCCCTGTAAGAAAAACTGAAGGGATACTAGATTTAAAAGATACGACAACTTACAACAGCTAAAAAAACTACAAATTTAAACCCTCCTGTACTGAAAATTAAGTTCTGAAGAGGCTCAAACAAGTAAGAGGCTATAAATCAGCTGCACTCTTCTACAAAGCAGACAACTTTACAGTGCTTTTCATCTACTTCAACAGATGCCCTGGCATTTATTGCAGCGTTTAACCTGCTGTAAAGGGCATGTCGTGTATGCAGAAGTCAACCTACTATTTGAACTGGGGCTTCAAGGAAAGCAACAAAGATACTGCTGCCCCCAAAGACTGAAAACATTAGGATTTCCACCAGTAAAAGATAGTCCACGGAAGAAGGGCACTGCATTTAATAAAAAAAAAAAAAAAAAAAAAAAAAAGTTCAATTAACTTTAATTCAGTAAATTAAAAGAAGTTGCAATTACCAAACATGAAGTCTGCAAACAATGACAAAAACTATACTCTGTGTTCACAGAGATACACCGTGTTAACGAACCAGAAGGAACCTTCTGCAAGACTGTGGTGGGACATACTACAAATATACCCTCAAAACCATTGAGCAAGTCTGCTTGTGCATACCTGTTGTCATAGATCACAAGAGAAATGGACAGACTAAATAAAGCAAGGAGCACATCACATTTACTCTGGATAAAGAAGTCCAGAAGAGCAGGTGACTTTCACTTGCATAAGAAAAATGACTTGTTAAATATTCACTCACTACTTTCTCTGAAATATGGAAATTTAAGGGGAGACAGTAATGTATGACACAGTGTCCTGGTCAAAGTGATGCCAATTTTGCATTGAAGGAACTAATCCCTTATGAAGCAAGATGCTACTAAGTCTCAACAGACCTACTACATCCAGAAGGGCTTTCTACTACTGCTGTCCTCTGGGCTGTATTTCTGTTTGCTACTGAAAATAGTGTTCCTCCTCAGACGTGCCCCAGAATTCTCAGTGCTCTCAACAGTGTAGCTCAACCAACACTCAGAAACGCTTACTCTGAAATACACATAATACTAACTTGGAATGAAAGTTAGAAAATGTTAAGAAAAGTTCAACTGAAATTTGAGTGGTTTGTATCACAGAAGCATCTCTCAACTGTCCAGATGAAGCACAATGACAAAGCTCTCACAGTAAGTGCTATAAAAGACAAATATACAAAACTCAATAGAGTTTACATTAAAGAAAAGCATCAAATTGCAGATGAGAGAACATGATGAGAGGAGGCAGCTCGTGCTTGAAGTGAACATGCAAAGTTTTCTGACATCAGAATAATTTCCATGAGGACAGTAAACAAATGTAAAGAGAAGTGATCTTAATATAGTGGTTGGAAGGCATACATTTTCTTCGTTTACATTTCAGAGCCACAACTGTCAAAATAATTACTAGTTCAGGGTAAAAAAAAAAGAAAAAAAAAAAGAGTGTTTGGGGAGCTGTTTAGATAAAAGATATCATGACCCCTAGGTTTTATTTCTAAAGTGACTGCCAGCTGTTAGAGATTTTCAGCAACTTTCTGGTTCCAAAGAGACGACAGAGGGGACTGAAGTTTACTTAGCCTTTCTGTAGGGTCACACTCTCAGGTTTCAGGTTAGATGACAAACTCAAAAATTCCCTTACTCTGACTAAGCTCTCTGTAGATGCTCAGTCACTGCATCCAGCACAGGATTCAGCGTGAAAATGCAAATTACCATCACCTCTTAACAGCTCTTACAGCTGGAAACCCCAATGTATTTGAAATCACTGAGCAAGAGACCTCAATGGGGCCTTCTAGTACTTGTAGGGGAGAGTTTTTTTACAGTCTTGCAGTGATAGAGCAAGGGTGGGGGGGGGGGGGGAGGGAAGGAGGAAGGGGAGAGGGGAATTGCTTTAAACTGAAAGAGTGAAGACTTAGATATTACGAGGAAATTGTTTACTCGGAGGGTGGTGAAGTGAAGCACAGGCTGCCCAAAGAAACTGTAGATGCCCCATCCCTGGAGGTGCCCAAGGCCAGGCTGGATGAGGCCATGGGCAGCCTGATTCGGCGGGTGTCAGTAGTTGGAATTTGGGCTCCTTCCAATACAAGCCATTCTGTGACTCTATGGGATAGCAGAGGACTAGTTCCAGAAGTACCCCTGCAAAGTGCCCATCACTGATCAACACACGCTGCCAGTAATCCCAGACACTTGAACATTTCACTACGGCTTACACCCAGCCACCTACTGAAACGCTATGAACTCAGCACTGCCCAAAGAAATTTATCAGCTCGGGTAAGAGCTTTGAAACTAACACAAGACCAGTGCGAGAACTTACATGAAGTCGCAAAGCGAGGCTATTGGTAAAAACATAGGGAAACGAGGTAGCCTGGAAGGGCACCCGCGAAGGACGCGCTTCTACCGAGCGCTCAACACAAACGTCACGACCGCCCGCAGCTTCATCCGTGCTCACAAAACCACCTGCTCGCTGACGGCTGAGGCGCTCAAGTTTCGCCCCAACCTCCACAGCCGCCGCCGTGTCGTTCCCGCAGCCCCGAGCAGGGCAGCTCCCAAGCGCGGCCGAGCCCACGGCCACGCGGGGACGGCGGAGGAGCGCGCCCACCGCCCTCGGGAGGCAGCGAGCCGCCGGCGGGGAGCAGGGGGCGGTCTGGGTCCGGCCTGGCGGCGAGGACGCTCGCCCCGCCGCCTGCCACCGCTCCGCTCCGCAAAGTTGCGAGAAGTTGAGGCGGCGCTTCGCGAGGGCGGCTGCCCGCCGCTACCTGCTGATGAAGCCGTCCCCGTCGCCGTCGCACGTCTGGAAAAGGCGCCTCATCCTCTCCTCCTCGCCAGTGCTGGACGTATCGCTGCTGCTGCTCCCGGCGCCGCTCACCTCTGCCGCGGCAGCTGCCGCCATCATGCGCACGGCTCCGGAGAAGGAGGAGGCACGGCCGCCTCGAGCGCCCGACATTCCCGGTCCCGCCGCGCCTGCAAAGCGAGGACGGCGGCACAAAGCCGGCGCGGAGCGGGGCGGGGGGGGGGAAGGGGTGCAGGGAGCCCCGGGGCGCGGCCCCGCTGCACGCTACCGCCGCGCGCCCCCGACCCTGCGCGCTCCTTCCGCGCTCCCACGGAACACGGGCGCGTGCCCGCGGGGGGCAGGGGCGACGCGGCCCCGCCGAAGCGCCTCCCCCGGCCCGGCCGGCACGCAGCGGGAGCGGCGGGGAACGCTTCCCGTCTCCTGCCTCCTTCCACCGGCATCTGCCCCACTGCCGAAAATCGCGGTGGTCTGTGAGACAGTGGGCGGCCTTGAGAAGTGAATGTCTGTCCTGTTCGTTGGGGTTACGCGCTGCCCTGGGGACCGACGAGTGCTGTGAAAACCTTGACCAAACTGGTCCCGGGGGGGTAGTGTAATTTTATGGGATCACGGAATAACTCGAGATGGAAGCGACCCCGAGGATCACTGGAGTTCGACCCCTGGCTCCACGCAGCACCGTCCTGTATTCAGTCTCCATGTCTGGAAGCACTGCTCAGGTACCTCCAGAACTGCAGAACTCAATGCGGCGTCCTTGGGCTGTGATGGTGAATAGCCTTCCCCTGTTCCCCCAACCTGACGCAGCTCCATGCTGTGCCCTCGGGTCCCATCCGCGCCCCTCTGCTCTCAGTGAGAGCCTACCCTCAGCTTCTCTGCTGTGCGCTGAGCAAACCCAGAGACCCCAGCTGCTCCTCACACATTGTCCTCCAGACACACTTCCCCAGCTCCATGTCCCTTTGGACTCTCTGAAATAGCTTTATGTCTTTCTTAGACTGTGGCTCCCAAACCTGCACCCTGTTCTTGTGCTGCATAGCAGTGAAGACATCAAGGTCCTGGAGTAGGCAGCAAAGCTGGTGAGGGGTCTGGCACACAGGACTTAGGAAGAATGGCTGAGGGAGCTGGGATTGTTCAGTTTGGAGAAGAGGAGGCTCAGGGTTGACCGTATTGCTCTGTATAACTATCTGAAGGGAGGATTGTAGTGAGCTGTGTGTTGGCTTCTTCTCTCATGTAACTAATGATAGGACTAGAGGGAATGGCTTCAAGCTGTTCAGGCTGGATATTAGGAAATAGTACTTCTCAAAAGAGTTGTGAGGCACCAGAATGGGCTACCCAGGGAGGTGGTGGAAATACCAATCCTGGAGGTGTAAAGGAGCTTTTAGCCCTTGTGTTGAGGGACATGGTTTAGTGAGAACTACTGGTGATAGCTGAATGGTTGGACTGCATGATCTTGTAGGTTGTTTTCAGCTATGAATGCTGTTGCCAATTGCCCAGCCCTCCAGTTTGAAAAGATCTCTTAGCAAGATGTGGTAAGGCAGTCAGTAGCTCATCCCAAGTTAGTGTTATCCACAGACCTGCTTAGCGTGCCTTCAAGTCCTGCATCCAAGTCAATTATGAAAACACTAAAAATTACTGGCCGTAAAATTTCTGTTCTCCCTGTCACAAGGCAGGCCCAGCTCCGTACTTTGTTAGTGCCCCAGCTTTGTTTGACTTTGGCCAGCCTGTAAACACTGAGGCTAGACGTACTACCACAAAACAAAATACAGTGTTTTCAGCACCGCTGTGTTCACGCATTTGGTTTGGTGGGGTGTTGAACAACAGGTGGGAGCATTCTGGCTCTGTTTGACACACACACAAATCCTTTCCACTCATCTCATTTTACATGAAAAGGAGGTGGTTTGTTTTTCTGCTCCAGCAATTAATTGGACAGGCTTCAGTGCCCTGTTCCTTAAAAAAAAAACCTCTAATTTTTCAAACTTTGCATAGACCACTCCTCATCTTTCTGCATCCTTTGCACTTAGAAAAAAAAAAAAAAAGTAATTTTCTTTACAGAATTATTGTCACCACATTAAAAATCCTTTTCATCTCACACATACAGAATAGCTTCTTCATCTTCTTGAATATTTTTAGCACTCCTTTTGATGCCTAATTAAGTTTTAATCAGTCCTTTTTTTTCCTTACTCATGTAAAAAGAACTGCTGCATCAACATTACATACAAGGGCAATGTTATCTTTTATCCCCGGAAATAGGTATTTTGAAGCAGTCTGGAACAGCATTTGCTTGTTTCCCAGTAGTATTACATCTTCTCCTTTGTTATCTTGTGATTAATAAGGTCAGCTAAGTCTTCTGTCCTATCCTATTTTTATGTAAGTGAAAAACAATTCTTGTCATTAAGGGCATGCTTTTCTTTCACACTTTGAAATGCCATTTTGCGGTCTTTAAAAACATTCCTGTCTTCACTGACAGTGGCTTGTGAATAAGGAAAGTCAGCAAAGTTGTCAAACTCCATTACACGGTTCCTTTCAAGTATGACTTAGGGCAGTAGTTCCACTGCTATCATGTTGTACCTTAAGGAAGTCATTGCAAGGGAGAGTGGTGTAGCTACATCTACTTTCTAAGCACAAACATGAATGCACTCACTGTCACATTCTCACAATCTCATCTGAGATTTTCCAGTTTCTGTTGCTCGCATGGGCCTCACTGGATGACCAGAGCACCAGGGTACTCAGCCAAGCTTCTGTCCAATATATTTCTATATTCCTCCAGGGGAATGAAAGAAGGGAATATTACAAGTATCCTCCTTCTTTCAGCTGGTAGGATGTACTTGGTAGTTAGGCCCTGGACAGCAAGATTCTGCCCAAGCCTCAACCAATAAATGACAATGGAGCAAGGAGGACAAACAGCTTTATGAATGATGTTTTTGGATTTTTTTTTAATTATTATTATTTTTAATCTGTGGCAGCACTTCATGCCACATTTATAAACTCAGCACTTTTTAAGAATTACCAATTTATTACTTAGACAGGCAGAAAATGATGACAGAAAAATGCTGTGCAGGGATGCCAGGTTTGGCACACTTGGATCAGATATCCCAAAACCTTTACAATTTCTGATTTCTTTGTGTTTGATGTACCATTACCTCTGCCAAATGAAGAAAAGACACTGAATTATGAGACGACAGTAAATGTAACATGGTAGGAACATATTATAAATATTAAGAGAACAATTCAATTTTAAAACAGTGAATAAAGGATAACCATGCAATGGTCCAAACATCTTGTTTGTTGAAACTGCTACTCTGTTGAGCTTCCATGTGCCTATTTTGTAGGCATGTGGTTTGGCTAATATTTCTTTTTTTTTTTTTTTCATGTTATCCTATATAGGATGTGTATGTTGTCTGCATACATGTGCAGAACATCCCAGAATACACAACTGCTGCGTCACAACAGCTCAGTGCACTCTGCTGCTGACCAACAACGCTTTATCATTGTGCTCTCCTATATACACATAGTGAAATAAAATACATAGTACCACACAAGAAATACCAGCTTTTTCATAAATGTTTACTGCGCAGAAAAAGAAACAAAAACAAATACATGCCAGCAGTGAACGCTCACAATGGCAAGCCGAATTGTTCATCATCCCTTGGTCTACATCTCAAGCTGATTCTTCTGGAGTTGAGTCTGAGTGCTTTTGAAGACCAGCACACCTTTGCAGACAAGCTGAGGTACAGCTGTGAGGCCTGTGGAAAGAGGAGCCGGGAGCAAAAGGTGCACTCTAGGGGACAAGGGGAAGGTCAGGGTCTGTTCCATCACCCTAGCCAGCACCAGGGCAGCCAGGGGCACCAGAGCAGCCACAAAGGCCCAGTTGGGTGAGCCACAAAGACTCCACTGGGTGAGCTCAGTGGGCAGGCCCCATAGCCAGGCAGGACTGTGTGGAGCTGGAGCCCAGCCTAGCTGCAGCCTCACTAAAGCAGGAGCTGATGGTCCTGGTATGAGGTGGGGCCTGATCAGGTCCAGGATACCCAAGTGGGTCAGGCAGAGCTGTGTGAGTCCTCAGGCCCTGACATTATCTCACCAAGAGGACACCATAAAATAATGTATGGGGGTTGTTCATGTGCTTTGCAGGTATTTAGATCTGTCTGAAAAATGTATATTGGCTTATACAGTCAGCAGTCAATTCCATATCATATGGCTTTGCACATGTGCATACCACATTACTAAGATGTTGATGACATCTGGGCACCTTAGCAAAATCTGTCCCTACCAATAACCTATATAACAGCCAACCAAACATTTTTCCCAGGTAATTTTTTTTTTTTAATTAGAGAGCAATAATATAAAAACTTCAATACAAATGTACTGACCAAATATGGGAGCTGAACTACAGGTAGCATATGATCCTTGGGCTAGAGAGTACCACTCCACGGAACGTCACGACCATCAAAGATCTCTTACGAAACCCCATATTAACACAGCACATGCTTAACATTCATTTTTAATATGTATCTCAATTCTCAGAATAGGTGGGCACTTTGCAGAAGTTGTACAAATATTCACAAGATGAATGTGTATAATCTGTGTGCTTTCAATTCTGCGTGTGCATGCTAGGAGTGACAGCCTGTGCACCCAGTGCTGCCATAAGCCACATCAGCTTTCTAACCTATCATTCAGGATGGTGCATTTTATTCCCAGATTTCAGTGGCAGTACAACTAACAGAATGTGGTTGAACACAGAATTTTCTTCATAAATTGAAACAGGAGACACTGATAAAACATTCAACATATTACTCCGTGCTGCAGGTTCATAGAAGTAATCTATGGTTCAGAGTGATTTACTTAGGACTAAATATATATACATAGGTATATATGTATGTAATCTTTATAACTTTCTGTGTAAAGAAACTGAATGTTTATTTGCTTGTTTGTTGTATGGCTGGCTTTTTGAGCATTTATTTAACCATAAATACCCTTCAGACTGTAGAACTGTTTGTCAGGAACTGAGCATTTTTAGCTCTGGACACAGCAGCTGTGTCACTGTAGCATTGCATCTCCTCATGTCCCGAGTTGGTTCAAGTGTGGCATCATGGTCATACAACTGCACTGCTTTCTATGATAATACTTTTTTTTATGCTTCCAGTCAGTGCAGATATACCAGCTGAAGTCAATACTAATTCCTCAGTATGCTCAGTAGAAAAGTGGAACCTCACTTTCGACATTCATATTGTTATTCTGAGTATTTTATGAAGAAAAAAAAATCAAAATAAATTAATGATTTGGATCCTAAATGAAATGCAACTTAAATAGAGCCAAATGATTCAGAAAGAGGAGGTGAACAAGGGGCATGATGGGATTGTTCCTGGAATTCCTTTGGTTCCCAGGTCTTGAGTTGGAACAGCAATTTAGTTTAGGCAGGCAGATACAATTTCTGTGCATGTATAAGGTGAAGTAAATCATTCAGTGCTATTACAGACTCAGATGTAAGTGGTTGAGCGAGCATCTTCAACAACAAAGACTGCAAGGGCTTGTCACCTTATTTACATTATAGCCAATTAACTTGAATGTCAGCAGATGATATCACCCTGCCTTAAGTCTCCTGCAGTCCTTGTCCTGAAACCACTTGTGACAACATGTTTTGGCAGTGAAGGAGAGCAGAATAAAAGAAAAAATAGTAACTTGTAGAAGAGTGGCAAGGAATCAAAACTTTGTTTCCATGAATTTCTTAGAGAAGTCCACGACAAATTGCATTTTTTAGATTCTACTCATACACATTTTGATTTAAATTTCTCCTTGATCCATGCTTTTTATGTCTCTCCTTTATCTAATAAGGACCGAGTTCAAGACGCAGCCTTCCTATTCAGCTGAATACTAACAGGATTTCTACCTCCTACTCTGATGCCTCTTTTCATTAAACTTTGTGGAATTTGGCATCTCAGACTTTTACCTGTTGTGGTTTTGTGGTTTTGGTGGTGGTATTCCACATCAGAACATCATGCAAGCAGTGAAGGAGTTAATGCTGTGTTGGGGAGTGGCAGAGGGTTGGAGCTCCAGACCACTGGGCAGCCACATGGCCACCGATGGTGCAGTTTTTTCCTCCCTCTCTGCCTTTTTTTCTTTTTTTTTTTAGCTTGTGTCCCCTGTCATGGATAACACCGTGACACTCCCTCCTTCGGTTTTCATGTAAACTCACAAAGAGTTTCGAACATTGAGGAGAGACTGGAAGCAGACAGGTAGAAATAAATATTTATCTACACACAGATTGACAAGACACTGGTTTAACCGATGGACACACTTTCCCCCTTAATTAATTAATTAATTAAAACAGGGGATAAGGGCAATAGAAAAGACAGCTGAACAAGAAATGCTCAGTACATTTTACAAGGAGTAACTGTGATGGATTTACCTTGGAAGGCCACCAGGTGCCCACCATGCCACCTTCCCACTTGGACTCCTCAAAAGACAGGGAGAAAATACGGAGCGAAAACTAGTGGTAAGAACAAACAGAACACTCACTAATTACCACCATGGGCAACAGGGATGATGAGTTTAGTTAGTTGCCAATTAATAAGAGAGTAAGTCAGTGAGTATTGAAGTCAAACCAAAGATCTCATCCCACACCCTATTCTTCCCAGGCTTAGCTTCAATTTCAGTCTCAGTTCTTCTACCTTTTCTTGGACTGAGTAGTGCAGAGAGTAGGAACAGTGGATGCAGTCAGTCCATAGCGCTTCATTTCTGCCGCTCCTCCACGGTCACTCTCCATCCCTGCTCCGCATGTGTCCCTCCCGCACAATGCTCTGCCTCCCGAACTGATTCTGAAGCTGCAGCTCTCCCAGTGCTGCTCTAAAAGAGCTCCGTACTGCGGGTCCCCCCTCAAGGCTCTGGCTCCACACGGATCCCCACTGGTGGCATCCTCCAGGCTTCATCCCCTGATGTACCGTGGGCTCCTCCACGGCTGCACAGGGAGATCTGCCCGGTACAGTGCCCACGTGCTGCAGGCAGACAGCCTGCTCCTCCACAGGCCTCTCCTGGGCTGCAGGGCACTGCAGCTCTGCCCCTGGAGCTGCTCCTGCCCTCCTCCCGCACTAACCTCGGTGCCATAGGGCTCCTTCTCACCCTTCTCGCCCAGATGCTGTTGTGCAGGAATTTTCCAACTCTTAAATCTCCTGGAGCACATCCGGTATTATCCATGGCTTAGTTCTGGCAGCAGTGGGTCCCTTCTGGAGTAGCTGGAACTGGTTCTGCTCTGACATGCTTGCCATGTAAACCTCATACTATAGCATAGATGGAAAGGAGACAAAGCTCTCAAAACAGCAACAGAAATTACAGAGGATTATTAGTGTATACCATTTTGTGCAGTAAAGCATGAGGTCAAATTTCAGCAAATCATTTCTTAAACAAACATTTCTGATAACAATTTCCATTAGGCATACTGTCCTAAATATCTATAACAACATGACTCATTTTAATGGGACCATTAATTATGGCAACAGCCAATATCCATCTGGTTACAAATTTACTATCCTTAAAATAGAAATGTATCACTGTGCCATTTTTCTAATAAAGGAGCTAGAAGTATTTAAATCCTTTTCTCTTTCACTAGCTTGAGCTTACAGGCTGATATTAGATCATCAGCAATCCTTGTATCATTTCTTTCAAGAGAGATGTCTTAACAATGCTAACCACTAATATTTAAAAAAATATATATAACAGAGAAAGACTGTAACTATTGTGACACAAAACACACAGATACTGCATAATCAACAACTTTATTTTGCAGTTGAGCAGAGAGAGGATGTTCAGACACGTGAAAACAAGACAGAAAATACTGCTACATAATAGAAGTGCTTCTGAGGAGGGCTAAATAAGAAGGCATAATTGTGTTTGAGCATGCAGATGGGTTTTAGCATAAAGATCTGCTTCCTCAATGAGTCCCATTAAAAACAAACAACACAAAATGAACAAATTAACAAGCATTCACACATATGGTTTAGAAGGAAGTAATTCTTATTTGAGGAATATTTGCTTTTTCTAAGCGCTATCCAGAACTTATTTCTGAGTCTAACTGTGGAAGGAGTCTTAAAAGTTCATAATTTGAATACGAGAATCCACAGCTAATATTTGTTGTTGTTGTTGTTGTTTTGTTTGTTTAAGTATGAGGAAAATATATAAACTTCCATGTTTAAGAACCTAGACAGAATAAAGTTCGAAAAAGTTTTGTGTCTACATTTAATATTGGTGTAAGGTTGAGCTAGGATGCCAGCCTGGGTGAAAAGCCACCTGAATCCAGATAAGCATTTCCTTTTCTCATAGGCATAGACCTTTCTGTAAAGATCCTTTCTTACAAGACTGAGAGGAGGAAACATAATGGAAAGGCGGCCCTGTGTCTTGGATCACATTGCTGAGTGAGTAATATTCATGGAGAAGCAAGTACGATAAAATGACAGATTACTTCTAAAGTGGGAGGAGACTGTCAACATCACACTTTGCAGTTACTGTGTCTCCTGGCCTATACAGAGATAAATTACAGAGGTAAAAACAGTGGCGATATCTATATGGCACTGGGCTTTGCTTATATGGTAAAACAGATGAAGCATTACACACTTAATGTATGCATAAAATAAATAACATACATGTATTCACACACAACTCACAACAAATTCATTTATTTATTTCCCCACCCCCCAAGAATCCTTTTATCGTCAGCTTATCTGCTTTGATACTTATTTGACTCCTCTGTTCTAGCTACCTCTTGAACGGAAACCATATACAACACATTTGATTTTGTGACTTCAAAATTCACAATGATTTATTAAAGATAATCATAATAAAGCATATGTTAAATTCTCACTGAAAACCAACCAAAATCCAAGACTGTTATATCCCACATAATAATTATTCTCACCCTGCGGATGCACGTGTTCATTAATGAAGGGAAGATTGTGCTTCTGAGAATGCATGCTGTATGCTGCACCTTTGCTGCTGTGAAAAATCAGCCTCCTAAGTACCAGTATGCATGATGCATTTCACCACATGCTTGTCCCTTCTGTCCCTAGGCAGGGTGCCAGGCACACCCTGTGACACACTGATACAGACATGCTGGAGTACCCCTGGCTCCAGTGAGTATGTCCTGCTCACCCTGTCCAGAGTTGCTGCGTGCACGCAGGCCAGAGCTGGAGGGCAGCCTCAGGGTAGTCCACAAACACATTCAGTGGTTTCAGAAGCGCATTTGCTGTTTTCGAAGAAGAGTCCAGTCTGCGCAGGATTTGAGCTTAAGGCACAGTTCTGTTTTCAATCTATTTTCATATACTCAGGTATCAACCACCTAAATATCATCAACTGTCAGTAAAGTCTTTCTCCTGCTTTGCCGTAGTCTACTGTGTTCAGTAGATTTTGTTACCTAAGTCCTGACTCCAGTTTGCATCAGAATTCTGGGGAGAATAACTGCCTGCATTTTTTAGGCATATTTATAATGAAAACAAGCAGATAGTCTAAATCACGCTCAGTGCACCAGCACTCCACTCATCTTCACAATGTGTTGAGACACTATTAGTTCACTGAGTTAAGGTTTCCTTTATTTCACTAACATTTTATGAATTCAGGTCTTAAACATATGGAGACAAATTAAACTCTAGCCTCATGCCACCAACATAACTGCAACAGCTCTGAATTCAAGCTGCACTCCTTAAAATGCAGATTTATTTCCCTAGTTTTTGCACACAAGCTCTTAGCCTGTTTGTGGGTGTTTCTCAGAGGCAGCTCTTTGCAGTCTATCCACTTCTTAACATAGAAGGAAACTCCCTCACCCCTCTTGCCCTGTCTATCCATTCTAAAAAGCTTGTAGCTTGCAGTCATAGTATTCCAGTTCTGTCATTCATTGCACCGTGTTTCTTTGCTGGCATTTTAGGTAATAGCTTTAGGTGATTGCTTCCATCTCCCCCTGCCTTTTTCCCCATTGCTTACCAGTGGAAGGAAAGACCAATAGGGATAATTAAGTCCAAGACCGTCGTGGCTGTCTGGGGAAGACCCTGGTGAGTGGAAAAAGAGAAACATTTTTAGAAAGGGTAGATAAGAAGACCCAGAAAACAACAGGCTGGTGAGCATTACCTCTGTGCCTGGGAAGATCATAGAACTGGCGCTCCTGGAAGCTCTGCCAAGGCACATGCAAGATGAGGAGTTATTCTGTGACAAGCAGCATGGCCTCACCAAGGCCAGATCATAGCTGACCCATCTGGTACCCTTCTACAATGGAGTGGAGAAGGGAAGAACAACTGCTGTAATTTACTAGGTCTTCTGCAAGGCCTTTGACAAGGTCCCAAGGCACATCCTTATCCCTTAGTTGGAGAGAGATGAATTTGATGGGACAACTCACAGGTCTCTTGATCATGGGAAGGTCTACATGACCCCAGGACTGCTGGGATGCACCTTCTCAGAGAGGGAAAAGGATTTTTGTACTGGAGTTAGCAGCACTGATCAAGAGGGCTTTAAACTAGATTTGACGAGGGAAAGAGATAAAACCTGGCCCAGTAGTTATAAACTATGGGATGGTTCATCATAATCAGAGGGAATATAAGCTTGTGAGTTCCTTCAGCCTGCTCCACAAGGTGCTGGGTACAACGAAGCGCATCTGAAACGCTCCAACACCCACGCACACAGCAAGAGGAACAAGCGCAAAGAGCTAGAAGCCTTGGCTCAGACCCAGAGCTATGACAGCATTGAGGTGAAATCTGGTGGGATGAGTCTGATGACTGCATTGGAAGAAGCGGGCAGGACAGGAGAGGTGCAGGGGTGGCACTGAAGTGATGGAGAGGTTGGAGTATACAGGTTCTTCTGAGCAAAGAAGGTGGTGGGGGAACCTTGCAGTGGCTTTCCACTGACACCCTGACCTGAAGGGGTAAAAAAACCACGACAAGGGGGTCTACAGGAGAGCTGGGGAGGGACTTTTTTTAGAAGAGCATTAGTGACAGGATGAGGGGAAACACTTCTTTCCCATTTCCACAAGATGGGTTGCGTTGCTCAGTTTCAAAGAAGTATCGGTGCTGACAGCCCTTGGTAACACATCCCCCGCACCACATACCGGGGCCCCTTTACTCCTGAAGGAGCACCTCAGACACTCTGCTCTCCCCGCCAACAAGCTTGCAGTGCTTGTGCTCGGTGAGCGCCTCGAAGGGCCCAGCCAAAATCCACCGGCGGCCTCTGCACGGTCTGAGGGAGGCTCCTCAGAGCCGGAGAAGAGTCGCAGCACCGAGCCGGCCCGCAGCTCCCGCGGTTACGCTGCGGGGCGGAACGGCCGCTCGGGCGCTTCCCGCCTCGCGCACCGACGTAACGGCTCCACCCGCGCAGGCGGCGTAACGGCGGCCGGCGGCCCTGCGCGTCCGTTCTCCACCGTCGTCGTGGTCGCGACGGCTCCTGGTGCGTCCCTGGCTCGTTCTTTCGGCAGGCCATGTTCCTTCCCCCTGGCTCGTTCTTTCGGCAGGCCATGTTCCTTCCCCGCAGCGCCTTCCCGCAGCAGCGCGACGGGGCCGCGGGGAACGCCCGCTCCTCCGCGCCCGCTTTCCCCTCCGCCGTTCCCTCGTCTGCCTCTGGCCGCGGCCGCAGCAAGCAGCTGAAGGGCGTCCGCGTCGCCGAGCACTTCGAGATCGCGCTGAATCTGGCCCTGGAGCGGTTCTTGCTCAGCGATGACCGAGGTGGGGCGGCTCGAGGGCGGGGAGCGGCCGCGGGGCGCGGGCCCAGGACCCAGGGCTGCGGGGATCCCCGGCGTCGTGCGCGTTTGCCGCCGTGCTGCGGCGGGAGGGGGGAGGGGGAGAGCGGGCTCTCCGCGGGGGGACGAAAACACGAGGGGCTGCGGGAGCTTGCGGCTTCGAGACGACGCGTCTGGAGTAGCACGTGTTTGTTTTCCTCTTCTTTGCAGAGTTGTCGTTCCCTTCGTGTTTTACTTCTGACCACAGAGCCTTCGCTCACCGACGGTGTCAGTCGCTTGGCTTGATAACAGAAAGTAAAGGGTGAGTTGGCATCCGCTTCTGCTTGCAGCAAACGTGTGGAAACTTAGATACAAGATGCTACCTGTAATCTAGTATATCCTCCATTATATAGGAAGTTGTAAGTCTGGAAGGAAGTATGGAATAAATATCTTTGTACTCAGTCTAAGTTGACAGAACTCATGGCGTGCTTTCCTTGGGGTGCCTTATCCTGTTACTGTATTGCGGATCTCATGAGTTCATAAAGCCCTCACCCAGGGCTGCTCTGCAGCATAGAAGAGTCCTCCAAAATAGAGGAGGAGGCTCACAGGAGGGGGTTAAGAATGTGCTGTGTTTTTTTTTTTTTGTTGTTCCCTCTCCTTTAATCCTCTGTGATCTTTTGAAAAGAATTGATATTTGTTGACTACACGTTTACATATAAAAGCTGAAAATCCAATTGCCAGAGAAGTTAAGGCAGAAAAGCAATAGAAAAAAGAAAGATATAGGAAGAACCTGTGTAGATAGAATGCCATATCTGACGCCCACGTGTGCAAGCCATTGTGAAACCGTGGTATTGTTGGCTGTTACTTATTTTTGTGGTATTGCATGATCTTTCTTCAAGGAGTACAAAATGCTGACTCTTGGAGTTATGTCAGGTTGAACGTAACTTGTGGAAGATTAATTTATTGATAATTAGTAAGACAGTGAGGCAGTGAGAGCTAAAACTAGAAGTTGTTTTCCCATAGCTCATTCTTCCCAGACTCAACTTAAGTGTTGGTCTCAGTTCTTTGTCCTCCCCACAAGCAAATCATGTGAATAGAGAATGAAGGCTGCTTTGTCTTTGCTACTTCTTCATGGTTGCTCACTGCTGCTTCATACAGGGTCCCTCCCATTGGGTTGCCATCCTTACTGAGCTGATCCTATGTGGCCTTTCCCTAGGCTGCAGCTCCTCAAGCACTGTTCCACAGTAGGCTTGTTCTGGGCTGTATGCCTGGAGCACCTCCTGCACTGACCTTGGTTCCTTTTGGCTGTTTCTCTTAGATTTCTCTCTCCTCTCTCCCAGCAGCTGTCATGCAGCAGGTTTCCTTCACTTAAATCTACTCTCCCAGAGCACACCCAGTCATGGCTCAGTTCTTGCAGTGATGAGTCTTTTAGAGCAGCTGGAGCTGGCTCTGATCTGACATGGGGCAGTTGCTAATTCTGCTTACAGAAGCCCCTCTACTAACAAAGCCTTGCTGCATAAATCCAGTATAATAAGAAGTTATCTGTGTGCTGTACAGGGACAATTAAGAGAAGGACTGGAGAGCTGTACCAGATCTGCCAGGACAGAGTTAACTTTGTCCGTGGCAGCCCATGCAGTGCTGTGCTCTACACCTGTGGATAGAACAGGATTGGCCAGTGCTGCTGCTGGCAGATTACCAAGGCTCTCCAACTGTTAGACTTCTGGTGTACAAAGGGGCTGGGAATTAACCTTGTGCCTTCTCCAAAAAAGCCCTCATACGTTTGGGAGGCGATGTAGTCCCCTAAGGGAAGCAGCTGGGGAAGACAGGTTGCTCCTGCCTTGAGAAAGGGCAAACCCTTTTGTGGTGCTGTCTTTGCTCCACTTGGGGGATAATGTGAATGGATGAGGACATCAGGTGTGTGCCTCATGGAGCCTTGAGATAAACTAATCTGTTATGGTTGTGAGAAGGCACTGAAGAGCTGGTGACAGATCAGCTATGCAGGGAACCGTGTGTGTGTAGCAATGACTCAAGCTGGTGTTGGCACTCAGAAATCTTATGCACTGTTGCTCCTGTCCTGAGCTGTTAAAAACGCTCTAAGTTAAGAATTATGGGTTGGGAAAAGAGCTCAGTGATAGCAGCGATTTATTCATTATTGCAATAATGGGTTCACACTGCCTCCTGACAAGGGAGAAATTGTGCATCTCATCAGTGAAATCCATTCCGTTATATACCCTGGGTCTGACGCAGGTAAAGCCTCTCCTGGCACTCATTGGTTGAGCGTTTCAGGCTCTCGATCTTCCAACACTGTTGCTACATTGCATTTACATACAATGTCTGTTGCCAATCCCATATTTTTCAGGTATGTTCTGTACCTTCTATGATGATAAGAGGACTACACACTAGAACTGTCCTGTACCGGGCTCTCCTCTACCCTATAGGATTACCTTACCTTGTGACTGTGCCAATTTTACCTAGGTTGGAATGCCCCAATCTCAACTTTACTGTGTTTGTCAACTTATCCTAAGCTACATACAGGAATACTGGAAAATTCCACTACTAAAACACAATCTATTTCTCACAGAGCCATCACTTTGGTGGATGAGGCCTGTATTCATTACTAGTTCTCTGGGCATTTTGAGAGGCCCACAGTTCGGGAGTGTTGTATGTACATATTTGTTAATGGACAGGGAACAGTGGCGATTAAAAAGCATACAAGTTTGTGTGGGAAGTGATGATGATCAGATGATACAGATGTTCTAAATCAGGTGTGTTCAACATGTGGGCTGCAGGTGGCCTTGGGCAGCTAGTAATGTGGCCGCGTGTGACTAACCTTTTAACATTATTTTGGTTTTTTGTCAATATTTTCCATGAGCGATTGTAAGAGAGCCTAAAAGGGGAAGTGACATGCTGGAACTGCTGTTCACAAATGGAGAAGGACTGGTGGAAGATCTGGAGGTCAGGAGCTGTCTTGTGCAGAATGACCACAAAATGATAGAGACCTTGATTCTTAGTAAATCATGAGAAGGGCCAGCAAAACTGCTACCTTGGACTTCCAGAGGATGGGCTTTGGACTCTTTAGGTCAGTGGTAGGGAGGATCCTTGGGATTCAGTCCCAAAGGACAAAGGAGTCTGCGCAGGCTGGTTGATCCTTGAGAAGGAAGTCTTAAGTGTGCAGGAGCAGGCTGCAAGATGAGCCAGGGGGGAGGAAGACTTTTTCTGAGGCTCCAGGAGAAAAAGAGAGTCTGCCTCCTGTGAAAGAAGGGAAGGGCAACTCTGGAAGAGTACAAAGAAGTTGTTAGGATGTGCAGGGAGAAAATTAGAAAGGCAAAATCTCAGCTTGAAATAATATTGGCCGTTGGGGTAAAAGAGAACAAAACTTCTTTAGAAATACATTGAGGAGGGCTAAGGAGAAATCTCTGTCCTTTACTGGATGCAGAAGGGAATGTGAGGGTAAGGAAATGATTGAGGTTCTTAATCTCTTGTTTTTATCTGTGTGTCCTCATGGTACCCCGCTCTCTGACCTGAACGTCTCTGTTGAGGAGCAGAATAAATTCTCCACAATTCAGGTAACTAGTTAGAGACCAGCTATTCCACCTGGACTGTTGGAAGTCCATGAGGCTGGGTGGGATCCACCTGAGGGAGCTGACAGAGGTGATTGCCTAGCTGCTTTCCATCATCTGTCAATGTTCCTGGTCAACCAAAAAGGTCCCAGAGGACTGGAAGCTTGCTGATGTGACTCTCATGTTCAAGAAGTGCTGCGAGGAGGATCAGACCATTCAGCCTGATCTCAGTGCCAGGAAAGGAGATGGAGCAGTGTCAACGGTTCACCGGGCTGGATCGGCCCGGTTCCGCGACGACCGGTGCGGGGGACCCACGGACCCACGCCCCAGGAAAGGGGAAAGGAAAAGGGAAAAAAGGGAAGAGGGAGATGGGCCTAGAAACAAAACAGCGGCAACGATCTGAGGAGGAAAGCTAATTTACTAAATAAGATATCAGAAAGCAAAATAACACAATATAATACAATATAATTGGAATTGAGGCTAATGAATCAAATAAAATGAGCAAGAGAGAGAGTGTCCGATAAACCGAAGGCCTTACGCTAACGCTGAAGGCGATACGGCAGTGAGCACCCACTGCTGAGTCGATCCCGAAGGAAAGAGGATGTCCCGTGACCGCTGAGGGTTTTTATCTGTTCCCTCTGAGCGGAAAACACGTAAAAATACAAAGCATCGCAAAGTCCTCTGGGGAATGTAGTGCTTCTTCTCTTCTGAGACAGGTATACCTGGAATTATCAATGATCTATGGAGCTGGAGTATTAGCTCTTTAACTCTTAATGCAATACATGATGTTATGATGTGGAATACCAGTACCAAAAATCATAAAACCATGACAAGCAGATCATCTTGAGAGTGTATGCCACATGTGGAACAGCTGAGAGATCAGGCCTACCCATCTTGGGTTCATGAAAGGCATGTCTTTGACTGGATCTCCTTTTATGATTGAGTGACCCACTTGGTGAGTGAGAGAAAAGCTGTTGATGTAGTTTGCCTAGACAAAGTGTTTTATATGATATTCTTCCCTCAGTATTCTTGTGGAGAACATGGGCAGGTACACTCTGCTGGGTAAAGAACTGTCTGGATGGCCGGGCCCAGAGAGTGGTGAATGGAGTTAAATCCAGCTGACAACTGGTCATGAGTGGTGTTCCCCAGGGTTGGTACTGGGACTTGTCCTATTTGGTGTCTTTATTGTTGGCCTGGGTGGGGGCATTGAATGCACCCTCAGTAAGTTTGCAGATAACACCAGATTGGGAGTGAGTGTTGATCTGCTTGGGAGTAGGAAGGACCTACAGAGGGATCTGGATAGGCTGGATGGCTGGACTGAAGTTAGTGGGATGTAGACCAAGTGCTGTGTCCTGCAGGCAACGCTACGGGCTTGGGGCAGAGTGACTGGAAGGCTCTGTAGAGGAAACAGACCTGGGAGTACTGGTTGATGCTTGGCTGAACATGAGCCAGTAGTGTGTCCAGGTGACCAAGAAAACCAATGGCATCCTGGCTTGTATCAGGAGTAATGTCAGCAGGAGCAGGGAAGTGACTGTCCCCCTGTAATCAGCACTGGTGAGGCTACACCTTGTGTTCAGTTTTGAGCCCCTTGCTACGATAAAGACAAGGAGGCACTGGAACATCTTCAGAGAAGGGCAGTGAAGCTGGGAGGGGTCTGGAGTCTTAAGAGGAAAGTCTGAGAGAGCTGGAATTGTTCAGTCTGGAGAAGGGGAGGCTCAGGGGAGATGTTGTTCCCTACAACTGCCTGAAGGGAGGTTCTGGTGAGGTGGAGTTTGGCCTCTTCTCTCATGTAACTAGTGATAAGAGTAGAGGAAATGGCCTCAAGTTGTGCCAGGGGGTTTCAGTTTGGATGTTAGGAAAACAGCTTCTCTGAAAAAGTGGTCAGGTGCTGGATTGTGCTGCCCAGGGAGATGGTGGAGTCACTGGTTTTGGAGGTGATCAATTTAAGTGCTGTACTGAAGAACATGACTTAGTGGGAAATACTGGTGATAGGTAGGTTGGACTGAATGATCTTGGAGGTCTTTTCCAACCTTGGTAATTGTGTGGTTCTGTGAGTTGGTTGCACATAGCTCAGCTGCAGACTGCAGGAGACAGTGGAATGCTGTGAGGTGAGGGCACAGTGTAGTGCTGACTGCTTGTACTGCCACACTCAGCTGAACTGAAATCTGTGTGTGTTGCATGCTGTATGTGCTTGTGCCACTTAGCAAATGAAACTCAGTGATTTCAGATTTCAGCCTGCCTACCTATGTTTCTGCATGGCTGTGAAGATGCACATTTTCTTATTCAGCAGATAGGTAAATTCTCTTATTTAATTATTCAAATTAAACTTGTATTATTTCATGAAATAAGTTAAGATGTTCACTGCAGAAGAAGTATCCGGAGTATTTGTGCAGTGCTGACAGCTTCTGTAATTTTCAAGGAGCTCACAAAAGGTATGAAATAATTTGTAATATGTTTTGATTTAGTTTTGTGATCTGTATTTGATAGCTCTTTCTGCTGTTCCTGACCACGTGGGGGCAGTAATAATCACCTAAACAGGCATATGTCCGTTGTCTAATCCAATCATACTGAAGGTGGATTAACAGAGGACACACATGCCTGCGTTTATTCACTTTTTCTCAGAATTAGTAAATTTGCTGAATTGTTTATGTAGCAGACACTTGATGTGAGGGCTACATCTAAAATACAAGTGAAATACAAGGAAGAAAACAGCGTATATTTCAAAAGCTTATGCTTAATACCTGTTTCAAATTAGAAATAATTTCAAAACTAGTTTCATGTTTCTGTTACTCTTTTTTGTTTTAATGAAAATTGTGTATGTATATAAAAAATGCACAGAACAGTCCTCTTTTCTCAGTGCAACCCAGGCAGGCTGGAAGACTGGACGTACATATTCCTGAACATGAGAGGAGTGGTATGGGGTTGGGTATGGAGGTTACGCTGGCAGGGATGGAGTTACTGTTCAGCGCAGCCATCTTGTGCTCTGCTCCTCATGTTGTGGCTGGCACAGGAGTGGCCTGTGTTGCTGCTGGGCTGTTCTGGCAGCCCCCAGTCCCTCTCCAGAGTGCCCAAAGCCTGCAGGCTGAGGGGGTAGCAGGGGGTGCAGAGTGGTCAACAGGAGATGGAGGGTTTTTTTGGGAAGGGCTTGCAGTGCGTATTGAGGCCCTGCTGTCCAAGATGTGGCCAAACATGGCTTGCTGATGTAAAGTAGAGGGTGTGTGTTTTCTCTCTTGACTTTTCTTCTAATTAAACATCCCTCTTGTCCTTTTGAGTAGGGAGAGTGAGAGCAATGTAGTGAGCTTTAACTTGCCATCAGTGTGAAACCACCGCAGATGCCTTTTATATTTTCTGGATGTTAAGTTACTTTAAAAAAATGTTTTTCTGAATGTGTTTAAGACTGCTTGTTACTCTCTGCTCAGTGATTTTACTTTTAACCTCTAAGTCTCTTACATGCTTCTGTAAATCAGTTCTGTCTGATACCTCACAGTATTGATTGATAACAGTGATTGATGGGGCCTGCTATCCTATAGAAAGTGAATATAGTGTTCAGCATTTAGGAGAAAGTGAGAACAGTGTTACATTCTGGAGGCTGTGAGGTTGTGCTGCTTATAGGTATCCCAGTTGCAGTATGATGCACTGGCTTATGGTAGTAGTGAGTAGTTTTGATGTTGCGTACTGGGAGCCCTTCTCTTAGATGTGTCGTAATGCAGAAGATACCGTTTGGAAATTTCTGTTCATCGTGTTTTACTTGAAACTAATCTGACAGCTTTTTTGAAACGCTTGTAGTCGAAGATCTGTACAGAGAGGTGAGTAAATTACTTATTTTTTTCTCTTTCAGAAAAGGATCAAAACGGTACCTAACTGTCAGGAAAAAGGATGGATCGGAAGTAATTCGTGCAGAAATGACTTGTTGTTTGACTTCCAGAACGAAGCAGACTATTTACAATTTAATTTGTAGGTTACCTCTCACAAATAAAGAACGAATAGAACTTCTGCCAAGGACTCAGCGAAGAAACGCATGTGCTCTTGAAACTGGTATGTGCTGTGTTTGACTTGAGTATCAATACTGCTTAGAAAAGAAAACCACAGAAGATAACAAACAGCACAACCCAACCATACTGATTTCCACCTCACCTTGACTACCAGCTAGTGAGCTTCCAGTCCATATAAAGCTTCTAATTTTTTTCACCCTTAATTCTTAATATAGCATGTTTTAAAACTGGTTTCACAAGGAAGTGTAACTTAGGCATTCATACTGCTCATATTCTTGTCTTGCCTATGCCGAGTTACTTCTGAATATAGCTAGTTAAACATAAATCTACTCAAAAGGACATTTTTCATATGGGGGAGATTCTACATGTCCTGTAAGGTGGCGTTGAAGAGAAAGATGCCTGTCAAGGTCACTGTAAGAACACTGTGAAAATATAAAGCTGTTTGTTCTGCTTATAGAAATACATGTTCTTGATAAAATAAGAAGTTTCTGTTGGTTTTGTCTTCTAGCAGTAGGCATGATCCCTCAGAGCTTACTGTCCAGACTTCCCGATTTCCAGAGCATGCAAGAGTTCATTTGAAGACTTACTTGTGATGCACTATTTGCTTAAACATAGCCCTTTGAATAAGATGTTGCCTTAACTGTTTCATATAAAGGTTTCCTTGTGTTTCCATGCAGAAAGATTGGTGCATTGTGCAGAAAACACTTCTACCAATGTTCTTGTGTACTGAGTATTTCAGGTTCATGACGGTTCATGCTCTGAGTGCATCCTTTTCTAGTTCTGTTTTTATGGTTTCATTTCTCCAGTAGATTACTTCTTCAAGTTTTTAGGTCTATTAAACTATTAGGCTATGTCTGTCTTGGTAAGGCAGTACTTCTTGCAATTAAGTGTATGTGCCTGTTAATCATGTTATGTATATGTCATTGAATTTGCAACAAACTTTTCATTCTTCTTAAAAAAAAAAAAAAAAAAAGGGATTTTAAAATAGCATTTGTGAGGCTGAATTTGAAGTAGTTCTGAAGACTTGCAGCTTCTTTGAATACTTAAGCCTCGCTTTCTAGTATGTGGTATTGTGTTGTCTAGACCTAGGGATCTACATCAGTCTTACAGACTAGAACGTCATGTAAAAGAAGACCCTCTGAGATGAGGTAATAGAAGATGAAAGACAATGTGAAAGTGGATATGAATACAGTAAAGTTTTTTGTTTTTTTTTTTTTTTTCCTTAACTCTAACAGAATTGTAAGGAGTTGAAAGGGAGCTCTGGAGGTCATGTAGTCTAACACTGCTTGTAAAGCACCCCACTTTATAATCCATGCTGTGATACCATTGGCCTCGTTGGCCACAGGGACAGTCTGCTGGCTTATGGTTGACCTGTTGTCTGCCAAGACGTTCCTGTCCTTCTCTGCAGATCTCCTTTCCAGCATTTATGCCCCTGACTTGTACTGATGCATACAGTTATGCTTCCCCAGGTACAGGACTCTACACTTGCCCATGTTGAACTTAAGGGTCTTTTCTGCCCAGCTTTCCAGCATGTCCAGCATGGCTTCTGGCTTTGCATCATCAGACATCAGGGTGTGTTTTATCACTTTATCCAGAACATTAATAAAAGGCATTGAACAAGACCCAGGATCACAAGAGAGTCCCCCATAGCTGTACTGAGAAAGCTCTAATTTTCCAGTTTGGGTTGTCTTGAGTTCTGTTTAATACTCTACAGTGAATATTTCTAGGCAAACTGTGGATGTGTAAATGTGGTCAAAAGCCAAGAAACTAAACCAGTGGTTTTTTTGGTTTGTTTGTTTTTGAAGTTTACTTTCTGTTTCTCCTTTTGTTTCTCTTTTAGAGCTTTTTTTTTTTTTTTCTTTGACTCAGAGTAGTGCAATAGAAAAGTCTGTTTTTGTTCATAACATGTTTGGAAGTAGTAATTCCTTTGAACAGTATTTATTTCAAACAGCATAACAGAGCACTGCTATGAACATTTCTTTTGAATATGTGATGGGTTCATCACTTTATCTGTAGGGGTTAAATACGAAGTCAGGACTGTTCATTTTTGTGTGTGATAGTTAAATGATGCTTTAATTATTTAATTTTGTAGCAATTCCTTTGTACCTATTGGTAAATTGTCATGTGTTCTCCACAGGAAACAAAGAAGCACGGAACTGTGGTGGACAGCTTAGCTGTGGTATTCCTCAAGTCCCACTGAGAAGGGGGAAGTCAGAGTATGACTCTTTTAGGCAATCATTGCCTGTTTTTGAAAAGGAGGAGGAAATTGTCAAAATAATAAAGGAAAATAAAGTTGTTCTCATTATAGGAGAGACTGGATCAGGAAAAACTACTCAAGTATGTTTTTTAATAAAAAAAAAGTAAAAGATGTTAGTGTTTATATGAAATTAATGTGATTTTAGAAAATGTTTCTGTAACAAGGGATTTCATTATGCTAGTTTTTAGACTTTTGATATCCTATATAATAAGATGTTGTATTTGAAATGTGAAGAAGCAATTAGTATACTAAGCCAGCAGATACTTTTTAAAAATGTAGAAGATTCTGCATAATTTTCTGATTAATACTAGCTTTTAATTAAAATAATTTAAAGTATTTAATATAATGGAGCTATTATTGTGCTAGGTGGTTTTTCTTCTAAAGCTAGTTTTTGATTTATTGTCAGGAGTAGAATATTGTGAAATGAGAATTTTGCAATCTGTATAATTTTGAGATAGAATTAAGTTGCTTTGCTGTTTTAAAATTAACAAACACCTGTAACTTCATCAGACTACCACATACTCTGAAACATTTTTATTTTTATTTTTTTACAGATTCCTCAGTTCCTTCTTGATGACTGCTGTGAAAATGGAATTCCCTGTTGTATATTTTGCACTCAGCCAAGACGTTTAGCAGTTATTGCTGTGGCTGAAAGAGTGGCAGCAGAAAGAGGAGAACAGGTTGGCCAGACTGTTGGTTATCAGGTCCGACTACAAAGCAGGTACTAACAACATATCGTTAAGGCAGGTGATCTTGTGTTCATGTGCATGTTAAAGCTACAGGATTTTGGGGGTTACAACATAGAAAACACAGTATAAATTATAGGTAGGATATGTTGCTTTAGGCAATTGAATATTTGCAAGTGACAGATTTTCTTCCACAGGTTGCAGTATGAAATAGTACGCTTTCTTCTGTAAATGAGTCAGAGGGATATTCATTTGATTTCAACTTGGGAGAGATAAATCTCTTGTGTTTCAGATGAACTGTACATTTTCCTCTCCTTTTTTCTCCCCAATCATAGTTTGAAAGGTTCCATAAGCTTTTACAATATGTAAGAGAACTAGAGTGCTTTAACAGGAACTTAATGGTGACTGTTTGTAGCAGCTCTTAACACAAAGGGTATGTCTGGCTCTGTTGCTTATATGAATTAAGATAACGCACAGCTAATGGAAATCAAGAAGAATTTGAGTATATCTATGAAAGCTCTGAAGCCTATTAAGAGATCTAAAGAGCTAGAGTAGGGAGTATTATGGTAGCTGAATAAGAACAAACT
The DNA here is from genome assembly GCA_023055505.1 of Callipepla californica brunnescens. NCBI lineage: Eukaryota > Metazoa > Chordata > Aves > Galliformes > Odontophoridae > Callipepla > Callipepla californica. The sequence goes on along the minus strand of JALIRH010000023.1, from coordinate 2,231,831 downwards.
ATGGGCCGGATCAAGGTAGAGCTATTGGAGGTAGTGTGGAAAATCTTCCTAAAGAAAGAGTAAATAAGGTTCTTGAAAGAGAGATCAATGTTTACAACACTGGTTTCAAAGAATAAAATAAAATGAAAATTAAAAAAAAAAAAAAAAACAGTAATACAAGTGTCCCATTGCTTTGATCTTAACTGAGTGTTAGATAGCAGTCCTGATTTCCAGAAGAGGCTACTGAAGAGTAATCCATCTCGGATGTCTTCCTTAAAAAATCAGTAGGAACTAAGAGAATTTTTGAAAGGACGGATGAATTCCAAACTTGGAAAGTGTGTGATAAGTGGAGAGTTCATGTGCTTTCAGGAAAAGAACTGTGGAATATGGTAATAAAGAAGTTTTGAGAACTGTCAGTACTGGAGAAGGTAGTGGCAATAACTGATTCTACTTGCACAGCTAATTCCCACAGTTTCTAAAACAGTAGTTTTTAACATATTGTGAAACTTTTCAAGGAAAAATTGATGCATTTGGAAAGGATCAACTGATTTTATGTGATTCAGTCAGGTGTGGGCAAATGCGAATAATACAGTCCCAAATGCATGCTGAGAAACTGAAAACCGGTTTTGTAAAGTAATCTGTGAGAATCTTCCATACTGAGGCTCTCAGTTTTTTTTACTCGCTGATACATTTATTTAAACATGAATTCAGTTTCTGAAGTGTTGAAATATAAGTACTGGAATTCTGTAGGTGTTCTCTGCAAATAAAGGTAGTATAAAAACATACAGTATGGTTGAATTACTCGGTGAGATAACTACAATCTGATTCTAGTTCTGGTGAGTAGCTCTTCAATCCTTTAGTTTTTCTTAAGTAATGAGAAGGTAATATGCATCTGAATAGCGCAAGTCTGAAGTACCTTTACAAACTGTTCACTAGGACTTCTCCAAGGACACTGTTAATGTTTTGCACTAATGGCGTACTGCTTCGCACACTGATGGCAGGAGAGAGTGCTCTGTCAACAGTAACACATGTTATTGTGGTAAGAATTCTGCTGTATTTCTTGTGAGCTTTGTTTTCTTAACTAACTAAGCACATGAAGTGTTTTTGTTTGGTCAGCACCTGGAAAAACATTTTTTCCTTACTTACTGAGTTTTTACTCTTTGAATGTGTACTCTTTTTGGTAAAAGTATCTTATATTTATGCTTGTGATAGCATTACATTCTGGGATGACGAAGCCGTTGTGAAGGACAGATGTGTAGACATTTCCTTAGGTGTTTCTTTTATTGTCAGAAAGCAGGGAAGATTTAGGCATGTGTGTATATGATTCATGGTGAATCTGTCAGAATTTCTTGTGTCATGTACTTATTTCTGTAGTACCGGTGTAGCAGTCCACTTGTTAGCACAAAGGCTTTCAAAATAAGTAGTATAATTCCTGTCATGGAGACTGAGAACATGGTGGAACCAGAGTATATAATCACCTTGAAAAAATTTTCCACTGCTGAAAATAAAAATCAATTCTAAGGGCTCACCTGTTTGCTGAAAAGTGTAAGAATATTCCATGTTCTTGCTTTTACCTTAAAAATTGTTCGTCTTCCTCCTTGATAAATTCATAATGTGAAAGGAAACAAAACACCAAATAAATAATTGCTTCAAACATTCAAATGCCTTAACTGATGTCAAGCTTTGTACATGACTTAATGGACCGAAGAACTAAATTTATTTTCTGATCGTGTGATATTATATATTCCTTTAAGTGCTTCAACTCTGAAGAGTTTTATTAAAAGAAGATTTGTGGAAACTGTGGTTCATGTCAATATCTTGGAGATGATAATTGTTCAAAGAATTAGAAATTTCAGAAATGCTCTTCATAGAATCATAGGATGGTTTTGGTTGGGAGAGACCTAGAAGATCATCTAGGATCATTCAGCCTCTGAAGTCAAGTCATCTCATTCCTTATCCGTTAATTGCACAGACTGCTCTAGTATCTTTCTGAAACTTTGAAAGTTTTTTTATGTGAATACTTCTTTTCTTTTTTTTCAAAGTGCTTAGTTAAACTAAGTTGGAATTCTGTGTTTTAATGCATCTTCAGTGTACCTATGAAAAATGAATTTTTAGTTTTGAAAAAGTTCATATTTGTGAATGTTTATCTGTTGGTTTCTTTTTTCCTCTCGTTTTAGGATGAAGTACATGAGAGGGATAGATTCACTGATTTCTTGTTAATAAAACTGAGAGATATATTGCAAAAAAACACTAATTTAAAACTGATCATTTCTAGTGCTGCTCTAGACACAGATCTCTTTATTAAGTATTTTGGGAGTTGCCCAGTGATACACAGTAAGTATTTGTGAACTCTTAAATTAGAGTATACCTGTATACAACTGTAAATACTGCTTAATCTGATCAGGGTGACATGAACACTGAGTGGGAATTAGAAAAATGCTTATTCTTGTTGCTTTTTTTAATTTTACAGTTGTAGAGTTTTTTTCTTTTTTAACGTTAGTAACTATTTGAGAATGAAGTGTTCTGTTGCTAGAAACTTTTTAAGTGCAGAGGTGCCTTGTCTCCTGATACTGAGCTCAAGAAAAGAAGTTATTAATGTACTGATCTCCAGTGTGAGAAAGTCAGTACCTTAAGACCTTCAGGTCTGCAAGAGAATGATAAACATTAACTAATTCCAGTGTTAGTTTTTCACGCCTCAGATATTGCTGTTTGTTACTGGATAAAACACAGGTGACTGTACCTAATCACTTCAGAAATACACACCTAGGCGATTTGCTTTTTTCATGTTTTAATCATGTGATTATTTTCAAAGGAAATTGTCAACTATTAATACAGGTAAAATTTGAGAAAATATGATATTTTATGTCCAGACTTAATCATTTATAGTTAGATTACATTCAACTAAAAAGTTGCCTTTATTTTAATACCTGATTTGAATGATCTTTAACAAATGTAAGGTGTAGGAGATGTTTTTTTGTTTTTTTTTTTTTTCTTTTTATTCCCTACATTCCTGGCTTGCAGGTCTCCTGCATGAGTGACCTGCTTCTTTCAACTTTTCAGCAATGACGTTTTAAGTATTACATGTCAGTATACAGAAGTAATTTTTCCTGAAGAAGAGGGAGGCTTGGGGTAGTTTAAACTCATCTGTATAATGAATGTCTACTTTAGGGAGCAGAAATCTAGATAATTTTTATTCCTGTGAAAAAGGATTCTGTCACATCTGTTAGAATGGTTTAGAAAACAGTGATATTGAAAAAGAAATTGAAATAGATTCTTAGGAGATCAAGACCGTTTGCAATTTCTGGCTTGTCAGTCCTTATTTGGCAAAGTAGGACTGAAGAAAGTGAAGAAACTGAGTTCATCTCATGTACTTGTGTTGAGCAAAGCATTTTTATACAAAATGACAAACTTCTGATGGAGTATTGCATTAGCAGTATTACGTTATGTTTGTAATCCAGGTGTCAGTCTTACACAGTGGTTTCTTTAAACAAAAATACTATTTTCTCTTTCTCATTTTGATAAAACTTTTGTGTACAGACTGTCAAACACTGGATTTGTTCCCATAATGCATAGATAGCATTGAAGAGGTTTATGATACACAGTGTACATAACCGACATTTCCCTTTGAAGTCATGTTTTTGTTTGTGGCTCAGCAGTCTTGAGAAGGCATACTCTCAGATATTCTTAGAAAGATTTTTTTTTTTTTAAGGAAGGTAATTCCTTGAACCATTTTCTCTGAACTTTTTGTTTTTTTTATATATATTTACACATCATTTTTTAATTAAGATTTGTCAGTGCAACTAGGGGATATCTTAACACTTTGAGAGTTGTCTGTGCTTGCAGTAAAAGGAAGACGATTTGAAGTTAAAGAGATGTTTTTGGAGGACATTTTACGAAGCACTGGATATATAAACAAAGAGATGGTAAAACACATAAAGGAGAAACAGCGAGGTTGGTATACTTCCTGATTGTGTGAGTGGGCAGTGAGGCTCACTGAGTATTTGAACACTAAATAGGATGATTCTTTTGTATTTAAAAGCTGGAATGATAAATGAGACACGATTAGATAATGGCAACTATCTTTAAACTTGTAACGTTCATGTTACTGAAGTTGATCAGTTAAACAAGGCATGCTTTTTCTTTCAGTTGATAAACATTTTGCTAGTATAATGGCATAGGTTTGCATGTTATTCTGTGTGTCGCATCCATGGAAAAAATACAGAGCAAGATGATACAATGTATCATGCTTTAGTTCATCTTGTTAAATAGGGAGAAGAGAAACCACTGAATGATTTTTCTATGACTTTCTATCTTTTTTTAAGTGTAAACTTCTAATGTTTGCCTTTTTGGACAGTGAGTATGTTGAATAGTTAACGAATTGAGTACTTGTTACTGTTCTTGTTCAGAAGTATTGACAAAGAGGTTAATGCTGTTTTACAGACATTATACATTCATGTGAATTGACTGGTAGGTGAAGAAACAAAATTTTGGCGGTCAAGATTTTGAAAGTCATATTTGTGTTCTGTTTAGATGAAAAAAACGTGTATTGTTTTTGCTGATGTGTTTTGCTTCTCAGTTGATTATAGGCATAGCGAAACCGGTGCGACTGCACTAATGATTGCTTCAGGGAGAGGCTTTACAAGTCAAGTAGAGCAACTGATCAGTATGGGAGCAAGCATCCAAACCAGTGGCCGGTAAAAGAAAAAACAGATGTTGAGATACTAATTTCCAAGTATAAAAATGAGAACTTGGGAGATAAATCAGTAAATTAAAAATTCTGTTACATCAGAATGATGTAGGTGGTAGCAAGTTTTAATAGTCAAAGTAATTTAGAATTTGTTTCATCAGATTGTTTTCCATGAATTCTACATTAATTCTCAAGCAGTCTTAAAAATGGGTTGTATGCTTCTACTTTCAAGGAAGCTGATATAACGTATGATTAGGAAAAGATGAGGATCTTTCTTGATAGATTTAATTAGACTATAAATGCTTGATTATTCAAATCTGTAGGACAGTGTACTGTGCAGACTTTTAAATGATATACTACGGGGTGAAGGTCTTTGCAATGTATGGCTGCAGGTATGTCGTAGCATGTATGAAAATCCTTGTTAATATCTAAAAGTTCAGATTTTTTGGACCATGAATTTATCTTGGGAAAGCAGGGAGCTGCTGTAAATCATACTATGTAGTGTGGAAGGATAAGAGTTAGGATTCCAGGTGTCTGTTATTTGAATAATCTGAGAGGTAGTGCAGTTTGAAAGGAAAACAGAATGATTTGCTCTGTGAAGAGAATGGTTCTTTTGGAGTATTAAAAAGCTCAGCGTCTTTACATGTTTTGGAGAAAAACATCTGGGGCATGAATTCTCAGTATAATTTAAAGGAGTTAATAAAAGAACACCTTAAAAAGGCACGGCTTACGTGTGTGCATTGGTTTTTGTTTTTTGAAGGAATGATGCATTCTTCTACTCCTTCCTCTTTGTTGGCATGTACTGCTGTGAAGAGGTAGTATTCATACTTGGCAAAGATTTGCAGCCATTTAAAAATCATGTAGCTGTTTATTACATGCTTTTGCATTTGGGAAGATTGAGATCTAGCAGTAATGGCACTACTTAAATGGTAATGATAGAAGAGTGCAGGTGTCAGCTGTCATCTTGCATGAGGTGCTGACCTTCCAAATCTTTTGAAGAGATAAATAGTAAAGACTATTATGCAAGTTTTTCAGGATGGCTTTAGACTGGGCTAAGCACTTTGGACAGACAGAGGTGGTTGACCTGTTGGAATCTTATGTGTAAGCTGTGACTGCTTTGCTAAAACAGTTGTTTAGCATGCTATGTGGACATCTGTGTTTTGCCACCTTTTAATCAGAATGATTTTTAGTTGGAACATTTTGGAAGTATATTTAAAAAAAAAAAATTTCAGCGTTATAGTGATTTTTTTTTCTATGCAGCTCCTATGGTAAATGCGGTGTACGAACTTTTTTCTGTTATTAGCATTTGTTGCCCTATGTCATCATAGTTGGAATTTCTGTATCAAGTCAACGTGGTCACGGTAACTTACATAAATACGTAGGTCACTCTGAAAGAAATGCCTCCTACTTATTTCTATGGAATAGAAATAGGAATATGGAATAGAGATAGAAAGAGCTCAAAAACAGTTTGATAGAGCAAGTTCTTAGCTACAAAAACACTATTTTTTCTGCGTAATAACCATTATTAGCTGATTCATGTCAGTGAGCTGATCAAGATACTCCTCTTTTTGAGGTGTGGCAGCTGTGAATGGTTATCCAGAACCTGGCTCTTGTATTTATTTATTTATTTTTTTACATCACCGTTGCCACTGCTGAAATGCACCAGCGACTGCCTCACTTTACTGTAAACACCCACTGTTTGGTTTTCATCAATGTTCAGCAAGCCAGTGGGTGCCAGTTTTTCCTTACCAAGTAATTCAGCATCAACCTTGGATCAGGTGCCATTTTGTCTTTCTTTCTTCTGCCGTCTGCTATGCAGCAGTAGAATATAATGGAATATTGGTGGCGAGGTTCAACCTCTGCTGCTGTACTACCAGCATATGCCTCTGATGACACCGGCCAACATAATGAAATAGGAGGCTTTTCTTCTGGAGCAGCCCTTGTATATGGAGGAGATACTGATTCTGTTCTGTGTTTTTAAAATAGTCATTTGAAATGAGAGTAGTGCAAATCTATGGTGTTTTATTTTGTGTTCTTGATTCATTGTATACCTACATTAAAGTAACTCTGTGTAGAACTAACATACAGCCAGGACATTCAAGAACTGATGGTAGGAAAGTGTTTGGAAAATACTCTTAATGTATATTTCACGTTTTTCTCAGTTTTGCTTGTGGTCATGTTTTGATGAAGTGCAGGGAAGTATACAGCTCAAATGAATAATACTGTGGATGTGATGTTCTGCTGCTGTTCAGACTTAAAATTTGGTTTCATGTAATTTTCGTAGTTTTGATCTAAACTTGAAATGATAGCTGAATATAAACCTGAAGCAAACAACCTTAACTCTGGATGTGCTTGTATGTCTTAGTGCTTCAGTGGAATTTGGAAATCTGAGTGGGAGTTCCCTGGTCCAAACAAGTGGTAATGACGTTGGAGCAGAGGACCAAGAATTGTTGAAAGCTTATCAGTACAGTTTGGATGATGAAGAGGTGGATCTGCACTTGATTATGCTCTTACTTTATGATATCTGCAATAGATCTGATGAGGGTAGGTATATGTACACAGTCCCCCATATTATTGCTGAAGATTCAACTTCTGATTGTTTTTTTCAGTATTACCAAAAAAGGAAGACTTTCTGGGTAGTAGTATGCATGGCACTAAGTTGTATTTTTATATATTGGAAGTGTGTGTCTGGTTTAATGTTGTAAATTAATTCTCTTTTTTAGGAGCAGTTTTAATATTTCTTCCTGGATATGATGAAATTATTAGGTTGAGGAACTGTATTATTTTTGATGACCAGAGATTTGTTGATAATGCCCACAGGTAAAACTTCTAGTTTCAGTGATTGTCTTAAGGTTTTTTTTTTTTTGTTTGTTTGTTTCCTTTAAATACACTTAAAAATTACTCTCTGCTTTATATTAGATACCAAGTGTTCATGCTTCATGCAGATATGCAGACCTTGGATTATGAGAATGTGCTTAAAACTCCACCTTCTGGCATCCGCAAAATAGCAAGTATCAGATGACTTCTTCAGATATTAATCTGTGTAGCCTTTCCTTTTGCAGTTACTACAGTGTTGGTGTGTGTGTGTTTGTTTTTTTCACTTGCAGATTCTTTCCACTAATATTGCAGAAACCAGTATAACAATCAGTGATGTTGTATTTGTTATTGATTCGGGAAAGATGAAAGAGGTATGACTGGGCTAAACTTTATTTGGGAAGTAAACTTCTAAGATTATTTTATAATACTAATACAAAGCTGTAATTTTTTGAGTAGTAGTAGTTTTTTATTAGCAGTCTGAAAACCTGCTATATGTAAACGAACAAAAATTGCTGAAAAGTTTTGATAGCCCTTTATGACAAAACATAAAGATGAAAAAAAAATGTTTTACGACAGCCAGCTGCTTAGAAACCTTGGAAAAGCCATTGCAGAATATGAGATTAACTCTGCATTTCTGTTTGTATTTTAAAGAAAGTCCATTAGTTTAGGCCTTCAACTTTCAGGGAGTTAGAGAATACTGGGAGTTCCCTGTGTTGTTTTATGTATCTGAACCGGGTGTAATCCAGTACTGAGTTTTCAGACGTTTGATATGTTGGTTGCTCCTTCAGTGGTTACTCGTGAAGTAAATGTAGATAGAGTAATTCAAGTACAGTTCAAGACTTAACTGTTCAGAGTAGAAAATCAAATTGAATTTGTTGGGATATACACACAGCAAATCTATCAAATTCTTATATTAATACAAACATTTCGTATTTCTGTGCCAAATGCAGGAAGGCTGGGACTTAATTTCCAAGTGAGGAAATGAGCAAAACTTAATTGTGTGTAATAACGTATTTTTGCTTTCTTTGGTAGTACTAAGTGCAACTTATCATTTATTGACTTACCCTAGAAAGTTTCTGACTTAAAAAACTGTGTAGCACAAAGATATCGCTAAAGAGGTACCGTAAATTTGCCTGCAACAAAGTACTTGAACAGAACTTTTTGCTAGAAGGTCTTGTTGTTTAGTACCATTTTTAAGAGAGCGTCTGTTGATGATCTAAGTCATTATTTCTTCTTTCATGTACGCTATTAAATCTCGTTTTTATTTCCTCGCTTTTCTTTTTAAGAAGTCTTTTGATGCACTGAGTTGTGTTACAGTGTTAAAAACTATATGGATTTCAAAAGCCAGCGCTATCCAGAGAAGAGGGAGGTAAATACTTCATACTTGCAAACATCCAGCAGCCTGTACGTGAGATAAAGTACTAAACGTAAGAGGAGCAGTACTGGATAGCATAGTTGCTCTAGTCTGGTATAGTGTTTGACAATGGCCGGTACTAATTCTTTGCAGAAAAAGCAAAGGTTGGCATATACTTCCTTAGAGTAACTTCCCAGCAGAAATGCGATCTGGGAATTTCCTGAAGCTTTATGGTAGGTTTGTTTTCTCTCCTTGAAGGTATTTGTTAGCCTTTCACCCGTGTAGTGCCAGCACCCACTAAACCCTATAGATTTTACACAGCTTACCCTTCTGTGGGTAAAGGGTTGCCTGTTGCCATTTTTTTGTGCTGCTTCATCACTCTATTATGACAGTGAGCAGTAACTCCTATATCACTTTCTCCAAAGAATTCCTGACTTTTGCTCTTCCCAGTGCTGGGTGAGAGCTAAGTGCAACAAATAACAACGTTTGCTGCTACACCACTGGTATTAGTCTGCAGGAATTTCAGTGTGCTTGTGAGTGTTTGCTGTTTGTCCCCTCCCTCAGTTGTTCAGTCCTGATTCTAATTTTTCTCCTGGATTGACTCACATTTACTTGGGGCGTGTTGAGGGGGTCTTACCAGATGAAGAAATGAATATATTCCTTGTAGCAAAAACAATGTGATTTGGATTGACCTTGGATTAGCAAAACAAAAAGACAAACAAAAAACACTTAGGAGGCTTAGGGAGCACTTACCTTATATATTTTTGTTTCTCCAAATCTTTCAGTTTTATGGTAAAATTGTAATAACAAATTCCTGTCATATCAAAAGTAGTTCATGTTCTAGAAGCCTCTTGCTTCATAGGTGGGATTTAGACAATCTTTTTTTTGCGTATGCTTCTATGCTTCTGTTCTATATATGTGTATATATATATGTGGGATGTTTTTGCATGTGTACGTATGTTTTGCGGAGGAGTTGTTAATTTTTTTTGTGAATGTGCATTTTTTTCTTTGTTTTGAAACAAAGATGTTGTAATTAACACTTTCCCGTATTTTATATTCAAGAGCTGGGCGCTGTCAGCCTGGAGTCTGTTTCCATCTCTTCAGCAGGATCCAATTTCAGAATATGTTGGAATTTCAGACTCCAGAACTTGGAAGATTGCCACTTCAGGCATGTGTTGTCTTGTAAATTACAGCTTTAATATATTAACATCAAACCATGTTAGCAATTACAGCAAGTGATTTTTTGTTCAATCTTAACGTTTTTTAATTCTTAATTTGTAGGAGCTTTGTTTACACACAAAACTGCTGGCTCCAGTTGAGTGCTCAGTTGCTGACTTTCTCAGGAAAGCTCCCAGTCCTCCACCGGTTATAAGTGTGACGAACGCAGTACAAATGCTCAAGGTCAGCATATGTACAGATTTAGATTGAAGTGTATTTGTTTCTGTGTTTTTGGTGTGGTAATGTAGTATTGAGTTTTGTGTTTCTTGGGACCATTTAGTTACTTAAGGATGCTTTGTGTTTTTGTCTGTTTTCATGTTTGTAATGTTTTCATGTTAAAGGAAAAGAGCGCTTAAAAATGTGGTCTCGAACTTCATACAGAGTTTGACTTACATTCTTATTAGTCAGAACAAGTCTATTTCATGTCTTGTTTTCACATCCTTTGTATTTTTACTGCAAATTATTTTTGTCTGTACTCTCCTCTCCCCCATCTATTGTTTATTTTTCAGAAAATAGATGCCATGGATGTTTGGGAAGACCTCACTGAACTTGGTTATCATCTTGCTGAATTACGTGTGGAGCCGCACCTTGGTAAAATGGTGCTGTGTGCTGTTGTTTTGAAATGCCTGGATCCTGTTCTCACTATTGCTTGCACTCTTGCATATCAAGATCCTTTTGTACTACCTGCTCTGGCCTCTCAAAAGGGTGCAGCTATGGTGTGGAGAAAAGAGTTAGCTGAAGGAACGTTTAGTGACCATATGGTGCTTCTCAGGGCTTTCCAGGTATTATTTCATCTTCAGAAGGAGTACTAATAATAGCTTACATACTGAAGTAAATTACATACTTGTAACATTGGATGTAAAATGATTGACTAGAGCAAAACCTTAGAGAATAAAGGTTCTTTTTGTGTAGTGGCTTTCCTGTATATTGAACTTGTTAGTAATGTTGTAAGAAAACATCGTTTTCAGCTTTTCACTTTATATTTGCTAACCTAAATTCTAACCATTATTTTAATAGGATAGAGAACAATTTGGAGATACATTATGTTAATTTAGAGAACTGGGCAAAATTTAGTGCTTGACTAGAGAAATGGTTTGATACATTTCAGTTTCTGAATTATTTTTGGCCTCATTTTATGAGCGCAAATATCACAAATTAAGTGCATTTTCTTGTTTTCAAATTTGCCTGTAGATTTGTTTAGCTAAAAAATGCTCTTTGTAGGTATGGCAGAAGGCGCAGAGAGATGGCTGGGAGAGGGTCTTCTGTGAAAGGAACTTTCTCTCTCAAGCTACAATGGAAATCATCATAGGAATGAGAGCACGGCTACTTGGTCAGCTTAGAGCTTTGGGTAAGTAGCTCAGATTTTTTTTTTTTTTTACCATAACTTGAATTCAGTCTAGTACAAGTGTATATAGATTGTTACAAGAATAATATTCATTCATGTTTTTCTTTCCTAATCCAAAATGGACGCATACGTTCTAAGCACAGTGAAGATGCTAGACTGATGAATTGTGGCTGGTAACAGAGCCAGATGCTAGTCTAAGTGAAAATACCCTTTTAGGTCCACATTCCACTGGCTTTCATAATAAATGTGATGACTTTCGTATGTGAAATGTTGCCTTGGATTTTTGTCCTACTGCTGTATTGCTGTGTGAGATGCCTTCACTGTAAGAATGAAATGCATTTTGTGTTAGTATAAAACATCAAGAAAGATTTCAGTCAGTTTTTTGTTGGTTTTTTTGGTGCTGTTAAGGTTGGCAACGTGAAAAATGTAGCAAACTCATAATTTATGTCACCTTTTTTCTTTAAATTCCTTTTCATAAACAAAAATATGAATGTGCAGTCTAATGTACTTCGTTGTTTGTCCTCTACAGGGTTTGTTGTAGCCAGAGGAGGTGCTCATATTCGAGATGTTAATGCTAACTCTGAAAACTGGGCTGTCGTTAAAGCTGCCTTAGTGGCTGGAATGTATCCCAATCTAGTGCATGTGGACAGGGAAAAGCTGATTTTGACAGGACCGAAAGAGGAAGTGCGATTGCATCCTACATCTGTTCTTAGTCAAGCTCAGTATGAAATGGTAAAATCTATTACTCTGTTTTGTGAACTGCAGATTCAAAGATATTCTGTCAAACTTAGGAAAGTTTTTGAAATGTCTGTTAAAATTTGTCAGTACTTTAAAGAAGCTTGCATGTGTCAGTTTTTAGACACTGTGTTTTTTAGAAAATATTCTTCCGTGATAAAATGAAGTACTGGTTTAATTACAGAATATTTTTTTACCAGAAGTTAATACACTTAACATTCCAGGTGGAGCAAGATAATACGGCATTAAAAAACCACTCTACTTTAGGAAACAGTTTTAGAGATGCAATAATCTCTGATCATAGCAGCAAGAAGTTCTGCTCTAATGATTTTAAGGTGCATGGGGAAAAACAGTTTAGCTTCAAAGATGATAGAATGTTCTTCTGAAGTATGATTGAGTTTTGCTGTTGTTTGCGTATTTATGAATATATATATATTTATATATATATTTATGAATATATATATATTTATATATATATTTATGAATATATATATATTTATATATATATTTATGAATATATATATATTTATATATATATTTATGAATATATATATATTTATATATATGTATATATATATACAAAATGAGAAATATCTAAATTTATTTTAATTACAAATAGAAGTTAAAACAGCCTTGTCTCTCAATTGCTCTTGTGCAGATTCCGCCATCAAATGGGCAAGCTGCAGCTCTTCAGGCACTCCCTACTGACTGGCTTGTATATGATGAAGTGACAAGAGCTCACGGGATAGCAAATATCAGATGTTGTTCAGTTGTAACACCTGTCACTGTGGCACTCTTCTCAGGACCAGCTAGGTTACCACGTAATGCTTTGCAAGAGCCTTTGTCCTTTCAAGGTACTTGAGTTTTTGGATTTTGAATGTTTCAGTTGGATACGTAGTAGTATGTGACATAAAAGGCTTAAGCATTTCACAAGAAATGGGGGGTGATCATCCCCCTGTACTCAGCTCTGGTGCGGCCGCACCACAAGTACTGTGTTCAGTTTTGGGCCCCTCACTACAAGAGAGACATCGAGGCCCTGGAGCGTGTTCAGAGAAGGGCAACAAAACTGGTGAGGGGTCTGGAGCACAAGTCTTACGAGGAGCGGCTGAGGGAGCTGGGATTGTTTAGCTTGGAGAAAAGGAGGCTCAGAGGAGACCTCATCGCACTCTGCCACTTCCTGAAGGGAGGCTGTGGTGAGGAGGGGGTCAGCCTCTTCTCCCAGGTAACTAATGACAGGACGAGAGGGAATGGCCACAAGTTGCGCTGGGGAAGATTTAGATTTGAGGAAAATTTTTTTCTCTGAGAGAGTGGTCCGGCACTGGAATGACCTGCCTAGGGAGGTGGTTGAGGCACCGTCCCTAGCGCTGTTCAAGAAGCGTTTGGATGAGGTGTTAAGGGATTTGATTTAGTAGCTTGGTGGGTAGGAATGGTGGTGGGAGGATGGTTGGACTAGATGATCTTGTAGGTCCTTTCCAACCTTCAGAATCTATGAATCTATGGATAAGAATGTGTAATACATGTGTTAGTGAGTTCTTAAAGCTACAGAGCTTTACAGTACCTGTAATTAATGAAGAATAGTTTTCTGGCTCTGTAAGTAGTGTCTCTGTAAATTTTCTAAATCTGTAAGATTTTAAAAGAACGGTAAATGCTACATCCTGAGTAATTTGAATGTAACTTTTTAGGAACTTAATTCTTCGGTGTACTATCAGAAATGACCACCATCCCAACCTTATACTCTGCTGTATGTAAAGATTGTGAAACAAGGATTGGGTTCTTTGTTGGTAGTCTACGGAGCTGTTCTCATTAAGAAAAAAAAAGAGTTGACGTCTTTGCTGGTGTTAATTGATCACACCCTGGAAACTGCAGTTCCCCCATTATGCATTATTTCCATCAGTTGTCACCCTTTCTGAAGAGTTACTTTTTTTTCAAGTATTGTTTCATCTACTCCATATCTGTAACTTGACTTGTAGCTGATTACAATTAAGCTGAAGTCTCAGGCGTCCCTGATACAATGCTGTTGAAGAATAACAAAGATCTTCTCACTGCTCTATCATTTAAGAAAACATACCGTATAAATCACTTCATTGGACAGAAGCAGGTTTACTTTCATTTGTCTGAGATCAGTTAACCAGAAAAGATTTTGAACACAGGCACTGTTAAGTCTCAGATAATATTTGAATAATTACTTGTAAGTTACACTAAACTGAGAGCAGTTCAGTGCCATGTTGTGTTATGAAAAGTAGAGAAGTAGGCTTATAGAATATTTTTCTCTAAGATTTGAAGCCTTATGATGTAAATGGGGAAGCAATGAAAGAACGATGCCACTTTAGGGAGCAATGGGGAGAGAGCCTCAGATTTGTCTCATAGTTTTTTGGGAGGCCTCCTCCAAGAAGGTAATGTGGCCAGAAACCCAGCTGAAGTTCCTCTGTACCAGTGTATACAGCATTGTATAAGCAAGAGGAACTGGAAATGGTGATGCAGTTGGAAAACTGTGATCTTCCTGCTATCACAGAAACATGGTGAGATGACTTGCATAACTGGAGTACTATGATTGAGGGCTCTAAGCTTTTTAGAAATGAATGACAAGGTAAGAGAGGTGGGGGAGTTTCCTTCTATTGTTAAAAAGTGGATAGACTGTGTAGAGCTGCCTTTGAGATACAGTCATAAAGAAATTGAGAGCTCATGTGTTATAATTAGGGACTGGACCAGTAAAACACAGTCGGTGGCTGGGATCTACTGCAGGCCACCTCTGATCAGGGAAGCCTGTACACAAGGATTTCTTACTTCAGCCTCAAGAGGCATTGTGCTCACAGGCTCTCATCCTGATTGGGAGGCATTTCAACCACCCAGGTATCTGTTGGGAAAATAACACAGCAAGCTGCACATGATCCAGGAGATACCTGGATTGATGATAGCTTTCTGGGTTCAGGTATTGGGTAGACCCACCAGAGGTGAAACGTTGCTGGACCTGGTGCTCACCACTGTGGAAGAGATTATTGAAGACTTTAAGATCAGAGGCAGCCTGGACTGCAGTGACTGTGCCCTGGTCAAGTTTGTGATCTTGAGGAATGTGGGCCTGGCAAAGAGCAGATTTTTCTGAAAGGAGATGTTAAGGCACATGGGGAGATGATCTGACACAGCCAGCACAGCTTCCCCGAGGGCAGATTGTGCCTAACCAATCTGGTGACCTTCTGTGGTGGACTGACCACATTGGTGGACAATGGAAGGGCAGCTAATGTGGTCTGCCTGGATTTGTGCAAGGCCTCTGGCAAGACTGCACACCACATCCTCATCTCTAAATTGAAGAGATACGGATATGAAGTCTGAACTACTAGGTGAATAAAGAATTAGTTAGATGTCTGTAATCACAGGGTTACTGTCGTGGCTCTGTGTCCAGGTGGAGGCTGTTGATGAATGGTGTCCTCCAGGGGTCTGTCTTGGAACTGGTGCATTTCAGTGTCTTTATCAGTGACACTGGGATTGAGTCAGATTTGCTGATGACATCAAGCTGAGTGGTGCAGATGACACAGCAGAAGGAAGGAATGTCATCCAGAGGGACCTGGACAGGCTTGGAAACTGGGCATAAAAGAGCCTCATGAGGTTTAACGAGGCCAAGTGCAAGATGTTGCAGTTCCAGATAGGAGTACAGACAGGGAGAAGAACTCATGGGGATCAGCCCTGCAGAGAAGACCTTTGGTGTTTTGATGGACCAAAAGCTGGACATGAGCCAGCAGTCGGCTCTTGCAGCCCTTAAGGCCAACAGTATCCTGGGCTGCATCAGAAGAGGCGTAGCCAGCAGGGTGTGAGGTAGGTGACTGTACGCCTCTGCTCTGCTCTTTTGAGGTCTTATCTGGAGAACTGTGTCCAAGCCTGGGGCCTCAGTACAGGAAGGATGCAGAACTGTTGGTGTGTGTCCAGAGGAGGGCCACAAAAATGATCAAAGGACTGGAGCAGCTATACTGTAAAGAAAAGTTGAGGAAGTTGCGCTTGTTTAGCCTGGAGAAAAGATAGGACACCTCATTGTAGCCTTCCAGTGCTTGAGGGGTGCTTATAAGCAGGAGAGGGGACCAACTTTTTGTGCTGTCTGGTGGTGATACAACAAGATGCAATGTCTTTAAACTGAAAGAGAGATCTAGGTTGGATGTTGGAAGTATTTTTTACTCAGAAGGTGTTGGGGCTCTGGGATGGGTTGCCCAGCGAAGCCGTGGATGCTTCATTGCAGGAGGCATTTAAGGTCAGGTTGGATGGGGCAGCCTGATGGTGGTTGGCAGCCTTGAACCACTGCAGGGGATTTGGAACTAGATGAGCATTAATGTCCCTTCCAACCTCAGCCATTCTATGATACTACTCAGTGTTACCTGAGCTATAATCACATTGTTAAAGTTGAGCAAATCCCTTCTGATTTGTCACTCAATAAATAAGATGAGGCAGCTGCTTTATAAGTTCTTTGATAATAATTAATTCTCCATTATTTTGTCAGTTTATTTCTAGTTAATTAAAAATAAACTGGCAAGAAATGTAGATTCTGTAGTGGCCCAGGTGAGTTCGCTTCTTGCTGCAAGCTCTACTTCTATTGGTGTAACCACCCTCATAGGACAGTTGCCACCACGCAGGAGTCAGTGTAGAGGCAGAGCTCAGTCCTCTCATTCAGCAGTGTCTGAAGCCAGCTGGATGCCCCCCTCACTTCTGCTATTTGGCTTCATTCGCCTTTTTAAGTTCTGCAGCTCATTTTGTAGGATTCCATACAACAAGCCTTCCACTTCTGATGCATTCCCACAGTGTGACAGGACGCATCAGTGAGCAAAGCATATTTATTTCTTCTTACTTCATGGCAGTTTATTGTATGGTGGAGCCTCTTAGCACATGTCACCTCCTTTTCTGGCGATAGTCTGAAATCTTTGCCTTCCAGCTAGTCCTTATTCACTTCTAAGATTCCTAGATGAATGGAATTCCTCGTTTGAGCTTGTGTTTCAATGCAGCCCACTTAACTCCATGTAGCATCAGTTGCATGAAGGGACCCTTTTTTTGAACACCCAACTTAACACAGGCAGTCAGGGTGCCAAAAGGGTGCTGTGCTTCAAGTACCAACCACTTCCAAAGCAGCTGTGACTCATTCATATGCTGCATAAGAAAACACGATTTTCCTAGCTTGAAAATCTGGCACTTTTAATCCCCTGAGTTAGTTTACAAGAAATGCTGTGGGTGGCTGGGTGTGACTGCTGCTTTCCAGAAAGAAGACCCTAATTGGATAGGCTTTGATAGACAGGGTTAACGAGGTGGATCTGGACTTGGTGTGATGCAAAATCTGCTTCTTTACAAACCCTAAGATGGTGGACATAACCAGAGGTATGCATCTAGTACATCCTGCTCTTTCCCAAGATAAATAACAAGCTTTAGAAATGATTGGAAGCCTTTCTGAACTATGTCTGTGGTAGTTGTCCCTAGATTGTAGAAGATGCTAGTAGTTTCTATGTTTCTGCTCTCTTTTTCTTGCTCCCCTCCTCCTGTTCCTCAACAATACTTAAAACTTAAGTGGTAAATTCAGTAGTAGAAGTCAGTCTTGCCAACTGTGAAGGGAGGACCAACATGGGCTTTAAATTCAAGGTGACAGTAAGCCTTTTGTTCAGACTTGAAAGAACTCGTCTGAGATGCTGGGAATGGCAGTAGTGTGCACAGAGGTCATGAAAGGTGTAGAATTCTAAAAATAATTTACAGCTTTCTTAAGTAATCTTTCTGTAATGATCAATATTGATTTTTCTGTTAGAAAGGAAAGCCGGTATTGTTACATTACTTAAATTAATACATACAGATTGATATCCTTCAATTGTATTTGTATAGTCCTGACTCTCACAAATTATGATCAAGTATAATTAGTAATGGAATAAGAAATGCAAATAATATTATGAAATGTCTGCTGTCAATATCGGCACTAAAAAGTGTAGTATGTATGCTTTTTTTCCTCTACAGGCCACTTTATTTGACAGTTTGAGTCAGTTAATTTAAACTAAATAATGGTTTAGAAACAGTATGGCAAAATTGTTTGATTGCTTCTAGCTGGAAAATGCATTTCAAATATTAGCAGATATATTCTACTTTTAACGACAAATAGCAAGATGTAATTGAAAGTACAAAAAAAAAAAAAAGTTTTCATTTCAGTTCAGTGCTGTGGGAAAAGAAGTTAATCTGTTTTCCTGCCTGTTCCTTAGAATTTCTAATTTGAATCAAAATAAGAGTCTGTTTTAAGCTTTCTCGTCTTGCTCCTTGCCCGTTACCCTTAGAAAATAGTTCTTTAATAGAAATCAGGAATCACTTCTAGAAATAAGAATCTAAATAGCGCATGTATAAACGCACTGATATCTAGTTATACTTAGTTAGATCTGCTGTTGTACTAGGAAATAAAGGATAGAGCAGTGTGTGGTTTTGCAAAGAGCTTCAGGCCAAAAGTTTGTGTGGTAGCCTTCCTCAGTATTAAACTCTTATGTGGCTTGAGTCATGAATGCAGGTGCTTACATGGCAGGACCCTCAGGAATTCTGGGTACTGGGGTTCTACTGAAGCAGGAACAGATGGGCGGACTCAACACTTGAGATGTATAAGCAAACAGCAAGTAAATGTCATTTTAAAATGTCTCTTTGAAAAGTAGCAATGTTTGATTTTGAAGGAAAATTGTGTTATTTCATGAATGCGTTCTTGACTAGTTTGCATCTAAGTGATGTTTGTACAGAAACGTTAATGTTTGTTTTATATATGTTTAATTCAGGAAATAGGGAAACCAGTGATGATGACAGTGATAGCGGGATGGAGGACAACAGATATAATATGGCACTACTGAAGCTAGATGAATGGCTCCATTTCAGGCTGGACCCTGATGTAAGTAATGTGTAGAGAAGCTCAGACTATTTTTAGAAGTTGGAGTATTTATGGATTATGAAGCACTCAGAACATTCAGATTCAGCAATAATGCTGTCTCTTACAAAAGTGTCCAAAACTGTTCTTAGACAATATGGAAATTAAATTATGGTCTTCTAATAAAATATGTTATTTGAATTAGTCTGCATAAGAAAATGATATCCCTCAGAAATTAAACTCTTCCTTAAAAATCATGTAATGTTTTCTTTCCTCTCTTCTGTCTGTTTTAATACACTTAATACATATACGATGTAAAAACAAGTGAAAAATAATTTCTCTGATTTTACTGCATAATTCTGAATTTTTTACAGTGCTGTTCAAATAAAAAGTGCTAATGATGACTTTAAAGCACCTTTTTTCTTCCATTTATAATAACGTAGCAGCTTTCTTTAAATGTTTTTTTTTCCTGCTTAACTGGTGGATTAATATTACCCTTTGGCTTGCTCTCTGTTCATTCTAGAATACCAGATGCTGCCTGATAAGGCACTATACCTGTGTGATTTAACTTCCATTATTGTTTAATAATTTACATTATTGTTTAAT
This sequence comes from Callipepla californica brunnescens, assembly GCA_023055505.1. Classification (NCBI taxonomy): domain Eukaryota; kingdom Metazoa; phylum Chordata; class Aves; order Galliformes; family Odontophoridae; genus Callipepla; species Callipepla californica. Next base: position 2,212,246 of record JALIRH010000023.1, on the reverse strand, counting down.
AATTCATTACAGGTTGCTGGTATGCTGATGCAACTCAGACTGAAATGGCATAGCTTACTTTTGCGCCGTATGCGAGCTCCTTCTAAGCCATGGTCTCCAGCTGATGAAGTAACTTTAAGAACAGTTGTATCAGTTCTAAGTACTGAAGAACAGCTTGCAGGTTTGCTGCAGCCTGCAGGAATTGGTCAGAAGCCAAGGCCTGTTTCTTATAATGAACTTCCTTCAGCACCCACCTGGAGATCAGCCAGCAGCTCAGCAGAAACTGAATTATCTGATGATTCCTCTGATGCTGAAAAGTAAGCTTCTGAAAACTTAGAGAAAACATGGGGTTCTTTTAGCTATAAAAGCTGCAATTGAATTTTCCCTAGTGATGAAAAAAAGATATGTATATATATATGTATATGTTGATGAGAGAGCTGGTGCTTTCCTGTATTGCTGCATGACAGAACAGTCAAGAGTGTTCATGAATTGTGATCTCAGACAGGAAGTAGTAGAAGAGGTTTGACCTTTTCGTTCTGAACTGATGCATGATGAGTGTGTGTTTCTTAGATTTAAAGTGCTTGATGTAGTTTGTGATTTCTGTAGTGTATATAGTTATGTGATGCACTGATGTACATACATAAATATTTGTCACTACTTGTCAAACTCTTGTATGTTAACACCACTTGGTACCTGTCTCTACTTCTAGAGTTCTGAGGAAGTCTGCACCTCCAGCATTTCATCAGCCATGGAAATCCAAAGAAAAAAATACTTCGCCTTACAAAAGAACATCAGATAACAAGTCAGGTCAATCATCAGTGAAACCTACAGACAGCACTTGCTGTCCTAACCCATGTGCTAGTCCTTCTCTAATGTCTGGAAAGGTAGTTTTTGTAAGTTTTGTCTACACTAATACAAACAGAATTTCAGAAATAAATTCACTGATACCTTTCAACAACTGCTTTGCATTACATAGATAAATTAAGATCCTTGTGTTTTGAACAGCTGCATAACTTACTTATTTTTGGAGCTTAAAACCTAGGCTAAATATCCTCATTATTCTAGTTAAATACAGTTAAAATGTTGTTTGTATGCTGTGAAGTCAAGTCTGCAAAATAGGAGAGCTGAGATAAAGCTATCCGAAGTAGAAGAGCTTTTTTAAAACTATATATAATAAGCTGAGAATGTGTTCTAGATCCTTCTCTGAACTAGTACGTAATAGAGATCAGAGAATTTTATAGTATGAATCTGAATTCTTTGTTTTTGCTTTGATTTCTGCCTCCTTCTGTTTCTATATTAGCATACATTGAGATGCTGATCTTTTGTTTGTTTTTGTTGTTGTTACCTGCTTTATTTTTACTGTTTTTTTTTTTTTTTTTACCTGCTTTACTTTTACTGTTTTGTAATGACAATCTCTTTAAGAAAGTACATGTTTTTTTATTGCGGCTGCTGCAGTAATTCTCCCAGTATGCTTAAATAGTAAGCCAAAGTAATAATAAACCAACTGCTAAGAAGAAAACCTATTATTCCTCTAGACGTTGACATGATGGTATTGGAGGGTTTGATAATTTTTAAGTCTATAGAATTTTAAATTTAATCAGAGAGAGCCTATGTTCCCTGAAGTACTTCAGGCAACAGTCAAGAGGATTCATTTCTAGAAGGACACGCTCAAGGTGTGTCAAACTGCAAAGAATTACAGTTAATCACTGGACTGTATTGTCATATTCTGCCTTGCTTATTTGCTATTTCTTATGAATAATTGGGTTAGGAAGTGGTCCAGAAATGTTAAATGGATCTGAAATGCGTTTAAAAACCAATCCATGTAGAACTAACTTAGAAGCTGTAAGTTTGTAGTACAGTCTGGGGGTGGTGAACAGCAGTACAACCAGAAGATTTGTCTTCATGTAGTAAAAGCTGAAAATTAAAAATTGTTCATTACTTAATTTTTCCAGGATTGTGAAACTCCTCCACCGAGACTGAATATGCCAGTTCGGTACTTTATAATGAAGTGCAGGAACTGGCAAAACCTTTCTATTTCTCAGCAGAAGGGTATATGGTCTACTACACCACGTAATGAACACAAACTAAATAGAGCTTTTTGCGAGAGCAGCTTGGTTTACTTAATATTTTCTGTTCAGAGATCTGGATGCTTTCAGGTGAGTCTTTACTTAATACCAGTTCTTAGGAGAATGCAGCTGGTGACTATAGTGTGAAGGTTTTTGCCTAGGACATTTGACTTTCTGGTTAGTGAAGTGTAAAAGCAAATTAATATGATGGCTAAGGAAAGAGTTCTTCATTTTTCTATGTAATGTGCAATTCACTTTGTCACTCAAATAATGAAGACTGAATTGCATTCAGACACCTTCTGTCAGATTGTTTTTAATGAATTAACTATGTTAATGACAATGGCACATCTGAGTCTGGGAGACTCACAGATGTCTTTATGACAAACTTGAATAAAATCTGCCTTAGCAGTAATTTCTAAATTAGAATCTAGGAGACTAGGAAGTTGTGTTACAGTTCTTGAACAACTTTGTCTTGACTTTACAAATCTGTAGGTTGGAGAACGTGGCCCTTGTGACCTGTAAAGTGTATGCTGTAATATTTAGTTTGTAAGTTATAGTTTAGAAAGATACTTTTCAACATAGTGCCTAATTGGAAGTTAAAGACCTGACCTCATTGAGTAAAGCTGTGTGTTAGCTCTACTGTAAAAAGGGCTAAACTCAACTGTTCCAGGTTGCAAAAGCTTAGTTTATCTTTTTTTACATAAAACTATTTATAAAAGTTAGTCTAATGAACAAGTCTAAATAAATGGCAGCTGTCTTGGTGATGCCATGTGAGGATTTGGCAAATGTAGATGTACTGCTGGGAAGAAATTTTGGCGCATTGTTTGGCACTGAAAGCAATCTGTTGTCTTGGTGCTCTCCAAAAAGGAAATGGAAAGGAAGATGTACTGAAATCTGGAGTGTAGGTGGTTGATGATGTTGCCTTGCCTCCAGTTTTCACAATATGCTGAACATTGAGAATGTGAGACTTACGTTTGCTATTAATGTTTTCTTGCATCTTCCATGCTCCCTGCTACCAGAAGCTTTCCAGGTAAATCCAATTCAGTGTCTTAAAGCAGTAGTGTGCGCTGGTAATTCAGGGGTCCAAGAGGAGCAGAGCATCACGATTTGCAGAAAAGATGCCAGAACAGATGAGCATGAATGTGGGGTTTTTTTGTTGTTGTTTTGACTTCTTTTTGTTTTTGCAGGGGGGAGATAATTAGGGGTGTCCTGCTTAAATAGCTCAGAAGAAATCTTCTATTTATGTTTTCTTTCTTATCGTATCTGAATATTTATTTTTTTTAATTTCTTCCCACTTCTTTGAAGGAGAAGAAAACTAAAGCAACTCTGACTTCTGTCTTTGACAAATGGGTATCTTCTGTGTGAAAATTTAGCAGAGATGATGGGAATGAAAGTGCAAAAACATCTACAGTGAGCAGAATAGCTAATGGACTGTTAGACAGTGTTAGTCTTAATCAGTTACACAGAAGTGCTTTAACAGCATATTTAAAACTTCTTACAAAGCTGAGTCCTTCAGTGGTAATCATGACGGATTAGTAGACTTTTCTCAGTCAGATTTTAGAAAGCATCTTTGAGCAAGAAAAATGAAAGATAATTTTCTAGATGTAAACATTGTAAACATTCAGTTTTTTGAGGGAGAGTGTGAGAATCACCCTAAAACTAATTTGAATGTTTAGTTTCGGGTCCAATCATTATTTAATTCTAAGGTGAGTCATTGTTCTTTGACTGTGTTTTTCCTTCTGTGTTTCAATTTCCGTTACAGGGATTTGGTAGAATGTCTTCAGAGATAAAGTATGAGCAAAATCAGTGCTGGGGATCTACTGGTTTTAAAGGTGTATTTAAGGTGGAATGGGTCCAGAAAGAGAGCATTCCTTTCTGTTTTACATGCCATTTGCGGAACCCTTGGAATGGCAATAAGGAAGTACAGATAAGCAGAGATGGCCAGGTAATGTTACTGTCATATAGAGTGTTCTTCACCTGATGGAACTGTTTTTAATCTCCCTTCTTTAGAATTCATGTCTTTCAGCTGTCCTCATGTGTCTGTTAATCTGAATTTCAGTTCATCAGTGCATGCTGCGTATTACACTAATGCATTACTGTTGGATTAGTAGATATCTTGGTGTAGAACAAGAAAAAGGAACCCTTGCTTAGAAGAGGTTTGCACTGCAACTTCAGAGCAATAGGTCAAGTCTTAGAAGCCTTTGAGTCATTATTGCTTCAGTGTGAATAGTATTTATGCTTTCAACAGTATTGTGTACTCTACGCAGAAAGTCTTTGTAAAATTACCTTATTCCTTCCTATATCATATTTACTGTTACAGTTTAGATCTTAAAATTTGTCTGTAATAACTGTTACACTTCAGAGATTGAACTATTGTTAGTATAGAGAGTCTTTGTATATTCATCCATTCTTTGAAAGGGACATAACCTTTGGATTTGAGGTAGAACACTTTTTCTGAAATAGTGCTTCATTTTCTGAATAGGTTCAAACACTCTAGTGAAATCAAAGCAGTTTCCAGTATGCATTCAAAAAAGTGCAAAGCTGGATGCTTCCAGAAATTAAAGCTTTTAATAGTTTGTGATTTTGCTTCTGAAGCTCTTCAAACTTTTTTTCCAAGATAGTCTCCAAGTAAGGGTTCTGAACCATAACTTTGAGTTTCCATTGAAGACTAAAGCAAATCTTGAGATAGAATAAAGTTTAGTATGGTTCTCCAACCTGTTAAAGCCAAAAGCAGCTACGAAAAGCTGGAAGAGAACAGACACAGGGACAGAACTATGTACTCTGGTAGTTTGTGTCCGCCCCAATCCTCTCTACAAAGGTAGCAAAATTCTCTTCTGAGCATTAACTTATTTTGTTGTCTTAATGCTTCCTAAAATCTCTCCAGTTACTAAGAATAAGGAAGGCAGCATACCAGAAGCACTTGATGATGTTGGATTGTAACTGTACTTCAGTAGAAAATAGTAATTCAGACCTGATGAGTCCTCAGGATCTTTACACGACTGACATCTGTTTCTGTCCATGATTGTATGAACAGCCTCTCGTTTGCCATCACATATTACTGAATTAAGCTTAAAATGTAGAGAGTAACAATCTTTCTAAAGCTAAGAGAGGCACAAGGTATCTGATTCATACATTCTTGTGTATAGTGGTGGTTTGTTCAGTTAGAATGAAAACTGACATCTCACTGTGGATGGAAAAAAGCTCAGACAGACGGAGCTGACCTTTCCATCCTGTTTAAAACAAACAAAAAAACCTGTGCAGAGAGTTCTCATATATGTCTCAATAGCAAAAAGAATGAGCTCTTTCAGAAGAACCGAAAGTACTTCCCTTTTTTCTGCCTTGTTACAGGTAGTTTCTTTATGTTCAATACAGTACAAACTTCTCTAATTCTCTGCTTATTTCTAGGAGCTAGAGCCGCAAGTTGGAGAGCAGTTACTGCAGCTCTGGGGTCATATTCATTCTGCAGGAAAAGCCTTGACTGACAATGTAAAGTAATAAAGTAAGAGAAGGCATGGACTGGGTTTTAAGTAGCCCAGTAAGTGCAGTTTAAACTGTGTAAGTACACAGTTATATTCAAAGCTTTTTCAACATGTGATAAATAAACCAGTGTAATATTAATTAGTCTTGGCAGGTCGCTGAAATGAAATAACTTTCACTTACTAAAATGAATACAAGATTCCATTAAGTGTCGGTTGAAATTCTATGTTACAAACCAGTATGTGTTCAGACAAACAATTGAGCAGTTGGATAATGTTGAAGTTCATTTAAATTAAATACAGGGAGTGTGACACTGCTTTGAGAGAAGACTTGTTCAGTGTCTGCTCTTAGTTGCTTGTTCTACACCTTCTAAAGATGGCATAGTTTAGTAGTCTTAATTGCTTGGAAATAAGTGTATTTCTAATAGGGCAATAACGTGGACATTCTCAGAAGATAATTTTGGTTCATTTGAAAACAAAGAAACAAACCAAAGTTTGCCAGTATAGCTTTCTTTGTTTTACTGATCTTCTCTTTACAGGTTAACTTGTTTTGTAAGCTTGTTGTAAATGCAGTCTGTTTGCTGTCAGCACAGTGTTTGTAGTTGAATAAACGCAGAGACATTTCTGCCTCTGAGCCTGCTCTTATGTTCTTAATATCTACTAAGAGTGGTCATGCAGAGTTGAGAATACTCCATTCATTCTTGCGTGCTGTATAGTCTGCTATGCACACCCAATTAATTTTGACTTGATAAATAAAACTGGATACTTGTAAAGCTAGTATTGTCTGACAGGGTTTTTTGGAGACACATACATGATGAGGCTAATGTCACAGTCTACAGTATTGCTGTGCTGCAGTGTGCTAAACAAGGTGGACTTGGATTCCCTTGTGTAGTGTTTTGGAGCCCTGTGCACACCAGGATTAGAACTGGACAGGCAGCAGGGATGTGACTGGTCAGCAAGCCAAAAGTGGCAATACAGTGGTGTGACAGTAAAAATGGCAGTCTGGACAGGGAGTTTGACATTTGTTTGGAAGTCATTTGTCCAGAGAAGAGGCCATTTCTTGCTTCCTGCCCGCCTGATAGCCACGGTCATGCAAGTCTTCATGTGCACAGCTATTAGAACATGCTCAGTCTTAGCGCATCACTGCACTTTCCTGTCTTCAGGACATAGATAATTTTACTACTGATCTGTATTTATTCCTGTGCTGTTATTTAGAGAGAGTTGTTTGTCCATAAAGATTTTGGTCTGTATATGTTACGTAATCCTGGGACTTGTCAAAGCTGCTTTAAGGCATTGCAGTCCCAGCCCACAGTGATGGTACCGTTTTTTTTTTTATTTGTATTTCCCACTTCACATCCTTTGTTGGTGGGTTCCCTATTGTGTTGAATAGGTTACACGTAAGAAGTTTCTTTAAACATTAGCCAAATGGGGAAGTAGGATATCATAGCTGTTTTTATGAGCTGTAAGCATGGTTGACTATATAATCTTTCATTACTTAACAATTACTGTTTAGAATAGGACTTGATTTCTAGAAAGGTTGGCAATTACTTCATCAGAGAGCACTGTCCAAATACTCCCAGAACTCTTGATGCTTGGGACCCTGCCCTCTGCCCTTGCTGGCCAGTTACATGCCCACTGTCCTCAGGAACCTTCCTGTATCAGCCCCTGACCCTTGATGCATCTCCACACCGTCCCCTTGCATCCTGTTGCTGTCACCAGAAAGCAGAGCTCAGCACTGTCTCCCCTGCTGTCAGTATATACACATAGATAGATCTACATGTTTAGGCTAAAATGAGAAATAGATGGGCGTGTTTATATTTGAATTGTAAAGTATCAACATACGTGGAATCCCTTAGTATAATAAAGGCCTTAAAACTGAAACTGTCCAAGTATGTGGTAGGGTACTGAGATATGTGTCAGAAAAAATCTGTGTACCAGAAGTAAGAATGTTTTTTAAAACCTTTATCCTCACTTTGGGGCTCTTAAGTCAGCCAAGTGGATAAGACTTCCAGAGACTCTTCAACCCTTCTGGATTTCACACAGCAATAAAAGTGAAGGAAACAAGGCTGGGGAATAAAGTATAGGTTTAAGGAATTTTCATCACTTAACACAAATCTAGTAAACAACTTAAAGTGCGCTTCTGTGAGAAGCATGTTCTTGTATTAAGTAAAGTTTCTGACTTGTGTGAAAAGATGAAAGTGTGAAAGGTTCAGAGAGAATGATTTGCTAATATTAAAAATTTATAGGGCAGATGCATTAAATTAAAATTAATAGTCTAATTATAAGTATTAGGATCATAGCAAATGTGAGGAAATGAAATATCCAATCAAAAGCTTGAAACAGGAGCAGACCAGTTGTTAAGAACAGCTAAAATTCCATTTTTCTTCCTGAAAGATACTAAAATACTTTAGGCTTTTAAGCAGTCTTTTTACTTTGCATGTGAGAGCACGTGTGGCTGTGTAATGAGTACTGGTAGTATACTTATTTCTCATAGTCTTACATCAGCTTTATTTCCCTGCAGCAGAATGATTTGCTGGTGGACAAACTTATCAAACTTATTTACAGCCTCCTTTTAATTTCTAAGTGTTCACGGTATGATGCTGGAAGTCTGGTAATAACAGTGCAAGTAATTTCAAGATGCTTATATATATTTATATATTTATTGTAACAAAGAACTCATGGTGAAGAAGAATGTCTGTTATTAGCTTTCACAAGGATCCAACATGTCAGAGTTATTCATTGTGTGCTCGGTAGCTGAGTTCATGCAAAGGAGTGTGTCAGAGAGTTACTGAGATGAACTGAATAATGATTCATGTGGAATATTGTCTACCCTGTTAATTCAGTGTCATCTTTGCTTCTTGCCAGAACTGAGCAGATCTTTCTCTGTTGAGCAAGAGATAAGAACAATTTACATCCATTCAGAGAAGGTCTGTTGAGAATCCAGCCTTACCCATTCCTGGGTGGACCCACAGCAGTGAAGGACACTGCAGCAAGGAAGGAGCCCTGCACAGGCGGTCTGTGCCTTGAGACCTTTGTTCCCCTGCTCTCACATTGCCTTGTCCTGTGAGCCTGGTCCTGTCCTTTCCTCCTGAGAGTCCCCGGGGCTCGGCTGGGCATCACAGGGACAGCTGTGTGCACAGGGCAGCTGGAAAGAATGGAAGCTTCCCCATTGCAGCATGTGATCTTGTTGTTCAAGGCCCCATTCCAGGTCTCCAGAGCTGGTATGCTTAGGGATCATCCCTTTGTCCGGGAAATGGAGATTCCCCATGGTGAAAAGTTCACCACATCCCAGTCTTCCACCCCTAGACTCTGCTGTCTGCCTAGCACTGCAGAGAGGCCAGGTGTCAATAGCATGACCCGCCTGCTGACTGTAGTTTCTGTTGTTTCTGGTGGAAAAGAAACCACAGTGCCTCAGAACTCCACCCTCAGTTTAAAGTTCTGAACTCTCGTGTCCTTGACTTTACAGGTAGACAGAATCTCCCAGGGAGAGATGTGGTGATGAGGTGGGAGTCGGCCTCTTCTCCCACATAACTTGTGACAGATCTAGAGGGAATGGCCTCAAGTTGCACCAGGAAAGATTCAGGTTGGGTGTTAGCAAATACTTCAAGAGAGGGATTATTCAGGCACTGGAAAGGGCCGCCCAGGGGATGTGGTGGAGTCACTGTCCCTGGAGGTATTCAAGGAACATTTGGATGTTGTACTGAGGGACGTGGTGTGGTGGGAAATGTGAGCGATAGGTGGATGGTTGGGTGGGATGATCTTGGAGGTCTTTTCCAACCTTGGTGACTCTATATTCTGCCATTCTGTACCTCATCCGAAAGAGAAAATCACAAATGACAATATATTGATGTTGCATTGCATAGTACTGCTGGCAAAGAAGTAATAGAGGAAGGTGAAGGAAGTGCATAAGTAGGAAAAGTAAGAGCAGTTATCCTAGAAAAGCACAAAATGAAGCAAAAATCGTGTGTAGATTCTTACACTGTGTAGGCTGGTGCCACACAGTGGCTCAGTCAGTGGGAAGCCCGGAACTGGGAATGGATCCCCAGTTTGGAGGAGGAAGGACTGGCAATTTTCAGTAGACGTAGCCAGGAAAACACCTTTTAGGACGGGGTAGGTAAAAGCCCATACTAAGGATAATCATCCAGCTGCAAAATGGAATCAAAGTTTGGACCTTGTCAGCTGTTACCACGTGTGGAGCTGAAACAGTCTTAGAAAATGAATGGAGTTGTGACAGGACTAAAACTCCCAGCTCAAGGAAGTGCAGGAAAAGAAACAAAGGTAGGGAGCCAGATGGGTCTGCCCATGACAGGCAACTCAAGTGCCTATGACTAGGCTCAAATTTAAAGAAAAAAAAGGAGGAAAAATCATGCCACGGAAAGATTGGTCTCTTGGTACACGTCTACTCTGGTACGACCTGTTTCTGTAGTTTGCCTCTGGGCTCACCATGACGTGGGACTATCATTTAATTTTAAAATAAGCATTGTGGAATACAGAAACCACCCTGCCTACATTAGCTTCTCCCAGTAATACCAAGGTTGTAAGCAATAAAAAAGCTCTGTCCCCACAAACTGACGAGGTTGGATGGTATGCTAGCAGGAGTACAGGCCAACAACAGGTGTCCTGTCTTCCTCTTAGGAGTGAAGTGTGCAGTTCTTTAGTCTCTTTGCACAACAACATCTCCTCGACTTCAGACTCCCCTCGTGGAGAAGGCTGTAAAGCCCTTCATGAAAAGGTGCTAGGAATCCTAGTGTGCCTGAGCAAAGTTCCTGTAGTGCAGGAAGCTGTCCTGGATCCACTCTGTCTTCAGTTGCAGTTGTACTGGAGTACAGCCAGCAGGAAGAGCGGCAGCCGAGCACCCTGCTGCAGTGGGTTGAACTCAGGAATACAGCAGTCTCATCTGCAGCTTAGAATCTCTGGAAAGTAAATATCTGGAAATAATGCTAACACTGCTTAGGTATTTTGCAAGTGTTTCTCAGTGCATCCTGAAATACCAGCTGCAAGATTCTGTTAAGTACACCTGACCTGTTGCCACTTGCAAGAACAATTACAGCTTATACTTTGCAGATATGACAATACGCAGGCATTAAGGAACCTGCAAAAGGAGCTGAGCACATGCAGACTGATGTTTTTGTCAGACTTGGTTTCCAGCGAACAGGGATTATAGATCTCCTGAACTAAAGTTACAGTTTTATTTTCAGCTCAGTCACCTGGGAAACTGGCTGCAAATACAGGTTGAATTACAGTGAGTTCTGAGGTGGGTTTGATTTGTGCCGGATTTATCCAGAGGCTTTTTGCATTTGTGAAAGGTTTTTATTCTTCCCTTGATCGTGAGCCAAAGGAGTTTTTCTTCATGGTGCAGATAGTTTCAGGAAACACCAAGGCCGTAACAGCAGACTAACTTTGTGTAAGCTCAAATGACAGGCCCGTAAACCAGCACCTTTTTGGTACTGAGACGGTATTTGTTCCATTCTCGACCAGCAGGTGGAAGCAAGCAATGGCACATGTATCTGCATAACTGTAGCACCAGCCAAGTGTAATCATTCTGTCTGTGATCAAGAGAGGAAATGACACCACTGCGCAGGGCTCTTTGTTCTTCAGGTGCTTTCTGCTGTGTATTTCCATTAACCATTTCTGAGCGAATCTCTCCGTTGCTTTCTATACCATCTGCTCTGCTTCCTTTTCTGTTTCTCTTTTTAGCTGCAAAAATGAAGAGCAGCAGCAGCTTTAACCTGCTTCCCTCTCTTGCAGCTCGAGATAGGTGTCCATCAGCATGAGGAATTGCATGTGTAAGCACGGTGTGGAAGGTTGGACTTGGTCATACTGGAGGTCTTTTCCAGCATAGATGATTCTATTGTGTGTGCATGTGTCTGCAGATGAGAAGGCAGCAGCAGTCAGCTTCTGAAGGGGCTAGGGTAGTCCCAGCCTGCTTCTGGACAGACTGTAGGGGTGGAGTTTAATTCCTTCATTGAAGTCTGTGTGGTACTGCTTTAGGTTCCTGACCAAAACTGCGCTCATGATACACCAGCGTTCTGTCTGTTGTCAAACTGTGCTTGCACAGTGTCACAGCCTTCTCTGCTTCTCAGCCTGCTCACTGCAGTAAAGTGTCTGGGGATGAGCAAGGAGGGAGAGAACACTGGCAGAATTAAACCATCCAGACAGGTACTCTATATCATATAAGGTCATGCACAGTAATAAATCTGGAGGGGTTTTTCCTGTGAACAAGGTTATTCTTAACAGCCACACTTATCTATGTGTTAGTTCAATGGTAAGGCTCAAGTGTGACGTAGGACATGCTGGAATTATTTGTCAGTTTGTGGAGAGCGTGATGAGATGATGCGTCCTTGTGGCCCACATCTTGCAGACTTACCAGCAGACAATTAATCTGGCAATCTCAGTTCTTTTTGAAGAGCCTACCAATTCCCATTGAGTTTTTCCAAGAGCATAACAAAATAAATAAATAAATAAATAAAAATAAAAAAAAATTGCATGTGACATGGAGAGGTCCCATTGTTACAAAACCTTTGCAAGTAGCTTAGAAATAATGGATACCACAGATGTCTTTAGATGATATTTTGAGCTTTCATTTTAACCATATTTAACAGTTTCAGCTCGGTGATGACAACTTGAAGGTTGTATTGCTTTCTAGCTGTTAATAAACTGGAAAATTTCCCAGCTTTTTCCTTTAAAAGCCTAAAAAACATCTTGTTCCTCTGAGTTGGAGAGTGGGACATGGTCGGGAGGAGGAGAATGATAGGGCTGAATGAATAGCTGTGTGGATGGTGTTGTACTCAGGGCTGCAGGTAACTAATATCTTCACATAATGCATGCATCTTTAGAGCATGCTGACATCAAATGGGATGGAACTGACCAGAAAGGGCAAGGAAGCTCTGGGAAACAAGCTGTCTGCTTCAGCTGCAAGAGGCATCACACTCATTCTTGTCCTGATGGGGAATTTCAGCCGCCCAGAAAACAACGTGGCATGGCAAGCTGCAAGCAATCCAGGAGACTCATGGATATGTGGAGGATAACTGCCTGGTCCAGGTATTAGAGAAACTGACCAGAAGAAAAGTGTTTCTGGGCCTGGTGCTCACATTAATTATAACATTGATGAGTTTAAGACTGGAGGGACCTCAGACTGTGGCAGCTATGCCTTTGTTGAGCTTGTGATCTTGAGGAATATGGGCCTGGCAAAGACACAAAATTTCAGGAGAGCAAAATTCCATCTCTTTAAGGAATTGTTGAATGAGATCTCCTGGGAAACTGACCATAAGGACAAAGGAGCAGAGCAGAGCTGTGAGCTCTTTAAGACATCCTTCTGAGAGCACAGGAGCTCTCCATCCTCCAGCAGAAGAAATCAAGCAGAGGAGACAGGAAACCAGCATGGCTGAGCAAAGTCTGCTGGTCAAACTGAGGGAAAAAAGGGCCTGAAGGTGGTTTTCAAGTTTAACAAAACTGTGAGAAATGTTTTCTGAACTTGAGAAGAAATATAAATCCTTGAGAAAAAAAAAAAAAAACATAATGACATAGCTAGCAGTTTTTAATTCACCAGGAACACTGCATGGAGCAGACACCATTCCTGCATGGCCACTGTACTGAAACAGATGTAAAATATAATCGTGTAGGTAAAAGCATACCAGAATAGCTGCAGTAGAACCACAACCAGGTTTATGAACCATCAAGTGGCTCTGGAGGGAACTCTTCTTCTGAGGTGATAAGACAGAATGAGTTCACGGTCTCAACTTGGCAAATCCAGCTCCTTTGACAAGCTAATATGTTTAAGGCATTTTCTCTCATACTAGGGATAAAAAATAGTTCTAACACAAAATTAGGCGTTTGCAAAGGTCTGGCACTGCAGGTGCATTTGTAACATCGGGCTCTTAATTCATATCCTATCTTATTCTGTGGCCAAAGTAAATAGCTTGCTAATCATCACTGTCTGTCTGCTGGTTCTTCCATCTCTCCCATAACACAGAAACACTCCTCTCGTATCAACAGTACCAACACAATGCAGGAGCCAGATTTCACTGCAAGAGACTTCTAGTATTATCCACAGCAATTGAAAGAAAGGTGCTCTGTTTCTCTTACTCTCCAATTTTCCCCTGGAAAGGTGGTTGCAGGTTGTTAAAGAACAAAAGTGCCTAGTTCTTTAGTGGTTACAAAGTGTCAGAGGAGGGAGAACACCTCAGTGTCAGAAATAGCATTATAAACAAACAATACACCATGGTCAGCCAGCTTCAGATAAATTCTCAGAATAAGTAGCACATATAGGCCTCTAGACGAAATGCAGTAGTTGGGCATCCATTCTTGACCTCGGCTATATGACGTCTTGTCCTGTAAATAGTTGGATATGAAAAACAGAAACAGTCACAGGAGTAGTGACTGAAGTTGAGGACTCCCCTCTAGTGTTAACTACTCAAACACTAGAAATTGGATTTAGGGTCACAGAATCATTACGGTTGGAAATGACATCCATGATCATCCAGTTCAGCCATCCGCCTACCACCACTACTGCCCACTAAACCGTGTCCCCAAGTACTGTATCTACCTTTTTGTCAAAAGTCCCCAGGGACAGTGACTTTACCGCTGCCCTGGGCAGCCTGTTCCAGTAGCTAAGCACTCTTTGTGAGAAGAAATTCTTGCTAATATGGCACCTGAACATTGCCCTGGTGCAATTTCAGGCCAACCTTCCACCTCAACACAGCCTCCCTTCAAGTAGTTGTAGTAGAGAGCAGTAAAATCTTCCTTGAGCCTCCTCTTCTCCAGACTGAACAATCCCATCTCCCTCAGCTGTTCCTCATAAGACCTGTGCCCCAGAACCCTCACAGCTTTGTTGCCTTTCTCTGAACATGCTCCAGGACCTCAAAGTCTTTCTTCTAATTAGGGGCCCAAGATTGAACACAGTTTATGCCACTTTATTTACGCTTTCTTGCTTTCTCTGGATAGTAGAGAATGTATTTTTAAAGAAACAAGGGTAAATTGGAAAGTAGTGTAGCTTTGCTCATAATTACTTTTGATAATTAACATTTTAGTTACTGTAATTTAGTGTTCATTTGTTTAACATAACTGCAGTACCCTGTGCTGTTTTAAGTTTCAACATTTCAGGATTTAGTAACATTGCTTTGTGGATATCCATGGCAACATCTCTGGTTAGCAGGAGTTGAAATCCCCCACACCTACTTGCTCTCTTAGACCTCATTAACTGAGGGGCTTCCAGGCTCCATGCTGAGTCTCAGTAGGTCCTGATGTCTTGCAATAAGTCCTGCAAGTGTCAGGGGTTTGTGGGCCAGTTCGGCCCGGCCCCGCAACAACTGAGGAAGGAGACCCACAGGCCCACACCCCGGACAGGGGGAAGGGGGAAAGGGAAAAAGGGAGATAAGCCCCAAAACAAAACAGTGGCAACGATCTGAGGGGGAAAAGCTAATTTACTAAATAAGACATCAGGAAGTAAATAACACAATATAATGCAATACAATTTGGAATTAAGCCCAATGAATCAAACAAAACGAGTGAGAGAGAGAGAGAGAGAGAGAGAGAGTGAGTGCCTTATAAACCGAAGGCCTTATGCTAACGCTGAAGGCGGACGGCAGCGAGCACCCACTCCTAAGTGATCCTAGAGGAAAGAGAGAGAACGTCCTGTGACCGCAGAGGGTTTTTATCTGTTCCCTCTGAGCGGAAAGCACGTGAAAAAATACAAAGCATTGCAAAGTCCTCTGGGGAATGTAGTTCTCCCTGACTCCCAATGCACCACATGATGCCATGATGTGGAATACCAGTACCAAAAAATCATAAAACCACGACAGCAAGCTGTCGACGTCTCTTACAGTTTCTTCCCACCTGCAGCAGCAAGAGGGATGAGTGGTGACCGAGCATACCAACAGAGCTCCTTAATACTGTTTTTCCCTGATGCAGCACAGGACACAGAGATCCTATGCCTGATTCGGCTCTGAAGAATCTATGCTATCGGACATTTTCCTCCTCCATTTTCAGAGTGAACTGTTGTATCCAAAGTACTGTCATAACACAGTGAGAGTTTTAGCTTATCTAAATGCCCTTGTGGCCATCAACAAAACATAGAATCATAGGATTGTTTGAGTTGGAAGGGACCATTAAAGGCCACGTGTTTCAACTCCCTGGCAGTGAACAGGGAAATGTACAGCCCAGTCATGCTGCTCAGTGCCTTGTCCAACCTGACCTTGAACGTCTCCAGGGTTGGGGCAAGCACCATGTCTCTGGGCAGCCTGTTCCAGTACAAGTTTGGTAGGCCAGGGAGTCAAAACTGAGCTGCTGATCTAGGCACCCTCATATTACACACAGAGCTTCCTCATTAATTCATTTCCATTTGAAACAATGTCTAAAAAGAGAGCAAGCAAAAAGAAACCAGTCTTCACCAATTGCAAGTAGGAAGGTGTCAGCAGAGATGGAGCAGTGTCAATGGTTTATGGGCTGGTTCGGCCCGGTTCCGCGACAGTTGGTGCGGGGGACCCGCAGACCCACACCCCAGGAAAGGGAAAGGGGGAAAGGGAAAAGGGAGATGGAGCTAGGAAAGAAACAGTGGCAACGATCTGAGGAGGAAAGCTAATTTACTAAATATATTGAAAAGCAAAATAACACAATATAATGCAATATAATTGGAATTGAAGCTAATGAATCAAATAAAATGAGCAAGAGAGAGTGTCCGATAAACCGAAGGCCTTACGCTAACGCTGAAGGCGAGACGGCAGCGAGCACCCACTGCTGAGTCATCCCAAAGAAGAGTGTCCCGTGACCGCTGAGGGTTTTTATCTGTTCCCTCTGAGCAGAAACACGTAAAAATGCAAAACATCGCAAAGTCCTCTGGGGAATGTAGTGCTTCTTCTCTTCTGAGACAGGTATACCTGGAATTGTCAATGATCCATGGAGCTGAGGTATTAACTCTTTAACTCTTAATGCACTACATGATGTTATGATGTGGAATACCAATGCCAAAAATCATAAAGCCATGACAAACAGAGTGGTTCCAATGAGTTATGTGTTCTCACAGTTAAGATGGCTTGTCTTCAACTCCATCCTGATTTCCACTATTTGAGCTTCCACATGTTTGTTATCCTTCTGATTTCATCTTTAGGATAAAGACAAAGTCCAGCTGTCTGTGGCAGAGAAAGTGATTTCTGGCTCTCCAAAAAAGACCCATTTTCCACATAAATAAAAAGCAGTCTGAATAAGTTGAATGTTGCTCTGTCTCACATCCAATTTCTGCTCAGGTCATGCAGAACAAGAGAAGTGACAAACTGAGCCCTATAGCTAAGACCAGTTAAGTTCTCTGGGCTTATTAATTATCTATTTATTTTGCTTTTATCTGACAGAACTTCACATGTTAGCATACAAAAGACACTTTTCTAGATAGTCTAAATGAGAAAACAAACGAACAAGCAAACAAACTTGTATTGTTGACATTATGATCACACTGCGACAAGGCCTAAATATATATATATATTTTTAGTTTAGATGGCTTTAGTCCGTAAGAAACTGTTACATATTTTACTGAAATGTGATTACTGTTGCTGCTGCTGTCTTTGCCTTGTAATTTTGTGATATATTAAGCTTTCCAAATATCAAGATGAGGTATTTTCTTTTAGTATTCTTTCTATCTCAGTGCTTTTCTTTCCCAGTGGAAATGTCACTGACATAACAGAACCAGAAATTTACTATCTATATAGTTAAAAAATATATATCTGCTTTCAAATCACTCTTTTCCCGGGCACAGCTGATAGGAAAGAAGCAGCTAAGAGGAAAAGCTCAGAAAGTTGAACTTTGTGGCTGTTCTCTATCTAGTATACCAACTGGTCTTTTCTGTTTTGTACCTGCCCAGCATGAGCAAAAAACCCACATGCTTTTGGCAGACCAGTTTTTGTCAGACATGCACCCTGTGCTGTCCATTGTCGGGGTGAGATCATCTGACAAACTGTTTAAACTGATTTTTTTTTTTCCTGTGAATTCATTTGTAACTGAGGTGAGGGGAATGGATATCTGGGACTTTAATTTTTGATTGTACCTACAGTAGTGGGCTTTACAAAGTACAGTTTTGTCTTTTAATATGACTGTCCTTTGAGCATGGGTCATTTAGGTCACCAGTATGAATCAGTATGCTAGAAAAATTAAGATGAATGTGCAGAAAAACAATCAGTCTGTTTCTTTGTAACAGAGGAAAACACAATTCAAAGATGCTTTAAGCATATTGACTTATCTGTAGCAATATTTATTCAGATTCTTTCATATTTTTGTTCTTAAATCCAACTACTCAACAAGGTTTGCTGTGCTAGAGCTATAAGGGGACAGCCTTATGTATTAAATTCTTCTGCTATAATCTTGTGTCTGCAATATGACAAATACTGTAATCCTTGGCATGCCTCATTAACCACGAAAAGCAGGAGGGAAGTGCCAGAACAAACACAAAGTTTCATATAACATGATACGTAGAAACATTAGCAATGATATTTGTTAACTGTGACTTACAAGTAAACAGAATTACTTCTCTCGAACACTGCTCTGCACTCTTTGAAAATTATCAGTAAACATTTTGTAACATACTTACTTTCACTGATCTAATGAAGTACATCAGTGAAGCTCCAAAACAAACAGTGAACATTTCTGACAGCAGAACATCTTTCTCCTTAAATGTGTGCATCTCTGGTCACTACAGAAAGCAAGTATCTTTAGACATTATCAGGTGTGACTTTGCTGCATTTCAGCTATTGCGGATTAATAATTCTATGGAGGGAAAACTATGAAAAGAGGAGGTAAGTGCTGAGAGCTGCACAGGGAGCACGTAGGCAGAAGTGGGAAGAGATGACGTATTCCACAGACATCAGATTCCCCATACTATCTTAGCTCAGGTTGTTACTTATAAATGAGACACACAGTCCTTCCTGCTATTGCTAGCCTGGCTTCCACTCTGCCTGGATTTAGAGAAAGATAAAGCAGACTTCAGAGAGGAACAGAGTCTGGACTTGAACCTGGTCTTGTCTTCACAGCCTCTACCAGCTCTACAGGTAAGCCAGCCCACAGCAGAACTGCTTTCTAGGGAAAATGATGATCTTCCTCCATAAGTCTTACAAATGGGCTTTAAAATGAAGCCCACATAATTAACCTCATGTCCCATGCTTGGGACACCCCGTGTTACTCTGAAATAAGTGATGACAAGAGGTTCGTTTGCATTTTATGATAGTTATGTTGCCATCATTGTGCTCAGGCTTGCTAGAAAGTGGAGCCCAATCCCATCCAAGCTCAGAATTTATTTTCACTGCATACTCTGAAACCTGCTGTCCAGGCGTTCAACAGAGGAGGCTGTCAGCCTTGGAATGTCTCTTTTGGCAAGACAGTGCAACCATCCATTCAGCCATGCTAACCATGGAGTTACATTCCCTGAGGAAGGTGGCAAGAAGACTGGGACAGGATGGTTTGGTTCTTCAGTATGACCTGTCACATACAGTGCTGAAGAAGCCTGAAGTTGCTGTGCAAGCCTCAGGCTAAGCTGTAAGTAGAGCTGTCATCTTTAAACAAGATAATAAAGAAAATACTTGAGGGATAAAGTGGCCAGTCCAGAATGAACCTGGTTGAGAGAAGGAGAGAATTTCAACAAGCTTTTGAAAGAAATAGGAAGCTTCTCTCATACTGTATATCTCGTGTACAATTAATATTATTTCTCACCCTGAGCAGCCACTTGAGGTGAGTGTCTTATGCCAGGACAGATGCTTTCTCCATCAAAAATACCAGCACTGCATAAGCAAATGGAGAAAGTTGCAGCACTCAAAAGTGGCTTAGCTGGTGAGCTCTGGAGACTCCTGATTCAGCCTTGCAGTAACCTTCTCACTGGCTTACATATTTAGTAAAACTAGGACATAATATAACCCTCTGTCACAATGGACCTAAACCAGAAATTACCATTCCCACTGCTTTGTGTTGCAGAACTCTGCTGGAGCAGTGGAAAGGTAACTTTTACCTATGATAAGTCTTTGCTAAAAGAAGTGCCAGTCTGGGGCAGAGGAAGGTATAGGAGAAGGAAGAGAACTTCTGTCAGCTGAGATGATTGGACCTATGCTCATGGAGTTGCTCACTACAGTCCACTTCTCTGAGGATACACTGGCAGTAGCAAGATATTTGCTCTCTCCATCTACCTGGATCTGTTTTCATTTAGAAGAATATTTGGTGCAACATGACTCATGGGATGAGCAAAGACTGAGGAATGAGAACCCCCAGACCTCGCAGCTCCACACACTCGTGCAGTCAAAAAAACGTGATTGATTAATCCACGTAAAGAGATTTTCAGTCGGAGAGGAGCAGTGCTGCTCTTCCCCGTGCTTCCACACGTGATGTACGACAGAACAACTTCAGAATTCCTACAGTCCACAGTGAAGCTGGCAGATGGACTTTCTCCAGGACAGCAACTTCTTATTCCACATTGATGGTATGAGTCCTTGGAGCTGTTGCTGACTGCTGCTTCAGATGCAGATCCTTGCAATGCACGACAATGATAATGAATGTTATTGATGGACTCTGGTGGGACAGAGATAAAAACCCTTTGTGCATCAAGAAATACAATCTGCCCCCAAAATAGATGGAGCCATAGATGTAGATATATGTTTCATTGTTCCTTTGGCTGGAGTAGCCCAGATATTTCTGATTAACACCCATCAGCAAGGATCCAGCTTCAAGAGAGGAGTCAGACTGTATGGCAAAAGTGTCTTGGGGATTTCACATTGGTAAATAGGATAACAAAAGTTTGTGGGTTGCTTGGAAATGAGACAATGCTTGACAATGGGAGTTGCTTGACAATGAGACAAGATGTCAAAAGGCCTCTTTTCCCACAGGTAATTTGTTTATAAGTGCATTGAAATCAAATCATATATTAAATAAAACAACCATGAAAATACACAGACTGAAGAAAGATTTCATATATTATTTGCCTGATAACTCTTCTCAGAAAAAAGTAAAAAATTGACCTACTTTTTAAAAAGGTATTTCACTACCTTCTATCATAATCAGCTGTGACCAATTAAATACAAACTGAGCATTTTTTAACAGAACACCCTGTAAGTTTTCACAAAGGATGCTGGCCTTTCCTAATCTGAAATGCATTTCAGCAGCAAAGACTGAGGCCGAAATGCATTTAAGAGGTGAATTGGTAGTACATGTACTTCTCCAAAACAGTAGCAGTCAAAGTTCATGCCCTGTCTTTGACATACAAATAAGTAAAGCCTTTACAGAATTCTTCTGTTGTTTAGCAGAACTGAATGTCATGGATACCATTTGGTGCATTTGTGTTGAAGAGAAGAGAAACAGCATAATCAAAACTTCAGGATGAGAAGCATCATGGTCTCTTAAGAAACCATGTCATTTAGTTAGGCTCTGGTACATTCAGTTTAGGCTATTTCGTTACAATTTTAACAACAATTTCCTTTCCCCATATAATACTTGGGATGCAATCTGAGAGATAAATATTAACTCTGCTATTTCAGTTGGGATGGTACCTTTGGTTTATGTGCAATTTGTTTTTCAGAAATGGCCAAAGGTGTGGGAACAACTGTATGTTGTGAAAGCATATTTGCTACATGCTCTTCCTAAGGTCCTGAAATCCATCCCAAAGAATGCAGCAAGCACATGCAGAACTCTTTAGGATGATTCTCTAGTCCTAGTATCATAAGAAAACAAACAAACAAACAAAAGCCAGAGTACCCTAAAGCTAGCTTTAAATTAGGAAGACATGGGAGGGAGAGTATGACCAGCAGTCAAGAGATGAAGTGGTGGACCTGATAGCCAAGCAAAGGAGCATAGAATGTGGGGTGATGTAAACAGGTAGAACTTTAAAGTCAGTAAAGCAGAGTTGAATGGGATGCACTTGAGGCAATATACACATAAATAATGAAGTGGTTGCAGAGCGGCACCCTGCAACACTCTCCTGCCTTTTCTGGGAAATCAACATCAGTGTATGCCTCTCTGAAGTTTCTGTACATTAATGCATGTGGTACAGGAAATAAATAATGGGAGGAGTTAGAAGGAATAAAGAAAGGAGAATTTCGAAGTCTAAGTGCAGCCACAGGGTTATAATGTCTTTGGGTTTTCACAAAAGTACATGTGGATATCTCACATGCCTTGGAGTAATACAACAAATGGATAAAAATGATAGAGTCGTAGAATCACCAGGGTTGGAAAAGACCTCCAAGATCAACCAGTCCAACCATCAATCTATTACCAATAGTTCTCTCTAGATCACGTCCCTCAGTACAACACATAAATGTTTCTTGAACGCCTCCAGGGATGGTGGCTCCATCACTTCCCTGGGCAGCCCATTCAGAGTCTGACCACACTCTCAGACAAGAAGTTTCTTCTAATGCCCAACCTGAATCTCCCCCGGAGCAACTTGGGGCCATTCTCTCTCATCCTACTGCTAGTTACATGGGAGAAGAGATTGACCCCCACCTCATCACAACCTCCCTTCAGATAGTTGTAGAGTAGTCATCCCTGAGCCTTCTCTCTTCCAGATTAATAATAGTTCCCTCAGTTTCTCCTGTTAAGATGTGCTCCGGACCCCTCGCCGGCTTCATTGCCCTTCTCTGAACATGCTCCAGGGCCTCAATGTCTTATAGTGGGGGGCCCAAAACTGAACAGAGTATTCAAGGTGCAGCCTCACCGGGGCTGATTACAGAGGAATGATTACTACTTCTGACACAAGCCAGGATGCCATTGGCCTTCTTGGCTGCCTGGGCATGCTGACAGCTCATGTGAAGCCAAGTGTTGACCAATACCCCCAGGTCCATTTCTTCTACACTGTCTTCCAGCCACTCTGCCCCAGACCCATAGAGTTGCTGTGGATTGTTGCGATGAAAGCACAGGATCCAGGATTTGGTCTTGTGTCTTGTTGAACTTCATCCATTGGCCTCAGTCCAGCTATCCAGCCTGTCCATACTGTTCTGTAGGGCCTTCCTACTCCCAGGCAGACTGACACTTCTTGCCAACTTGTGTCATCTGCAGACATACTGAGGGTGCACTCAGCACCTTCATCCAGGTCATCAGTAAAGATACTGAACAGGACAGGCCTCAGTATTGACCCCAGGGGGACACCACTCTTGACCAGTCACCAGCTGGATTTAACTCCACTCACCACCACCCTCTGGGCCTGGCCATCCAGCCAGCTGTTTATCCAGCAAAGGTTGTACTTGCCCAAGCCACAGGCTGCCAGCTGTTCCAGGAGAACACCGTGGGAGACAGTGCCAAATGCTTTGCTGAAGTCTAGGTAGACTATGTCAACAGAATATGTCATTTACCAGGCAAGTCACTTGATTATACAAGGAGATCTGAGTGGTCAAGCAGATACTGCCTTTCGTGAACCCATGCTAGCTGGGCCTGACCCCTGGTTGTCCTGCACATGCTGTGTGATCTCCCTCAAGATGATCTGCTCCATAAACTTATCTAGCACCGAGGTCAGGCTAACAGGCCCATTGTTCCCTGGATCCTCCTTATGATCCTTTGATGTCAACAAGATGTTTTCATCCCTTTCTTTCTGACCATGTCGTTTCCTAGTACCAAACAGTTCTTGTATTAAATCATATGCCATCTCTGCAGAAATCACTGTATGTTTCTTTTGCACATCAGAATGAATAATCAAGATGGCTGAGCAGCAATAACACCAGACTGTGCACATTCTCTCATCTTAAACAGACCCTCAAAGCACAAAATAGTTGTAGAAGGAGGGAACAAAGATGCGCAGCTCAGGCATGATGCAATTTCATTTACACACACTGCACATTTCCTTCGGTTTAAGACTGTTCATAACATATAAATCAGAGTAATAGCTACATGTGCACATGGGAAGTAGGTCAACAGAGAACAGTTATCTCCTTCCTGATGAGTTCTGAACAGAAGCAAATGGTATACCTCTAATGAAAGTGAGACATAGAAGAGGGAAGCCAACAGCTGAGAGAATGGCTCAGGAAAGCATACTTACAGAAGTGACCAAAATCTTTGGCTTATCATGCAGAAAATTCCCCAGATTTAGGAAAAGGAGATTAAAAAGGGCTCTGCTAGACTCTTCCAAATCCTGGGGTGCTCGCAAACTCTTCTGTCCCATCCACCATAGTGGTTATCAGGGAAAAGCACAAAAAGTAATATAAAAAAATTGGTTGACTCCCAAATGTGTAACAAGGTGACTCATAACAACAAAGCTCTCCAGCCAGAAACAATGGGAATTCACTGTTCTACCAAGCAGCCACAGGAGCCAAAGGCCTTTGAATTAAAGATGAAAAGAACCTTTGCTCTGCCTTACAGATAGATAGATTTTAATAATTTCCTTTCTAAATGTGGGTCCTAACATATACATTTGTAATAATTAAACAACCTAATGATTTAAACTTTGCTCACAAAAATCCTTTCTCCTGCACAGACTGGAAAGCATAATTCATATCAAAAGTTGCAATGGAACTTCTGCTTACCAATATTAGATATTTTCTTTACTTTTTGTAGCCAAATTGATCCCTAAATCCATTCAATCACAGAACAGTTTGGGTTGAAAGTGACCTCTGGAGATCATCCAGTCCAACCCTCCTGCCATGGGCAGGGACATCTTTCATGAAATTAAGTTATTCAAAGCCCCGTCCAATCTGTCCCTGAACACCTCCAGTAAGAGGGCATCCATGGCTTTTCTCGCTGACCTTTTTACTGTCTCAGTACTGTCAATGTAAAATAAATATTTATCTAAAGTAAATCTATCCTCTTTTCATTTAATCACTAGCCCTCATCCTGTATTTATAGGTTCTTGTAAAACTGCCTCACTATCTTTGTTACAAGCTCCCCTGATGTATTAAAAAGCTGCAACAAGGCCCCCACAGCCTTTTTCAAGCTAAACAAGCCCAGATCCCTCACCCTCACAGAAGAGGTGCTCCAGCCATCTGTTCATCTTTGTGGACTGCCTCTGGACCCACTCCAACAGCTCCAGTCCCAGGCCTTGCCACCATACTCCACGTGGTGCTTCACGAGAGCAGAATAAAGGGAGAGCATCAGCTCCCTCAGCTTGCTTGCCACTCACCTTTTTGATGTCTTTCTAGCCTGCAAGTGCACATTGCTGGCTCATATACTATATTTCATCCAAGTACCCTCAATTACTTCCATACCAATACTTCCCTCAATGAGTTCATCACCCAGCCTATCCTGATACTGGGTACTGCCCCTACCCAGGTAAAAATGCCCAGTGTGTTGCAATCCTGAGATCTCTTGAAGACCCACATTGCAAGAAACCAAACCGCCAGCCCAACAGTCTCTTAACTCATTTTTTTTCAGCACCAGTTTCTGGTGCTGAAGTCGCTCCCATTGCGAGTCAATTCATCTGCATAGACAAAACCACCCTGCCTCAGCTTCATCGGGAGTAATAAAGTGCATTTAACATGGTTCAAGAAATGTAATTTTTATTAGTTTTTACTATCTAGAAGCAAAAACGGCGGAAAAGAGATTCAGCTACAAGTCATATTTTCATCCAGTAAAATTATTTAAGTTCTTTTTGAAGACCAAATGCAGGAAATCCTTAAATAGATGTACCTGCTCGTTCTGAGTCTATTTATGCCCTTATCTGTGTAGACAACAGGATACAGGATATGAAAATGCTCTATTTTAAGTAGTGTTGACTATTTTCACAAGTGCAAAAAGGAGAGGAATGATGTTTTTTTCCCTATTTCGTTTGTCCCTCCCACCCCAGTATTTCCAGCCCACACGTCTCTTCCAGGCCTCAGTATGGCTGGAAAAAAAAAAAAACAAAACAACAAAACAACAACCTAAGAATAAAACAGACAAAAAAAAACAAAAAGTGATCTGTTTCAACTACTTTGAATTCTCCTGCCACTCTGCAGACCTACAGGGTAAAGCAGACCTTTGTGTCTCTGAAGAAATCTATACCACAGGGGTCAGCTGCCACAGTCCCTGAGGAAGGATACAAATTATGCAGTGCATGTAAAAGGGTTTGCACTGGGAACTCTGGACCAGTGTGGGATCAAGGTGTAACATTTGGCGTTGATGTCAACCAAAGGAATATATTGCAAATGTACAAATACTTCGCCCTTTATATGGATATGTTCCAGGTAGCAAGTTCTCTATTGCTTTGACATCCAAGTTCCTGTTAAGTCTCTCCTACCATGCAAGAATTACAAAGATTAGACTGGGTGTTGAGGCAATCTCTTATCTGCCACTGAACATTTTCAGCATCCACTGAGGGAAGTGAATCATCCTGCTTTTATGCATAATGCCAATAATCTGTAGTGACCCTGGATATTTTGACAACTCCACCTAAGGAAATACGTTTTTATGTGATCCATCAAAGTCATACCTGTGTTAACCATATACCTGGGGACACTTCACTGTGACTATGGACCAGAGGGAACAGCTATGGGAAATGAAGGCTGAGGAGATGTCTCTACAGTTGGGATAAAGAACCATAGTCCTCTTTCTGCATCCTTGCAGTTGCTTCAGGACTGGGTGACATCACAAGCATCGCAACAGCTTGGACAAAGGACATAAGCTCTATGACAAGGCCTGGCCTGGCTGCAGGGTGAGTTAAACTGCTGTGGAGCAGCAATGCTGGGGCAGAACAGCTCCAAGCAAGGAGTGAAGTTTCCCGTGCTGCTACGATGAAAAATGACACATCTCTGTCCTATGGAGGTCATGCACTCAAACCCTCTTTTGGGCAGCAGAGCTGGTCCTGGGGATGAATCCAGTATCTCTGTCCATGTTTATGACTGATGCTGGGGAAAGCACATATGAGGGATCAGCTCATGGCATGTCTTTGCAGACTCAATGCATTGCTCATCAAATGTCATTATACTAAAGCAAAAATATATCTAAATCTTTAAGGAGTACAATAAAAATTTCCCAGTACTTTGGAGTCAGAAATACGATTGCTGCAGTTTTGTAAGGGCTCTAAAACTGGAAGGATTAGGCTCTGAAAGCTTTTCACTTTCACCTAAACCATGGTGGCCATTTGCAAATTGACCTCAATCAGATGTCTAAACATTGTCATTTTGAGCATGTTATCTTAGGTTCTCAGAATGGTTAGAAGCCTGTTTTTGTAGATAGTCAGGTGTGACCGTTGAAAAAACAAACAAAAAAACAAACAAACAAACAAACAAAAAAAAAACAAAAAAAAACCCACAAGCTGCTGGTATAACGAATTCATTTGTGTAATATTCCTATAACAACACTATATAGCATTCCTCTAACACATTTTCCAGAAAAGTTCATGCAGCTCTTCAAAATAAAATGTCATTATGCCTGTCACTGCCACTGCAGTGGGACTGCAAAGATGAAAAACTTATCTTTGACTGCAGGGGAGTTAAAGGTACTTCATTATGCCCTTTAAAATCTTGGGAGGTGACAACCCAGAATCTCTATTCAAGCTGCTTCTTGTATATTTCATGAATGGGAAACACTACATACCTGGACACTTCAGGCATGCCTCTCAAAATCTTTGACATTTGGTTTTCAAGACAAAACCGGACAGATAAGTCTTGTAAAATATGAGTGTTAATGAAATATGCAAAGACACTCTGTACGCCTTCAAGGAGCTTTTTCAGAACACATCACTGAAGTGCATTACTCAAAGACTGGAGATGGATCTGCTTGAAGGTATACCAGCGAAAACACACTTCGGCTGCACTGCAAGGGACCTTATTAGGTGTTTGTAATTACTAATATTTCAGTTAAGTGTGAGGGCGTGTTCTGCTGGGTCTGTGCTTCCTGGAGTTAAAGGATCACATCACCTTCAGATGCAACATGGTGTGTGTCACCTGTGACAGCAGAGATGAATGATTCGTATGAACTTCCTTTGATCAAACCTCAACAGCAATACAGCCTACAACTCTGCAAACAGACTTCGATGACCCTATTGGTATCACCATAATCTGTTGATTGTTTATGGAAACCGTAGCTTTGTTTGCTCTAAGGTTATGTGTTGTGTTTTTATTGTTACTGCTCATAAACTCACCTGTCAGAATTTTTATATGATCATATCTCAGGAATGAAGGATTATGAGGATATATGGCTCATAAACCTGTTGATTTGACACTTAATACATTAAGATATTCTTTTCCCTGGCACCTCAGTGCATTCAAAATTCTTCTGGAATGATTTGCACAACTTACCCAATGTAATAAATGAAACACAGAGTGCTCTGTGCAAAATCTACTTCTTGCTTGATCAACAGGCTTCCACTAGTTTGCTCGAGCATTTTCTCCTCTCTTAATAGTATCAGAGCTAGAGATGGGTTAACACTGTTTCAGGCTTATTTAGGCAATGAAACAAGAACCTGAAGAAATCCTGAAAAACAAAATTAGATTACCTCAAGGCATATGTGTATTAGTTCATAACACTTGCTACAAATATGGAGAATGATCATGATCAGAGAATAGAAATGGACACACGTAAATTCAAACGCTGTATTAAATATCTTCAAAAAAAGCTTTTTCTTTTTGGTAGGAAGAGCTCCCAGAAATAGAAGGATAGTTGAGAAAAAAAACACTTAAGATAGCACTGATGTGTTCTTAGTTGGGATTATTAACTTTGGAGATCACACATATATATAATATATAGATACATACATATATATATACACATACATATACAGGTTCACTTGATTTTGTCTTGTAGCAAAATGGTATAAGAGAGTATAAGTGAGACACAATGCAATTAAAGAACAATGATGCTGATTATATTAAGGGATAAGGAAGAAGAAAATGAAGAAGTGCTTGGACTAATGACTATAAGTGATTGTAAAATCTAGTGTCAATAACACATGATGGGACAGCATGTACCACATGGTGATCAGTCCTCAGTTTCCAGGACTTGTGAGCAGGGTCTCTGTAGTCCTTCTTCCATACTCTAGATATTTAAAGATGGTGTGAAATTGAATTATACTCTCTTCCTGACACCATAGGTCAGTGTGGGAAAGCAACTGGCTGAATACACAAGATTACAATGAGAGAATTTTCTTTGGTACTTGTATTCACTGGAAGCATAAGCAGTCAGTCTATGTTATAATTAGCAGAGAATTAATGGCAATTATGAATCATAATGCCTGTCCCATACTTTGACATAAGCAGGTTCGTGGAACACAGATCCTTGGATCTCTTAAATAATAACCATCTGGACTCAGAATTGCGAATTCAAAGAACACTAACCTCTGACACTCTCAATAATGATCTGATACTGACTCAGAGTAAAAGGCAAAGTGGTGTTTCATAATGAAAGGAATTCTAGAAAGGTAATTAACAAATTGGTTATCGTGTTTAAAGTTCTCCCAGGTTACTGTCTTGGAAGACAAATACACCTGTATTACTTCCTGTTCATTTTGTCGGCAAGAGCTGTCCCTCAAAGCAGGATTCAGTTCCTGGAGACTCACACAGAACATGACTCTTTTTCTATGAATCAGAGTAGGGAGACCTGTACTGGAAACCTCTGTGGGAAACCAGAATCCATCCTCATTCTGTAAACCTCTAAAAACTTCCTTTGTTCCTGATGCTAAGTAGAGACAAGTTCAGCTACTACTGCTGCGCAGTTAGACCTTTTGAGTATGCAGTCAGTCAGCTTTACAGTGGCCTGAGAGCACAAGACTTCTGGAAAAAAAGGAAAAATAGATCAATCTGAATACTGTGGCCAGAGGGACTTTTTGGAGACTACTGACGCATAGTAGGGCTATGATTCTGGGATTCCAGGTCTGCCTCCTGCTCCCTCATCTGCTGCTGTGTGACCTTCCGCAACATCCATCATCTGTGTCCATCTTTGTTTGGAGAGGGTAAATAGAGAGCAACCAGGATGCCTTTTTTGGTTAGAAGGAACAGAGTAAGCTAAAAAGAAGTTATTTGTAAGTTAGCCATGGCATTTTAAATATATGTTTAGTGGTACTGTGTTTAAAATAAAGGGTAACAACATGTGGCAAACCTGGGTTAAATACCTTGCAATGAGAACAATATAAAAATGTTCTGACTCGAGGTATAGGAGTAAATTATTAAAGGAACGGAGTTTCTCTTCTTGTACTGCAGCATATGTACAAGTCACTGAACAATTTCCTTCCCTGGAATATGAATTTCAGGTGTTTGCAATGGACATGTTTATGTTTTCTTTGAAGGAATTTAAACATTGCAGAATGTCTTGGTACAGTCTGGTTACAGACCATTCTCCTCTTTTGCTCAAACTAAAGTAGAAAGATACTTTGCTAAATATAAGCATAGGAAAATGTTGACATTGAGAAGTAACACCAACTCGGTGCAGATTTCTGTTCCTGCAAGTTTGGGAAAGATGACAGAAAAGTCGTGAATCACGAACTGGAGAAAGACTTGAAGAACAGCACTTTGACATCAGTGGATGTTTCTCTCAGTGACTAAAAACACAGACAGTATCTATGGTATCACAGGCCACTGCCAGTCAGAATTTGTTCACCCCTCAGAATATCACCTGGCCATACAAATGCACTGCAAATTACTGTTGCTGACTCCTGTCAGTACAAAGGAAGTACTAGGTCAATATTAGTAGGAATGATACCCTTCCTCCTTAGATCCACAATGAGGAAGAAATCAACAACAAAGTCTGCACGCCTGTCTCCTGGCAGGTCTAAAGGCAGATGTGTAACCAACCTAAAAAAATCAATCTGGAGAATCTGTAATTGTCTTTCTGTGGTTACTGAAATTTCATGCAAGTGTGGTGGCACAGGACCTCTTGAAGTCATTAATCCATCCTTCTACTTAAAGGAAGGTAGTGCTAAAATAAGGAGCAACAACTGAACATGTACACTTGCACTGTAATGTTGAGTAATGCTCAAACTTAACAACTTTCTCATAGGTGTTATAATTCAGCCTTTAATTGCAGAAGTTTATTGTGTTTCCACAGAACTCAGACTCAATTAGTGCACCAGCTGGATGGATTGCATGTTGGGAGCCCATGCTCAGTATTTACATCCTTTCTTGTTTCCAGCATGGAACAAGGTTTCATCTTGTACCTGTTGTACCGTCCAAAAACAAGATTATAGAATGTCTTTATATTATTTCTTTTTGTTCAAGTAGTTGCTGCTTGTGTGTTTCAAAAGCATCTATACATAATTACTTGTGCAATTGCTGAGGCTGAATTCAGCATGCTACACTATCTACTTCAACTTTTTAGAGGATTGTAAATGTTTATAGGTGGATGTGCTCATTTCCTGGAGTCTCTGGATTTAAACTCTGCCTCTTTAGCTCATTGGAGCACTATTAAAGCAATACACAGAATCACAGAACCATAAGAGTTGGAAAGGACCTCTGGAGGTCACATAGTCCAACATCCCTGCTAAAGCAATTGGTCAAGGCATGTTAAACTTTTCTTCTTGTTCAGAACTTTTTATGTTTCTGTTCTAACTCCCTGCTGACAAGCTTATATTGAAAAAAATACCCAGTAAAAATGGGTTATTAATAATTTATGAAGAGAATTTTCCTGACATTCTTATTGGAGAATGCAGAGACTCCTATAAAGTGCTTTTTTTTTCTTCATCACTATATTGAAAAGGTAATCAGGTATTCTCAGCCTAATGTGTAAAAGGGTCAAAAGCAATGGAGGATTTTTTTTTTATTTAATTTTTCGGATTAATTCAAATTGTCACCTCTACACGTTCTAAACCATTTAAACAAGATGTGTTTCCCCATTAACAAAGCAATTTATCCCATAAAATAGAAACAGGGAGAAGTAGGGGAATATTTCACTAATTCCTTTTTTTGTTGTCAGAATTCTTTGAAAATCCACTTTAATGTTTTTAAAATTACACCTTCTGAACAGCAGTGCATCAGTACCACTGACAGCTGGATGCACAAAGGACAACCACAGAACAGGATGTTTTGCAGGTGACAGAAAAGCTACTTTTATATGAAAAATGTTCCTTTTTCTTCACAGTGAAACGAACTTATTTAGCAGGCATGATCCCAAGTCAAATTAGAAAACTCCACCTTGTTGCTAAATCTAAATGCAAATTTTCCAACCAGATACTTCATGAATATTCAAAAATAGCCAGGTTCTTCCAAGTCTGTTTTTTCCATCCTAGTCCTCTGTGAAATGTGATAGTTTCTTCCCTGATTTGTCATACCCTAAGGCTAGATATAGCAAAGGCAGACATGGTATGCCCAGCATAGGCAGGATTGGCAGCTTTGGTAGATAACAGATGTATATCCATCACAGAGACAGTGAAATAGTACTCCTCTGCCTACACTGTATGTCACTTTAAAAATAATCAAAAAGAATACTGAGCATCTGACTAACCTTCAGTGAACTGCCTAAATCCAAATTATGAAATTTAGCTTGTTGCTGAATGAAACTGTGTTGTTAATGAAACTGTGTCATCCTATCCGGGGAAGTCAGTGGTTGCTGATGATCTGAAATGTGCTTGGATGGAATTAATTTGCTGCTTTTCTCTTTTCCCTACCAAAATCTTGCATGGATGCCTGTTTTTCCACAGTTTCAGATCCATGTCCACTCAGGTCTTTCTTGTGATTCTACAGATCTTTCCAGCCATAACTGACAATAAAATATGAGAATCCCCTTTCCCAGTTTACGTCAGATTACTGACTTATATAACCAGTGACTTAAATGTTATCTTCTATCAGTACAGGCAGGACAGGCTCAAGATTTGTGATTTTCAAGAGGAATAAGCATCACTGAGAGAATTCCACATTTTGTTGAACCATATTCAAACTAAGTCATCTTATGTATGAATCTGAGCCTGGTTTTACTCTCTTTACTGATCCGCTCACAAACGATTAGGATCAACTTTTATTTGCCTCAGTGATCCCCTCTATTCTTTCTCATCTACCCAGTCTCCCCATTGGGTCCAAATAGCCACCAGTACGCTCAAATATTTACTTAATTCACAGATACTACAGGTACTTGACAGAATCCAAGTGCTGTGCAGAAGCGAAACTTCTGAAAATTATAAACAAACACAGTCTGCACACTTAATTGAAATTTAAAAAACTTCTGCCAGTACCAACAGAGTGTGTAAGATTCTTCTAAATTGCTGTTCAATTTCTGTGGTCAATCAACAAATGAAAGCTCTGTATTTTCCCACTTTGCATTGGCTGTGGAATGAGTTTTCTGCAACTCAATTCTTATTGTTCCTGATGTACAGAGGAATTATTTCTCTAGCATTGTTTTCTATATGACAGCAACTTTCCTAATGCTGTCAGCCATAGAGTATCTGGCCTTTTGCATTTTTCCCTGTGCTTTATTAAGAGTTTCCATTTCTGCTGAAAGGAGCCACCTCTTCCACAGGGCTTTGAACTCTTGATAGGATCTTGTGTCAGTGTGTTATCTAATGCACCTTTCCAGAAAGTATGCATTTTCCACTGTGCTAGTTATCTTCATGTGTGATATGCAATCTTTCAGGATGGTTACAAAGTCATAAACAAGTCAAACATGATCTGTTGATCTTTGATTTCTCTGTCTTTTTGCTCTATTCTGTTAATGCACATTTCCACGTGATATCACCCTGTGTCAAGGTACAGAGAGCCTTTCAGAAAACGTATTCTAAGAGTTAATGATCTTGATCACATCATGATTGCTCTAACGGCCCTTAAACTTAAGAGTGAGTAGCACAGTAGATTCTCATAAGAGAATCTTCTGAAATGTCCCGTGCTGGTTAACGTTATAAGAGATAACACTGAAGATCTGTGGTTTTGTATTTTTATGGAAGATAAAAGACACAGTGGTATGGGAGGGGGAAGGAACATCTCCAGGACAGAACTTGCACAGCATGCCTTGGGAAAATCCATTTGGGATCTGTCCAATGCCACATGAAAGCAAGGCTCCCAGCATCTGAAAGGACTTAAGATTGACTCACTATTTATTGTTCTCTTTTTATGCCATCTTATTAAAACTGCTGTTTTATTACTCCATTTTTTTGTTTACCCTTCATTATTGATATACCAAAAGAACCATGCACTGTGCCTGCTGCCCTACTTTCTCAGTGTAAAGCATCTAGCTCATATTGTATTTCTGCTCCTGGGTTGGCCACCATTCTGCTGAAGGAAAACTTTGGTGAGGATATAGCACAGAGAATGTGTGTTACATTTTGTTTTGTATTTGCTCTACATGTGGCAAAAATAAAACCTCTCTTGGCCATTGTTGTCACCATATATGCAAGTTCATATAATGTGATTAATTCTAAGCCTCAGATTAGCATTCAATCCCACTGTCTTCAGACAATGACAGAAAAGTTAAAATTCAGATCCCTTGCTAATCCAGTGTAGCACTAAGTGAGAACAGGAGGCTTTGTATATCAGTCTTCCAGTTTTAGTGCAGTTAAAGGTCTGAAATTACTCTCAGCTACTCATAAGTGGTGACAATTTATTAGTTCCCACTCCTTCTGATATCTTAAGGTTCTCTTTTCAACTATAGAGATCCTTCAGTGAGTCTACTTCACATTTGGCTGGAAGCAAATGGACTTGCCTTATTTAACCTTATTAACCATTTGATAGTAAAACTTGCACACCAGTGACTGGGGAAGATAGGTTCTCTCCCTGCAAAGGTGAGCAACACAATGCTCTGTAACATCTGGAGCAATAGTTCCTATACACTTTTGCTTTCTCTAGTTCCTTCCCTTGCTGCTTGGCTAGGGCAGACACTGTTAACTGTAAACAAAAGACTCTGGGTTTTATTCAGTGCTCTTCCTGAAGAACCAGAAATTCCTGGCAGTGAATGCCAGAGTCCCATGTTCTTGAATTCCATAACTGGTCTTTTGAGGTAAATGCTGCGGTTAATAACCAGTTGGTGTTGTTTTAGACCACAAGAAAATCTCACTGAGTTGATTGCATCCCAAATTTGAGTTCATTAAGATTGGTGCTTCTTTAAGCTGAATGGTCTGATGCTGGTTTAATAGTCTTTATTTCCTAAAGCATGTAAAAACATGTCCATATAATATGGTTTTAGAATCATAGAATCATTTGAGTTGGGAAGAACCTTCACAGGTTACCTAATTCACCTTCCCTGCAATGAATAGGGAAATCTACAGCTAGCTCAGGTTTCTCAGAGCCCATCCAGCCTGAATATGTCCAGGGATGGGGTATCCACCACCTCTCTGGACAACCTGTCCCAGTGCCTCATCACACCTATTGTAAAAAATGTCTTCCTTATATCCACTTTAAATCTTCCCTTCTTTTGTTTGAAAGCATTTCCCCTTGTTCTATTACAACAGACCCTGCTATAGAGTCTGCCCCCTTCCTTTTGATAGCTTTCCTTTAGATATTATCAGGTCCCCCTGGAGCCTTCTCTTCTCCAGCTTCAGCAGCCCCAGGTCTCTCAGCCTGTCCTCACAGTGGAGGTGTTCCATCCCTGGGATCATTTTTGTGACCTTCCTCTGGATGTGCTCCAACAGGTTCACGTCTCCTGTACTGAGGACTCCATATCTAGATGAAGTTCTCCAGGTGCGTTCTCACCAGTGCAGAGGAGAGGGGCAGGATGACTTCCCTTGCTCTGCTGGCCACACTTCTTTCGATGCAGCCCAGGGTATGGCTGGAATTCTGGGTTCTGGCTTATGTCCAGCTTCCATCCACCAGTACTGTTAGGTCCTTTTTAGTAGGGCTGTGCTCTATTTTCATAACCACCATCTTATACTGATAGTGGGAGTTGCTGTGATACAGGTGTAGACCTTGCACTTGGATTTCTTGAACCTCAGGAGGTTTACCTCAACCCTCTGCTTGAGCCTCTCTAAGTCTCTCTGATTGGCATTCTATCTCCTGGGTGTGTCAGCTATACCACATATCTTGACATCATCTGTAAACTTGCTCTGGTGCGGCCGCACCTCGAGTACTGCGTTCAGTTTTGGGCCCCTCACTACAAGAGAGACATCGAGGCCCTGGAGCGTGTTCAGAGAAGGGCAACAAAACTGGTGAGGGGTCTGGAGCACAAGTCTTACGAGGAGCGGCTGAGGGAGCTGGGATTGTTTAGCCTGGAGAAAAGGAGGCTCAGAGGAGACCTCATCGCACTCTACCACTTCCTGAAGGGAGGCTGTGGTGAGGAGGGGGTCAGCCTCTTCTCCCAGGTAACTAATGACAAGACGAGAGGGAATGGCAACAAGTTGCACTGTGGAAGATTTAGATTAGATTTGAGGAAAAATTTTTTCTCTGAAAGAGTGGTCAGGCACTGGAATGGCCTGCCTAGGGAGGTGGTTGAGGCACCGTCCCTAGCGCTGTTCAAGAAGCGTTTGGATGAGGTGCTAAGGGATTTGATTTAGTAGCTTGGTGGGTAGGGATGGTGGTGTGAGGATGGTTGGACTAGATGATCTTGTAGGTCCTTTCCAAGCTTATGAATCTATGAATCTATGAATCATCCTCTGGGTAATACCTCGTAATCAGCTCCCCATCCCTCCTGTCCAATCCAAGTCTTTCCAGTTTGGAGAGAAGATCTTATGGGGGACCATGTCAAAGGCATTACTGAAGTCCAGACAGATGTATCAGTGGCTCTTCCCTTGTCCACTGATGCATGTACACCACCACAAAAAGCAACGAGGTTGGTCAGACAGGACCTGCCCTTGGTGAAGTCATGCTGGTTATCCTGTGTCATGTCCCTCTCTTTCATGTGCCTTAGTGTAGCTTCCAGAAGGGTCTGCTCCATGATCTTCCCCAGCACAGAGGTGAGGCTGACATCATTCAGTACACTTGTGCTGGTGAGAAACAGGTCCAGTACTGTATATCCGCTGGAGGGCCTGTCTATTACCTGATTCAGAAGTTATCCTTGACACATTCTATGAGCCTCTTCTGTTCCACCAGCTGGGCAGTCTGGCCTTGTGCAGTGGCCTTTTGTTGGAAGAACACTGATTAACCTAGTGAATTCATTGCTGTAACATGTTTTGTCCTGTTTCTTCAGGTTTACTGTCACATTTTCCTTCCTCCTATGGTGGTATTGCAAAGTGTCTTGATCACGTAGTAGTCTAAATTTCTATCCTTTTCTTTAATCTTAGGAGCACATTTTGACCTCTGCATTCTTTCTCTTCCTTTGTTCTCCCCATGGCTTCTCATTTATATCATTGCATCAGATTGCCACGGCTCCACTGCCCCTTTTATGTTGTGAGGGAATAGCTCCTACTGTCCTTCCCTCCAAAAACACTGGAGGCTGATGACTACAATTCATTTGCTAAACCATGCAGATGAATGAGAAAATTAACATACCTAATATTACTATATACATTTTCTAGTGAAAATGAGAGTTAACTAAAAAAAATACTGAGTACGAAGTACAGACAGGAATATCTATATCTATCAGAAGAACGTTTCAGTGCAAACAATTCATATGCCACAACAAAAATCTGTATTTTGGTGTTAGTGATTACTCTGCCTGTGCAATACTGTACTAGATGTTGTCAGAACTAATGTTGTAAGAATTTAGTAGTAAACACATCTGTAGTGGTTTAGAGACTCTGCTGATGTCATGGAGTGTCACTGTCAGTGTTCAATCTGCGCAGAAACCATATACCCTTGTTTAGAATGGAAGATGTCAACAAATCTTGTTTCCTCTGCCTCCTTTTTTCTCTTTTTTCTTCTTTCCTCTTTTTTTTTTTTTTCTTCCCCAAGAGTTGTAAGGGAGAGGGCGAAGCTCAAGACAGAACAGTGTGGAAGAACAGAGACTATTCTTTGCTTGCCTTAGCCTAGACTGATATGTATTATGAAAGGCATACAGAGGAAATAATCAAAATGTATCATAGCTGTTTTATCCTAGAACTAAAGCCTGGAAAAATAGTATTTGGCAATTTTGAGCTACTATTATTTAGTTCTCGTTTCTTTCTGTCATTGGAAGGGTACACTGTACCCTTCAGATACAGGAAAGTCTGAACCTTGTCATTCCTATTGTGGTATGAGCAGAAGCCTTTTTTAGATGAGTGCTGCATGGGAAAGCCAGTATACCAAGGCAAAACAAGGTCCTATTTGCATTGTAAGCACAAAAGTGCTCCAGTAGAGATGCTGCATTGGCTTTTGTAATTCACTGGACTGCTGAGAGTTCTGGTTTGAAAACAATGTAATTAGAAACAGCGAAGTATCTTCAAAACCTGAAATGCATCACTTCAATATGAACATACAGAGAGCCCCTGGATCAATTTAAAAAGAAGATTAGGAAAGTGAAGCCATGCCTCAGTACTGTTAGAATTCAATGAAAATGTGATAGATAGAGCATGACCTGACTATAGGATATAGTTAGGCTTTCAAAAGGCTCCTGATACTGTTTCTCACAAGAGTCTTATGAGAGAATTGAAGAAATGAAAGACTAACAGTAAAATCCTGTGAGAGATTAAAAACTGGTAAAGAGATTGGAAATGAAGGCACAAACGGCCAATGACTGCTTCTGAAGAAGGTTAGCAAGAGAATGACTGTGGGGTCCATGTTAAGATTGCTGATGTTTGCTAATAATAACTGGGAATGGAGTCTGAATACTGAGCTGGTAAAAAATACTGATGACTTAAATTTACATAGGTTTCTTACAGATAGTGAAGAACTGGAGGATCTCTCAAGAGGTTCTAAGAAAACGAGTTTGGTGAGAAGCACTGACACATATAGACAACTGCAAAGCAGCAAACAATGGGAAGACTGTGGAGTGGTACAACAGCTTTGAGTTCAGAATGAATAACAATCTCAGCAGAACAGCCATCAAACATATCCATCAGGAAAATCCTCCTGTTGTGCCAGCAGAGGCTTTCAGGTCAGAGCATGTTCTGTCTTATGCAGCACAGGAGCACAGGAGCTGGAGAGTATGTAGAAAGGAGAGCAGATTCATGGATGCACAGAATAATTTTGGTTGGACAGAGTCTCCTGAACTCAGGTCCAAACTCCCAGCGAAAGAAAGACCAGCATAAATCTCCATTCCAGCATGAGCACTCCCACCTACTACAAGTAGTGGACTACTTGCTGTAGGTGGTCACTTTGGAAAGCAGAAAAATCAGATTTTCACACTTAGATACATACATACACAGGAAGGAAAATAGTTAGAATTTTGATAGGCCGTGGGTCACAAACTAATCTGGAATCATTACATAACTGTGACGTCATATGCACAATTAAGAGAAATCTGAAAGCATTATGGGTACTACACACCCTTTCTGAAGTATCCAACATTAGTCACCAAGAAAGAAGCATATCAATAAAGGGAACATTTTCTGGTTTACAATGGCATCTCTTAATGTGTTGAATGCTTGTGATTTTTGCCTAGCCCAAAGCCACAAAAAAAATTGAGTGATTTCTACTTTCCATCCCTTCTGTGAGAATTTGTTTGAAGAGCTAATCAATACAGAAAAACGTTGGACTTGTTTTCCTAGAGAACTGTGAAATTATACATGGCAAGACTGTTTGTATGTTTATTAATCCAGAAAGTTATTTGCTATGTATGGCACTTGTTCTTTTTCCTCTTTATCTTAATTTGAAATGCAATTAAAATATACAGCAAGACTTATTACACATGGAAACCAGACACATGAGGGGAAATAAATGTCTTGTAAATTCCCAAGATGTTGCTCCTTAACTTCACAATTTAACTAAACAAACATAATTAGCAGTGTGCACACTCAGCACAAATGCAAAATAATATACGCTTGCATGTAATAATATATATGTATCAAATGCCAGCTCTTCTTTTGGTCTTGTTGGCAATAAGAATCTCAGTATTACTCATTCGCTAAGTAGGAACAAATTACAAACCTCTCCTAGTGTTTTGACTTCAAGAGATGAAGAGCTAAACAGGATCAGAACTACTGACACTTCTTTCCCACATCTGGCATAAAAAACAAGGCAAAAAACAAAAATGCCAGAAACTAACCAGCCAGAATTCACAACTCCTTTCCCAGCTCTGAAATGATGAAGCCTGGTTCCACCACAGATCCACATGACACAGAGCAGTAATTAGGAGTGCTGCAGGAGCACCTGCATGAGCATGGGCCTGGAAAGCAGACAAGGGTGCTGTGGTCCTTTACAGGCTCAGGATGGTGCCAGCTGGAGGCTGGTATGTTCAACAAGTGATAGAAAAGTAATCTCATTTTTCTGCTATACTATCTTGCAGATAGTTCTATTTTCATTTATGCCAGTTAACACCCAGTTTGGGGTTTTTCGGGGCTTACCCAGTCTCCCTGACTTTCTGATATTCACATATTGATGAGATTTGAAGGTAGGTAAATTAAGTGAACCGCTGGAGTATTAGGTAAGCTGCCCTGCATTGGTAGCATTTTGCTCACATATCTGTCTGCAAAGTTTAAGTTTAAAATGCTGTTCTTCATACATCCATAAGAGATGGCTGTGGGACTGAGCTTGGGGTACTCTCAGGGCTTTCCTGCCTTTCCCATCCCCCCTTCTGGAGCCAAATTCTTGGTGGAAAGACTGGCAGAACAGAAATTATGGAGTAATTAGGAATCTAGTTTTCTAAACAATGAGGTCCTTGGAGTTTCAAAGAAATCAAAGCTTGTCTCCCTTCTGGACACAAACTCACCCTTGCATAAGGGCCATTCCTAGAAATAGCAGTTCTGGGAGATACGCAGCCCTCTAAAATTCCCTGGCTGTAACTAGATAAGAAGCTGGACACCTTTCAGGGTTCAGTCCACTCAGGAAGGTTGCTCTATGAAAAACTATGGTCATTTTAACCCTGTGTTGGCAATGGAGGAGCTCTGCTCTCAGGAAGTCGCTATACAACGTTCAATCTAGGTGATCAAACCCAAGAAATTTACTGGCATTCAAAAGAGAATGAGGCTTCTCATACTATGTGAATGTGTCAAGAATAAGGTCAAAATGGCCCACAAAACCAGAGGGAAAATTCATGTGAAAATCCAATCCATCTCTAATGTAGTTGTGAACACAACTGACTTTGTTCTGCCTTCAGAAATCACGACTGGATGTGGATGTGCCAAATGTATTATGGGTATGACTCTGAGGTTGGACTTTAATAATGCAAAAATGCAAGCAGGGCACTACACAGCTGACTTGTAATCCCATGCAGATAGGGTTTCCTCTCATATCCCTCTTTATGGATATTAAGTACAAGATAAAAAGAGGGCCAAAGTGATTAACAGCAATAGTGTAGAACATGACATCTTCTCCCTGCATAGCATTGCCTTTCCCAACTTTGGAAGGGGCTCTAGTTTCAAGCCACCCTTCTACGCAGAATGCAAGTTAAGACCTCTGTGCTAAGTACTTGTCCATGGTTCCCCATCAGACTGGGAAGGTCTTCCTCAGAGCTTTGTCCTCTGTCAAAAGAAAAGAAATCCTGAGCTGCAGACCCTGCATTCATGGGCTCAGTAAACCAACAGATGGTTCCTCACATGAAAGTATAGGTCTGAAAACCCTGCCATAAACTTGATTTGAGTTGAAGAGATGATAATGGTGATCCCAGGAGGAAAAGAGCCAATTTCTTAGTGCTTATGTTAGTAGTCTGAATCCTGGCTGATGGAGCCTCACAAAGATGTAATTAGTGGGGACTTGACCATTTTGTAAGCTGAATCCTACCTGTGCAGTGCAGACTGAACAGATGAACAATTATAGCCCCCTGTCCCAGATTAGTTCCCACAATTGCAGCACTGCCAGACTAGGTCCCACCTAGAGAGTTCTTTGATCTTAACTTCTTTATTGCTGCAGAGGCAATAGATGGGCTATGGGGATCAGCATAATGATGGCCATAGCTTTACTTGAACATCCATTCAGTACCTCCAGCTTTCTTCAGTACCAGAACAAATCATTATAGCGACAGGTACTAAAAATGCAGATGGGGCTAACACAGCAATTCGGAAGAAAACCTGTGAGGACCTGCTAATTGCCTGGTCAGAGAAAGATACAGTAAGCAACAACAACAGTGGCCCACATGAGAAATCCTCCTGGCAATAAACCCCCTTATCATTGTGATTCATGCAGATATCATTTCCAGCTTAAATAGAAAGACACTTGGGAAAAGGTATGATATCCTCTTTGCTTAGCAGTACCATCCCTAGCCAGCAGCAGGGCCTGGTGCCCTTCCTGGGGCTGAGGTCATGGAAAGGAACAGCACACAGAGGGAGTGGGGTTGTGAGGTCAGGGCTCAAACTGAGGAAAGTGGCAGGAGAACACAACCCTGTCTTCTCCAGACAGAGGCTCCAGCGCTTCAACCCATCTGGGAGAGGAAGAGGTCTGTGCCTCCTGTCTCATCGTGGTGGGGCGGGGGGTGGTAAGGACCCCCAGAGAGTCACTGCTGCTGCTGCTGGCAATAGTGGTGATGGCCACAAGGGCCAGCTATACCCTACAGTGCATCAGGCCCATCACTGCCAGCCTGGAAAAGAAAGGGACTGTCTCACACTGCCCTGTGCTGTGCGGTCTCAACTTGAGCACCAGGTGCAGTCTGGGTACCATAACGGAAGAACATAAAACTGTTACAGCAAAAGGTGGATACAAAGATAGTGAAGGAGAAGCTGTGGACTTTTTGTGTGTTCAGCACAGAGCAGAGGAGCTGAGGGGAGCCCTGATGGCGGCTGCAGCTCTCACTGGGCGCGGAGGGCAGCACTGAGCTCTGCTCTGTGTGACAGCGACAGGGCCCGAGGGAACAGCAGGGAAAGGGTCTGCACAGGAGAGTGGCGGGCATGGAACTGCCCAGGGCAGTGGGCACAGCCCTGAGGTGCCGGAGTTCAGGGAGTGTTCAGGAGTACACCCACCACAGGATTTGGATTTCGGGTGGAGCTGTGTGGAGTCATTGAAGAAGACACAAAGGTCCTGGAGTGTGCCCAGAGAAGTGCAACGAAACTGTGAAGAGTCTAGGAGAACAAGTCTTAAGAGGAGTGGTTGAGAGAACAGGGACTGCTTAGTCTGGAGGAGGCTCAGGGGAGACCTTAACGCTCTGTACAACTCCTGAAAGGAGGTTGAGGTGAGGTGGGGGTTGACCTCTTCTTCCAGGTAGCAGTCACGGGACAAGAGGGTATGGCGTCAGGTTGCACCAGGGGAAGTTCAGGTTGGATCTTAGGAATCATTTCTCCTCCGAAAGAGTGGTAAGGCTGTGGCAGAGGCTGTCCGTGGAGGAGGCGGGGTCCCGTCCCAGGAGACGCTCAAGATCCGTGTGGATGCAGCACCGAGGGACGTGGTGAGCAGGCACGGCGGGGACGGGCTGACGGCCGGACCCGGTGCTCTTAGAGGTCTTCTCCTTAATATTTCCATGCCTCTATAACCTTACGAGTCCCTTCCAAACGGGAGTACCCTCCAGCGACAGCAGCGCTGAAAGCCCCGCTCGCCCCACCCCTCTCTGCGTCGACCCTGCTTCGCGGCCGCGCTCCTCCCAAGGGCTCGGGCCGCCCCTCCCCGCCCCGCCCGTCGCCCGCCGCCCCGCCCCGCGCAGCCGCGTCCCTCGCCCCGCTGCGTGCTGAGGTCAGGCCGGGCCGCGGTGCAGGCGCGGCGGAGGCGCTCGCGAGAGCGGAGCTGCGGCTCGGCCGGGAGCGGCTGCGTCCCGCGGGGAGCCGGGGCGTCTCGGTGGCGGGGAAGCCGCCGTTGCGCGGAGCGGGGCGACCGGCCCGCCCCGCCGCCCAGCTGCTCCATGCGGGCGGCGGCGAGCGGGGCCGGCGCGCAGGGCGGCGGGGGCAGCGCTAGGCGCTGAGGGGCCGCGCCCGGCGGGGACGATGGCTAAATGGCTGAATAAGTACTTCAGCCTGGGCAACAACAAGACCAAGAGCCCCCCGCAGCCTCCGCGGCCCGACTACAGGGAGAAGCGCAACGGTGCCGGCGGCGCGCCCCGCCCCGACGGGCCGCCGCACCTCCACCGCCACCAGCACCACACTTCGCCCGGCTTCCCGCACCGCCACCTGCGCGACGACACCAGCGAGCTGCTCCGCGCCTACCGCGCGCAGAAGGACCGCGACTTCGAGGACCCCTACAGCGGGCCCGGCTCCTCCTTGCGCAAACTGCGCGCCCTGTGCCGGCCCGAGCCCTGCGCGCTCGACGAGCCGGGCCCGGCCGCTCCCCGCGCCTTCTCCTCCGCCTCGTGCGGTGCCGCCGCTTCCGCGCCCGCCGGTTCCCCGCTGCTCGCCCGCAGCCAGAGCGAGCGGCGGCCCGGCACGCCGCCCGAGGTGCGGTACATCTCCCCCCGGCACCGCTTGATCCGCGTGGAGATCGGCGACGGCGGCAAGTTCGGCCGCGGCGGAGAGCAGCTGGCGGCCTCCGCGCCCGCCAGAGAGAAGGTGAGTGTGCCGGGCCCGGCCCTGCCCTCGGGGACCGGCTGCGGGGATGG
Source organism: Callipepla californica brunnescens (assembly GCA_023055505.1). Lineage (NCBI taxonomy): Eukaryota > Metazoa > Chordata > Aves > Galliformes > Odontophoridae > Callipepla > Callipepla californica. Next base: position 2,168,502 of record JALIRH010000023.1, on the reverse strand, counting down.
GGCCGGGGAGGCGTTCGTCTCGGTGGAGGAGGCCTTTGTGCGAGGTGCGGATCGTTGTGTGCAGGGCTGGCGCCTCGGTGACGGTGCCCGTGGATGCCTACCCCGCTGAAAAGCGCTGGGGCATGTCATAGAGCTTTAAGAGTCACTGAGGTTGGAAAAGACCTTTAAGATCACCGATTCCAACCTTCAGCTCACCCCCGCCTTGCCCGCTAGCCATATCCCTCAGTGCCACATGCCTCAGTGCCACGTCCACGCGACCCCTGAGCACCTCCAAGGACGGTGGTACCTCCGTGGGCAGCCTGCACCAGTGCCTCACCGCTCTGAATAGCAGCTGTTCCTAATACCCAACCCGAAACCTGTCTTCTGCTGGTGCTCCGGTTTGTCTCAGAGTACGTGTGTTGTGGAGGAACGTGGAGCATGTTGCCTGCTCCTTCAGTGTGCTGTGATTACAATTGCACTGTATCAGCTCAGCTCCTGGGGTGACAGGCCTGAGCCAAGGGCGCGTGAGGGCTGCTTGGTCTGCTGGTGCTGCAGTGTGAGTGGCAGGGAGCGTGCCTAGTGTGCTGGTGGTGGTGGTGGTTTTTGCTTTCTCTTCTGCAGTCACTCCGCAGCCCCTTGACAGTTTTGTGCAGGATAGGCTGTGTACCAGCACTGTGCTTGTTCTGGTGTGTGGGGACTGATTAGTCGGTCAGAGCAGGGTACAGGCTGTTCTGCGGTCTGTATGAGAAGCAACTGTGTATGGCACTGGAAGGGGTTTTCTTTGTGTTAATAATCCCCTGCAGTACTTCAGTGCTTGCTACAGGCTTTGGCTGTAAGTGCTGAAGGAGGCATGTGCTCTGCAGGGCAGTATTTACTCATCAGCCTTCTTACATCTGTATTTAGCATACGCTTACAGGAAGAATTTATATCGAAACAAGCGTCTTTTACTTTTACTGGAAAAACTGTCACTCTCTGACCACTTCACCTCCTTGCTCACTGCTGAAGGTGACATTGTTCAAAGTCCTGTGTTACAACAGCACAATGCTTCCCTATGCGTCTGTGTCTGCAAGCTGACAGCTGAAGCAAGCTCTGCAGCCGCTGGCTTGGCTGAAAATGATCTCCTGTCTTTTAGTGGTGGTTCTCTACAAATATTTACAAAAACACTGCAGAAGCAGTGCTGGGAAGGTTCCAGGCTCAGGAACTCGGGTCACAGGGGGAGGCTTAGCAGAGAATAGAGCTGCTTTTACTTTAAGTACAGGTGTGTGTTTGCTTTTGTGTGTGTGTGTTGGAAATCAGCTTTTCTGCAGTTTGTTAATAGGCCTGTGCAACTTCAGAGTAATAGTCTCTTCGCAGGAATTCTAAGCATGTGCTGAACTTATCAGTTTAAATGAACTGTGGGTGCGTGTTGGAGTATGAAGCAGGGTTGAATTGAGTGGCAAGGCATTTCCATGACAACTTGACATATTGTATCCTGTCCAGGTGGAATTCCCAATATATCAGCTTGTCATGATGATGACAGGAGATTAAAACACTAGCATTTAATACACAGTATGTCATTTTACACGTAGCTCCTGACTGGAAGCAACTTCTTTCTCGGAAGTGAATCATCATTAAAGTTACAGTCTCAGTGTATTCACTCTTCTGTCAATTACCTGTGTTCAGACCAAGTGCTCTCAGGCAAATACTTTCAGCAGCCTTATGCTGTAGGGAAAATAATTGCTTGGGGCAAAATGATTCCAAGTGCAACTGCTGTTTTCTTACCTAGGGCAGGATTTACTACTATTAATATTTTAGGCCCACTGACACAATTTGCAAAATGGAAATGGTGTGTGTTTCAAGCAACTCTCCTTGCTAGCTTCTGTTACATAAATGTGTGCTGCTGGTTCTAAAATTTGCTTTGAATGAGCAGCCTGCACTTTTGTAACATAGGATGCTTCCCCAGAAATACAGAATACTAATGCTACAACCGTATTCCTTCTGGTTTTGAGAGAGAGAGAGAGAGAAGTATTCATGACCAGCAGGAAGCCTTCTCTTTCTGAAGAGGTGGGTGTGCTTATCCTCACCTTGCTCCAAGTTTTTTGTCATGTTCCAATGGAACTTCCTATGTTCGTGTTTGTGCTCATAGACCTTTGTCCTGTCACTGGGCTGAAAAGAGCCTGCCCCCCATTGGCTTGACTCTTGTCCACTAGATATTGATAAACATTGATAGATGCCCTCTCAGTCTTCTCCAGACTGAACAGTCCCAGGTTTCTTGGCCTTTCCTCAGAAGGGAGATGTTCCAGGCCCCTAATCATCTTTGCAGCCCTCCATTGGACTCTCTCTAGAAGTTCCCTGTCTCAAACTAGGGTGCTCAGAACTGGACACAGTACTCCAGGAGAGACCTTAACTCACAAGGCAGAGTAGAGTGGGCGGATCACCTCCCTTGACCTGCTGGCCGTATTCTTTATAATGCACCCCAGGACACCATTGGCCTTCTTGGCCACAGGTGCACACTGCTGCCTGATGGGCAACCTGTTGTCCACAGGGACACCCAGGTCCTTTTCTACAGAGTTCCTAATCTGTACTGATGTGTGGAGTTGTTTCTTCGAGTCTGTGAGACTGCACTTGTCCTTGCTAAAGCTCATAAGATTCCTTTTCACCCAACTCACCTGTCTGTCCAGATCTTGTTGAAAGGTATCACAGTCTTGCCTGTCAGTCACTCCTCCCAGCTTTGTTTAATCAGCAAACTTGCTGAGAGTGCATTCTTTCCCTTCATCCTGGTCATTGTTGAAGATACTGAACAAGACTGAGCACAGTACTGACCCCTGGGGAACACTGCTACTTACAGGCCTGCAGACAGACTGTGTGCTACTGATTACAGATTTCTGAACTCTACCAGTCAGCCAGTTCTCAGTCTACCTCGCTGTCCACTCATCTATCTCATACTTCTAAGTTTATGTTACAAGAGTGTTATGGGAGAGAGTGGTGAATGCATTGCTGAATTCAACGTACACAACATCTGGTGCTCTCCCATTATCTACCCAGATAGTTGTGGCTACCAGTTTGGCCAAGCATGATTTCCCCTTGTGCAGCAGATCTAGATAGTGATCTAGATAGTGTGTGTAGGAGACTTTGCAAATTGCAAGACCCATTTGTGCAGAAGTGGGTATAACTGATCCTCTAGAAAATAGCTCTATCTGTGCAGCGCTGATCCTGTGAGAGAGCCTTTAAATGTTGTGTGGCAGCAGCAGTCTGGCAGGAAACATTCAAGACAGTGTAGCTGTTGACTTGATTTCCAGAGGTCTGAAGGCTTACGTGAATCCTGCATTTGTGTAGGAAGGGAAAACTTAGTTTCCATGGAATTCACCTCAGAAGTGTGTGGTACAGAGATTGAATGCTAGCTAAGTGTGAGGGCTAAAGCCATATTTTGCATCAAGGAGCTGCCTTTCTTACGTTGCAATAGGCTATTGAAATGCTGTTTGAGCTTTCCAATATTAACATATGTGCATGATTAAAACTTCTTAGAAAATGTTGAGATGTTTGTCTTATTTTTGTATGCAGAAGGCCTAAGTTGTCTTTGGTCTTGCAAGTGAGAACAAGTCAGGTGTATTTAACAGTGTCTTACAGCTGGTATTTCAAGATACCTAAGCAGCGTTAGGGTATATGCTTTCTAGAGCTTCTGAGGTACTGATTGCTGTATTCCAGTGTTTAATCCATTGCAGCAGGCTGTCAGACTCCAACTGGCTGTGCTCTGAAACATACCTTCTCTCTTTAGTGCAGTATGTGTTGCCATATGGCTCTGACTTTAAGCCACAGGTCTGGAGTAGATACCAGTGGCTGCTGGTCTTGTGAACCTTCAAGAGTGGCTTGTGCAAGCCCATACAAACTGTATTGTTTTCCACACATCACATGATACTATGGCAATAAGACTGCTAGAGATATATTCTTCCAGAAATGTGAGCATCATGATCAAGGGATTATCAAAGGCTTATGGTAAGATACTTAGTTGTTATCTGAACCTGTAGAGTGTTAGAAATTCTAAGTCTGTTCCAAGTGTTGTGGTAGCCTGTTTGGTTAGAAGTAGCCCTGGCTTCTCTGTTGCATTGCACAGCTGGGAACCGTCTCAACTCTGGAAATGATCCAGCTTTTCATACTCTTGGACAAAGAGCGTTGAAGCAGAAAAAGGCTAGTTGAAGGGAGCTTGAAGCTGTTAGAAACATGGAGGTGGGAGAAGGGTGTGGTGATCTTCTGAAAGAGCGTGTTATGTATACCTTTTCAGTGTTTTGGATCTGTTAACTGCAAACTTGATTCAGGCAAAATGTCTGACTTGCCCTTTTTCTGAACCCCTTACTGAATCATTTACTGGAAGACTGTACCTGTACATGTTCCCTGTGGCCTCATTCTGAGAAAGGCTAATGTTACAGCAGTGGACCTTTGTCCAGTTTTCACCCCCTACTGTGCAACCTTGGTATCTAATGTTTATGAGCCATGCTTACCTGATGCCCAAAAAGCAGAAACACATGCCTGCTGTGCTCTTCTGTGTGTGCCCTCTCTTGCTTCATAAGGGAGCATGCAAGACTCGTGTGTATGCTGGAATGTTATTCCAAGTCCAGTATGTCTGTTCTACCTGGAGATAGTGGCTCAGAATTGTTACATAATGTGCTTAATTTCTGCACTTGTGAAATGAGACAAACTGCTTATTTCTTTTGGACTGAGAGGATGAAACTGAATATTAATTAGGAGGTTGAGGCTGAGTTCTAGGCAAAAACTCAAGACAAAATTGTTTTCTAAAGCTGCTTGTGTCTGTATTCCTACAATTGTCCAGTGTAAGCTTTTTGATCACATCTTTAGTCGCACACAGCTCTGTCTTGATGTTATGTGCCTATGCTCTTGCCAGACAACAGGAGTTAGCCTGTGTGCTTTTCTGTTCCTCCAGGCTGTGTCCTGTGGCCTGAGAGGTGGTCAGTATGTGTTCTGGAGCAGTTATTCTGTGTCTGGTGCTTTAATTTTTGTTTCCCCGTCTATATTCAAAGTCACATTTTTCAAATGGTTACCACAATACATGAGGTTGGCACCAGGGCCTCATCCTTTATTGCAGGAAACAGAATTATAGAACAGATTTGGTTGGAAGGAATATCTCAAGAACAACCTGTCCAACAGTTCTCCTGCTGTGGCTTTGTCATCTTTGCATCCTCCCTTTGTAGATATATATATATATATACATTGATATTCCCTGAGCCTCCTCTCTTCCAGGCTGATCAGTTATTTCATCTTCTTAGTGGCCCTTTGCTGAACTCTCTTCAGTATGTCCATGACTGTTCTCTACTGGGGAGCCTGGAACTGGACACAGTTCTCCAGGAGTGGCCTTATCAGAGATGAGTGGAAAGGAGAGCGCATTTCCCTTGTCCTTTTGGGAATACTTTGCTTCATGCAGCCCAGGGTGTTATTAGCTTTCTGTGTGTCAAGGACTCTTTGTTGGTTGATGTTCAGCTTCATGTCCACCGAGATGCCCAGGTTCTTCTCTGCCAAGCCTTTCTTCACCTGGGTGCCCCTAGGTGGGTCTTGGTGCCTGGGACTGTTGCTTCCCAGGTGTGGGGCTCTGAGGATCTTCTTGTAGAACGTTATGTTCTTCCAGTCAGCTCATTTCTCCAGCCTGTTGAGGTCCCTCTGGATGGCAGCACAACTCTCTAGTATGCCGGCCACTCCTCCCAGTTGAATCTGCAGACTTGCTGAGGATATACTGCCCCATCATCCAGATCATTAATGGAAATATTAGGCAGAACTGGACCCCACACTGACCCCCACATTAAGGCCGTACTTAGTGACCTACAGCTAGGTTTAATACTACTGATCACCATTGTCTAGTCTTGACCATTCACTTTACCATTGGCTCATCCATTTCTTCATCAGCTTCTTCATGAGAGTCTTACTGAAGGCAGTCTCAGAGGTCTTACTGAAGTTTAGGCAATTTTCTCCTCATTTACCAAGCCTGTCATTTTAACTTCTTGGCCATAGTATTTTATTTCTAGCTGAAAAAAAAAACCAAACAGTAGAACCAATGATAGCTGCTGTGGCCTGCGAGTACTTAGGATGCTTTCTTTGGAGGGATGGAAGCCCGTGTAACGTGAATAACTTGTTGATCTTTAACTCTTTAAAAAATAACTGTGGTCTGTTTAGCATGAGTGAAAAATACCTGCTAAACTGCTTTGCTTTTTGTAGCCGAATTCCAGGCTGTGAAGTCAAACAGTAGTGCTTGCATTTTCCCTATGTGATTTTGCAGAAATACCTGAAATTGGATTACCAGTGACAGTAAACCATTCCATAGGCTTCATGCATGGGAGGGAAGTGATGGTGACCATTGAGGAGCTTCAGCCAATTATTATGTGCAGTTATCAAGGACTGTACACTAAATGCTGCTGGGGTGCTACAAAGAGGAGCATCTTTAAAAGATTACTAAGAACTCTGCTCTTCTGAGATGTTTCAGGACGTATTTTATTCTTGCATGATTTTTGTTGTTTTGTTTGAGGTTATTTTTCTTCTTTTTAAAAAAATAGAACTACTCTTCAAAGGAAAGTCACAATAAGTGTGTCTGATGTAGTTTTAAACATCCAGCATGCACTGTCTGAATGAAATATGAATGGCCCAGAGCTGTGTTACCTATTCTTGTGAGTGGTTTCTATGCTTTGACATTGTAGAGATTGGTAAGTGTTGCACTACAGTAGATTCTTCCTCAAGTGATGTTTTAGTGTCCCTTTAAGTCAAGTAGAAAGCATTTGTCCAGCTTGCTTCTCTCTTGTCTTTCATCCTGAGATGTCTGTGTTAAATAAATAACCTGGTGAGCCGCAGTGCTTGGTACAGTTGTCCAGTGGTCAGTGTAAAACTTGCAATTCATTTGAGAAGCTGTGCTGTGGCTAACAGACATGAAAAAGCAATGCAGAGTTACTGAGACTGCAGCAGCAGTGAAGAAGGCAAGCTGGATTATTTGCTGAATCCTGGAGAAAAATTTTGTACTGGGAGGATTAGGCAAATAATTCAAAGGTGGATAAGGATTGAAAGCTATGTGCTGCCAGGTGCTCCAAGATCATGGTTAAATAGTTGAGATCTACCCAGAGTACTTACTGCATTCTGTCTTGGGAAGAAAACATTGTCCCCAAGGCATTAGACAAACACTTCTAATTTTTTCCACCCACACTCTTGTCATGAAGCTCAAACAAGAAGTTCTAGTGGGGGACTTGGAGAGGTCTTTGGCTGTAGGCTGCACCTCCTGCACAATCCAACACTGGAAATGAATGGATGACTGATCTGGCCTGTTCATCGTTGTGATGCTAAGTGTATTGAAAGGTAAATTGATGAGTCTCATAGTCTGGGTTGGCTGAAGTGCAAGTACACAGGTGTTGTTGAAATGCTTCCAGCTGGCTTTCAAAGGGTGATGGAGAGCACTGGAGGAAACACAGATGCTGCTGAGTTGGACTTGCTGTCACTATACAGTTCTGAAAGGGTTCTTTGGATACTGAACAGTGAAATGATACATAAGGCAATACCGGATTTACAGTGATTTATTGAAGGAATGAAAGACTAGTTTTACCAGCAGTAAGTGAAGAACACAATCAGATAACAAGTAGGAAAAGTAAAACATCAAGTAATTGCTAAAGCTCAGGTTGACGAGATCTCTCACCTAGGGAGACAAACAGGCTGCATGTGTGGCACACCAGCCTCACACATGTCCATCAGGACATGTCCTTTGCTGGTAGCCCTTCCAGTCCAGCCACCAATGGACCACAGTGAGTGATCTCTCTAACCAGATATTCATTGTTCAGACTGGGGGGACCTTTTTGCTCATTAATTCTGTAATCTATTTTTACCAAGAGAACGAACATACTGCTTTGAGATCTGCCTTGCTTCAGGTTGCTGCACCGAATTTGAACAGAACTGTGTGATCTGTAAAGAGGAATGAGAAGGCAAATGTGAGGGTGTAAGTGGATGCAGCTGGCACCGGAGTTTGCTGCCATCATTGTGTTACTGAGAAAATTGGAGGAGAGGGTGGCAGCACATGGAGCATTATTGTTCACTGTTTGGCAGAAAGTTTAGAGGAGCTTTATGGCAGTGGGCCACTGTTGCTGGCTTGTGATGTGTTGTGTGATCTAGTCTGTTGGAGGAGCATAGCTCCTTATGCTGAAGGAAAGGTGCAGAGGGCCACAGGCTGCTGTGATGGCAGATGGCTGTGAGGTGAGAGACTCTGCTTGGGAAGTGGCTGTCTGCATGCAGGGCAGAATGGTGTGACATGGTGCTGGCTGTGTTTCCTTGGCAAGGTGTTTGCCTGGAGCTATGCCTGGACTTCTTTAAGCCATTGGGAGGGCCCAGCTCCCTCTCTGCTACAGAGGACAGCTCAGAGGATTGCTGCCACGCACCAGGAAGGGTTTGGGAGGTGAGCCTGAAAACAAAACAGCAGCAACAATCTGGAGAATAACTAATTTACTAAGTGAGATAGTGGAATGTAAAATAACACAATATAATACAATATAATTGTACATTGTATATAATACAATATAAAGTGAGAGAGAGAGTGTCCAAAACTGAAGGCCTTATGGTAAAGCTGAAGGCGAGGCAGCTAGGGAGCTCCACGGCTAAGATGACCAGCAAAAGGAAGCAGTCTCCAGACTAACATGCAGTTTTATCTTTTCCTCTGAGTGGTAAACAGGAATGCAAAGTCCTCTGGGGTATGTAGTTCTTCTCTTCGAGAGCCAGGTTCCTGGAAATTTGGCAGTCCACAAAACTGGAGAATTAACTTTTTGACTCCCAGATCCTCACATGTTGTTATGATGTGGAATACCGATAACAAAAAAAGTAATAAAGCCGTGACAATTTCTTAATAATTATTCTACCTTGCTGCATGCCGCTTGACATCCTGCTGTTCCTAAGATGTCTCCTTACTCTTCTTATTGTATTGACATGCTGATTCTCTCCAAGGCCTCTTCCATTCTGTCCAAGGGATGCACAGGAAGGAGAGTGTGTGTGGGGGGTTGTGTGTCAGGTCTTCCTGATGTCTCTTCAGTCAGGCAAGTTCCAACTTGCCTTCACTTCCTTGGGCATGTTATGCAACAAAATATTCCATATATATTCATACTGGCTAAAAGTAAATTGTTACTAGCTATACCTGTATATTGCTAATTATTTTGCAGTCTTCTAATTTCTGTGATGCTAGATTGCAGCAGAGACTATGAAATGCAGTTCTTAATCTTATGCAGAAAAAACATTCTATTTCCACAGTTTGCATCTTTACTTCGGCTGCATAAAGCCACCACTTAATTTTTCTGTCTGGTGATTGCTGTGGTGATGTGTGCTCAGAAAGCCAGCTTGGGGAGAGAGTGGAGAAACTTAGTACTGCTGGATATCTTTGCTGATTCAGTAGTGATGACTTTGACCTCATCCTAGAAGTTGACTAATGCGTGGGGACAGAAGAGGAAGCTGTATGCTGTAAATGCAATGCTTGCTCTCCCACTCTCTATGGATCTTTCTTGGCAGACAGGGGGTCCTGAAACATTCCCTAGAAGTTCACTTTCCTTCTGTTCCAAGCCTCAGCTTACCAAAAATTTTAGAGGAATGAATAATGTTCATAAGAGCAATGAGAGTTGTCCCTGTGGTTACGCTTCTGTCATTGTACTTGCAGTGTGAGATTAGCAACTCTAATTGAAGATCAAGATCAAATTAATAAATGTAGCAGACAAGGAGAAGGCGAGCTGTTTGACCTCAAACTGTAGTAATGCAGTTTATGTAAGACTAAATGCGTCTAGTAGACAGTGAAAGAAAATCTTCCTGAAAGATTATGTAGTACTGGGGGTTTGCATGAACAAGGCAGATGAAAGGAGATCTATTGTCCTGAAAGTTCCAACTTCAAATATAAGGGAGAAATAAGTGATGGATACCATGCATTGCTTGTGAAAAGATTACTCTAAACTGAATGAGAGCAGTTCAGGAACTGGGGGCAGATGTTCAGAACAGTGCATGAGAGTAGTGCTTCCACTCCTTCCATCTTCAAGGAAAAAAACGTCTGCGAATGGAATCCAAATACGTACATAGTAACATCGTCTGCTGCATACATCTTCTGTCTGATCTAAAACTGTTGCTGCCGTCTGTCAATTACTCTTTGTAAAACATGTGTGATTCGTGTCAAAGGACACAGAGTCAAAGATACTGATACAATACCTTTAATTCCAATCAGTAGATAAAATTGACTAAAGGAATAGAATTTCCTTATAAGGCATGAAAGGATAAACTAGGAACAGAACTCTATCTGCATCTCAAACACTAACCCTGCAACAGAAGGTGCATTCCTCAAACCAAAGGGTGGCAGAGATAAGCATTTCAAACACAGACCTTGCAAGACTGGCCTGGAATACACAGATGGATGAATCAGAGGGCATTAAGGAAGACAAACAGCCTTCATCCCAAAGGCCACCTGAAGGAATGTGCAACCCCCCTAGCGACTGGCCACAAAAGCATAGAAGAATAAAATGATTGACCAAGAGGAGGAGGGGACTTCAAGAAATTTTAAATAAGACACTGTATAAAAGAAGAGGGAACCATCTTCTCGGTGTGTGTCGTTGGTGGAGCGGAGACTCCCCGGCACACCCAGCGCTGCTTGCTTATTGCTTTTCACCTTTTGATTGTAATAAAATATTTCAAAAACTCCGATTGGACTGTGAGCATTTACGACACTCTTGTATTCTTCATTTGTTTTGTCTGAAATGTAGGTTTCCATGTTACAAGTATTAAAGTAACACGTAGTGTTTTGATATTTAAAAGGAGGCTCAAGGGAGACTTGCTGTTCTCTACAACTCACTGAAGGGATGCTGTGGAGAGATGGGAAGCAGCCTCTTCTCACAGGTAGAAATGTCAGGGAGTATATTTAAGCTGCACCAGTGGAGGTTCAGGTTGGATATTAGGAAAAACTCAGAGAGAGTGATGAGGCACTGGCACAGGCTGCCAAGGGCAGTGGTGGAGTCACTGTTCCTGGAGGTGCTGAAGACCCATGTGATTGAGGCACTGAGGGATGGTGGTTAGTGGGCATGGTGGGGATGGGCTAACAGTTGGACTCGGTTATCTTTGAGATCTTTTTCAACCGAAATGATTCTATGATTCTGTCACAGATACGTGTATGTAAACATGACATATGTATTATATAGCTACAATCACTATGCATTATTTTGTATACGTACATGTACATTCTGCATAGAAAGAGGTTATGGAACATTTTAAAACTTGTGTAGGCAATATCCTGTACAGTGAGCCTATGTTTTGAGCAGGATATTGATTTGTCTTCAAAGCTCTCCTAGAACACAACCCTTTGTTTTTGTGTCTAAGTCAGATGTTCAAAAACTGCCCTGCATTCTGAGTGCCGCCAGCATGTTAATGTAGCACTTTCCTGAAAGAAGAGTAGTGTAGGATCTAAGACAAGGCTCTGTCAAGGTGGAATGTTTTCCCCATTCTGCAGCTGAGTCTTTGCAGCAGGTAGATGTGGACTGCACCAACTTTGGTCTCTTACTTTCTTCTGCAGAACAAAAAGGAATGAATAGGGCTTTGTTCAAATCGAGTGTGTACAGTTGGGCATGGCTAGGTGAGTCACTGGGGGAGAACGGTATTGTGAGGATACCAGAGCAGGGCAAGAAGGAAAGGATTGTGATTGCTTCTGTTGATTGTCCTCTGAACTTCCAGGTGGGTGTGTGCAGGAGTTAAGTACATGTTGAGCGTCCCAGTATTTCCGCACTAACATCCACTGAGATAACAGCATTACACAACTCTGTTTCTACAGTTAGGCCTTAGTGTTGTCTGGCAGCACAGATACTATCTTCAGTCTTCTCTTAGGCTGCTTAGATAAGAGGTCTACAGTACAGTTACTTACACATGCAGCTTTAGGGAGACTTGCAGAAGGCTAGGGCTGTTCTTTAACGTGATGCCTGTCCCACCCAAATTGATGCAGAGCTGTGGTCACCATTACATGGAACAATGATTAGGGTTTGATTTTTTTTTTAACTATTTTTTTTCTTCTTTGCTACATTGTGCAACTGTATCCTCTGTCTGAATGTCAGGCACTGCTGTCACAGTGGTGAAGAAATGTAAGACCTGACAGCTGAAAAGGTGTATGATGGGATCTGGTGACAGACAAGAGAGGGGCTGCAATCCACTTCTCCCTGGATATATCTCTCTTTCCATAGATATTTCAGCAGAACAGTCCATTAACATGGAAATGGATGTAAGCTGTGATTTTATGACAGTTGCATGTTGTTCATGAAATGTGGAAAATTCTTATTTAAGAATTCTCGTAACAGTAGTGTATGATATATAAGTTTATTTTACTTTTATTCTGTGTGGGATTTTTTTTTTTTTTTTTTTTTTTTTTTTAGGATTTTTCTTTTACCTGGTATTCCAAAGGAAGCAAGACACATTAAGCTTTGTCTGTCCACCCTTTGTATCTCTTGGATCTATTGGCTGATACTGGAAGCTGTATTTTGAAATTTAAAATAGAGAATGGCTGAAGGTGGAACCCTTTCCCTACTGAAGGGGAAGCAGATAGAATTCTTAAGCTTTTAGCAGCAGTTTTTGGGCCTGTGATGCCCTGAATGAAGGAGAGACATATGCCATATGAGCAGCCTGATGTAGTTGGAAGGTGGATGGCAAAGGGTTGGAGCTAGGTGATCTGTCTTTAAGGTCCCTTCCAATCCAGCTGTGCTGTGATCCTGTATGAGGGAACTGCAGGCACTGCAGCGTACTGAAGGCATAGGGAGAGAAATACGAGCAGACAAGAAGATGAGCTGTTGTTAATATCTCAGATTGTTAGCGGTTGGGTTCTGTTAGTGTGAGGTGGAGGCTAATGCATTTGCTCAAGATTTGGAAATTGCAAACAGCAGTTTCCTGTGAGAACAGAGCCTTACAGATGGGTAAGTGTTACTAAACACTTTTTTCAATGCCTTACCATCCGTCCACCCACTGTCTAAGGGTATCTGACAAATGACTGTCTGTTTAGATTACTGTCTCAGTAATTTAGGAGCTACCTTCCTGAATTAGTGCTTTAATTTCATTTTTACACAAGAAATGCATTTCCCTTGAGAGATCATAGCTATGAATAAGACCTTTGACCTCTTCCAGGGGCAGAGCTGAGAAAGGTCTTTCCAGTGTGTAAGATGAGGAGTAGAAGAAATCACCCGGTACATACACAGCACCATCTGTGGAGCAGTCTCCTGGAATCATGACCTGAATTTCTGATTCTTCAGAGCAATATTCAGAATCCTTCTTTATTGTTCCAGATCTAAAGTCCAGGATGGAGGAGATCCATCTGCTGGCCCTTCTTGGAATTTGACTCCAGATAAATCAACGTGTGTATAAATTTTCCAAGTCTGTGAGCTTTATTATGGAAAACAAATAAATAAAAAAGCAGTATGGAAGCCATGGGGAGGATTACTTGAGTATATTCTTGAATTCAGTGCTTCTTGGAAGAAAGAATAAATGTACGTTCTTTGTTAGTTTGGAGAACAAATCTGGGTAAAACTTGTGAGTCTTTTATGTATACAGGCTGAAGTCCTAGTTCTCATCAGAGACTTTTCTGATGTGTTGCTGCCTTGGGCATTACATGAAAGTATTATTTTTAAGGAAACGTCTGTTTGGGATATGTTTGGGGTGTGAGACCTGGAAAGCTCATTAGGACAAAGAGAAATCTGGTTGTGTCGAAAATATCACATGATAGTTAAAAGAAGCAAACAAAAGGCAAAGCAGCATGTAGTACAGAGTGATTTCTACTGTACCTAATGACTGGTCTTTTGTGGATAAGTTCTCAGAGAAGATGAATTTTCATTGCATTCTGTTAAGGGTGTTAACTGTGGTGTTCTCTGATGCAACATGAGCGGGCTCATTTTAAATGAGAGCTCCTCCAGTATCTGCTGCCAGCTGCGTGTTCATGTCTGTGATATTAGTAGCCTTAATTGCCAATCACAAAAGCTGCAAAAGACAGACTGTGCAGTCTGTCATTTTTCTGGTGGGGGATTTAATTACAAAACAGTGGTGAATTTCCCCCCAAAAGGATCTTTAATAGTAAGTCTCCCAAAGGTTTGGCTACCACAAGAGGTTTTTATTCCTTTTAATGAGATAAGGATATCTGCAAAATCGTGCATTGGGCCTGTTCTTTGTTTTCTTCCACTGATTTCTTATGCAAGTCATGCTTTTTCTGTATACAAAAATGCAATTAAACTTGCGCGTAACATAATGACATATGTAGGACTTGCATAGTGTTGTAAGACTGTGGGTGACAAAGGCAGTGATGTTTGCAGCTTAGTTAATACATACTATAGGATTAAAACCGAATTTCAGCTTGTATTTTAATTTTCTGAGTTTTGTTCTTGAAAACATCTTGTATTTGCTGATTGGCTTCTTAACTGGTGCTGTTGCTTGGAATTTGCTTACCTAGCAACTGAGCCATGCTCATTTTCTTTTGCCTTTTAAAAGATTACCTGCCCAGGAGAATTCCTGGGAGCATTCCCTAATTCCTTTTTGGTCTAGTAAGGTCAAATATAAGATTCACTTAAATAGAATCCAATTATATAAAATTATATTTTAGAGTTTCTCTTGCTTGTATTTATTCATACCTTGAGTGTTACTGGATCTGCATAGTAGGAAATGATATTTTTTGTTCTTCTTTTCCTGTTGAGGAATTCTTGAACGTTTCTTGGATTTCCTTCATATGATTTATATTCATTTGTTCTAGTTGGATTTCTTTCTGAGATGTTATTGGCTGTGCTTCTGGATTTTCTTTTTCGGTTTACTTTTTTTTTTTCCCCCTATAACCATTCTTCCAAAGGCAACACTGATGCACTTTTATTGGAAAGAAATACTGATGCAATCACATAAGTGCATGTATGTATAGATGGATTACTCTGCAAGAACACTCAGTGGAAAAGTAGTTTATTTGAAAAATTGAAAGCAAAAGCTTTTTTGTTTTGTTTTGTTTGGTTGGTTTTTCTTGGACAGGTCAGTAAGATGAGTTCTGTGGGTGTCTGTACCTCTTTGGTCTGCCTGCTCAGTTAAGTGATGGGATTATACTTTGACAAATTCTATCAAGGCTTCAGAATCTGCAGTTTAATGGCCTCAGAGTTGGAGCTTGTTCGCTGCATAGTGTCTGGTATACAGACTTCACAGACTCTGTAGTGACAGGCTTCATGCAGTGACACGACTCAGCCCAGTTCTCCTACACTGTGCTTACACTGTTAAACTTCATGGTCTTACTTTGTCGTGGAGGAGCCAGTCCATAGTGTATCAGGTTCCAAGCTGTTATACTGCAAACAAAAAATTTTCGTTTTAAAGACAAAGACTGTGTACTGAGTTAAAGTTCATCAGAGATGCTGAATTATGCTGTACGGATGGGATCTCACCCTTTGGTTTCGATAATTGCCAGGGTTCCTCCTTGTGCACAGAGCTCTGAGCCTCCCGAATGGTGAGGATTCACAGGGCTCATAGCATGTACAGATTCTTTGCAGTAGGAAAACCTGTTTAGACTTTCAGCCACTGATACAGTTAATGATTCTGCTGGCATTGATTTGGGAAAGCCAGAAAGTGTTGAGACAGATGAGTACCTGCAAAATAAGGCACATGCCTGAGGATCTCCTGTTGCTGTCCGGTGTGTGTTGAAATGCTACTACCTTCTATTCTGGGTGAGAATATAGTTTTATTGAGGTTTTTTAGTGTATTTCTTTTTCTGTGACTTTGGCTTGAAGATGGCGCAGGAAGTTTCTGCTTTAACTCTAGAGAAGAAAGGTGATGGTGCTGGCTTTGCGACTTGGGGCTGGATGAGACAGCATGTTGTGGGTTTGGAAAGTGGTCACCCAAACCAGTTCACTCAGGGTCCTAACTGCTGTGGTTTATCACCCCTTCCCCACAGTACTTGGAATTTGTTTGCTCATCCTGCGTCTTGTTTCCACAGTGGAAACCCTTGGGAGAAGTGACACCCATCCTTATGATGGAGTAGTGTCAGTGTGAACATGTTTCAGGGCAGAATGTGATGGGGTAGCAAAATGGATGCTATTCAGAAGTCTTGTTTTTTTTGTGACTCAAAGGAAGTTTTTATAGCTCTGGCTTACAATGTTGTACCATTATTGATGCAGGTAGTGACAACTGTCAGAATAGCTTGGGCACTTGAGGCAAAGTGTAAGGTATGTCAACAGCTTCATTGTGTCACATGCTGGAACAGGTGTGCTTTGATTTCTGCAACAGACCTTACCGTATGGGGAAATAGAAATTCAAGTTATTTTAATTTCTGTTCAGAATGGCAGCTCAGATACATTTTTATAAGCTGCTGAAATCTGTGTTTAAGGTGGGCTTTTGGCTTGGTGAGTTGCGTGTTTTTGTTTGCTGGTTGTTTTTTTTTTTTCTTTTGTTTGGTTGCCTGCAAATTCTTCTTAACCATGTTTTGTAAGAGGCGTGGGAATTAAGACTGTATTTGAGAAGAGCTGGAAATCTGACAGTGACATGTCTATTGACAATAAGGGTGACTTAAAACTTGCATCTTCAGCAAGTCTGGCAAGAAGAGTCAGATAGACAGCTGCAGCTGTTGTGGTTTTTACTTATACTCTTGTTCACCATCACTCCACGTTTTCACTGGGGACGTGAGATGTCTAACTTTTGCTGTGTGGTGCTAGGATAATCTGTGCACCAAAGTGGACTAGTCTGCTGGTTGTAATAGGCAGAGGTCTTAACTTCTCCCTGTTTTTCTTGATTGTGGATTGTGTATCTAAAGTGGAATCATCAAAATTTTTCTGTAGTTCGTGGTTTCACCATTGAACAATATGGAGGTTAGGTCAGTTCTTGGTAAATGCAACAAACTGAGACATTTGGAATCCTCGTGGCTGCCTGAGGCCATCTGACAGAGGGAAGTGGCAAGTTATCTGTGTCCCACTGAGATCAGACCCTGTGTGGGAATGCCCTGCCTATCCTTTTGCTTACAGAACTCCAGTATGTTGCCACTTCCCTGTGCCTGTGGCAGGTAGAGAAGGTGCAGCATCTGCCTGTGAGTATCTTGACCAGTTGATACTTCTGGGAGAAGTGTCTTGGTAGCTGATGGCTGGCATCCATTCTCTTTTCTCTCCTGTCACTGTTCCTCAGTTACTAACATGAAGAGTCAGTCTGGAAGCCAGTCCAACAAGTTTAGCCACTTGCCTCGGAAATGCACTTACCACAAGATGTGGACGTGTGGGTGTAGGTCACAGGCTAGGTTCCCCTGTGCTGGCTTTGGCCCCTGAACCACAGAAAACAAATGATGGACTGAGACCACTTTACTGGGCAGTAGAAAGGTTGTTGGGAGAGAAACCCATGACACGGCTGTCTCCATTTGAAACACTGATGAATATCAGTGAATATGGAGGCACTTGATTATTGTATGGAAGAGCCTCTTCCCACATACCTGTGCTGGGTAGGATGGCAGCATCTTCTCTGCATAGCACAGAGACTATTCAGATCACGGTCTGCAGAGCCTCACTGCACAGTAAGGGGTATCCGTGGTGAACACTAGCTGGTAAACAAAACTTGCATGATGGGCTGACAAGATAGCACTTGGTGAGACTGGCATTATAATGGAACTAACAAATATATTAATTTTTTTTATATAGAAGTGTAAAATTGGTAGCTGTTAGCAAGTATGGAAAAAAATCAAATGTTATTATTGGTCAGATGCCTTGTCTAGGCTAAGAATTTGTACATTTTAATATAAACAGAAACTGTAACAGTTGCATAGAAAACTTCCTTACAGCTCCTATCTGTAGAGAGTTACCTTTAATAAAGAGAAGTACAGATGCACAGCTTGAGGATGGGGAAACAGACTGCTATTCCTGTGCTGTAGAGCAGGTTGGAAATTTGTTATGTTTTTTGGGGGGACCTTTTGAAGAGGAGTTTGCTCAATCTGATAATTCTTATAGGTGATCTGGTTGAAAATGTGGTTTTAATTTGCTGTACGCAATTGCTTAGTGCTTTGATGATATTATTGCTCAGGATGGGAGGAGTTGCACTGCTGTTCAAACTAGAGGAGATTTTCACACTGGGGAATATGGTAGCAGGTGTATTTTTAGCCTAAGCCTGATTTGGGACAGATTCATGGATACTACATTAATAGTAAAAATGTATAAATAATAATGAAATAATGTGGATTTGGGCTTTTCTATTTATTTGTTTATTTATTACAAATCTTCTAATTGTTAGAAAGCAGATTTTGTTTTGTTAGATCTCTCTACCAAGTTATTTGCTGAAGTCTTTGTGTTCACATTAGGTATCATGAGCTCTTGACTGTTACCATTATGCTTAAAGAGAATCAGTCTTGATTTTTACCTCATTTGACAGCATTTTGTCTGTATAATTTTCCTTCTTCCTAATTTGCCAAAAATATACTGGGAGAAATATCAAGTAACTGTAAGACTGTTTTTGCTTCGTATTTTGGTATAGTTATGCTAAGGATGGGCAGATATTGCGTGTTGACATTTGTAATAGGAGAGCAGCAGGGAGCCCGTACTACAATCAGCTCTTGACAGGATTGCATCAGAAGCGTAAATGAATGGGCATTTCAGCTGCAGGGCTTTTAGAGATAAACCTCGCCTTTTGAGGAGCAGAAATTAGTGCTGCATGATGCACATTGTTGCCTTTGTCTTAAGTCTGTGCAGCAGCTGACACGTCTCTGATTTGCAGCTGATTTGCTGCTTGGGCATATGTCGCTGATGATGGGGGGAGGGGGCTTTTCTCCTTGGGGTTTCACAACAATGAGACCATCATTTTGGTTCCTACCAGAGAGATAACTATTTTTTCCTCCCTCTATTACCTTGTCAGTCTGGTGCTTTCATCAAACAGATTTCCAAGCCCTTTCAACTCTGAGTGGTGGAAAACACACTTGATTTCTAATTGAAATGTCAATCCAAGACTGTTTGGTAACCCAGCTGTTAACCTGTAACTGGAGGACAGCTAAGCCTTGCTCTGACATTTATGCCTTTCTGGTCAGTGATAATAAATGCATCTTCAAAAATCTCCCGCTGGGACATGCTTGAGAATGGTGTTTTTATTCTATTTGGTGGGATATTCTGGCAGGAGGAGTTAGAACAGATGCAGCTTCAGTCTCAGAGCTGGCAATGAACCCCTAGTTCTTTGTTTAAAAAACTGGAGCTGTTGGCATAGCAGTCTGCTTTCTGTCCCGGTGTTACTGGTCTTAAAGATGTAAAACTGGTGGGACAGGAGGAGTCATGGTGGAAAAATCCCTCTGAAGGAGAGTTCCCTTCAGGGCAGAATCCTTCAGGCTTCCTGTGCTCTGAACAGGAGACAGGACAGGGTGGGATCCATCTCAAAAGAGCCGTTGCACGGTTCTGTGGGGTTCTAGCACCGAGTGGCAGAAACCTGCTGCTGCTTTCTCAGCTTCAGACTCCTTTTCCTGTCCTGCTTTACACCTGCTTGCTCTATTGTAACTCCCATATGAAGGTTTCTTTCATTGCTCCCATGTCAGCTTCTGGAAAACAGTACTGTCTCAGTTCCTTCAGTAACAGAGAGGAATGATTCCTATTAGCAGCAAAGCTGTTTAGCAATATTATGAATTGTACCTTATCAGCTAAAAAAACAGTGGCAATGAAGTATTTGCAGGTGAAACTATGCTTTTCTTGCGCCAAATATTAGCTAAAATCTCTATTAAGAATTACACTGGATTGTATGTGCTGAGTGGTTAGATCCTTCTAGTTTGCCCATCCCAATTATTCTGTATCTTCTGCTAGTTGGAATACTTTTGACACACAGCCTGTTTTTATGAGGTCTCTGGGAAGAAGAGAAGCAAGTATATTTCACCACCATTTTGTCAGTGATCCACAGCAGTTCTGTCTGTCCTCTGATCAAAGGTTCAGAGGACTCTGAAGATGGCATATGATGCGACTGTATGAAACTTCAGATTTTTTGCTGTTAAGGTGTTACTGCATTCCGGTTTGCATGTTTGACTTGAGATTCTAGTAACATTTACTTTCCTGTCCTTTAGGTCTTGATAGCTGATGACTACTCAGATCCATTTGATGCCAAAAGTGAATTGAACAATATGGTAAAAGGGGAGAACACTGGCTACATGGAACCATACGAAGCACAGAGAATAATGACAGGTAAGGAAAGAAAATTGCACATGTGAGATTTAACTGCATGGCAATTCACTTGGATGTTACAACTGCTTTGATACCAAAATGTCTTGTGACATGCAAAACTGTGTTTTGTTTCTGAAAACGTCAGATAGTCAACTGCTGTGAAAGCTTTTCATGTGCTTGTACCTGCCTTGATATCTAAAAGTAGTGCTCTAGAGCTGGCTGTCAAATGTAGATGGTTTCTACTGTCATGAAGTGAAATGAAAAAGTGCTGTAGGAATTTGAAGCCATCCTTTTGTCCTCTCATCGTGCCTGTATTTTCTGCATGTTTCTCTGTTATGATCTGCATCCATTTCCTGTTCGTTGGCTGTGCAGTCTGAAAACTTCTGAGGTCTGCAGACATTACTTTTTTTTTTTTTTTTTTTTAAACTTCAGATTTGACTTGGTACATACCTTTGTGCAGATTGGTTGAGTGTTTCTCGTATTTCTACAGCAGGTCTTTATACTGTCATTGTGAGGTAAAAGTCACACCGGTGCCCTGATGAGTTCATTATATGCTTTCCTTTTCTGTTGGACAGCTTCTATTTTGGGCCATCAGGAAAGATTAACTCATGGGGAAAGATACTCTTTTTTCATGCAGATATTCCTATTTTTCCCTTCTTAAATAGGATTTCTGTTGAGATGCTCAGGAAATTTCTTGTGGACTGTATTGTTTGAAAGTTTTCAGTATCTGACATAGAGAGATTGGGGGATCTTACTCCTTATTGTACATCTGTTCATTCTAGCTGAGCAATCTCAGAAAAACAAATTGGTTCTGATGATTTCTTGCTGCTTGCACAGCAGTGTTATCAGTAATACTGTCTTCTCAAATTTGCGTTTTTGTTAATTGGAGGAAAGCAAGCTCTGTGCCAAGGTTTGAAGATTTGGAAGAAAGGCTTGACCTGAGCCTTAGGCAGAGCATACTGAGAACCAATTCATGTTTATAATAAGGTGTTGTCTCACAGCAGCCATTCATATCTGGTGGCCCAAGCTGTTACTTGCAAATGTCTGTCACACCCATGCAGAGGTTGGGAGAAAATCCCTGGGAATCTAGTTTCTGTGTGCTTAAAGTGTGCTTGCATGTTTGTCATGTCTCTGTTCTGTCTGGGGATTTGCTGTACTAATGTAAATAGAAATGTATGAAGAAGGCTCTACAATCTAAGTATCTGACATACTGTACCCTGAATGGAGTGGGTTCCTGGCTGCTATTGTGCATGCCTGGAAACAAGTACAGATAGCTAAGATGTTCTGATTTCTAAGGATTCTGAGTAGAGTTTGGACTAGAGAGAGAAGTTACCTGCTGAAAAGATACTAGCCTTACTAATACAACCTAGATAACCTCATCCCAGCAAGAAATAGATGAAGAGCTGAAGATAAGAGAAGAAAGAAACAATCAAAGATAACATCACTATGATTGGAATTCCTTGTAAAGCTGCTACCTGAGATGCTTATTTGCTTCCAGACTGACAGCTAAAATAACTGTTCCCTCTGCAGCAGCAGTATAAAACCTTTCTGTTCCCTTGCAATTGTTGGGCTGTCTCTCCACAGTTGTACATTTTCACTATTTTCTTATGCTTTCTAAAAAAAGAAAACTGCTTTCAGTGCTTAGTTTTCCCTTAGCATCAGTTGAGAACTGCCTTCTGCTATAATTGTGAATCCCAATGTAGGGAGAGGTGAAGGGAACTGTGCTTAGGTAGCAAGTATTGTTGTTTGGATCAGACCTGGGAGATGATTTGTGGTTAGGAGAGAGTTCCCCAGAGGAACCGTGACTGGAGCTGCTGCATTCCAACAGAAGTGAGTGACTGAGACCCTGCTGGGCCAGTGCAGTAATGCCAGAGACTTCTAGTTTTTTTGGATGTCATCCATTCTTCTCGGGCTGCGAGAAGATATAAAGTCTCAGCTGAGTATTTTCTCCTATCAGTCTGCACTGGTTGGCAAATGATAGAGAGCTCTGTTTATTTTCCGTGGTAATCTTGTACGTAAGTGGAGAGAAATCTGGGTGACTTTTTTCCCTATCAGAATTCCGTATGGTTGTATCACCATGTGAGCTTCCCTGTGGGGAGCTGGAAAGGGATAGTGCCTTTCCCCCATCTCCTGACAACTACATGTTGTGACTCAGCTCTTCCAAGTATCTATGCTTCTCAGGAGGAATTAGTCAGCTCTTCAGACCATGTGCAACACTTCCAGTCAGATACCAAATCAAGGCAACACACAGCCATCTTTTTGTTGGACCACAGAGTTCGTAAGTTTAGATCATCACTTAGATGGAGTTTGTACTGTCAGCATTTTAAGGTATGATAAGGAATGATGACAAGAAGAATGAGACAAAAGGGCAGCAGATAAAGTTTATTTAATTTACTGTTTGGCTTTGAAGGGAGCTTCTTACCTCCAGTGTATGATTCTTGAGTATTCAGTGCCTGACATGACAGGTGCTGTCATAAAAAAAAAAAACAGCATATTTTAACAGCTCTAAAACTGAGGGTAGTTCTTCTCAAACTGATTTGGAACCAATTTATCCAGAATGTGTGGGGTTCTTTTTGATAGAGAGTAAGAAGTATTATCAGTGAATGGAAGGCTGTGTAAAAGCACACTTGGAGAAGTGTGTTGGCAGCCGAAAACTACTATCCTTTCCAGACCAGAAGCAGGTTTTTCTCTGCACCTGAGTAGGAAGTAAAGGAAGATTTGAGCAAGCAAAACCTTTGAGCACAGATCTTGTTTTGGAATTTGAGGTAAGCATACAGTACATCAGTGCTCTCATTTCTTAGAGGTCTTAAAAGGGCCTCAGGTCTGTACTCTGCTTAGCAATTTGAATGTGCCCCTTGTTCTTACTTTGCTTTTTCAGACATTGCTTAGTACTGGGCCAGCGTCTTCAGTCCCTGCTTAGGGCTCTGGCCTCTCTCATGCATCTGCCCCAGGGAGACAGAATAGACAGGGAGAAAACTCACTCTTGTATTTCAGACTGCTAAAGATTACAATGGGTGGCATTTCTGAAAATAGTCACCTTTTCTGAGATGTCACTTGCCTTGTATTCCAAGTGGAGAAAATGCTATGTTGTGAACAGGCTTTATGGAAGCCCATCACAGTGCAACTGGTAAAATACACAATGGGCCTATCTTCTCTGGAGGGATTCCGGGCCAGGTTGGATGGGTTACTGGCCAGCTTGATCTAGCACATATCAACCCTGCCCACAGCAGAGGGCTGGGGCAAGATAACCTAATGGCTTAGGTCCAACCTAAGCCATTCTATGATTCAGATAGGGATAATTTCAGAGGCAACTCAAGGTTATTTCAGAAAAATTAAAAGCAGAGGTTTGATACTGGGGAGTAGGAATTTCATTAGTGTATTTCTTGCAAGAGGTTACTTGTGCAGTTGTCATGGAACTGGGTGTGTTGGATCTTGTAGGTAGGATATGCTGACTCACAAGATGTGTGAAAGTGTCAGTGTTCATGCTTTTCAGTTGGTCCTGAATCAGCACAGCAGTATGCTGCCAATATCCCTTGAATATTGGAAGATGTAAGTAAGTTCCAGAAGGACTTGTGCATGTCATCTAAAAGGAATGTGTCCTTCCCCATGCACGTGCAATGTCTATAATACAGGTTGACTAGATCAACTTCTGTATATACTCCAGGAATGGCTGACAGCTACAGGAGACAGTTGTGTATATTAGACCTGAAGATCTGGAAAGGCTTTCCAAGAATGCTGTACAGTATTTGGTTCAGTTGTCTGTTGTCATCTTACAGTCTTGCCTGTGTTTTATAACATGTTCTTCAAGCCTGGTGATGGTACATCTATGCCATCAGTAAAGCTTTACAGGTGAACACAAACTAAGGACATAGGGAAGGACAGAGTCTCCATCCAGAGATGTGCAAATTGCACCAACAGTAGCTGCTTTTGATGTTAAACAAGAATAGCAGGAATACTAAAGAGGATTTCAAGGAAAAATTAACTGCTTTGTCCACAGGCTCAGAGCATTAGCATTCTCCTCCCTCTGTTTTTTCTGTAAATTTATTGTCCTGTTTGTATCCACGGCATTCTGACTATGCGTCAGAAGAACAGTGAGCAAGTCTGACTTTTCTGACACATTTGTGTTTTGAGTCTTTCCCTAGCTGCAGAAAGCATTCAGCCAGTTCTAGAACAGAAAACACCTTTGTACGCTTCATTGCTTTTTTTTTCTAGGTACTGCAGTAGAAGTCCATGCCTGAATTGTGGCAGCATCTCCAATGCATGACAGACAGCCTAGGAAGAGCAAGTTCATCTGTGTTAACTGGGAGCTCCCCATGGGCATGCTGGGAGCAGTAGGACTGTCTTCCTTCAGACTATCACAGAAATGCTGGGAATGTACAGAAAACAGCATTCCCATGAACCTGCGTCTACTTCAGAAGGCCCTGAATGTCAGTTTCCCTTGTAACTAAAGAGGCTGTTTTTTTTTTTTTTTTTTTTTTTTTTTTTTGTTGTTGTTGTTGTTGTTCAGACTTGTAGCTTCATCTGAATAGTCACTGCAGTGCATTGGTGGTGAGTCAGGTCTTGTAAAATCCTTCTTCCTTTACCAGGTTGCCTCTGGCGTGTTGTTTGCTGGCGCCAAGTTTCCAGCTGCAAATAATGCAAAAAAGAACAGTGATAATTGCTTTGATAAATACTAGCCTGGATATAGTAGTGTGTATAGCATGAAATGTTCAGAATCTGTCCTGTTCAAGGTGGCTGAGCCGAATAAATCAACCTGTGATCTTCCAGCTCTGTAATGACCCCGCAGCTTAAGATTTGCTATATTTGCTTTTGCTTGAATACTAGAGATAACTCTAGCCAGCATGTAAGAGTTAGTATGCTTATCCATTAGGCTTTACTGATCATGTAGTTTTGACACAAATTCAAGTTTGTTCTCTTGCACCTACATTTGTTTGTGCTGCAGTTGTAGATTCTGCTTGAAGGTTTAACATTGTTCTAGTCATGGCTAGAAGTTGGCACCAAATGGGAATTTAATCCATCATTGGTCCATCTTATATAGTATTGTGGATTCCTCGCTAGGACTTGCATGTGTATTGTTCTGTTGCTAAATGGTGTGACTGCATGCTGGTTGTTCTGGCACAGCAAGATTTGTTTCTGGAAATACAAGGTGGGAAAAAGTGCAGGATAACTTCACTCTTGAAATTTGATGTGTACGTTCTCTCAGCTCTTGTTTTGCAGTGGCATGGGTGAAGTTTGAAGTTCAGTAGCACACAAACAAAACTTCTGACTAGTAACAAGACAGTTTTATTTATGTGTTAGCCCTGTAAAGGACCACACTGGAAATATTAAGAAAACTAACGTTAGATACCTCCTGAGCTTCAGAATCTATTTAAAGCTGTTTCTTTCTTCGTTAGAAATATCCTAACTATCCCATTGTTATTTTGTAGTTGAGAGCAATACAGAAGTAGATTTCTTTTTTTCCACTAGGCCTGATGTGAGTGAGTTGAGGCAGGACAGAAATAATGCTGGGGCTGCTTTGATCTAAGTCTTCACCTCCTCTCTGAGCAAAGCAGCAAATCTCACATATGATGTGAAACTGCATCATTTCAGATTTGTGACCAGTGGCCGCTATGAACACTTTGCACTCTGTGGTGACTGTGAGGACATAAAGCAAGAAATTCTTGAGTTGGGAGGGAATGCAGTATATTGTGTTTGCTATAATTAGCTGCATATCTGGGGGTGGAAACCAGCTGTACATAAAACGAGTAGCATTTCTCTACGTTTAACTCTGTCTCCTTCTCTTAAATTTAAAGCATTCTCCCTGATGTTTAACGTGGTGTTGGCTTGTTGCTCAGGGTAATGCATGCTGGCTTACAAATATGTGAAAATAAAAAGAAAAGTCTCCTTCATACTCTGTGCAGTTGAGTAAATGAAAAATACAAGGTTTGGCCTTTCCCTAAAAAGTAACTCTCCCCCTCCAGCCTTCGCTTGGAATTGGAAAGACAGGTCTTGCTTACTGCCACACCATTAATTGGTTTTATAGGCAAGAGCTTGACACTGGAGTCAGAATTGCAAAGG
This sequence comes from Callipepla californica brunnescens, assembly GCA_023055505.1. NCBI lineage: Eukaryota > Metazoa > Chordata > Aves > Galliformes > Odontophoridae > Callipepla > Callipepla californica. The sequence continues at coordinate 2,142,361 of JALIRH010000023.1, read as the reverse complement.
TACCAATTACTGCGGTAATTTCTGGCTGCTAATGTAGACCAGAGAATGTTAAGATGGTGCACAGAATTCTGTTGTCTTATCTTTGGTAGAAAAATATTCTATGCAAAATGAATTTAAGTGAAGGCTGAGTTTTTGTTTTTTTTTTCTTCAGTTCATAAAATTTTCATCTTCATAGGACTAGATGTAACTTGGAAATGGACTAAATGGTAAAATTTAAATCACAAGTTTTACTTCAGAGATGTTAATTGTTGTGGGTGATTTTTTTGGTGGGGGGTTCTGTCACTTCTCATCAAGATAACTTTTTGACTTTTGAAGTAAAAATGAATTTCTATCCTTATTTCAGCTGACAGTGCTGAAGAAAAATGTCCTACTGGAAGTCCTTTGTATTTGTTTATTTATTGTTAACTGGTGAAGGTTTCTGTTCTCTGAAGTACTTTACGATAATTTTCATATATTCTCTCCTTTTCCAATTACTGTTTTTTCACTATATTATACTGAAATGGTAAGCTAGCTCAAAGTAAAACAAGTTGGTACAGTAAGTAGTAGTACAGCAAGTGGTGAAACAAAAGCAATACTGGAAGGAGAAAGATGCCTCTTCAACTGCAGTATTTGTCTAGCTTGCTGGATAGAATTTTTTTTTTTTTTACCTGCTGGCTTTTCAATTAAACTCGGAAAGTCCATAGTCGCAAAACATAAGTGAAATCTTAAGTAAATGGAATCTGTTGCTGAAATCAGCTGTTAAATTGATAGCTGCAGTTTCTTCTGCATCTTTTTAGTTTTGTTTTTTTGTTTTTTTTTTAGTCCAAAACAGAGGAGATTTTTTTATCTTTAAAAGTAAATGAAGATTGAAAATTCAGACAGTTCTGTCTGATTGTTACAGAGGCTGAACATCTCTCCTTATCAATTTGCTGGCCTTTTTCTATGACTTCACAGCAGTGTCATAAAATAAATCTGCAACAGGAGCTGGTCAGAAACTCAGCTTTTGTGCTCTGTGCATTTTATGTAGATCAGCAGCACAACGCAGAGCTTCTTACTTTCTCTGGTTTCTGGCTATGAAGCGTTCTGGAAAGGTGTCTTTTGAAGGATCTTAAGTTCATATACAAACTCAGCTATTTGTTGGCTTTATGCTTGCTGACGTGATTTGAGGCTGTTCTCTGCAGAAGCAGCCTGCCCTTTCTAGTAGGGGCAGCTAAGCCTCTTCTGGTTTTGGTCTGTGCTGATGTGCTGATTTGTTTCTGTTGTACTTCCACAAAGAGCTAGTAAACGGGTGGTATGTTTATGCTTTCTGTGTGACTGTGATGTGTTACTGTGACTGGATTTCTTGAGCTATATCAAGGTATCCAAAAAGAACATGGAAGAGTTTAAGTTTGGTTTCAGGTTTTTTTTGATTCTGCCTTGCTCAGTGTCATGAGTTGGTGGAATGGAGTTGCGGAGTTCTAACAGCTTGGCATCTTGAAGCAGGATATAGGTATGCAAAACACTTGCTCTTGTAATTAAGAACAAACCAGGCAAGCTGTGGGGAAATAAGGTTTGCCTGTTGGAATTCTGAACTTGTTATGAATTCTGCATTCATTTTCTGTGAAGTAGGTAACTTTGAAAGTTGTGTGAAAAAGCACGGGATATTAGAGCTCTATAGCCGTGGTTCTCTTTCCCGTGGTTTGTCAAACTGTTGCACTTGTCTACAGCTAGCTGCAAGCCAGTTAAGTGTAATGGCAAAGCTGAGCCCTCTTAAGTTTTCCCAATGTCCTGAAGCAGTTATTACCACTGTAAAATGAAAAGAGATGAAGGAGAGAAGGGAAGAAAAATATCTTTCAGATCTACCATTGCTTTTGTGTATCCACTCTGCTCCTTTCCATAGGTTGTACTGCTGAGAAAACTTGGATTTATAGTGGAATAAGTAGATCAACAGACAGCTCATCCTAATCTCTCTTGCATGTCTTTCTTTAAAAGCAGAACATAACGCCCAGAAACACACACAGCTTTCTGTGTACTGGAACTGGAGAAAACATCAGAAAGTGTTGACTCAGTAATATGCAGCAGGATCCTGGCTGGAATGCGTTTTAAAATATGGCATTTTCTGACTTGACCTCAGTGGAAAATACCAGATGTTGCTCTTTGTGATTTGTGGTGCTTCTGTTGCAAGGGGGGAAGAAAACTGATTAATGGTGTTTGCATGACTGTGGTTTGGTTTTCCTAAGAGTAGAGTCTGTTCTTAATGATGCTTTACTGAATGTTAGCCAGATTTATTTGCTGTTGTTCGATATTTGTGCAAGGCCAAATGCTCTTGGATGATAATATGAAAGACTGTTTGCCTTAAGAGTGTTTTGTCAACAGCTACAGACATTCATACAGAGCGTGTCAGGTTCTGTACTGTTGCATGCAAGTATCACCCCAAGGGGTAAAAAGCAATGCTGCATTACTAACAGATTTCTTTGTAAGAAGGCTTTCAACTAAAAATCATCATCTAATCATGGTTTGTCTGAGTAGCCTAGCAACTACAGTGAAGTAGCAAACAACTGCAAGGTGTTGAACCAAGAGTGCCTGGACAGTTCCGTGTAAAACACTTGAGGCTTATAAATGCTGGGGACTGGTTGTGCTTCCCATCTGTCTCTTGCTGACTTGATGAGTGAAAGATTCATAGACCAGGGAGGTCTGTGAAACATTTTTTTTCTTAGTAATTTCAGTGTTCACATCCCTTTCACTTTTCTATACTAGCAAGTCCGCTGTCTTCCACTTCATTCAAGGCCTTGAATTGTCAGAGACAAAAATCTGTGATGGGATATGACAACAATTCTACCTCATGTGGAGGTAGTGTTCTAAGTCAAACTGTCTTCAGAACTGAACAGCAAATCTAGCCCTTCTTTCATTGTGTGCATTAATGATTGTTACTGTATGCACGTGCACGACTATGATAGACATTGAGCTTACTGAATCTACAGTCTTAATATTTTGAGCTGTATCTGATCGCTTGTACTTCCAACAGATGATGCTTCATCTTTTATTACAAGTCCTTGGGTACTGATCAGAACTCTTGAATTGTACTGGTAGCTCAATTTGAATGACAGGGCAAGGACTTGCAGCTAGGATAAGATTCTGCTTGGAAAAGCAAAGTGGGCAAAACAGTAAATAATTTCTGTGCCTAAATCGTGTTTTGCAGTTTTCAGGACTGCAAATAATAACTGGCAAACAATCACTGTGGCTTTTTCTTGCGGTGAATATGAAAAAATAGGCAGTTTAGGAGGTTTTGGATGACTTGAGTACTGATAGTGATTGTTATTGCCAGAATCCTCATCAGAAGGAGAGATTTCTTGGTTTGGATATAACTTCGAAAGCTTTGATTTCTTTTTGTTTTAATGCTTTTTTTTTTTTAATGAAAAATTACTAACAAAGAGGAAATAATTTAGTTGGATGTTAGTGATCTGAGAAGCTTCAGGCTATGTATTTGAGCTTTCAGTTTTGTTGTTTTTTTTAATCATAACTAGCACAATTGTTCACAAGCAAGATATTCTGTTGGAAAAAAAGTGCAGTTCACATTTCAGTGTAGCTTTTGACTGCGTAGCCACCTGTCTTTGGAAGTAATCAACTCCAGGAATTCTTAAGCAGAAAGTCTTTTCCCTTCCCTTCCCAGCGAATGTTGGCAGGTGGCTAAAATAAAATGAGAACATACTTCATCTGTCTGGGAGCAAACCTTGTCTGGCTTTTGTTAAACCAGAGATGTCAGTTGTTTTAGTTAGGTGTATCTACTGCCTCAGTCTGCCATGTCTTTTATTCTTGTGAACAATTTCGTCCTCATTCTGTATCACTGGACATTCAGGTTCGCAAGGAGGTCTCTGTCCACTTCCCAGTGTTCCCTGAGTAAGGCTAAGTTTAAAGTTATTTACATCTAGAGAAGCTATCAGTGAACAAGTTAAGTATTTCATCATGAATTTAACAGAAGGATGGCAGCAGGGAGAGGGAGGGGATTGTCCTGCTCTGCTCTTTGAGGCCTCATCTGGAGCACTGCATCCAGGCCTGTGTCCCCCTGAACAGGAAAGCGGTGGAGCTGTTGGAGTGGAAAGCACTTGCAGCTTAGGAAAGGGAAGGCTGTGGGGAGCCCTGAGAGTGTATGTAAAGGAGCCAACTAAAAAGCCAGAGAAGGACTTTACAAAGTCATGTAGTGATAGGTTACCCAGAGAAGTGGATGCCCCATTTCTGGAAGCATTAAAGGCCAGGTTGGATGGGGGGCCCTGGGCAGCCTAATCTAGTAGGTGGCAACCCCAGCCCCTAGCAGAAAGTTGGCACTGGATGATCTTTAAGGTCCCTTACGGCCCAAGCCATTCTATGATTCCTTGATCCCTTGCAAAATCACCTGGAATGTATAAATGTAGATACAAATTTATATCCACTAAAAAGCGTATTGCTTAGTCTCATTCCATGTTTTGAGTAAACTATCTGCCCATCAGTCTCTCTTTATTGATGAGTTTCAAGAAAATGTCTCAGTTATATGAAAGCATTGAGCTTTATTTATATTGTGAATGGATCTTCCTTCCACTCCACGTTTCTCTCAGGGTGATTTGTGACAGGGGGAAATTGTCTGCGTGAGGACAGAGGGCAGGCAGTCGTGAGCATTGGTTGCAGCCATGAGTATAAGAGATGATCTAAATTCAGGAAACTATAGGCATGTTTGCTGAGACATTCTCTGTCCTGATGCTTGGCTGTATTAGTGTTTTTTAAATAGCCACTGCACTGGTATCAAAATGTCATTCAGTGAATTGATTATGTGCTGATTGTTTTCTGGGGGGGGAGGATACTGTCATTTTTTTCATGAGATAGTGAGAATCCTTGTGCTACTAGGCGTATATGAAAATACCAGTGCTCTGTTCCCAAGAGGGCTTCTGTTGCTACTTGACATAGGAGATATATCCTCTTCTGTGTGGCTCGAAGTTTCTGAGTATGGAATGGCAATCTGAGTTTTGATTTAAGCAGTCTCTGTTTTGCTTTATTGCCACTTGAATTGGCCCATTTCGCTCATGGAACAGTGATCCTTAATTCCCGCAGTTCAGTGCTTCTGATCAGAAAAGGTCAATAAATCCTACAAACACAAATGTAGCGCTGTGATGCATGTGGCTGTAGCAACATCCAGAGCTGACTGTTGACCAAGCACCAGTAAATGAAGAGAAACTTACAGTTTTCTTTTTGTTCCCTCTTCCAAAAAATATAAAAATAACATCCTTTCTCCTCTATAAGGTCTTCCTGAGAAGAGCATATGTAATGAGTAACTGTGTAAGAGATACTTTGATGTAGCTTAGGCAAAGTCTGCAGAATTTGAGTTTTACAGTAAGTAACATTAAATCACTTCTCATTTAAAAGAAAATTTTAGGTTTGGGAGGAGGACTTCACAGAATAAATTCCTGCCTTCAGAGAACTGAAGAAATTAAACTTCTACCACTTTATCTGCTGTAAGAGAAATATGACTCCAAAAGCAGTTTCATGTTCCTTTGGAAACAGTACTGCTGTTCTTCCAGTCCACCAGGATTTAGTCGTCTTATGTGTTTTGTCTTTTAATCAGTATCCCTCTACTACCCTGGATACCCCTCAGAAGAAAACATGTCCTTTGTGCCATCTTTGGCAGGGTATGTTTCTCTGTTTTATTTCAATGCATACCTTCTGTGAAAGATAGGAATCTGTTCTGTTGCTTGTTTATTGATACTTCATCATAAAGAGACTTCTTCCCTACTCCCTTGCTCTGATGGCAGTTAGGCTCTTTATCATAACTGCTGGAATGAGAAGTTGCTTTGTTTTGTGGGATAATGAGTCATACCTGGAGTTCAGTAGGGTTTCCATTACAGTGTAGGCTGTTTCAAGCCATTGCTTTTCACATCAGTAGATTATGCCAATCTTTCAAACCAAGGCTGGACAGTAAAGGTCTGTTGTTCATTCCTGGAAGGTGGCTCACTTCTGAGTCACTTGGCTTGCCTTTAGACAGGAAAAGGAGGAAAGATGTTGCAATATCCAGCTTTTCCTGCAGGGCTTTCTGGAATGGTGATAGTTGGGAGGTGGTTGCTGTAGTCTCAAGTAAAACTACCCTTGTTGTATTGGGATGTTGTTGATGTTCTGTTCTGTCCAGTAGCTGAAGACATCTGGCTGGACCTGGAAGCACATCAGAAAGCAGTTTGCATTCTGGTGTTCTGAGGTGAAATCTGAGCAGAGGTCAGTTTTAACTTACGTTGTGAATAGACTGCTGAGATGATGAGAACTCAACAGCATGAGCTCTGAAATGTTTCCAGATGATCTTATTGAGGTAGGTGTGAAAAGAAACATTTATGGCGAGGCTTGTAAAAAAGAGGCCTGCTGACCTGTTCATGGAGAAGGAAAGGAAACATTCAGTGAGAGCAGACCTTCTCATATCGGGGTGATCTTTGCATTAGATCTGATGCCTCTGGGAAAATGGTGAGTTATTGGTTGATGTGTTGCCTGGTGTAAACATATGCCCAATGCAAACAGCTCTGTAACCTCCAGTGTGGTTGCATGCCAGTCAAGTGGCTTTCCATTGGGAAACTCAAGAGAAGTGTGTGGAGAGAACGTTAAGTTTAGCCCAGTACAGTAAGAACTGTTCCCGTATGATGAAAAGAGAGGGACTTCAGATCAGGCATGGCTTTCTATGTACAGATCTGTCCCTCTGTGTACAGATCTGGCCCTGATGTGACCTTTACCTGCCAGCGACAGTCATACTTGTAGGATAATGTCAGATTAAATGCATCAGATGTTCATCAGTACCCTCAGTGTGAGCCTGACTTCTCAGGTTTCTTTCTGCTCCCATTAATAACTTCAGTTTTTAGTGGTACAAGTGGTACAAGTGGCTACAGACAGGCTTGTTCTTGAGTTATGTACTCAGGTACTATTATTATTTTTAAGTGTGATGATCTTTCACATATTCCAGGCTTGTTGGTAGAAACCAGTGTGGTACAGCAGGTCCTCCAATCCTCCAAACACCGAACAAGTTGATATTATGGAGCTTTTGAGTATAAAAAGTTTGAATCCACATTTTAAAATATGTTCTGTTCCTTACTCCTCTCTGACCATCCTAGCTGAAGACAGGTTAGACTTTTCCCCAACTACTCTAACGTTCCCTTACTTTGTCAGTCATTGTGTTTTTACACTGAAAGAACAAGATGTAAAAATTGGACTCTAATTATTGTTGTTTGCTTTTAATTAAACTTTGACTATTTTGGTGAATAAATGTTTTGGTTTTTTTTTCTGTATGCCTTGAAAACTTGAAGCCAGAAAGATCTGTTATTCCCAGATGTATGCTACAATGCTAAGACCCCTGCCACTGGAGTTACCTAGCAGATTTAAGTGTTGCAAAACTATTAAGCATCACAGCAGTATTACTTCTATGTTGGTTGTGGTTTATGTTGTGTAGTTGGTGGCAAGTTGCTCTCTTCAGGTGTGTGAGCAGGAAGACAAATCTAGGTCACTGAGATTGAAGCTATTTAAATGCTGACATTTGGGAAGAGTGGAGCAGCTATCCAGAAGAGACTTGAGTTCACTGACAGGGAGAGAGAAATATTTAAATATCTTGTATGGAACAGAGCTGTTTACAGAAAGTTCCATACTGCTCCAGCACTGTTTAAATATTTAATTATGTATATTAAGTACATTAACTTAATATACTGCTGTATTTACTTCACATGGCTTTATATCTGATAAAAGTTATGCGCATTCATGAATGACTTTGAAAACTCACTGTGCTTTAATTCAACTGACAGCTGTTGGTTGTGGTACAGAGTATTGCATAGTGATTATTACCTTTGGAATAAGACAATGCTCTGTCCACCAGTCTGATGTGCATGGATCTCAGTACTGTTGAATGGAGATGGGTGTAACTATAAGTGTTGAGTAGAGTCCCGTCAACAGCTTTCTGTCTTTGCCCTGCTCTCAGGCTCATCAAGAACAGAGGATGATGATAGCCCTTGTACTTTGCTTAAAAGTCAGTACCTGTTTAGAAGCTGGCCCTGAGTGTCAGTGCCATTTCCAGTATGTTGCCTTCATTGTCAGGTCTGGCATACTAGGGTAGGACTTCGGTAGAGAACTGAGGAGCCATTTGGACTGTTATTTTAAATGCTGCATCAGTCTTAAAATCTTTAGCTGAAGTGGAGAAGGATCTGTTTTATTGTAGTTACAGCTGATATTTGCAGATCAGTGCACTGGAATCTGACATACTAGTGAGGCAGACCAGCCTTATTGTACTGCAATTGGACAGTCTACAAGTTAATGTGTCTATATGTAATTATGCTGTCTGTTTCTTAAAAAACATGAAGGAATTACTTTTTGTTACCAGAAAGATAAGAAACCTTACATCTGTGTTATCTCAGATGCTGTGAAGTCCTTGTGTATAAAAAAAAAAAAAAAAAGAGAACTGTAGGGTAGAAAAAATTGGGAGACTCATCTGGTATACTGCTTTGCCTCTTTCAGGCTAGAACTAGGTTTAGTCAATATGAGAATTTTGTCGAAAGCCTAGAGTTCTGTGTGCTAATGCCGTTTCTGTCCTCTTTTTAAATAGCCCTAATAGTCTGCAGGGATGTTACTGTATCTTACTGATCGGGAGCCTTCCTTTTGGCATATTGGATGTAGGCAGTCAAGATGTTTCTACTTCAGTGCAGGAACGTGATGTTTCTACTTCAGTGCAGGAACGTGATGTTTTTCTGCCATCTCGTTTTAGCCTGCACAACAGTTTTTAGCTCATTGCCTTTTGCCACACAAGAAAACAAAATTTTTTTCCCAAATGCTTTATTTCATGGAACCTTCTCCTTACTCAGCTGTTGCAGAAGGCCTCCTATGCTTTGCTTTTGTGTTTCATCCTGATAAACGTTACGAAGTGGTGAAATGGTATATCAGGTTGCTTTGTGTTTACTACTGCCTAATGACACAGGCATGCTTCATTTGGGTAAATAATTGTGTTGTTATTGTCAGAAATTCTTATTTTAAGACTGACTGCTTCAGAATTCTCTCTCCTCTTATTAGTAGGCACTTTCGTTTGAGATGCAAGAAGTAGCCATTGGCTTCTGTATACTGTAGGAGAATCTGTCAGTTCTGTTGCATCCCCTTGGACAGTGACCTTAGATTCTCACCTACTGGATTTTGTAAACAAGTAGTACCGCCTTCAGCATTCACTTTTGTTGTCTGTATAGATATTTTCTTGATAGTGTATCCCAATTCTTTCCAAATTCACCTCAGGGATACCACACATCAGTGAGTAATGCTTTTGATTTAAGATTTTAGGTTTACAGTTGCTGCTGGAAAGGTTACCATGAGGCTATCTGTAAGTCTGGAGGAGCTCAGGGTCTACTCTGAATGTGCATTTTTGCTGAAAATGCTCACCAGCTGGAAAGAAGAATGTCTTAATTCAGTCATGTATCACAGAATCTTCTGCTCCCAGGCATCTCTGTTTCTGTATTTTGTTGGTCAGGTTCTCTGGTTTACAAAGGAGTCCAGACTCCTGGGGCCTAATTGTGTTACTACTGATAGTTTAAGAGAGTAACAATTACTGGGATGTCTTCCAGTCTGCTACCAAAATTAGCTCTTTCAAAACTTCAGTTGTTTTTCTTATACTGACTTTATTAATAAAGAACATGATTCTGTAAAATGTACTTTTCTGTATCAGCTGTAATAATTCAAATAATTAATAAATCAGAATTTCAAGATACTAAAATGTGAACTAAGAACAGCTTGTACAAATCTTCACTGTATTTTTTTAAAGTGTTTTTTTGTTGCTCTTGCTTTTTGACCTTTTAAAGGCCCCAAATCAGTGTGCTAACACTGTTTTGGACTCCCTGGTCACTCCTGTGATTATTTTGGTACCTAGAGCTGTCACTGATAGAGATTGTTAATTCTTGAATAGTCAAGTCTGCGCTGAGCTATCAGTGTCTTACTTCTGCTTGTGTTACGGTATCAACTTTACTGCCTGTTATTGAAAGCAACAGTTTTTTTATGTAACTTTAAGTAGAATTACTTCATAAATATAATTCCCATCTACTATGTAAAAGATGGACCTTCAGACAAATCTATAGGAAGCAGTGGAAAGTGTGTATCTATATATACACATGTATATATTCTTCCATTTCTTTTCCCTCCTGAGATTAGTCTTTCTTAAGGAAAATTTTCTGCTTTACGATAAAAAAAAAAAAAGTTTTTTTCATTGTAGTTCCTGACTATAAGGAATGAAATAGTAGTCTGTGGCTTTCTGTTAAGAGATTATCTTTTCTGTGTAGACTGATGCTCTAATTCCGTGAGTAAACAAAAAATGTTGATCATGGGCTTCTGTTTTCACATAACATTATATGCTAGTAGTCGTTGGTGTCTTTGGCACTTTAAGTGAATATGAATTATATGACTTGGTGGAATTCTGGTTTCTGTTCACAGTGATGGTAGTGGATGGCTTCATGGTACTGGAAGACAGACAGACGTGTAACATTAGTGACTTAGAAGCACTATGATATTTATTTGTCTTTCATCCAGGAGAATTCAGGAGAGTATCAACCATGTGTTCTTTCTAATGCAGCATTCCTTTTTTCAGTGCAGCATTTTAGAAAGATAGTTGAAACAAGTTTCTTTTCAAATAATGTACCCTTTGGAATACCCTTCTCCAGATTTTCCCTGTATTGGAATATGTTAATGTAGTTTTCATTTGTAACTCAGAATCATCTTAATCTGTCCTGTTTGTATTTTCATCATTGGCTGTGGTATAGATTTCATCAGATTTTTAATATATTTATAATACACAACGCTTTTTTTTTTTTTCCCCAAGTGAAAAGGGTGTTTTCTTACAGACATTTCACAGCATTTTTTAAATAGTCTGGAACAATTATTCTGTTGTCTTAGTGACTGATGAATTGATGAAGTGAGGAGGACTGCTCTAAGGCTTTGCATCATTTATACATTAAAAAGTTCTCTCTGATTTTGCCTGAGTCATTCTTTTCTGCTCTAGAAGAGTCAGTAGAACAGGTTGCCTACAATTATGTCTAGTCAAGTCTCTTGTATCTCCATTGTAGGTATCTCTGCAGCCTCTTCAGACCACCTGTTTCATGTTTGACAGTAAAAAAAAATAAATAATCTTTTGTATAGAAGAAATTTAATGTGTTTTGCTATATACTTTCTCCCTCTTGCCTTGTCACATGGCTCTGCCAAGAGCTTTTCTGTCTTCTCTCTGTGCCTTGAGGTATTTATATACCTGAAGATCCTTTCTAATAGATCCTTTCTTACCTTTTCAGGATGAACAGTCTCATGTCTCACAGCCTTTTCTTGTTGATGTGCTCCAGTTCCATCATCATCATCTTTCTTGCCAGATATTGAACTCTCTGCAGTATGTCTGTCTTTCGTACACCAGATGGCCTGGAAGTGGACATAGTTCTCTAGCTATGGCCTTGCTAGCACTTAGTAGAGAGAAGATATCTCCCCCTCGTGCCTACTGGCAGTACTTTGCCTAATGCAGCCAAGGACATATAGCCACTGCTTATCCTTATCTGCCAAGCTACTCATCTTACTATGAAAGGCTATCAACCTGTTTAAGCAGCTTTCTTTTTGTAAATCCATGCTGAGTACTTGGAGTCACCTTTCACTTGTCTGAAAATGGCTTCCAAGATTTATTGCTATAACACCTTTCCTAGAACTGAGTTGGGACCGATTGGCCTACCATGTCTTCCTTCTTGTAGATTGGAGTTGCCATTTGCTTTCTTTCAGTTTCTTTCTTCAGCATCTCAAGTCTACCACAGTCACTCAGCAGACAGTAGAGACTGGTCTCACCGTGATATCAGTCAGCACTTCTAGTATAACGTATGACCTCCCATAGATCTATTCACATCCAGTTTGTTTAAATACTTATGCTCTGATTCTGATGGTTGTCCACCAGGATGGTGCCGTGGTCCATCCTTTCCCTCTGTTCTCAGGGGTCTGAGATTCTTGGGCCTGGGGTCTTACCAGTAAAGACTGAGGAGAAGTCTTTGTCTTGTTTCTCTAGGGCCCCTGCCATGTTTAGATGTGGCCCATGTCTTTCCTAGCCTTCCTATTGGTGTTGATTTACTTTTTTGACCTCACAGGAGTAAATTCCAAGTAACCTTTGGCATTTCTAACTTTGTTTTGGTACATTTAGGCACTGTGTCTATATTCCTTCTGAGTCACCTGATCTTCCTTGCACCTCTTGTACACTTCACGAGTAGTTTGACTTGCTCATATAAAATTCACTTTAATGGTTTAATGTAATGATGTTCCTGAAGACATGTATTGAAGACATGCATTTTCTAGACAAAACAGAAGAAAACCTGTATTCAGGAAGGAATTAAACTTGTTGCCAAAGCTTGAAAACCTTCTTTTATGTTGTTTCTACACAGGGCTGATAGGAGATCTTCTGAAATGCCCCCTACAGTAGACAGAGTGACTGTGGCTTTGTAATCTCCCACAGACAGATAAACTGGAATCATAGTGCAGTGTTCCTTTCTGTGTAGCTTATCATGCTTTTTTTTTTTTTTTTTAACAAAGTCTACATTAACTTAAAGGAATACATACTGTTTGAGAACTGTAGCTGGCAGTTTCCCTAGTGGTCCTGATCTTCATCAGTGATCTAGATGAAGATGAGGAAAAACTTCTTTACTGGGAAGGTGACACAACAGTGGAAAAAAGTTGCTCAGAGAGGCTGTGGAGTCTCCTTCTCTGGGAGATATTAAAAACTCTGCTGGATGCTTTGCTGTGTGACCTAGGGAATCTGAGCAGAGGGTTGGACTCGGTGATCTCCAGAGGTCCCTTCCAGCCCCCATGTTTCTGTGATTTTATTCCTAAACACAATGTAAACTGAGATCTATTTATCACTGCTTCCATTTCATATTCTTACTGTAGTACCAGTTCATTTTTTTTTCTGATATTTTGCATTCCCTAGACATTTTTTATCAGCATAATGAACTATACTTCGGAATTCATGTTGGTTGGTCTTTGTATCTGAATTATCTCGTCTTGAAGACTTAACCAGATATACAAATTTTAATGCTCTTGAGGATTTACGTTCAGTTGCTTGTAAATGTACCTTACACAGACTGACAGGTATGGTGTGTTTTCTGTAATCTGGCTCTGTCTGTGCTGGGGTGTGTTGGTAGAAGCATAACACTGTCCATACTATGGTCATTAGCTAGAGCAAGTTTTTGCTTCCAGACTGTTAACCAAATGTAGCAGTGGAATTTAGAAGTCTTGTAGCAGCTTGCAGTCTGTGTAATTAAGTAAAAATTAAGAAGTACATGGAAGTTGAATGCTCTAAAATTAACAATGATGATAAGGTATTATGGGTAGTGACACTGATGCAATTGTCTTTCTTGACAACAGAGTTTCAGAAGCAGGAAGGCATGAAGACCCATCAGAAAAACATGCAGCTCTATGACACACCCTATGAACCAGAAGGCAGTGGTGTGGAATCTGATTCCGAAAGCGTGGTGAGTCAACGTTTACGAGAAAGCAAATTGCCACAGGATGATGACAGGCCTGCGGATGAGTATGATCAGCCGTGGGAGTGGAATAAAGTCACCATCCCAGCTCTGGCAGGTAGGATTCTTAGATTCTGACCAGAAAATTCTTTCTTACAGCATTTGTTCTTCCTTTTGGGAGGGTTAGAATATTTTTGTACTTTTAGGGTCAGAGGGAGGGGAGAAATCTCTGAAAAACAAATATGCGTAGTCTGAAATCTTCAGAAATGTGCAATGTTGCACTTTTTTTTTGGTGCTTCACCTATTGTCAACTGTGTGAACACTTAGTTAATGTTAATAAACATCTTGTTTCTCCCACCTCTCAATCCTACCCATATTGTAATGAATGTCATGCAGATAATATTTACTGTTGAATTAATCTATGATGAGAGAGTGGCTTTGCAAGGTCCTTACATTATGGGCCAGTTTTTAAAGGGGTGGGACAAAAAGCTGTGTAATGTACCTGCAATAACGTGCTTCTCCTCACAGGTGTTTTTTGATTGCTGTTATTTTCAATCTAATAGCAAGCATTCCTATGGATCTGAATTGCAGAACTTCTTAGTCACAGATCTTGCAGAAAATGACTTGCTCTCCCTGCAAATGTCTGTGTTTCTTGTTGGTTACGTCCTTCTTTTTCTCTTCTGTTCCTTTGTGGAAATAGCTGAAGCAGCTTCATTCACTGATGTGATTCTAAAGGCCAAAAGCTTTTTCACTGGTAGAATCTCTATGCTTGTAGTAAGGATGGGGTGCAGTAGATGTCATCTGCCTTGAGTTTAGCCTCCAACACACTGTACTATGGCATTCTTGTTACCTAGTTTGAAATGCTATACCCTAGGTAGGTAGACTACAAGATGAGAGGAAACACTTCCAGGCTATTGGCTACCAAAGGGTAATGCTTAGTGATTTATACTCTTTTTGGACTCTGCATAAATGTGATTTCACAGGGGACCAGTTCTGGAATCATTCCTGTTCAATGTCTTTGTCAGTAATCTTGTCAAGGGGAGGGAATGCATGTTATCAAGTTTGGAACTACATCAAATGTGGGAAGTTCTGAGGGAATAGAACAGGCTGAAGAAATGGGCTGACAGAAAGGTTGTGAAATCCAACCAGAACAAACTTAAAAGGCAACTTAAAAGTTCAATAAGGCAAGAGTCTGGCTTGATACGCAGAAGAAATTTTTTCCCCCTTTGAGGACTGCCAAGCATTGGAGCTGATTGCCTAAGGAGATTTTGCAATCTTCATCTTCAGATATTTTTTATCCTGTATGAATGGATGGCTGAATAAAGTTCTGAATTACCTGATCTGATCACATACTACAGCGTGCCTTGACCAAGTTGGACTAAGCACCTCCCAAGGTCTCTTAATACTTTCTACTTCCATAATTCTGCAATTCGGTGTACCATAATATTGCCATGCTCCATAAATAGGGAATGACTTGTCTCCACAGCTCTATGGGGCTACTGTTATATACAGCCTGTTGTGATACTGCCCTTGTTGGGTGTTTCTGACCTGACTGCCTGATAGGTAGGTAGAGGTGAAGGATACAAATGCATTTCTTTTGTAGCACAGTGTAATAAAGCAGTGGAGGTGCATTGTGAGAGTGATTCTACCCCTCTGCTTCGTTTATTTGTATATCTTTATTTTGCAGTTGGTGTTAGATTTTTTCCAAACCAAGCTAATGTCTGTACAGTCTATCCTGACAAGAGGAGCTAGAAGCAAGTGACCTAGATGAACCTGAAGCAGCTGCTTAAAAATTAGCCTTTTGCTGGAGTTCTATAGAAGAAAAAAGGAGGGCAGAGAAAACTGATTTCTGCTTTCTAGCAGTGTGTTTCGCTTTGGCACATCAGGTGTAAATAACCTTGTGGGATTCCAAACTCAGTCACTTACCTTAAGTATATGCTAATAGTTGTTCAGAACCTGGATGTAATTCACCATCCAGTTCTTCTGCATGCTGTGCAGTACAGTCTCTCTCTCTCTCTACACAGCATGAGCTCTAACTCAGAAGATTAACCTGTTTATGTGACTTTGAGTAGAATGCACAGCTCTGGTCCCGAGTCCTGCTGTGTTGGCAGCGGGCTTCAGTTCAGACTTGTCCAAGCTGACTCATCCCCTTTGTTAGGCCAATTAGAATGTTTGCAAGAATTGTGCTTGGAGACTTGTCTGGCTGTGAGATCCTGGCTACAATTTGCGATCTGTGGTGTGTCGGGATAGCTTGGTTAGGTTGACCATGTTCTAAGGAGATACATATCACTGGGTTTCCAGTGCCACAATAGCCATTTTGCAGATGCTAAAAGTCAGTCTAGCATACGTGTATAAATTCTTCTTTTTTGGTTTTGGGCTGTGGGGCCCTTTTTCTGGTCTGCAGTGACAACAGATTGCTGTTGAAGAGTTCCTGCAAATAAACTGAACAGTTACTTTTGGCTGAATGCATTATCTGAGAGATGTCCAGGTTTTTGCCATTTTGTCTAGTATTTGGCTGGAGGCATAGTCAGTCATTCTTACCACTTGGGACAAGAGCTACTTTTGAGCAAAGAATATTTTATTTGAATAAAGCTCTTGGACTTTGATTTTTTGTTGTTGTTGTTGGAGAGAAACAAATGCTTGTGTATGTGACACAAATCCTTAAATGTAGAATTCTTTGCATCCATCTAACTCTGCAGCTTCTTTTTGCAACATAGTGTAGAATAGTTTTTGCCTTGTGAGGTGAGCTTTTGGTCATGTAGTATTTTTGATAATTTTCCAGTGACTAAGAGTAATGTCACTCAGTGATCTTCCAGCACTAAGATAGTAATTGTGTGTACCCAGAGGTCATTTTTCTTTCAATGTATGTACAATAGCTAAGACAGAAACTTCATTGTTTAGCAACACTGAGATACAACCTAAATATTTACTGTTCAACTCTGTGGGGCCAGGGCACATCTGTCTGCAGTGAGATCACACTTCATAGATTTCTCAATTAGTAGTGGGCACAGAAGGGAGATTGCTGGTTTCAGAAGTTATTGTACCCAGTGTCATGAAATCTCAGGCTTTACTCTTCATGTGTGGTGCATATCGTAAGAAAATGTTGAGTTTTAATTAAATCTAGAAAATAAATGTATTAGTTTCTATTGCATTTCTTATTTTTCAGTACTTGGCATTTGTGAAGTCATTGAGTCCTCTAATCATTTTCATGACCACCTTTTTTGATCTTTAATATTAGAGTGAATTCTGAAATAGTCTCTTTTGAGTGTTGATTTTAAAAAAGAACTTAGCATCGTCAATTCTTTCTTCATCATGTACTTCCTAATTTGTATATACGTGAATGTAAATTAACATGACACAATCTATCCAATATTACTATGTTTTCTGATTTGCCTGTGAATAAATATTCTTCTAAGGCATTAGGTAGTAAACTTTGATGAGAGCATACTAAATTAAAACATTGCTTTACAAAATTAACAGATTAAGAAGAAATTTAATTAAGAACTGTTATGATATGGTTGGATTCCTTATGGGCTCACGTCAACATGCAGAGTTCTGTTTTACAGTGGTAGGGAAATACGCTTTTAGATGAATAAGATTTCTGCAATGGGGTGTGTCGTTCATTATACCTCACTGTGTCTTAGGTACGTGGCTATTTGTTACAAAGCAGTATTTTAGGACTGTCTGCAGGCTGCTGTATAACCTGTTCTTTCTATACTTAACTCTAATTCCTTGGATTTATAAATATTTAAAATAAGGGAAGAAGAGATTCAACTCCTAAGATTAAAACAATGAAATGTTTGCACTGGAGAATTAGTGACCCTATGATGAGGTGTGTGATTTGCTTTTCTGACTTTTCTGCATACCGTGGTTCTGTAATATAGCTAGCTAAACAGGCTGGATGGGTTTTGCTCAATTCTGAACTCAGGTGGATTTCTCTGAATAGCACAACGTTGGCCTAAGTGGTAGTAGAAATTCTTGCAAGGAGCAAGTCCCACTTCACAGACCCACAACTACCTGGAGCTGTGGAAGTTCTGAACCTGCAGGCACCTCCTGCTAAACCTTTCAGCGATGAGAATTTCATCTGCAGGGAACAGCACGCGTTTGTGATGTGAAGAGCACACACAATGAGCTTTATGCAGCAAACATTTTTAATTTGTTAGGTGATGGATCTAGGAAAGAAGCCAAAATGGCAAGAAACACTAGAATTACCATGAAGTCAACTACTCATGCAAGCCTTTTTAGGAAGATGTTCCTATATCTGGCATGACTTCAAGATTTATTGCTGAAGCATGGAGAGAAACTGTATGTCTCCAGCCTGGAGTCTGAGATGTGCCAAACTGAAGGTGTGCACAGGCTGTGATGGCTGAGCAGCAGGAGCAGGCCTGCAGCGTGGCTCTTCAGCACCAGCTGGGCCTGGTGTGGCTGAGGCCTGGGGAGACAGCCAGCGTTCAGCCTTCCTCAGTGCTGCAGCTGTTACTTGTAGTGCTGAAATTAGTGGCTGCATGGAATGGAGTGCAGCATTTTGGCTGTCTGCAGCTTGAGTTCTTTCACGAACAGGTTTGGTTTTGTTTCATTGGAGGCAGTACAGAACAGAAAGTAGGGAAGAAATAATGGCTTGAGCTGAAATGTGTTTTTAAAGGTGTTTATGAGATGCGGGGCAGGTCTTGTTGGACCTCCCGTTGAGCTAGGCAAACTGGTTTGCCCAGAAGAGCTGAGCCTGGCAAAATAACAGGAACAAAGTACCTTTCTGGTATGTAATTCTGCCTGAAAAAGGAGATAGCAAAACCAGAGAGTTGGTTTGGGAACTTCAAACTCACACTGATTCCTGCTCGGATGTGAGAGAAAACAGGCCATTCCATGGAGGCACATGGGGAGAACAGACCTCTGGGAAAAGGAAGTGCACTCAAGGTCTGTAGAGCCCATCTTAGGATCACTTACTAAGATAAGTAACCCTCTGATGTGCAGCAGGCCTTCCGATAGTAATTTTCACCACTTAGCACTGATCACAGAGCCCTTGAGGGAGGATCTTCAAATTCCAATCTTAGCCGCATGTGCTGGATGCAATTGCTAGTGTCAAGGATCCTGGTAAAGGCAAGGCAACCCTGGCACGCCAGCCTTGGAGGGATGAGCCACCAGCTACAGAGAGAAGAAGGGAGTCCACAAGAACAGTGAAGAAAGGTTGGGAATGCATTCAGTTCCATAACTAATGGCCACATAAACACAGATATTATGGCAATAAGAAACTTTCCACTCCTAGTTGCATGGAATTTAACTTCTGTATCTTCACAGATACACTGCAGCTTTGCTGGTGAGTGGATTTATAGTGCCCTAAAAATTCATCCTGATAAGAGCGTCACATGGGTTGTTGCCTGACTGGGTTATCACACTTGCCAGTTTTGTCTGCCTGGATATCCCTTTAGACAGCTTCTTCCTGCCAGTTTAGTTCAGAAAAAAAGAAATAGGGCAGGAGTCCAGAGACATGTCTGAGCTTTTCAGACAAAAACATTAAAAACATTTGAAATGTAACTTTTTCTGTGCCATTTTTGCCAAACAAATCCCATTTTTAACCATCATAACTTTTTAAAGATTTTGCTGCTACTTTTAAGAGCTAAGGTTTCATTTCGTTTTATGAACTAACTTCTGATGTTGGGAAGATGCTGGTCAATCAGTAGTTGATAACATTAAGATGACCTACATTCACAGAGTTCCCAAATTACACTGTCTGGGTGTTTCTTGAAGCTGAAACAGCAGTGCTGTTTGTGTGTCACTTGCAAGTACACGCATGCAGTATTTTTTGTTAAATTTGAATATACATTTCAAAATGTAACCATATTTTGCCATGTACTGTTTCATATTCTGAGCTACACATCTGTCCAATTTTGATAATATTTAGTAACTAATTTTTCAAAGAGGCACAATTTAGCAGTGTTCTAAGACATGTGGAAAGCATATAGAAATAACCAAAGCAAAACGTTCCAAAAGGTTTTCCATGTCCAACACATTTGCATTCTGTGTGCATTGTATTATTGAAAATTACAGCTTTTTCCTGTTGCCCAATTGCTTTAAGGCAGTAATTATTACCAGACGTATGCCTAACTGTGTGTTACAAGCTGAGATCTGAATGCACATGATCTGCAACATGCTGCGGTAGTGATTCTTTGTAATTGTCTTTTCAACATTTTCATTTTCTCTAATGCTGCTGTTGAAATTCATACAAAACCTGGCTGTTCTACATGCACTGTCATATTTGCCTGCTGATACAGTGAGGTTTGTTCAACCTGTTCCCCACTATGTGATTTTTGAAAACAATAATCCATCTAAGGTTGGTTACTGTACAATTAAGAAGCAAACCTCAGAAGACAGTGAGTGTCTACAAAGTGTAGATAGCTCCTTTCACTGCTTTTGTCAGTATTTGATCCCTCAGTCCTTTGAAGTTAAAGATATGTTGAATCTCTTAAGTGTGTTTTTTGTAGGAACCTGTGCTTCATTAAATAACCATATTGCTTTTCTTTGTATAATACAGTTTGTGAGAGAAATGTAAGAAATGCAATTTTTCCTTTCATCACTTTATACTCTAGTCTTTCAATACTAAAACCTTGTGGCAGTGTTGTAAAAGAAAACATTTTTAATTGATTGTAGATGGGTGTCACCTGTCTGAACTGTGTGGGTGATTCCATATGAGCTGGGGCAAGCTGAGTTTGTGATGTTTTGGCTTGCCTATTCTGTAGCAGTTGAGTGAAAGCCTGTGCTAATTACTGCAAAGAGTACTCCATTATAATCTACTGGGAAAGACAACACCAATGTTAACATAAGCACTGGTAATTTTATCAGGGTTTAGAAGTGTGTGCATTTTGTTACTGGAAAGGCAAGAGTTTTAGGACTGTATTTTGTGTTGTTAGAAACATTTCTGGATGATAAATATAACTTTGTCTACAAACTTTTAATGTTAATGGATGCATGCTTATTCTCCTTTTGAATTGTTTAACTTCTCTAAATGCTACAGCCATGCTGTTCCTTGTTAAACTTGCCTGGAGAAGTAACTTTTTTATATCTTGCAGCCCAGTTTAATGGAAGTGAGAAACGACAAGTATCTCCTTCCTCGAGTGACCAGCGCAGGCAATTAAGAGCACCCGGAAGAGGCTTTAAACCAATCAAACACGGCAGTCCAGAGTTTTGTGGGATTCTAGGAGAAAGAATAGATCCAACTGTTCCACTGGAAAAGCAGATGTAAGTAGCACCAATAATTGCACTTTAGCTCTTTGCTTTCTTGCTTACAGGAGCAGCAGATGTCCTAGATTCACTGTCCAGCTCTGCTTCTTCTGCATCCCCTCTGTTAGTGCATTCAGAAAACTGTTCTTGTCAATTCTGCAAAGTGTAAATTTATTTCTGTGGGAAATAATATAAAGTTAAATAGGAACTTCTCATTTCAGGAACAGCAAATCTCCTTTTGTAAGTTATATGCAGTTATTCTACTTAAAACCATACTTACTTTGTTGCATTAAGAAAAGCAGGTGTATTTCATGTACATACAAATTGTGCTTTGAAGCTGTGTAAATTCTGAGTTTATATTGCTGCATATCGTGTTTCTAGTATCTCAGGAAATGCCTTGCTTTTGGCTGTAATACTGCTGTAGGGAGAATTTTGGTGAGACAAGTAACAAAACTTAAATAAAAGAGCCTATTTCTGCTCTGTTGTGTCAGATCTGAGGGTGGTATTTAGAAGCAGTATTGTCAGCTCCAAGTTCAGGTTCTGGGATAATTCTGTGGAATTAATCTGTTGTTTGCAAACATGGCCTCTGTCCTGTGTCATTACTGTTCCTCAAACTGTTCAGACAGACTGACAGGTGTGGAGGAATGACCCAAAAGTATAGCCCCATGAAAGAGGCCGGAAACTCCTGATTCATGAAGAAATAAAAAATCTTCTGTGGAGCAATTTACACAGATTACACTGATATTTGTGAGCAATAAGTTTTCCTACAGGTTCAGAGAGTGAAGTCAGAGATTTATGTTTATAATCCCTTAAGAGAGTCCCGTTCTAGACACGGAATTTATTTTCAAATGAAAGGGAGGTCATGGCTTAGCATAGATGTGAATATGCTCTGTGTCTGAATACTTCATACCTGAGTGGCAGTGATCTTGGTAAGATGCAAGTCTGAGTCCTTTTTGTACTTCCAGTTCTTCAAATGGAGATAATCTCCTCTGTCAGTTGAATCTGAGAGATGGTGATTCCAACAGTTCCTTTTCCTTTGATGTACTATTTTTACATGCATTACTTACATCAATATTTGGAGCCTGAAGCTTGAAACAGAGATATTACAATCCATGTGGTATCATTTTCCACCTAGTCAACCTCAGCCTTTGAGGCACCTGCTTGTTGATAGAGGGTAGACTTACCTGGAACAGGTGAAATAGTAGTTGCTATTGTGAGATCACTTACTTACAGTACAGAAAAAGTACTAATGGCTACAAATTTGGCTGTAAAACTTGGTCCTCGTACTTGAATTGTTCCAGTCCATAGTAAAAAAAAAAAAAAAAAAAAAAAAAAATGCTCAACACATTATGGAAGGTTGAGCATCTATCATTTAACTTCATGATCCTAAGTAGATTGAGACAGATTTACACAATATAGCTGCAGTTTACAGCTGTAGTCTGCAGAGTTAGTTTTATTCCTTTAATCATTTAAGTGTTAGTCATGCAGAATTGTTTTTGATTCTTTGTTTTGCAGGAGAAAAACTGAAATGAATGTCGAGTTGATAATAATGGGTCCAAAAATTGAAAAGATTGGATCTATTGTACTTTAGATTAGTTGTAATAATTCGAAGTGCTCAATTTTTACTGTTGTGAAACTTCTTAAAAGCACTATTCCATCTTTTCTCTAAGAATTGATTTTTTTTTTAAATTGTAGAGAAAAGCACGAGATCTGGAGGCATTAAAGCATGCAAATTAATAAGAGAATGTTTAGTGTAATTTGGGAGTTTCCTAAACTGGCGGGAAGTCCAAGATGTAAAGAAGTGACTTTCAGTTTCTTGTGACTGAGGAGGCCATAACCATAAATAGCTACTTACAGACACAGAGAAACTGAATGAACTTGTTCAGCTTCCTCATAGTAACAGTGGAAAAGGAAAGTGTGCATTCCGTGCATTCTGTTGAAAGTGAATCCCTCCCTTCTGTGCACACGCAGTCTGACTTCCTGTTTTGCCCTAACCAATTCAGGAGCAGAATTGGATTGTGCATTTTGTGAACTGTAATAACTGATCACACCTACTGCATGACTGATGCATCTGTCTTCTCTGCAGTGGAACTGTGGCCATATAGTGACTGTAAGGTGGTCATTTATGAATTAAAGCAAATCAGGGAAGAACATCTATAAACTACAGTCAGGATGCTTTCAGTTTGTCTTAGAAAGTGTGTGATTGTGTTTGAATTCTGCTTCCAAGTTTGTACTGTATGCTGCTGTTTTCCAGGCTTCAGGCTGTCCTGTGCTTTTGCATTGGTGTGTTTTACAAGTTATTTTACAGTTTTGTAATCACATAATTCACATCTGAATCTTTGAACTTTCTGTACAAATGTCTGTATGTTGACATCTGAAAAATAGACACACCCAGGGCAAACAGCCACAATATAGTTGAAACTGCAGTTTAGGCAGGAACTTTAAACTTATTATAGCACTATGCTTATCTTTAGCTAGCTGGAACAGGTGCAAGCCAAATGTCCCATTTACATGGGCATGTGATTCACAAGCAATTACACTTCTCAGCACTGCTGTTGACTCTCAGCTGTAGCCAGAACAGCTTCCAGACATCATTTCTGAATCAGATGTTCTCCCATCAGCAGCTGACTTCAAATTTTGCTGTATTTTTTTTCTGACTGTTATGAACATCAGGTTGTTTCTGGTTTTGGTTTTGGTGTTTTTTTTTTTTTTTTTTTTTTTTCCTGAAATCAACTCTGTGCTTGTTCTCTATGAACCTCTCTGCCAAGTGGGAATCAGGCAGCCGAAAGAATGCATCAGATACTTCCCTCTGAATATCAGACTCCAGGTACCTCCCTGATTTGGGCTAGCTATCATTTTATTTTGGCTGTATTTGGTCCGTTAGGAGAAAAGAAAGAAATACAATTCTTAAATAATGGAAATGTTTTTTATGCTCTCTCAAATACATTTTCTGATTGACAATATTAGTATTCTTCCTTACATTCAGAAGACAATGTGGTCTTTAAACTGCTTCTTGAAAAGTTTTCTTCAGCAGTGAATAACAGATGAAGTGCCTGAAAACAGAAACATCACAAATGACACTGAAACAGAGATGTGATGGAGCTTCTAGTGTATCCCTTTCTAGTCTGTCTTGTATATGCTGCAGTATAACCTTACTTCTAGCTTTCGTTGCAGACTGTATTTGTAGCCAGACACATGATGAATTTTTCTTTTGAACACCAATTTCCATTTAGCACATTCATAAGATTTGATGGTGGAACTGACATTGGCTCAGCATAGCTAAAAGTGTGGTTTCTGACAAAAGAACCCCTGTTTGTTTACTTACATTTTAATTGGAGCATCTCTCAGAGTAAGATAAACAGGGAAATAAATGTAGAACAAAGAGAAGGAAACTCTTGCACAAGGCCGGTCTTGTTCCTGGTAGTGACGAGGGAAGAGCATTCCAGATGCATGCATTATCCTGCTCAGGCAGGTGGGGAGGTGTTGTACTGTAGTGCTTCAGAGTGCATCCAGTACTTGCAGGAAGGGGGAGATCTCCCTCAGAGATGCAGTCAACCCTATGGAGGGCCAGGTTTGTTATCTCACTGAAGAACATTTTGGGAAGGATCAAAGCACTTACCACTGGATTGCAAATTTTTACTTGCCAATTCAGAGCAGCAGGTACTGAGGAGATTGTTTGCAGTGGCCAGTTTACTGAAGGATCCACCTCTCCTCTCCCCATTCACTTTCTTTCCTATATAGAAGACTACACCTATTCCACTATTGCTCAAAATTGGGATAAGTACACCAATTCTAGCACATGCTGTCCTGATCTGACTTTTTTTCTTCAGCTGAAACAAACTGCCAAACTGCAAGCCTTCACAGGTGGTAATGTTAATTTTAGATAAAGCAAGCATGGTATTTTTTTATCTGCAGTGTATTAGGTCTTAAAGATATCCATACGATGCTAACTGCTATCCATACCTTATAAAGTAGTAAGGTACTATAAGTTGGGAGACTTTATTAATCTCTCTGATTTTTCCTAGATGGTATCATGGAGCAATCAGTCGGACCGATGCAGAAAACCTTTTACGTTTATGTAAAGAGTGTAGCTACCTTGTAAGAAACAGTCAAACAAGCAAGCACGACTATTCTCTTTCACTGAAGTAAGTACTTATGATTAAAACATAGTAAATATTTAAAATCCTGAACTTCTCTGGTACAAGAAGGGAAAATTATTCAGTCTGTTACTGCACTAATTCAGCTCCAGATGGCACCTGGAGAGTTTGAGACTGTCAGCCTACATGATGTACAGTGACAGTTGCTGAATTAAGACCTTGTAGTTCGGGTATGGTAAGAGGTTTTTAGTCTTCCTTTGGTACCCATTTAACTAAATAAACTTGGATTTTTTTTCTGGTTCTGATTTGAAATGCTTTGCTTCTTCTGCTTCAGGTTGAATAAATATTTGAAGAAGAACAAAGTTACCCCTTTTGTAAAAGGCACCTGATTTATGCATGGAAGGAAGGCATTTTGTTGCAGAGCTCAACAGTATTGGTTCACTTATTGGAAGTAATGAGCCCAGGTCAAGGGAAAGATCTACAGAATTAGGAAATAAATATTTTTCTAATTCCAGTACTGGTTTTTGCATTACCTGCCTTGGCTGGGCAGAGTACATTACAGATCATTACTTCAACATATGCTCATTTCCGTATCTTGCAGATGAAGTTCTCACAGTCCCAGGTTTTCCATGCAGGAGAACAGGAAGGCCTCTGACCCTTCTTATTAGCTGTACAGAGACAAAGAAAATTGTCTACTTGCTTTTCTTCATCCAAGATAGGCTCTGACATGGAACTGATTTACTTGATGGTAAAGCTTTCAGATACAGTACTGAGTTTTGTATGTCCTTAGGTTAATTAGAAATAAAGGGTGGTATCTGTTCTGCCCCCACTTTACCAGGATGGTCTGAGCAGTAGATATCAAATTGGTTTTCTGTCTTTATTTTAGACTTAGTAGGAGTGCATGTGTTAACCTAGTTTTTAGATTCTGTTCACATGTTTTGTAGGATTCATTAAAACCTCAACTCCTTTGTTATAGTTGTGACCTCTGTACAGTAGAGATCTGCCTTGAGCTAGGAAAGACCTGTTTGAGAGATCTAGTTCAGTTCCTGTTGTCGCTTTTGTCTTCTGATCTTTGCATTCTCTGATGCATTTTTTTCTCCAGCTACTTTCAGGAACGGCTTGATAGCATATGCTTCAGATATATGTAGGGCTTAACAACTCAAATTCTGTATGTCTTAAAATACAACTTTTATTATCGAAGCATGCCATAGTGTTTCAGTTAATTCTTACCTTTCAACAAAGACTTGATATTTAACAAGAAGTAAGCTCTAAGAAAAAAAAGATAACAGTTAAATTCTTGTGAATCTGCTGCAGTGTTTAGTTATCCTTACTTCACCTGGTGTTCTTTGTTTTTCTTCGTATTTCAGAAATTTTTACACCTGAATGCTGATCCCTAATGGTCTTGTAGTGTGTTGCATTTCAGAATCTTCTAAACTAGATTTTTCTTGTGACACTTAGCTTAAGTTTCCTCAGCATTTGGTTTATGAATTTCTGACGTCCTCAAACCTGTGCTTTCTGGAGTATAAGACAAGTTTTCAATACGTTTCAGCTCTTCTTCTGTGCATTTGTCAAAACCACTACCAAGGATCCCCTGTTGATGTAACTGTGTACCACTTCCCTGTGGTGATGATTATTCTCCCATAGCCCCTCTAGAGCTTACATCATTCTCTCAAGCCCCTGGTATTTCACTTAGAATTCATGTGCTATCCGTTAACCGGTCATCAGTATTTTTTTTTTCTAGGAACTTTTGTGATGTCCTACAAATGCCACCATTGTTTTCTCTCAAAATATCTAGTTAAATAAAAAATCTTGCCATTTAACCATGTATTAGTTATCATGCAAACCTCCTTCCTCTTCTAGCAACCTGCTTCTGTTTTGCTTTCCATCTCGCTGGAAACTACTCACAAAGTTAATATTTGATACTGGTGTTTCCAAACACCTGATTCCTACTCACTGCTATAGAGTTCTCCTTCATTCAGTACTCTCCATGTGTAATTCATTGTACTTTTTGAGTTCTTTTCCAAAGAGGATTATTTAAAATAAATAAATAAATAAAAATTCAGCTTGTGGAGGTTAAAGCTTCTGAGAGTTTTGGTAATGGAAGAGTTCTTGATCATTAAGTTCATAAAGTGGCATTCTCAGTTTTCAGATTTAATTAAAATCTTTGTGAGGAGGTGTTTCAACCATTCAGGCTGGTGTGTGACTATGTTTAGATATAGGAAATGGGCCTTTCAAAGTACCAAGCACATGCTGCTTTGTGGGGCCCTGATTCCTTTGCTCAGAGGTAACTAATTAGTATATGATGAGGTTATTTTGCACCGAGTATCCTGAAATAGAGCCAGGAATCTCTTCATTCATTTAATTCCCATGAGATCTTATATATACTCACTGGCAGGTCTTATGGGATCTCCTGCTTCCTTCATTAAAATGTAAAATGCAGTGTATGTACTCGTTTCTAAACTATGCTATTTTTCACCTGAATTTCCTCTGAATTTGACACTAGCTATATGTTTCCTTTACAGTATGTGTTGTTATCTCTGTGGGGAGCTTTACTCTCATACTCCTTTTACATTCTGGTGTGTGGGGTTTTTTGTTGTTTTTTTTTTGTTTGTTTGTTTGTTTGTTTTTGTTTTTGTTTGCATTGCTCTGTATTTCCCTACCAATCACAATTCTGGGCATTACTGCAGGTACTGTTTTTCTGGATATCCCTCCAATTGATAGAACGAAATCCTTTGAGTATTAAATGAAGTGACATCATGTACTGTTGGTGTTCCTGATGCCACAATGGAAGCAACAGCTTAAGGAGTCCTGTGTCTCACCTTGTGGGACGTTAAGAGAAATCTCAAGCCTCTGTCCTTACACAGTGTTGTTGACTTAAGCAATAGGCTAAGAAGTTTTCCAGTAGGGCTGCCAGTGTTCAGATGGTTTTGCATTCTTCCCAGTGCTCCAGTTTTCAATGGGGTTTATGAGACAATCTGTTGCACCTCCCATTTTCACCAGAACAGATGTGTGGTTTGTATGGAAGTGCTCAGAAGAAGATGCATGGTGTAATTGGTAGGATTAACCACGGGCACAATGGCACTAAGCCATCATCTTCTCAGACTGTACTGGGGAAGTATATAACCTAGTTTATACTAGGTAAAATTACTTCTCTTTGAAGAAAAGAGCCTCTGGAACATTCCAGTGCAAACTGAAGTTGCTGGATGATATTACTGGCAGGCAGGCAGTTGATTTTCATCGTCATCAATAGGATGTGAGACTGGCTTTTACATCAGAAGGAAAAAAAAAGATGAAGGAGCTGCAGGAATTTGGCTGGTGGTGTGATAATGGGTGGAGTTGTGTTTAGGTGCTTCGTAACAGTGTCTTCTGTAATGTAATCCCCAACTTTGTTGTAATGTACTTCTTCTGCACAGAACAGGACTTCTGTTGCTGTACTAATCCACTGCCCTCCTCACTGCATGAGGCTTCATCAAGACTGGGAGGAGAGGGTTTGCTCACTTTTCATGTAGCAGACAGTCCTGGTGGTGTTCGAGGTCTTGTGTGGGAGACCTGTACGACAGGATTTGGACACTGCTGCTAAATGTACATAGTAAAATGAAGTTTACAACAGTTTCAGTGTCAAACTTCTGTCTTATTTTATGATGTATTAATGATGAAGTGTAAGGGTGTCTAGCAGTCTGATAGTACACTGTGAAGATATATGGTAGTTCCGATGCAAACAAGTAAAACTGTAGCACAAAAATAACACTTTCCAGCCGTGTGCAGTTTGCTCTCATTATAAATTTGCAGTCATGTCATTGTTTCATTTACCTACAATAATTGCATTAAGATGTGGTTCTTGAATTGTATCTCTGGAGTTGGCAGATGCCATGGTAGAAAAAATAAGCTGCACTCTGTAAGTAGTTCTGTGCAGGTTGGACTCCACTTCTGCTTAAAAACATGCTCTGCATACTTCCTTGTGTCTTCCTCTGGTATGTCTGCGTGGTGTCCTTGTTTTGTATAAAGGATAAGGCTGGTGTTTCCAGGGAATGATCTACCAGGAAGCATTCAGCGACATAAACTCAAGCGTATCCTAATGTGAAAGAACTGTCTATGAAGGTGACTGCAGTTTTAACTATTTCCTGTCATGATTTCAGTAAATTGACTGCTATGGAAATTGAACATACGTATAGGAGGTAGTATTAAGATATAGGCAGTGTCCTTATGACCCACAGTCTGGTGATTCAGCTCTGGTCATCATGTCTTGTGGGAGAGGCTGCCAGGTTTTTGATGTCCGTTTCTCAGAGGCTTTTTGAACAGAAGTGTGTAGTTTTCCTGCTTCCCAAAAACTATGTCATTGTCATGCCTGTAGTATAGTTATAGTAACTATACTTCCTATTTATTTAGTTAGTTCTATACTTTTAGTTAGTTCTATTAGGTTCTATTTAGTTAGTTAGTTTTCTGTGTAAGATGCTTGCTGGATAATGTTCTGCTCCACACCTTGCTTTTTATTCTTTCTTCTTGTCAGAGCATTTTCTATACCTTGAAAATTAAGAGGTGTCCTGATTGTCAGCCCTATAGTATTATGTTTTGCAGGAATGGCTGAGTTTTTTATTTCAGGCTGTAGAGGAGATATCATTTTTTTTCCTGGCATACAAAGAGAGGAGTTTCCTTTACTGCAGTATGTCATTGCCCGCATCAGAATTTACTTGGAAAAGTCACTGGAGACAAACTCCTTGGAAATACTTTATAAAGCTTTGGGAATATTCCATGAAGTTTGATGACAGCTTTATCTTTATTCATTTTGTTTCAGTATCACCTTGTTCCTGAGAGAGAAAGAAATAGAAGTTACATTTATGTTTGCCCAAGTTGATGGTGTTAAGTAACTGCACTATGTTCAACTAGAACTGATATCCAATAAGAGAATAATCTTGCTGGTAAACTTAAAAAGCAGCATTTGTGTGGTGTTGTCATGGCTGCAGAGAAGAAGCATGTGAATGTATCCTGTTCCAGATATATCAGTGCTGGAATAGGAAACTGCACTAAATAATAGCTGTAAACGGAGTGAGAGCTCAGTGTGTTATTGCCATTGTCAGCTAAACACTTCTCTAATAATTCAGTTGTAATTTGATTGAAATTACTGCTGTCTGACTGGCATTGAGTGCTAAAACAGTACATTTTAGAAAGCAAATATTGTCTTCTCCTTTTAGAAACACTAAAGACCTTTCTTCCAGTAGTAGCAAACTGTAGCGTGGTATTGTCATAAGTTGACTGAGGCTTGTGTGGAGCATCAGTATCCTTTTCACAGGCCAGATATGTAAAACACGTAATTGTTAATTTTGTTCTTGTGACATCTTAGTGTTGCTTTAACTATAAGAAATTTGAGGAAAGAATTACTGCTCTGAGGAGCACTTAGCTACCCATAGTCTGCATCCTCCCATTGGGGGTGTTGCATTCAGGATCCTGGCTGAGGTTTTTCTCACTTAACATAGGCTTAGCTAGTACAAGTACAACAGACCCAACAGACCCGAGTAGCTGTGGTTAACAAAAGTAGTGGAATGCGGCAGCAGGCACATTGCTTCAGAGACTTCTGGAGATCTTCTTGATGGGTATGGTGTGTGGACACTGACAGCTCAGAGGTGATGATCTCCCCAGAATCAGGAACAGAAGCAAGGTGATATGCTTTGGACTGTCCATGATCCACTGCAATATGAAAGGGTAGTTAGTCTCCAACTGGCCCTTAGAGCAAATGAAAGTCAACATGCTTGATAGCTTATGCTGGGAAGAGGTGAGAGGCAGGCAGGATGTCTGTTTACCCACAGGAGTGACTCCATGAAATGAAGGAGTACGTATATTGAAGTATCCATGAGGGAGAAATAGTATCTGTAGGGAAAATTTATACAAATGCACACACGTGCGTGAGAAAACTCACAGTTCACCCATGTTCTGTGTGAAGCACTTGGCTATTTAATGCCAACTCCTGTCAAATCCTCTAATTTGTGTTGAGAGAAAGCTCTTCTGTGAATGGGGATTATTTTTAGGTTTATATATATGGAGGTTAACTGTAAAAACAAGAAGCTCCAACGTTAAGCTTATGGAACTGTGCTACTAGTGTTTTCCTTCAAGATGTGTGGAAATCGTTAGCATATTATGGGACAGGTAACAAAACGGTCCTTGTGTAATAAAATCAGTCACATTACAAAGTAGAAAGATGGAGATTTAGTTTAGTTTTGAGAACAAAAGTCACGCTATGGAAAAAGAAGTTTTCTGACTGCCAGCTACAGGTGGACAAAATTAGAGAACTTGAAACAGACGTTTCTACACTACAGTTCCAAGCTTATTTTAAAGTGGTAGAGGAGAGAAGAAGGAGGAGTACTCTAGGTGAGGCCTCACCAGCCAAGAGCAGAGGAGCAGGATCACCTCCCTTACCCTGCTGACCACGCTGTTTTTGATTCAGCCTGGGATGCAATTGGCTTTCTGGGTTGTGAGGGCACATCACTGGCATAGGTCTAGCAGCCATCCATCAGTATTCCCAGGTCCTTTTCAGCAGGGCTGCCTGTGTCTCTCTGAATGGCATCCCCTCTGAGGTGTGTCCACTACCTTGCTGAGGGTACACTGCATCCCACTGTGATGAGGATGTTAAATGGTACTTGTCCCAGTGCTGACCCCTGAGGGGCTGTTCCTTGTGTTCTCTGTGTTCCTTTGGGGTTATAGGTACTTGGCCCTCTCATACTCCCTCACTCATTCCTTAAACCCAGATTTAAATGCATAAGGCTCAGTGAAAACTTGAAATCTGTACTCATGATAACTGTGTCACTGCTGCCAATGAAATGTCCAGTTGCAAGCTTCTTCATTTAAGGACTGCTTTTTACTAGCAAGTAGGGTGGTGGAATAAGTGGAGGGAGAGGGGTGGGAGAAAAGGGAGGTATCATGCTTGTGTTTCAGGTGTTTAGCCATGAATTCAGTGCATGTCAGGCTCTTGTAGATGTAGATGCTCTGTGGAATTTAACAGTAGAAAGTCTCAATTTGTATACTGCCTTAAGTTTCAGTCTAGCTCGGTGAAATTCAGCCACCTGCTGGGCTGTCACAGCTAAAGCAGAAGCAAAAGGACAAAAGAGGGGCTCCATTTATGGAACACTGTACTAGTGAGGTTGTATCTGGTGGGACGCCTATAAAAAAAGAGAAGTCAAAACTGGAGCAGGTCCAGAGGCAGGGCCACTGGAAGGGTTGGTAGATGTGACCTCGTGTCACTGAGTCTGGCCACTCTGCACTAGAGAAAGTGAGGTGGTGAAAGTTGGAATGCCTTACCAGGGAAGTTACTGAGAACAGGGCTGTTTGTTGGACAGCGAGTCACAAGCTGCAGCAAGGAGTTGTCATTGGACACAAGAACTTCCCTGTGAGAACAGTGCAGCCCTGGGTCCGGGCTTGGATAGGTCAGGAGATGTTTGTCCTCACAGGTGTTCTGAAACTGCAGGTACAAAGCACTCAGCATCCTGGTGGGCAGGTCCTCCTGGGGACATGGAGTTGGACTGGGTGGAAACAGACATCTGGTGGTGTATAGATGTACTTTAAGCCCTAGCTGGAATAGAATTGAAGTTACAACAATTAACAGCTATCATAATTCTTAATTAAAATGGTTAACACATTTAGCAGTCATCTTTTAATGATGTTATAGAGGTGAAAAAAAAAAAAAAATTTCCTAGGATTTGAGCATTGATTTACCTTAGGAAGTAAAGGTTAAAAGTTTGACACTGAGTGACATGTGCTGACAGAGATGAAAGGTAACTACTTTCTCTAACAGTGGTAGAGGAAAGATCCTGTATGGGTTGGTTTACCTAGAGCCTTTGTAACTGTGCATTTTTACAGACTTCCACATAGCTGTTTAGAATGCATGAAAAACAGCTGGCAGAATTAGATGGCTGACCTCTGTCCAAATACTATGAGTAAGAATGTAGGAAAAGGGAAATCCAGTGATGTAAAAGTAGTCAAAGTATGCTTGTCTGATGGGTGGTGAAGGCTCATTTGCTCTGGAATGAATTGGTGGGTGATTTCAAAATTAATAGTACTGCTGACTATGTTTATTCACTGTAATAAAGATTCCCAGCTTGACGTCCTGAAGAGAACAACGTGTGGTTTTGATCCTCCTGAAATGTACTCTAATATTTAAATTAATCTCAAAACACTAAGTGCGATTTCCTCTAGCACTGTTTATTTGCTGGCTTTGAGACTGTTGTGGCCATAACAAATACACAGTTCTCAGCTCTGCACGAAGTCTATCAGATGCTCTGCCACAGTTCAAGTGATTTTTGAGTTGCTTGGTTTTTTGGCAGTTTTATGAGGTTCCTAGTGCTGTTGTTTAACTCGTTCAGTCAGAGTTCACTTTGGCCAAGGCCCTCTGCAGTGCTGTGCACTGTGCTTGCACTTCATTTCCTGACTTACTTTTCAATTTGGGGAAATGTGACTACTTTTAAGTTTTAGATTAAGATTATTTCAGAACTCAGTGAATGTGCATAGTGTAAGAAAGAACAGGAATGGTCTTTACTTTCTCTTTTGTCAGATGATTTCTGTGCAATTGTTGCCTGGGAGAGAAAAGAGCTGAATTCAGTCTCTTTGTCACCCATGGAGGATGTTGTTTACTAGAACTCTGATCCTGTCAGCTTACAAATAGACTTGTGGTTTTCCTCAAATGACAGAGGAGAGTGAAAGCAGAGTTTTCTGTCATGTATGGAAATGTAGGATTGATCTGTAGAGGAGGTCCTGTTTTCCAAGACTGAGAACATAAGCTCTGGGGTGGATTCTGTTTTTTTTCTTTTGTATTAATTCTGGGCTCAATATGTTTTCGTTAATTTAAAACATGTAGCATCGTTTTCACAAGTAGTAGTTGTGAAATAAGAAAATCCAAATTCTTTTCATTCTTTATAGCTTAAAGAGGTAAAGGGCTATGTTCATAGCTCTCAAAATTAAAAAAAAAAAACAAAAAAAAACAAAGAAAGACCCATGGCTGTTGGACACAGAATGTCAGTGCTGTGTGTTCTGTGTTTGAAAAAACAGAGCTGAGCCAGAAGAACTATAGACAGGTGAGAAATTTGATCATCTCCAGTAAAGAACTTTTTTAATGGATCACTCGTATGGGGAAAAAAAAAAAGCAGGTTTGTTTTTTGTTTATTTCAGAGGAGACTTGAATTCATTTCTTTGTTGCTGTAAGTTGCCATGAAACATTGTTAGTTTTGTTCAAAGTGGCAGCATGAAACAGCACATGTTTCCAGTATTGCTAGAATGCTTTTTCTGATTGTGCTGCAATGCTGTTGCTTTTTTTTCTTTGCCTAAGTGGCATTTCATTGTGGATTCCTTGATGCAGAAAATCTGTTCTGACAGGACGGCACTTTCTATAGCAAAACCAACATTCAGAAGGCTTGACCAATTTTCCTGATTGTGAATATGAATAATGTTTCAGAGCTGTTAACATTTTCTGGGAAAAAAAATGCTAGGTTTAGTGCCTAATTAATATTTCCGAGACGCTCTTTTGCTAGAGTTGAGGCATAAGATCAAACAAAGCACGATCTGATGAGCTGTCTGCACAATCCCTTTTCCCATCCTCACTGGATTTTGAAAACTGAAGGAAATTGTGTGGGAAAGCTCTAATTCAAAGTCGCTTGGTTTTATGGTTAAGTTGCAACAACAAGGTGTGATTATTAGTCATGTATCATATACTGTGTCTTTATAAAAACCTGCCCTTGAGAGTCTAAAGCAGTTTGGTGCAGGGATCAGTATCTAGGAGTTCTCCAGTTCTGCATTCGAAACTTATGGGAATGGTTGAAATAAGGTAGGAATTAGTATTTTCTGTAGTGTCACTCTCTTGACACTGTCTTTGTTTTATCACCCTCAGCTGAACAAAAACCCAGGAGAAACTTCAAGAAATCATAGCAACATTTGGAAGTCACAGAGTAACCATTTCGTTACATGACTTAAAGAATTTTTCTTGCAAAGTGATTATGTCAGATCTACTTAAGACTCTGGGTTTCATCAATGTTCACGTATTCAATTTGGGATTGTCTTTTTGGTTCTTTTTCTTGGATGTCAGACCTGGAAGACCAGGAAGGTTCTAATAGCTATTGTTGCTGGAACAATTGAGTAATCCAGAATCCAAAAACATGACAATACATTATCAAGGGCATGTTTTGCTTGTGCTTGTAAAATTCAAGTGGATGCAAATGACACTGCAGAAAACTAAGCAGAAACTGATTTACGGCCACTTCAATCGTAGGGCTTTTCCCTCACCTGTACCTTACATTTCAGTAATGTCTGTGCTTACTAAGATCAAGGCATAAATTGAAAGGGTTTGGAGGAGAAGATAATGAAGGAGTATTACTTTAAAGATTCTTTCTGAACAATATTCCTGTAATTTTAGTCACCGGTCTAGCAGAAGTAGTGTTGTAAAACAAGTGTAGACATATTCTGTCTATGCCAGTTACTAATGGACCCTAATTTTCTTTGAGTTGAGGCATGTCAGAAGAGGGGAGCCTGTAAGGCAGACTTCAGGAGCAAATGGGGAAGGGTTTACAGCACAGGATCTCTAATAGTAGTGTAAATGGTTTGAAATCCTTGGCACTTGGAAGAGCTTAATTCAAGGTCATGGTTCCAGCATGCTAACTAAACATGGAATTGAGTGGCTCAGCTGGAAAGAATCTACTGAGATCTTTGAATCCACCTGCCTCACCACTTCCTTCCAAGTGTATTTGTTCTTCATTCTAGAAGATTGGAAATGTCTGTCTCAGTATTTCTGGCTGCAGCTAGTGATGTCTCAGTTGGTTTACTTGGAACAAGGAAAGCAGATAACAGATTCACAATGTAACTTTAAACTTAAAAGAAGGCAAGAAGGGAGGAAGGTAGCGAAAGCACAAAATTCAGCTTCTAGTAATCTTTGCTTTCATCTGCTGGTAATCTTGAAATAATGCTCAGCTTAGAAGAGTTCTGGACATCCAAAAAAAGCAGCTCACTCTATCATTAGCAGTGTGCTGATGACAGTTGCATACAAACACGAGCAGTCAGCAGAATCAGTTCATTGTCTGAACGCTGATCTTTTCTCTTAGTCCTTTCTCTTTTGTAAGCATACCTTCTTGACATTGCAAAGCTTTGAGATCAGTTTCATGTGGCTGCTAGTTGCCACTTCTGTTCCATGTCACCCATAGAGAAGAACTTCAGAAATCTACTTCTGGGGGCTTTCCATTAAGGTGGGGTTTTAGTGAGTAAAAAACGTCCTACTCTTTTGGTAGAACTCAAAAGTGTAGAAATACCAGGGACGAAATAGAATGGAAGTGAGAAGGCTTTTTGATTTTTTTTTGTTTCTTTTCTGGGGGTGGGAACTATTTATTTCACAAGAAACTACAATAAAATCTACTTCCGTTTCAAACCTATTAAGGGAAAACCTGCAGAGGGGAAACTCTAGGTTTTGACCTGTCTAAACACCAGAGAATTCTTTGTGTCTTCACTTCAGCAGAGGGAGGAGGGGGGACCGGTATGCAAGTGGCAGATCCAACTTTTCAACAGTTAGAATGTTAGGTTTCCTACCAGTTTTCTGTATCTTTAAAAGAAAACTAGTGTTTAGTGAGACCTGTTAGAGAGCTTACTGAATAATTAGAGGAGATAGCTAAAAATAAAAATAACTGAAGATAACAGTGAACAGAGATTTTCATCTCTGTATGACCAGCTGAAAGTTGAATCATCTGGGAAGTTCCACAAAGATCCTCTATAGCAATTGGTTTTAATAGAAGAGCCTTAGACAAATAAAAACCCTGGGTGTGTTAGCCTCATGGAATTTATCTTTCAGTGGCTAAGTGAGGCCATTGTCAAAGAGGGCTGTGACAATGAAATGGTGATATAAGTGATGATCCAGTGACTGCAGGGAAAGGTCCTTCAGTCATCAACTTAATCCTTCTAACCCCCACAAGTCATTTTGCTTCATTACTGATTTTTAACAATTGCAGGTCTGCGTATCTCAAAAATTATAGTGCAGTCTGATTGAAAAGGGAGGGTGTGTGCTGGGATACCGATGAGTTAGGGTAGAAGACTCAGAGAACAGTGACGTATTTCTGATCCTATAAATATGAATTGCATGCAGCTTACGTTAGGGGGACTGCTGTTTCTGTAGGAAGAAAGCGGTCCCTCTACCTCCAGTCATACCACTTTTGTATGAAAGGTTTCTCAGTCATCCTACTATGAAAATAATTGATTTAGGGTGAGTGTGGCTAGTATTTTTCATGAAAAATTCATTGAGCAATTACTAGAAAAAGTAAGAGCTGTAGAGGTGCATATTAGCTGCAGGCAGTGTGTACCAGCAGCTGCAAAAATTACATCATGTATTATTAAATATCTTGCTTTTTAGGAGTGAATTGGTTTTGTTACTAGGGTCAATTTCATTAGCAGTATTTCATAGCCCTTTTGATCAAAAAATGCTTTTTGTTATGGTAATGAATGATATCCAGCATTGGCTTGTATTACATGTTTCCTTTTAAACAGTGCATACACTAATGAGGCGCATTAGTGCTGGGGAGTTCTCTGTGATTGCCGTTTGCTCTGCAAACACGTCTTACCAAAAAAAGAGAAATTGACAAGAAAATTATTCTTTGGATGAGAACACTGGAGCTTCCGGTGCAGCATCGTGGAGCTGTGGTGAAATAACAACATAACTATTAGTTCATGCCATACCTCAGCTGCTTTGCAGTGAAGGGGAAGGCCAGCAGCACAAATCTTCCCTTGTTTGTAAGCAAATGGTCTGAAGCTCTGACCATTGCACCAGAACGCTGCTCAAGTCAATTCAGGTCATGCATCTTTGCAGACTCCTTGTAGAACTGCCTGTGGTGGTAGAATTTTACCCAGTGCATTGATAGTTAACTACTGTAATGTTTAAGCACAAGCATTTGGTTAGTTTGCCTTAAGAATGTAAAATAAATAAATAAATAAAATTTTGTCAACAAAGTCACATACTAACTCGTGCCTGCAGAAAGGCTGCAGGCTAACAGCCAGAGCTGAGCACAATGCAGATGAAATTTTTTAAGCCATTAATCTCTGTGAAGGGCTGATCTGAGTATTTTCCACCAGCTGAGGGCAGCAGGTCTGCCTGCATAAGGCCACATTCCTGGCAACTGGTCTAGGGTAGGAAATGTGTGTCCTGCACAGAGGTCTCCCCAGGGTGAGATCTGTCTCATCTGAGTGAGGCCCGCAGCCTGCACCTTTTGTCCAGAAATGATGGGTGGTTTCATGAAAAGTGCTCACAGCAGGTTGGGAGGGAAGGGGAAAGAAGCTGTCCTCTTGCATCCCTCTGGCTCCAGGACAAAACATCCTTGAGTTGCCTTTGTGCTGGACTGCTTCTGGAGGTTTGCAGCTAATAGTCACTATGTGTTGGAGTAGTTTGGGCCTGTTGCTTAGAAAATGTCTTGTTCTCCCACATTCCTCTGCACTGTGAATTGAGTCTGTTGTGGTGCTGTCCTTTTCCCCATACAAATTCATGAGCTAATACTTTGCTTTTCTTGCAGGAGCAGTCAAGGTTTTATGCACATGAAACTGACAAAAACCAAAGAAAAATACATCCTGGGTCAGAATAGTCCTCCCTTCGACAGTGTTCCTGAAGTCATCCATTACTACACCACAAAAAAGCTTCCTATCAAAGGAGCAGAACACTTGTCACTGCTCTACCCTGTGGCTGTGCGGACCCTCTAATATCCTAATCTCACCCCTTCCTGTGGATGGGAGGTGAGAGGTAAGCTGGGTTGCACTACACCCATTGTCGGAGTCCAGCGCTCGAGTCTATAATGCAGAGTGACTGCCTTTAGACTGGGGGATGTGGGCAGTCTACAGAATTGTGTATGGGACTTTGTGTATGGTAATCTTATGCTGCAGCATGCCCCTAAAACTGTGCTTTTGTGTAAGAGAAAGAAATCTTACCTTAGTTCAGAGAGAACAGATAGCATTAGCAGAGCTTCTCTTGAATGCAGATACTTCCCAACAAAATGTTCTTTCTCTGTGGTTTAAACTGAATCAACAAGTTCTCCTCAACAGTAAAGCACCAGCAACATTTATTCTCTTGCTACCCTTAGAAGCTTTCCCACGTGAAGAAGTAAACTGCCCATGAGACAGCAGGCAAATCCTTACAGCTCAGTGCAGTCACTTAGCTTGGTGCGTTTTGTTTCCTTAATGCCCAGAGTTTAAACCCCGCTGTTTCTTGGGGTAGTCAAATATGGAAACCCTATTAGGCACAGCGATCTTAATGAGTAGTTTTGCGAGAGCACGTCATGGTCAATTATTTATTAATAAGGGGATATAATTAAAAAGTAGTCTATTATATATTTTTATCCTTTTTTTTTTTTTTTTTTTTTGGTACAATAATAAATCTATAAGGGTTACTGTCTTCATTTGCAAGTTTCATTCCTAGATGCAGGTGGTTAATGTTGTTTGGGGAAGTTGCACCCTGATGTTTTAAGTAGTTGAGAATGAGTCATTTTAATATGTGGGTTAGTATTTATGCATGAGGGTGGTCAAAGGCTTTTATAAGGCTTTTGTAGGCAAAATCTTCACTTGCTTATTTCATCTGGAACAAACAGTTGTCACACTGAGGTAGCACACTTAGAAGCATGCGTTACACTGCTGTTACACAAGCTGGCTTTCACAGTTGTGCGAATGAGAGCAGTGGTATGTAGTAGAGCAGGAATTCAGTTTTCCAGTGTACAAGACATTCTTAAAACGTGGTCCCTCAACACACGCCTTCTGGCCAGTGTTCCATTTTCCCCGTGAGCAGAAGTCCCTTTGCTGTATTTCGTACACTGCCAGGAAAAAGCACTGCAGAAGCTGCTCTCTACCTCAGTCCTGCCAACTCAGTGCCCATCCACTTGAACGATATTTGGTACATGCTCTGTGTGCTCGTTGAATGCGATAAGTGAAATACTATAATTGTGCAGAAATTGGAACTGGGGATTCAATAGCCCGGTAGTCCTCACTTTGTGCCATCTCCCACCTATATCTAGAGTGTTGTGCATTAACCTATCAGCTGTTTTAGTAGCAAACTGGTTTCATGCAGTTTAGGTATTTTACAGACTGCAAAAGGACTGTGAAATTGTGTGTTATTTAATTCAGCTTTTCTTTCCTTTCTTCTCTTTTATGTATGTGTAGAAGTGCAAATCTGAAAAATGTAATGAAATAATCACTTACTGCCTGTAAAAGTTGTGCTTCACTGTATTGTCTAATCTGATAAGAACCTGAAGGAAGTCACATACAGTGTCATCAGTGGTGAATGTTCTGCTGCCTGTCTTTTAAGCCTGCCTTGTTCTGTTTATGACATCCAACACAGTCTGAGCAGGAGTGGATCACGTGTACATGAGGAGCCCAGTGTCACTGGGTGTATTTACAGCAGTGGGTCAAGCTGTCCCTGTCTCAGATGGAATTCGAAGGCAGAGGTTCTTAACTCGTTTTCTGAGAGAAGGGTTGTACAATGACGTTTACAAAGAGACAACATTCCTCTCCAAGGAACAACCGCTCTGGTTTTTCTGTTCTCACCTGTGTGCACTTTGCATTTCCCTAATGTTCATTCTCCTCATAAAATCACCCAATTGGCAAGAGCATAAAAGCACTTTAACATTAGCATGTTGTTGCTGGTGCAGGACTACATGAAGGCAGATCTCTCACAGATGAGGAATCAGATTGCATCTGCTGCTGTCTATATTTTTATGTTTTATTTTTTGCCTGTGTTGCTCTGACAGTGCCCTCATGCAACCTGGGAGAAAGGGATGTATTATTGCCTTTTTCTCATGGTGAAGTGTGATTTTTTTTCAGAATCTGCCATCGTTGCCGTCCTACGACTGTTCTTCTTTTGTTGTGGTAAAGTAAGCCCCTATACTCTCCAACAGTAATTAGCAGCAGAAAACAAAATAATTGTAAGCCAACACCTGGCCATTTCTTACCCACACTTTCTTTGGTTCACAGAGAGGACTGTTGTACTGATCTTTCCTTGACACAGGCTGATCAAAAGTCAGTTGAAGCCAGCAGTGCCACTTTATTGCCGTCTGCAGGTTTGGGGTTGGGATCCCAAGCCTGACACAAATCAGGTCAATATGCATCATACTGATATGTATACAGTTTATTACAGCTTCAAGGATCAGACCATGATTCAGCAAAAGGAAATCATCTCAGAAAATGTTGGTTGTCAGTGGGTAGGTTTTTTAAATCATTTTTTAAAAGAACTTTTAGAAAGAAAATACTCAGTAATTGCAGAATAAATAAAACCAGGATTTTGTTTGCACTGTAATGTTGTCCCTGTTTATTTAAGTGATTGTATGATATTTTTTCCAGTGAAGGAATATTCTTCCCAGACTTTTTGATGTACATTGAAAATGCAGTGTGTTGCAGTGTGTAGTATTGCATATAGGTGGAAGATCTCATAGTGATCGTGCCTATATAGCACATTAAAAGTTTATTTTAAAAAAATTATAAACATCTCCAATTTCTTCCTGTAATTGTCAGTGTGTACTCGAATTGTCTTGAACAGAACAGCTGAAGTGGCTTTTCGAAACATCTTGTGTTTGTGTGTCTTCACTGTGTACTGAATATAATTGGTGGGCTATAGCCTGCTCTGGAGTCTGGAAAATCAGATGCCTTGGTTCTGTCTCGAGTAAATCTCTGGACAGTGTGCACCTTTGCAAGGGTGCAGCAAAAGCAGCACAGTTGCGTGTATGAATGAGATTGCTGTCTGATTGCTGGGAATGCTCAAGGAATCCAGTTATTGCTGCTTATACTGTAAACACTGCTGAATCATTTTTTGCAGTCTTTTTAAGAGGTGCTCATTAGGCCTCTATGTTGGTGAGTATTTCAGCATGGTGAAAGCTACTGAGCTGTGATGGGAATGGGAGTTTTATTGTCCAGGATTGCGCTTCACATTTCCTTCCATAACTGGAAAAATAATACAGTTTGTCTAAGTTCAGCCTTCACAGTGGATTCTTACCCATAGATACAAAACACACACTTGGAGCGTCTCAAAGAACTTGGCCTGAATCCATGCTCTGAGGAAAAACAGTTGGAGAATGACACATTTACATACTGTTTCTCCTTATTGCAATGAGATTCAGGGTTTGCCCTTTCTCTTGCTGTCATTCTGCAGGTTGCCAACACAAACACTGTATGGCAACATCAGCAGTAGCTGCAAATGCCACCTTTTACACCACCAAGGTGTGAATTCAAGTTCACCTTTCTGATTACACTCTGGGGTAACTCTTCCTCAGTGGCTGGATGGCAGGGGAGAGCCTGCCTTAATCTTCTGCTGCTACTGCCTGTTACTCATGCTGTCCTTGAGTTGGGGCATTTCAGAGCTGTGCAACAGGAATGTCGCAGACCTTTCTGAGCAAGGGAAGAAGAGACTGAGCTGTTGAGTGTCTCCTGTGTTTTTATGTGGTCTTTCCCTTTTAATTATCTGCAATGTTTACGCACAAAATACTACAGATGGCTTCTTTTTCATTATTCTGAGCTGAGTCCCTTATGAGAAGAGAAGGATATCACAGCAGACTAGCTGTTGGATCCTGTAGCTAGTTCATTTCTTTCTCATGTCTTTCACTGTCTTTGTTTCACTTATTGCTGCTACCAGTTCCAAGATACAAGCACATTAGCTTAATTGCAGCTTTGCAGAGCAGCTTTGGGAGATTGATACTGACTGAGGGATGTGCACCTCCCTGTCATCATTTTGACAGCAAAAAGGGGCTGCTAGCCTGTCAGCAAGAAGTCAGTGTGCACAGGGCCTGTAGATAAAAGTTTATTCAGGGTAAATCAAATGAGTCTCTTAGGTCTTTCTCTCAGGAGTCCAGGACAAGTTCTTTCATCTGGTCATAGAATCATGAATTGGCTTGGGTTGGAAGGGACCTCAGAGATCTAATTCCAACACCCGTGCCACAGGTAGGGTTGACAAGCACTAGATCACATACTGATCAGTCTGTCCAGGCCCCCATCCAACCTGGCCTTCACCACCTCCAGGTTTGGGACATCCATAACCTCTCTGGGCAACATATTCCAGCACCTCCCCACTCTCTAAGCAAAAAACTTTCCCCTAAAGCTTCTCTCCTTTAGTTTAAAACAATTTTTCTTTGTTCTATCCATGTTTTTGAGGAGATTGTAGTTGTTGATAAACTGGAGGGAAATTCAGAGGGAATTTGATGGACATGGGGAATGGTCCAACGTGAACCTCCTGAA
This sequence comes from Callipepla californica brunnescens, assembly GCA_023055505.1. Taxonomy (NCBI): domain Eukaryota; kingdom Metazoa; phylum Chordata; class Aves; order Galliformes; family Odontophoridae; genus Callipepla; species Callipepla californica. The sequence continues at coordinate 2,099,409 of JALIRH010000023.1, read as the reverse complement.
GTTCAGCAGAGTCAGTTCCACGTTTGGATGGAATGATCTCTTGCAAGACGACAACCTGGAGAATGATCAGTGGGAGAGGAGTGAACAAGGAGCTGAACAGAGGTCAGCAGTCTGCCTTGGCAGGCATGAGAGCCTGCTGCAGTCAGAAAGCATCACTGACAGGTGGAAGTGCAGAGCACTGGTGAGGCTGCATCTGGATACCCTCAGCTGGTGCCCTCAGCTACAAGAAGAGGTCTCAATAAGCTGAAGCAAGTCTGTAGCAGGTCCACAAAAATAGTCTTGGGTTCAGAGCACATAATGTAAGAAGACAAGCTGAGGGAACCAGGCTTGTTGAGTTGGGAGAAGGTGAAAGGTCAAGGGTCTGAGTACCAGGCCTACATGGAGAGCAACGTTGCTGCTGCTTCTCAGTTGGTACTATGCATCATCGCAAGCTGCTCATGGATTGAGCCCTCCCACCTGCGTTGCTGTTCAGTTTCCTCAGTGGAAACACTGGAAGCTATCATGGGAGCCCACTGATAGTGTTCCCAAGTACTGCAAACTCAGTATGGGAGTCCAGGTGTAGAAAGGGAGTCATTTCAGAGTGATTATTCTATGAAAGTTGGAAATGTGCCATGGGGAAAGTGTCTAGGACCTTTAAAAGGGCAAACTGATTATTCAGTGAGGCAAGAGCCAAGCGTTAGGTGCTGAGAGAGTTTGGATGCACTGATCAGGTATCAAGCATTCTCTATCCAGTCTGATACAGGTATTGCCCACAGTCAGTCAAAAGAGACCTGGGAGAGACCCCAAATATATCTCAAAAAAACCCGAGTGAGAAACGGAGAAGACCCTCACAAGCTTATCCACAAGCTGTAGTTCCAACATGGAACACACCTGAATTCTTTCCCATATAGTTTCTCAAACAGGGAAAGAAAATTGTCTTAGGAACTGCTGAGACGGATCCTGGTTGCTGACTCAACATACTGGCTTCTTGCATCTCATCTTGCTATCACTCAGCTCCCAGATCCCACAATCCAGTGGAGAAATCACTAATTCTTAGTATCAATTAAGAAATAGCTACTGATGACCCATAAAAGGACAATCTACAGAAACATGACATCACAAAAGCTCAAGATTTTAATGTAGATAGCCTACAGAAAATTGAAGGAACATATTAAAAATTACCTACAAAGTCAACAGCTGAACAGTTAAGCCTGTTTTGGATATTGGTCATGGTGTTTTCCTCACCCTCCAAACCTTAGGGACTGGTAGCTAAAGTCCATAAGGTTTGCAGGGTGAGGAATACACCCTCTTATTCCAAAGCTGGCATAACTGTTCAGCTGGGTGAAAGGGATCCGTGATTAATGTTATTAAGATCAGGGCAGTGAATCTACAGAGCTTGGTGAGACCCTGCAGGATACATTGTTGCAAGCACTGATAATAAGCCATTGCATCAGTATCAAGCCCAAGGTGATAAACCTACTCCATAGGATGTTCCTGCTGCGTTCCTGATTGAGAATTATGTGGTAAGAAGCCACAGAGACAGCAAAACTTGTTTTCATGCAACTACACCAGTAGCTTTATGCAAGTACCCCAGCTCCCAAGAGCTCTGTAAGACCACTGAAGACTGTCACGTGAGAACTAAGGCCTGACCTTCCCATTCGTGGGGAATGGGTGGTTTTGCTTAATCTACTCAATCCAAATCGGAGGTTGAACAAGAGCTCAACAAAAGCCAGTGGGATAATTTAAACAAAATGATATTGCTAAAGGATCGCTTAACGAAAATGAAAATGAGTGAGACAAGTAGAACAAATCACAGTGGAATCATAGAAGTGCTTTAGGTTGGAGGGGACATTAATAATCATCTAATTCCAACTCCCTGCCGTGGGCAGGGCTGCAGCCCACCAGCTCAGGCTGCCCAGGGCCCCATCCAATCTGGCCTTGAGTACCTCCAGGGATGTGGCACCACAGCTTCTCTGAGCAGCTGTGCCAGGGCTTCACCAGCCTCTGTGCACAAATATCCTCCTAACATCTAACTCCCCTTTTTGAGTTCAAAACCATTCTCCCTAGACCAGTCACTATCTGCCCCTCAGTTGGTCCCCTCCTGCTTATAAGCTCCCTTTTAATACTGGAAGACTGTAAGAAGTTTCCCCAGAGCGTTCTCCAGGGGGATCTATTCCCACCTTCTGAGTCCTAGTGAACAATAAATTAGCAGCTGATTTCTTCATAGATAGCAGATCATTCATGATTGAGGTGTAATAATGCCCTGTACTCAGCTCTATCAAAATGACACATTTACTGCCCTAATGAAATATCAATTGATATTGAGAAACCTAAATATTCTGAATACAAAAAAAAAAAAAAAAAAAAAAAAAAAGAATCTGAGCATGGACAAAACCGTGCTTCACCTTTAGAAGAATTAAAGTAAATAATAATAATTCCATCATTCTACTCTCCTGTTCTGTCTACACCTCGCAGTGAGATAACAGGGTTTATAACAAGAACACAATCTTAGTGCCGCTATCTCATCTAATTTGGGTCACAGAGCTGCCAAGGTTCCCAAAATAAACACATCCTCTATATAGAAAGGTGCTTAGGGTGCTTTATACCAGTCTCAGGGAGATGGTAAATCTCACTACAAATCATACTCTGTGTATCCCTCTGCCTATTTTTAAAGTCAATATAGAAGGCCAAGAGCTACCCCTAGGGGTAGCCCAAAAGTCTACCATTAAGCAATGTGTGCTTAAAATACATCGTTGCACTACTCTTTGGGAAAATTATTGTTCAGGAGGGACTCTCATTTGAATGTGACTGTCTCAAGAGCATGAAAGAGACATGCCATCTTTTATTCCTGTTCAAGATGCTTCCCTATTAACACTAATGATACTTTAGAAGTACAGTTTACAGATGCAAGTGTCTGTCCAAAAAGAATTGTTTTGTTCAATAAATCTGTAGATACTTCTGCTGGTGGAAAAGCAGATAATGGGCTGAAATACTGGCTGTTACCCAAATTTTTGAAGCTGGAGCCAGCAGTGTTTATACTGATTCTGGTGACGTATGGAGCCACCCAGTGGCTTGGAAATTGCAAATGGTGGTAGGGAAAAGAGGAGTTAAGGTATGCTTGTACTGGGAGAAGCTACACCCTTCAGCTGTACTCTAGCACATCTTGCTCCCTATGCATTTCAGTCCAAAAATTTTATTGTAGAATTGGTCATAGCACTGGTCCCAGGATGTACCCTTTGTGGAAACCACTCATCACTGGCCTCTACCTGAAGATACAGTCAGTATTCTGACTGCAACCATCCAACCAGTACTTTAAACATGGAATATACCACCTATCTCTCCAATTCAGAGATAAGGGCTTAATGTGGGACAATGCCCAAGGCCTTGTGTAAGTCCAGGTAGATAATATCTCTTCATCATAGAGATTGGTCAGGCACAATTTGCCCTTAGTGAAGCCTGACTGTCTTGGATCACCCTGTTTTGCATGTACCACATTATATCTTCCAGAATAATCTGCTCCATGATCTTCCCAGGTGAAGGCCTAAGCCTACAGTTCTCTAGGTCTTCCTTTCTCCCTTTCGTAAAAAAAAGAAATGATGTTTCCCTTTTTTCAGTTACTGGGGACTTTGCCTGACAGCCATGACTTTTCAAACATGGTTGAGAGTGGCTTGGCAGCGTCATCAGCCAGTTTCTTCAGAACCCCATGATGCACATCGTCTGGCCCCATAGACTTGTACACATTTGGTCTCACGAGGCAGTCTTGGTCTTGTTCTTTACTTACAGTGGGAGCAATTTTGTTCCCTGAACCTCTACCTAGAGATTCAGGGACATGAGAGACATGGGATTCCTGACTGTCAGTGAAGGCTGAGGCAGAGAACTCATGGAGTACTTCAGCCTTCTCCATGTCTGTGGAAGCCAGTTCTCCCATCTCATTTATTAGAGGAGATACAATCTGCTTTGCCTGTCTCTTCTGACCAGTGTACCTTTAGAATTCTTTCTTATCACTTCTCACATCTGTTACCAAGTTCAGTTCTATCTTCACCTTAGTTTTCCTGATCCCATCCTTGCACATCCAGACAGCGTTCCTATATTCCTCGAGGCCACCCATTCCTGCTTCCACTGCTTGTGTTTTACCTTTCTGTCCCTTGGTCTGATCAGCAGTCCTTGCTCAGCCATGCTGGCTTCCTGCCTTCTCTGTGAGATTTCTTATTCTGGGAAATGGAGAGCATCCTTAAAGTGCTGCCAGCTCTGTTAGTTTCTTAGTCCCTAAGGACAGTTTCCCAAGGGGTGTCATACAACAATTTCTTAAATAGCTGTAATTCCATTCTCCTCAAGTTCAGGGTCCCAATTTCCTTCTTTGCCAACAGATTGTGGCTGTAGCCCAGACTGCCCCCAATTTTAACCTCTTTAATGTTCTCCGCAGTGATGAGCACTAGATCTAGTAATGCTTCAGCTCTGGTTGATTTGTCCAATTCCTGAACTAGGAATTTATCCTCATCAGACTCTTGGAGACTCCTGGAGTCTATTACCCTTCTATCTTTTTAAACAGACATTATGCCATAAGCAAAAAGTGAAAAATAATCAATTCCTTGGTAAGATTCGACCAATTTATATTTGCACTGTTTTCAGATCTGGGTATTAGGAGACCCAAAATAGCTACTGTAAATTTTTCTGCATGTTTGATGTTATATAAAATGCTTTAAAGTATTCACCATCTAGTATTAACTGATTTTCATGATTAACCATTTGAAATTGTTGGACTCCAGGTTATCTTTTAGCATAACAAGGAGGCATACATGTGTTGTTATTATAGCTGCTGGAAATACACTGGGTGTCTGTTTTTGTTTTTGTATTTTTTTATATCATGTTTCAAATCTTTTTACATATCAGATACTCAAATCAGTGTTTTATACACTGTTCTCCTCTCAAGTAAACAGCTTTGACCAACATACACACCACTGTCACCAGTAAGTCTTCTTTATGACCCCGTAACTAATCTGTAGGCTGTGATAAAGAAAAAAAAAAAAAACGGGCTGATATGTATCATTGCTCTCCATTCTCCTTGTTCTCGGCATTGTGAACAGAGCATTTGCCCATTCATATTGTCACCAGGATGTGGTGACACCTATCAAGAACAAGAACGCTTCCAGACAACAGTGTGATAAGGTTTACCCACTGTCATTTTGAAAACCTGGTTCACCAGGTTGCTGTGGCAGGGGAAGTGTTCAGTGCATGGGACTTTGCCTACAACATCAAGCTGCTGCAATTCTCTGTGGGACTCAGTGGAACTGCTGCTGAATGGCAAACTGTGATACCCTGCTGACCAGGGACAGCTCCACTGATGTGTGCTTTTCCCAAGGAATGAGTGACTCGTGCTCTTTTAGGTAAGTTCTGGGTCTAGATTATGACTACTGCACTGTGTGCCAAGTATTGGGAGTTGACTGATCTGCAGCAGATTCAGAATGCAAAGTGACTAAAACTTCTAAATGAGACAGTTGTATGAATGAATAAAAATTAAAAAAAAATAAGCTATGGTGACTTCTAAAGATTCTAGATAATACTGAGCTATGTTGATTGCTACAATGCTTATGTGATCATAAAGCTCTAATTATAACCACAACTCAATGGCCAGACCTGATTCCATCAAGGATACCTAAAAAAATCCTGCCTATCTCTGTCACACTGAGTGGCAGTCAGTTACACAAAAGAGAACTTGGAGTAATCCAAGAACTCTGGGACCAGTGGGTGCCCAAAATGGTGCTGTGAGGTCAGTGGGGTTGCAAAATAATGTTCATTCTGAACATCTGTGTGCATTGGCAGAAGCAGGAAAGACCCATATGTGCAACAGAAGGCCCTGCATTGCCCTGCAATGCCTTTCTGGTATATGAAGGAAAAACTCTAAGCTGTGTGCCACATGAACATCTGGGGACGTTCTGTGCAAAGGTAGGAGTCAACATGAGCCTCTCACTGTGACATCTAGATGTTGAAGGTACATTGTTTTCTTTTCATGGGGGCCCAGGGGCCTCCAAATATCTCTCTAGCACTCTTGGGCCTCTGAGTATGACCCAGGTGGCTTCAGCCTGGCTTTCTGTTGTCTTAGTTCTCCAGATGCCTTGTTGTTCACTCATGGGACCTTCCAGTGCCTTACTGGTTAATCAGCTGCTGAACACTTTTCTGCTGTAGCTCAGGGACCTCTGAGAACCTTTCCAAGTACCTCAAGGGGAGTCCAAGTGGCTTATATTGCAGGTTCTGCTTTATCACATGTTCGTAGGTTGGACCAGATGACCAGTAAGAGGTTTCATCCAATCTCAGCCACTCTGTAGTTCCATGGTTCTTTCCCTTTCCTACTTTCCTGTGGGAGGGATGTTGGTTGCTTTCTTTTGTTTGTTTTATTTTGTTTTGTTTTGTTTTGTTTTGGTCACTGTGGAAGACAAGGTTTTTTGTTTTGAAGAGGAAGAGAATCAAGCGACCTATTTTGAGTTCAAATTAAAAGGCTTAATTATTTCATGTAATTATTTATACTTTTCGTTGTACTCCTAGAAAAATATGAAACACAAAAACTATATTCTTTAAGTTTTGGAACGTCATCTGAGCTATTACAAGTACATTCAGAAATACCATAGGCGTGAGGAATTTTAACTTAACCTATGAATGTCATGAGTACTTTTGATTCTGTGATGACTGCAGATGTTAAGTTTGAATGAAACTTTTGTGCAGTTTTGAATCAAACTGAGTTTCTAAAGATCGAAGGACCTCCTGAGGAACGCACAAGCAGTGTGCTTAAATATGTAATCTTTGTTCCTGCTGAAGTGGCTCGAAATTTATCATACCATAGAACCACAGAATGAAATGGGTTGGAAGGGACATTAAAGAGCAGCTAGTTCCAACCTGCTGCTGTGTGCAGTGCTGCTGGCCACCAGCTCAGGCCGACCAGAGCCCAGTCCAACCTGGCCTTGAGCAGCTCCAGGGATGTGGCACACACAGCATCTCCAGACAAAGGTAGAGATGAGTGTTGTCTCTTAATCAGTTTAAATAATGTGTTCTCTGACAGGAAGCTCTGAAAGTAAAACATTGTGTCTCTTTGCACGTCCTTCTATGAGACAGGCCATACACGTCTTCCCTGACGGTGAAGATGAGAGTACTTGTTATTTGACTTGTCTGTATCATGATTCAGAAGCTCTCATTCTGATTTTTTCATTGGATCAGTGGTGATGACTCCTGGAAATTATAAAGCACAGCTCCGATTTTATGGAGGATATAAGAACAAGACTTTTGCAAGGGGAAGATCCGGAGAAGCTGCCTCCAAGATGCGAGGGTGTATCACTTCTTGCAGCCTCACTTCTTCCAGTTACGTAATAACTTTGTCAAAGCAGTCTACTTCAAGAATCTCACGGTGAGTAGGACATGCTACCTGTGGGAGGTGAAGACTGACAGAGTGTATTGTATATTCACAGAATAGACAGAAACAGTCTAGCTAAGGAAAAAGAAAGCTCCTAATATCTGATACAAAATATCAGTAGCTATGCTATATGTCTTTTTTGAATGACAAGAGATTCATCTACAGCTTGTTTTCACTGTCATGACGAGTGAATTCTAGCTAAGTTTTACCCTAATAATTTCCACTCATATACTGAAATCTATGCCTTAACATGGTGCCTGAGGAAGAGTCTGAGAGCTATAGATGATTAGGCTTTCAATGCTCTACAGATATTTACAGCAGTTTGGGCAGTAATTCACAGTGTGGCATTTTTCACAGTGACACTCGGGTGTTGATGTGAAGTCTGAATCACCAGTAGGGAACAATGTGAGCACACTGTTTCAGGTCTCTGCTGTTCATATTCCCATTAACTGTCGGAAGATTAGGGAGATGTGCTGAAAAAAAAAAAAAGAAAAAAAAAAAAAGAAAACCCAATAAATAAATAAAAAACAGATACCAGTGCCGCATCCAAACAGTTCTGGAACACCTCCAGAGACAGTGACTCTACCACTCTTTTTGGGAAAGCTGTTTCTCACAGTATCCAATCCAACCTTTACCTCCCTTGGTGTAACTTGAGGCCATTCCCTCTCATTCTACCACTGTTACCTGGGAGAAGAGGCTGACCCCCACAGCCAGAAAGGTCCTCCTGAATTTCACCATGAAAAGCAAGAATCTGAAGAGGAGTGTGCTCTGAATCCATGAAGAACTTATGAACTGCAGCAGCTGAACAGAGGATGACTATTCACTATTTTTCATAAAATTAAATCTTGAGAACTGGTGATGAATGATCACAGAGGACATTTGCAAGTATGGGTGAACATGAAAGCACACTTTTTAATTTGGAAGTAGAATATTGTAGGAGCTAGGGATCAACAGGCACTGAAACATCAGAGGAATACTATAAGGGAGAACTATAGGTTGACATACACCTCAGGGCTGATGGACAAGGCCTGGAACTAATTGCAAGCTGAATGATCACTATGTACTTTTCCTTTTTATGACAGGTATCACTGAAGCATTGGTTCAATTCATCAATTTGTGAACATTCTTAATGTGTTTTTGATCCTAATGCCATTGGAACAGATTCTCTTATAGGCCATTCAAACCTGCATTACCCTCATAATTGCGGATGTTGCTTTTCTGCTCTCTCTTCTTTCAAATCTTCATTTTCTGGGTCCCTCCTGGCCTCTCTTTTTTTTTTTTTTTTTAATTTGAAATTTGAATTGCTTGAGCAAGTGGACAACACCCTTACAACATTCAAAGAACAATATCCCATATATCATCCTGGTATAAAGGGAGGTGTTATTGCTTTATAAGGAAGTTTTAGTTGAATTTTTAATTTTTTTTTTGTCTTTATTTTCTGTAATATGGGATTAAACATTCATTCAAACAATTTCCACACTGAGTCTATTTAAGTTCTGCTTAGAATTAAAGCAGTTCTCAAACAGATATCATTCTGACTGAGACTCCAGGGAACACTTGATTTCATTGTCATTGAAAAAGCAGTTCCCAGTGACTTCCAGCACAACAAAATTTTTATCTGAAGTTATGATTCTTGCTTGGTCATCTCATTGAATAACAGTTCTCGTTCATTTTTTCCAGCTTTTAATATCCAGAATTAGATCTTGTTCTGCTTATGTTTGGTAAACAAGTTTATGAAACTGGAAGACATTATGATTGCATTTCCTCTTAGAGTTTTGTGGTGTTCCTGTTCCCACCATCTTTTGATTTTTGTTTATTTTATTTTTATTGAAGGCCAAGTTTTATTCCTTCCCTTTTCTTTTCTGTTCTTGCTCCCATTCTGTCAGGACATTTCATCTCTTCACCAGAAGTTATTTGCTCTTTACCTATGTGATTTGTTCTCACACCTCCAAGACAACACATCTGCAATTCTTCCCTGTTGCCAATGAAGAGGTGGTGTCAGTTGTTGCCAGCTCAAAAACCACTTAGTTCTCCTAACTTGCCCTTTTTCATTTTAGAAGAAGCAAAATTCCCTCCAAGGATAGAGAGATGTATCTATTTGTGCTACCAGGGCAGATTGAGGTTGGAAGAAAGATTCAGTTAGACTTCAGGCACTTTGTATCGTGGCCATTTCTTGGCCATGCACAGCATTTCTATAAGTCTAGGAACATTAAGAGGTGGTTGTAAGAGCAAGAAGAGAAGCATCAGAACTCAGGTTTCTGTTTCTCCCCTAGAGTTATCTTGAGTTCCTCCTCCAAGTTAATCATTATAATCAGAATTTAACTTTTCAGTTCTGTTGATTTGTATGTAATTACTTTATCTTATTAATTTGCAGTAGCAACTAGAAAATCCAGCAAGAGTTGGAAGTTTCCTGTATTGTGTGCTGTGTATAATGCACAATGAAATAGTCCTGACCAGAGAAATCTGTAAGTTTCAGCTACACGCAAAAGGAGGTGGTACTGACACTGACTTTTTATGCAGATCTTTGCATCATAGAAATTTGAAGGCACAAGGGACTTGTATTTAGGCATCCTCTGAAGAGCCTAAGCATCTTAATCTAAACGTCATTCACATAATCTTTCTGCATTTCTATAAAGAGAAACAGACATTATCTGGAGAAACACTCATCCTGTTGGATATTTTACTTGACATGCCTACCTCTACAAAGTATATGGACAAACTACATGGTAGCTTGAAAATAGGGTCTTAATTCCAACATTTAAATTATCTGTGGAAAGTAAGGTTGTGTGAATCTGTGTGCAGTGGTGCTGACCTGTGATAGAACTGTTCTATCCATAATTATGCAAACTCTGGAATGAGAATGTGGATATTTATTTGATGAAGATACAAGTTGGTACCAAGGCATAAGAACAGATCTTTGGGGCACTAATTGCTCAAGCAGTCTATTAAGTAAATTGAGAATAATAAAGTTAAAAAGCTTCAGCTGATTAAGTCCAAATGATACAGAGAAATGTTGTGTAAGGAAAATCAAAGAGGCTTGGTTTTGCATTCCAGCAATCACTGGCACTGTATGGTTCATCAACCACAGTAAATGGAACCCAAGATCAAGAGCAAACATCTGGCTGTAAATGGACCCTTACATAGAGCACTGACTCATGCATGGCATAGACTCCTCAGAGAACTGATTCACAGTTGCCTGGTGTATTTTTAACCTGAACCACATAAAGCATGCCACATCCATGCATACTTCACTTCTTTTCCTCTGGTTTGGACAAATCTGTAGTTGCTGCTATTTATTATAAAATCGTCACTAGTATTACAGTATTATGTAAGAGACTCAATAACTTTTATTTTAAAAGTCCACGAAGTCCAATTAACTGGGATTTAGGAGGTTTACTAGGAAGTCTGATTCACAGGACAAGCTAATAATGCCAGGATTAAACAGTGTAAGCAGCAAAACACCTGGCAGAAGTAATCAGTTTACATGGGCTGATATAATTGTCAGTGAACTGAGATTAAAGCGCATGTTACAAACTCTTCTGGGATACTTTGTGCTGATAAAGATATGGAGGAAAAACATGAGATGTAATAAAAAAGACATGCTAACAAATAAATCTCAAGAGCCCCCTATGTTAACAGGGTTTATTGCATTGAACTGGCACAGCTTGCAGCATCTTCAGAAGCAACATTTTTTAGTTGGAGATAATTTTTGGAGAAAAGATAACCATAAAGAGCATGTTGCTTTCATTGTGCACGGGATAAAACCAGGCATTTTAGAGATGTGTTGCATTGTGTTCCGTGTTGTGTTTGTTTCAACATGGACTGTGGACACAGCCCTAATTACCCCTTTTCAGAGTACAGTTTGTCCTTGATGACAAGCACCATTTCAGCTGACATTGCACCACAGTGTGAATGAATACACAACTTTGAAAGAGCCTGTCTTCTTCCTTTAACCCAAATTGGGCAGGAATAAGTTTTAGAAAAACACAGAGAACACAGTTTAAAGAATGAAATGAGTTGAGTTGAACCAAGTGGGTAGTGAGTGTTGAGTCCCAGTGTCTGTTTTCTCTACTGCTGCAGCAGAAGGATTTGCTGTTAAGCAATGGAGATGAAGTGTGCAAACTGAGAGGAAGCAAGGTCTTATTTCTGGGCTTGTGCTATCTTTTCAGATCCTCCCCAGAAGTCTTTGTTACTGGAAGTCTAATGGGTGAAAGAGCTGAATGTTTCCTTATTTAGACAGCAAACTTTACACCTGACTTCCAACAGTTCAGAGAATTGGAACATTTAGAAATGAAAAAGAACAATTTTGGAATGTCTGCCTCAGGCCTGAACCTCTAAGTTAGAGATATCTAGTGACTTTTCTGCAGCTACTTAATTAGATTTGTAGTATCCTTGGTAGACTGAATTCAGCACTGCCACCTCATTAAAGCTCTCATATGTTCATCATTCTTTATTGCCTCTACCTCTGATATCTTGTTCTACAATGAAGATACGAGTAATTGTCTCATAGGTGGTACACTAATTCCTGTTGAAGACAAATGCTAATGCGAAGGTCATATTTCTCATTTGTCCAACTGAGTGGCAGGAAACCAGATCATCACAGAAATGTTAAGTCCCATCTCTAGAATGCAGGTTTTTTTTTTTATTATCCCATTGGAATGCTATGGAAATTCTGCTAAATGTGAAATAAGGCTGTACAACAATAGTTAAATGGAGAACATTTAGAAAAGTTGTTGAATGGAGTGTTCAGTTCTGTCTGTTCTGTTTCACCTTCTGTCTAACCCAAGAAGATGACACGCAAATTGGTGAGCATATACCTGCCTCTCATAGGGCTGAAGAGACCAGAACTCTCTGCAGAGGACCATGGCTTCCTGGTAATGTACCTGACCTCTACGGTGCATCCAAGAATTGTGGATTCTTTGTGAATATAGTTGTATTTTGTGTAGGAGACAATACTGAGGCTGGTTGTCAGTAGGAATTGTGATTTAGCAGGTGGCCAGCTATCTAAAATGTTCTGCAACTACGTCCATCCACTTATCAAACTCTGACAGCTTTGCTGTCTTACTACCATCTAAGCATTGTTTTTTGTCACATAGTTTTCCTTCTAGTTTGAAATATGCACACCTTTTGAAAAAAGACATCATGCTATATTAAAAACAACTGTATTTCTGTTTCTTTTTATGACCACAGTTTATGGCATTTTATGAGCAGATAAACCAAAATGATGCAAATGCAGCATTCTTTTGCTAACACAATGTGGCTGAAAATTATACAAGTAATAGCACCTTGTTATTCCCTAGTTGTGTGCTACACATCCCCTGCTTGCAGAAGTAACGCTTTACCTTTGTTCATATGTATTTTGTAGTAGAGATTTCACAACAGCAGAAATAGATTCCTACCTGTTAGAAGGTATTGTTGTATGAGTGATGACAGATACGAGTTTAAGAATTATTTCCACGGATCTTTTCCCTGGTTGGGAAATGGCGAGATAAAAACAACAGGACACAAACAGATGGCTGTTTCCTCACTAGTGTAAAGATACTCTTGAGAGTATCTGCCCAGCTCCTTGCAGTGATCATTGCCTGAGGCACATCTTATCTGCATCTAATCTGTGCTTCTCACTAGATTACCATCCCAGAGGCCATTCTCTAGTTTAATCTGTCTCACTGTCATGACAGTAATCCTTGCCACTCTCATATTTCTGGAGTGTGTTTCCTGTTAGTGAGTCCTGTTAGACTGTAAAATGATATTGTTCCAGAACAGTTATTCGACTGCAAATAGGTGGGTTTTTACTGTTTAAAAGACAGAGCCCACAAGTGTGAAGTTCACATAACTATGTGTTCATCTTTGTTGTTGCCTTCAATGCTAATTTTTCTACACAGGGAAGGCTATTAATCTTGGCCCATTTCTCACTAGGCAGCCTGAAAACAACTTCCTAAGTCAGAATTTAGCCATGTACTGCCTATCCATCACAAATGCATTGGAGTCAACATTGTGTTGCAGTAGATCTTTGTGGCCAAGAAAGCCAATGGTAACCCTGGGTTACATTATAAGTAGCATGCCATCAAGTTGTGAGAGGTGATCCTCCCCACATGCGGTGCCCTGGTGAGATGACATTCAGACTCCGTGTCCAGTTCTGGGCTCCCCAGTTCAAAAAAAAGATAGGGATCTCATTGAAGGAGTCCAGCAGAGGGCCGCAGGTTTGATTAAGAGTCTGGAGCATTGTTTGTGTGAGGAAAGGGTGAGTGACCTGCATCTACTCAGCCTGGGGAAAAGAAGACTAAGGGGATATATGATTAACGTTTATAAATATATGAAGGGAAGTGGGAGGCAAACAGATGAGGCCTGGCTCTTCTCAGAGTTGCATAGCAATAGAACAAGGAGGTATGGCCTAGATCTCTTGAGGTCCCTTACAACTCCTGCCATTCTGTGATTCTGTGATTATCACAGTTTATTACCTCTCTTTAGCCCTGCTCACCTTCTGGTCCCAGCATGACTCCCTGGCTTCATTCTCTGCTTATATAAACTCCAGCTCTACTCATTTTGCAGCACATCAGCCTTCTCCTGCATCTACTTCCCCAGACAAGAAAGCCAGTAAGATGTCTGATGATACAGAGAAAGAAATTAGGAAGATATGAGCCACAGCTATGTTCATTAAAATGAAAAAAAAAAAAAAAAAAAGAACAAAACCACATAGCAGGAATGGTGCAGTTGGTTGTGCAGTGATAAGAGAACCACACAACTGTTTCAGTTTCCTGCACTGAATGGCATATTGTAGAGAATGACAATGGATTCAATCGTACTTCAGTAAGAAAGATGTACACCTGGTTGTGGTACAGACTCAAATGAAATGTGACACTTTTCATTAAGTGTTCTCTAAGAAACAAATCCTGTCCATAAAAGCTACTCTGGAAAACCACAGTTCAGTACTGAAGGCATAAAAATGTAGTCACTCATGAAGTCACCTTGAGAAATAAGCTGTTGTGGATGAAGAACAGCTTCCAGTATGCATTGTCACCCATACCTAACTGTGTCTATGTAGATACATGCTGCTTCAAACAGTATTTGAAAGCAAGACATGTTAAGGCATGTGCACCTCCTGTTTATGCAGATGATACTTTTCCTTGCTTTAAGAATGCTGAGTAGGTCTCCATGCAAAGGATTTTCTGTGTCTCTGGACTTTACCACAATTCCCCAGTATAACAACTCATCTATTTGCCTCTTTAAGGTCCTTTAGCACCTTCCACCCCAAAATATGGGCTGCCTGAGAACATCTCCTGTGCTCCATGACCTACTTAGTCTGCAAATTGCTGTGTAGCCCTTAATCCAGGCCCTTACTGCTGCCCTCAAGGCACATGGATAGACAGTTCTATCTTTTCCTTACCTGATACTGCAAGATGCAGAGACCTTCATGGAAATGGAGGTGAAAGACCCTGGGAGGCAAATTTGGAGTAAGGAAATAAGGTAAGGTGTGAATAAGGTATGATTTAAGAGAGTTCTTCTTGCTAATCTCACAATGGCTACAAAGCCAGGAATGTGATAATTATGCCTTAGCTTGCTCTGGGTGAGTCTAGTGATAGATTCCCAGTGAAACATACCCAGAACAAAAAAACATAGTTTTTTTATTTCATAAACTATATTTAACACATAGTTATTTTATTTCAAGAGGATGTAAAGGGAGAAGATACATTTGACAAATAAAAGTACAAGTCCCTAATAGTTGGGCTGAAACCAACTCCCCTTGAGAGAATGGCCAGGAGGACAACTCAGCAAAGCAGAGGCCTTCAGAATCAGCCTACTCCAACAGGAATCAGACAGCTCCAGTCTACTCAGTAGCCCATAGAATAATTGTTTTCACCTGGAATACTCCACCTTTTACATATCTACCCTTTTTCCATTTTGCAAGTACATTAAACTGAGAGGGAAATAGGACCTAATCAGAGACTCAAGGCTTGGCTTTGTGATTTATAGAAAACAATTGCATAAATATTTCTGAAATCTTCCTATCTTGTGCATTTGTGTAACTTCAAACAAATGAGATGAGACTTCCACACAAGAGGAATTTCTTTGTAAGTGAGAAACTCAGCCTTCGATGTCCAATTATCTGCCATTTATCTTATTTTGCTAATAGTAAGACTAAAAAAGTGCAAAGCAGGCTTCAGCTACTATATTAGATAACAAACATGACATGAGAATGTCAAGTCTGCATGGGAAGAGGCAGGCTAGTTTACTGCCATTAATACAAATAAGCAGGGAGGAAACTGATTAAAAAAAAAAAAAAAGAATAAAGAAGCTGAGAGAATTGTGAGTATGATAGCTAGTAGATGTCCTCCCAGGGTAATCAATGAGCTATGACTGTTCTTGAACAAAGAGGCCTCTTTGGGAAAGCATGCCATAGAATATTAGTCACCAAACGAACTGTGAAACATTGTGGCTGTAGCAGAAAATCAACCATTTTCTTTCCAGAAAGACAGGAGCATTGTGCAAGTGGAGTACCACCGGTTAACACAGACTGCAGGGGAGTCATGCCCCTGAAAATGAAATATTCCAGAATTTCTTTACACCAGAGAACAAGCTTCACCTTCATAATTAACATGAGTTACTCTGCTCTCAAAGATGGAAGGATCATGTGGGGAACAGTATCTGAAATATCTCAGGCTTCACAGTAAGAAAGCTACTTTTTATAAGTCAAATGTAGGAATAAAATGAAGAAGTCCCCAAGATGGGCTGAACTAAATCTTGAAAACTGTATTAAAATACAGTTTAACCACAAAATGAGGAAAAAGAAGAATGGAGAGAAATGGATAGATCACAACAACGAAATTAAAGAATGTAGTGCTTTATGGAGAAGATACTCAACATCTGATTCTTTGGGCATTAAAGAATTCTCCTGTACTTCATTCTTGGCATGGGGTCATCCTGTCACCTCCTCTCCCTTTGAGTCTCTTAAATCCATGCTTCAGTGCTTAAGTTATTTAATTTCTGTAGAAGTGACGTCCTAACCCTCACTGGCAATGAGCCAGATCATAACTTATTTCCACTACTTTCTTCTTTTATAGTAGGGACCCCTTTCTGAAAACTAAAACAAATTGGTGGTTCTTGAATGTCAGGTGGTGGACCATGAAGGTCTGATCTCAAAAAAATACTCCTGCTAACAAAGGATAAAAGAGCAAGGAGGCTAGCTAACGTTTTCCTGAATAAATTTTCAGAGTCCTGGAGGACTTTGAAGTTTAGAAAGATACAGTCTCAAGCTAATTGATTTTCAATTGCCTCCTGATTTGCATTGTGCTTTCTCTACTTGGTTGCAAACCATATATGTTCTATATCTAATGGGGAGTAGTTTCACTGTGTACAGTTCTCATGAGTTAAGTAACTAATCATTGGAAGAGAAAGAAAAGTCAGGATATATGTATACCTCACTTGATATTTTCTAAAAAGACTGACCCTCACTTCTTTTGCATGAGAAATCCAAATGTGGAAAGACTATGCTCTAGGTCATTCATAGTGTTTGATTAAGTTTTATATATCCTTACAGTTAGACCTTTCTTTTAGTGCTCCAGTTCTGTTACACCTTTGAATTCAAGGTGCAGTTTTACTTTGTGCAGAGGACACCATCATGAATCACAGCCCTAGTAGTTGCTATGGTGTAGCTTCTAATAATGGAATTATGTCAGAGATTTTTCAGAGTAAAGGGAAACTAGCACATAAAACAGATTATAAGCTTTCTTTTCCCAAGAAATTATTCTCCCGAAAATACTGATAGTGGTAGTTCTATTCCGAACACAGCCAAAAATGAACAAACCAGTTATTTTACTAGGATATATTGGGAATATTCCACTGACTGTGTTGAAACTACATTGATGAATACTGGCCAAAACTTGTTTTATCATCGACTAAGTAAGTTGAAGCATAAATAGGAATGCAAAAGAAAAACATAGTATAGAGATGGTATTATAAGGAATCTAAGAATGTCGAAAGGTGTTTGCTGATGCTTGCTCTTAGAGAAGCTGTGTTTTGCTGGCTGGTGAGCAGTCATACAAGTGAACTGAACATCAAAGATCTGTGATGCAGTAGGCTGTGCTTTATGTTTGCGCATGGAAATCTGGAAAATGCAGTGACAGAAAATGATTCAAAGAGATTTTGTTATTATCCGTAATTAGAGTTCTCTGATGTCTCCAGTCTACACCCAGGTCATCAGTGTTACAGCACTGACCTCAGAGGTAGATGTATTAAGGGCCTCTACAGGCCCTCTATATGCATCTCAGATCTGAAGTTTTTTTCTGCAGCCTATTATATGAGCCGCAGTCTTGATCCATTTGAAGGTTTTTCCTTCCTCCTTTCTCTTCCCTTTATAAAGGCATGGTGCTTCACATCCTAGTAAAATAAAATCTTCCACTCACCTGAAAGTGTAAAGCTGAGTTCAGCACAGAACATGAGACTGTTCAGAACAAAATGAACATCTAGGTGCCCTTGTCGAGGTGAAACATTATCATGTTGGCCTGTCTCCACATGACGCATCTGTAGAGGTCTCCATTTCCTACCGAATAATGTCTACCAGTGACTGCAGTACACTCAGAATTAATAGGCATTTTGAGATAAATATTTCCTCCTTATGTTTTTCATCAGAGGCCTAGGTGCTTGCTTTCTCTTTCTACAGTATTCAAACTGCCATCATAAGAAGCTCTTCATATTACTCCATTTGGTCATTATTCACCACATTTCCTTGTCCCTTACCAACACCTGCTACCCCCTCCTCATGAGCAGAGCACCTCAGCCACATCTATCCTGTCTGACTGAGGGAGTAGGGGGAATTTTCTCTTTCAAAGACGAGGGCTGGCCTGATCACATTCACTACATGGACACTGTACACCTCCAGTGAGCTGTGCAGGTTTTGCAGAAGACAGAGACAGCTCATTAAGAGCACCTGAACAACTCAGTATGTGGGAGAGATGGCCAGCAGCAGCCATAGCATTTATATACCTTAATACACCTTATTAATATTCTTGCACAGAAAATCAACACCTTCTAAGGAAAAAAGCAATCTCACCATTAAGTTCCTATAGAACTCTATTGTGTTTATTGTTATTATTATTATTATTATTATTATTACTTGTTTTTATTCTGTGCTTATTATTATTATTATTTTATTATTATCCTTGGCGTCATTCAGCACTGACCCTTTTAAGCAGTTTATCCACAAGAGGCCAGGAGAGCTGTATCCACTTTTCAACCCACCAGAGAGCCTAGCTTCTCACTGCCTTTCAGTTGGGGAGCAATTTTCTTCCTAGTGGCCAAATACCATCAGCTCTAAATGGTGCTGTTTCCACACCTCTTCTACAAAGGTATGAGTTACTGCAGAAGGCAAGAGACCTGGCATGGGATTTGGGAAGCATTTTGTGTCTTCAGTTTGCAGCTTGTGAACTGTCATGATGGAATGCATGAAGTTTTAAGTTTCCTCTTGTATTTGCGAACAGATTCCATTTTAAATCACTATGTATTCCTCAGTTTCTATGAACAACAACAAAAATAAATAAATAAATAAACACAAAACCACCCCTCAAACTAAAACCATGATGCCTGGACACTGAAAAATGAGTTAGCCGTATATGCGATATTACTTCTCTGTCAGGTACGAGGTATTTCTGAGTAACTGTGACAATTGTCTGTAAGCCATAGTATTTACCGCTATCTCTACCTACTTTACTGCCTACAACCAACTGTTGGGAGAAGCTGCAGCCCAACTGGGAGAGAAAGAGAGTGAAAATTGCAGTAGGGATTCCATCACAAAGAAGGAACAGGGGCTGACTGAACTACAGCTAGTCAGTCTTTGCTAACAGGACATCTGGTTACAGTTGTTCTTGAAAAGTATTAGTGTATCTGAACACTACCTGTGCTAATCTGACGCTAGATCTGCTCTTTACCTAGAAAGAAAGTGTCTTAGTTCAGAAACTACTGAGGAAGGCAATGCTGAGATTCCTGCTTAGCATTACTGTGTCATTTTTGCTCTGGTAGCTTAAGGTGCTAATTCAGCTTTAACTTTCATTCTCTGCACTTCTTCACTCTTCCCCATGTTGATTTACAGCTTAGATTTTTTACTTTCCATCCAACCAAAACAGAAGTTTTACAGTTACACAAATTCACTTTCCACTCAGGTTAATTACTGTGATCTGAATAACAAGAATGAGATCAAGCTCTCCAACGTAGTATGCCACTTACTTGGAGAATCAGTTGTGTCTTCATGCGTGGTCTCAGAAAATTGTTTTCAGCAGGAGCTGTGTCACTGCTAGGACAGCAAACAACATACTTGTGTGGAGTGCACTCAGAGCTGATTTATCCAGTCACTTATCACATGCACTTCTGTGAGTTCTCCACGAGGAAAAATAGCCTTGGACACAAATCATCATATCCCAAGATAGATGTAGAAGTCAGGCAATGGGATTTCAGTGCAGAGGTGAGTTTTCTTCCCTGGGGCATAATAAATTTAATGGACATACACCCTGTAGATAAGAATTTAGCAAAATCAGCTAAGTGCTCACCCACTGTCACAGAGGAACAGGCTGTGAAAAGCCATTGTTCACTGCCCTGAACCCAGATGAGGCTGGAAGGAATTAAAAGAACTAAGACAACTTGTGTAATAGGGTGTCAACTGCAGCCAGAAGTTAGCAATGTGGAAGTAACATGACCTGGGAGGAAAAACTAGCAAGAGAAGTTGTGGTCATTTTCTACAGGCAGCCAGGCAGCCAGCACTTCTAACACAGCAGGAAATATCAAGGGAGCAGATATGAGATGTGGGCTGACTAGGGGCACGAACACATTCATTCAGATCAAGTTCTGTCTCCATATCTTGTGCCATTTTATCACTCTAGCTCAGTTTATTCTACAGAATGGGAGCAACTCAGGGGAAAAGACATAAAATAATATATAATCTTGGAAAACACTTCTTTAGCAAATGTCAGAAAGCACAGGACTGTTTGTTTAACCTAGATGAACACAGTAAGATAAGTATCACAGAAATACATAAAGTGTTGAAAGTCTAGAATGTTGTGCTCCTTGAGGGAGTTCACAGCCATGGCAACAATGACAGGCAGGCAAATTCAACAGCATAGTGATGAGAAATCAGTGCACCTTCTAATGTGAACATTCAAGAGATAAAACTAACCGTGAAAAAATAAAAGTAACTTCAAAAATTCAACTTCACTAATCGAAACACATTTTTTCTTCCATTAAAAATTAAGAAATTGCTTCCTTTGGTGTTATCTAATTAGCCTATGACAATGCAGCAAAGATTATCGAGATGAAGAGCTGAAGAAGATTCTAATGTTTTTGTAAGAAAAAAAAATGATATCATCTAGTTAGCACAGTTAACTATACTACAAAATGCAAAGCGGTGTAAGAAAGTTGAGAGCATTGTCATTATAGTGGCAGATCACACCACACTGCTGATGCTGGGACAAAATGATGGGTTAGATGAATAGAGTCTAAGCAAGCACAGCAATTCACTATTCCTGTGTCACCCAGACTGTGCTGAGCAGTCAGTTTACAGATTACAGCTGGCGGTTAGATTAGTTCAGCAGAGTGGCAGAAGTAGTAACATGGCTAGAAGATATAAGTGCAGAAGCAAGAAGTATTTCTATGAGAATTTTTTAATTCTGGCTGGTCATCTACAGATATTTCATTTCATTCATTCAGTTCTGAACAGATGATATCTCAACATTTTTCAAGAAATGTCAGCTTAAATAATCACTGTGTATGCGGATTTGCTTTCATAGATTCATAGAATCACCAAGGTGGGAAAAGACCTTTATGATCACCCAGTCCAACCATCCACCTACCACTAATATTTCCCACTGAACCATGTCCCTCAGTGCAACATCTAAATGTTTCTTGAGCACCTTCAGGGATGGCAATTAAACCACCTCCCTGGACAGCCCATTCCAGCACATAGCCAGTCTTGTGGAGAAAAAAAAATAATATCCAACCTGAACCTGCCCTGGTGCAATTTGCATCCATTCTTTTTCATCCTGTTGCCAGTTTTGCCTGAAAAGAGGCTGACCCCCACCTTGCCACAGCCTCCATTCAGGTCATTGTAGAGAATGATAAGATCTCCTCCCCAATACCTCCTCTTCTCCAGACTGAACAATCCCAGTTCCCTCAGCTGTTCCTCATAGGGTCTGTGCTCCAGACCCCTTACAGCTTCGTTGCCCCCCTCTGAACACACTCCAGGACCTCAGTGTCTTTCTTGCAGTGAGGGGCCCAGAAGTGAACACAGTACTCGAGGTGGCCTCATCTGAGCTGAGCGTAGAGAGCTAATCACTTTCCTACTCCTGCTGGCATCATTATTTCTGATACAAGCCAGGATGCCATCTGCCTTCTTTGCTCTCTGGGCACACTGCTGGTTCATGTTCAGACAGCTGTCGTCTATGACCCCCAGATCCTTTTCTGCCATGATGCTTGCCAGCCACTCTGCCCCAAACCCACAGCTTTGCATGGGGGTGTTGTGGCCAAAGTGCAGGACCCAGCACTTGGTCTTGTTGAAGTTTATCCCACTGGCCTCAGCAAAGCTACCCAGCCTGTCCAGATACCTCACAAAGCCCTTCCTATCCTCAGGCAGATCAACCCTTCCTGCAAAGATAGTGTCATCTGCAAACTTACTGAGGGTGCTCTGAGTCCCCTTGTCCAGGTCATCAATAAAGATATAAAACTTGGTGGGCCCAGTACTGATTCCTGTGGTCCAGGGGCTATCCTTTTCATGTTGAACTATTTATTTTTTTATTTTGTTCCCTGAGGATTTTTGTCTCTCTCTTCCTTTCCTCTTTCCCAATCTCACTGGCAGTGAGGGTTAGCAAAAAAGGGGCTGTGAGGTGGTGAGTTGTGTAACTGGGTAAACTTGCAACATCTCCCCATTTTGCTTGAGCTGACGATGATATATTTCATAATCTCATTCAGTATTTTCCTTGTTTCTCTGACAAATCTTTCTCTCTCTTTGAAGATTCAGGAGTACTATTGAGTAACAGTTCATTTCCCCAGTTTGATTTTCCTCTTCTGTTTGAAGAAATGTCCACAGACTGGAAATTTTTCCATTTTCTGCCCAGGGGGAAATATAAAAACTGTTCATGTGTCACGAGACACAGGCTCTTTCCTTTTGGATCGACCCAGCAGTGAGTGCTCCCTAGCCATCTTGCTTTCAGTATTAGCCTAAGGCCTTCAGTTCTCAGAATGTCTCTCTCTCTCATTTTATTTGATTTATTAGCTTTAATTTCAATTATATTGTATTATACTGTGTTATTTTGCATTCCGATATTTTGTTTAGTAAATCAGCTTTCCTCCTGAGATTGTTGCCACTGTTTTATTTTTAGGCCCATCTCCCTTTTCCTTTTCCCCTTTCCCCCTTTCCCAGCGCATGGGTCCTTCTGTCACAATCATCACAGAACCAAGACAAACCAGCCCATAAACCACTGACAGTGTGAATCTGTGATAACTTTTTAGATTAGTTGAACTGCTTAGGCTATTAGCAGCTGACGATATGATATTTTATGCCTTGCAGTATCTGTGGGAGGTCTGTAAACATTCCTGAAACCATTTATTTGCTAGTATCTCCCTGGTCTGGATTTCTGCTTAGTAACAACAGCCCTTTAGGTCAGAGGGTGCCAAGTAATACTACAGGGCTCTAGCATTACAAGAACAGCTGGTATAACTTTAAATAACTTTGCAAGCCTCCAGAATCCTTAACTATGCTCTCTGTTTTAGAAACAGCCTGCAGTAAGACAGAACAACTGAGTGCATATGCAACTTCCCATCCTTTGCATGCACCTGCTAAACGTCTGTGTCACATTTCACTACATATGAGACATACTGATTACGGACAAGAGCTCTCCTCTCTTTGTGGCCAGGATTAAAAAGCTCCATCTCTTGTAAGGTTTTGTCAACGTGGGTTTGGTGTGGGCCTGGAAAGGCACAGGACTCTCCTTTTGCAGGGCACAGCATAGAATCATAGAATCATCAGATGGCTAAGGTTGAGAAGGGCCTTAATGATCCTCTAGATCCAACCCCTCTGCCATGGACAAGCTTGCCACTCATCAGATCAGGCTTCCCAGGGCCCCATCAAATCTGGCCATGAATGCTTCCAGGGATCATCCAATAAACTCTTTATCCTCTGAATAGTCCAGTCTTCAAATCTTTATCTCCCCAATTTGGAGATAAGGATGAGGTTGGGACCCTACCACAGGCCTTGCACAAATTCAGGTCGATGGCATTAGTTGCTTTTCTGTTGTCTACCAGTGCCATCATTCCAGCATAGAAGGCCACCAGATGGGTCAGGCCCTTGGTGAAGCCATGCTGGCTGTCCTGGAGCACCTCCTCATCTCTTATGTGCCTTAACATCCCTTCAACAAGGATCTGCCCTGTGATCTGATAATATACAGAAGTGAAGTTCACTGGCCTGTAATTCCTCAGCTCTTCCTTTCTCTCTCTTGAGTATGGGAGTGATGTTTCCCTTTTTCCAGTCACTGGAGACTTTGAGTGACAGCCACAACTTTTTAAATATAATGGAGAGCAGCTTGGCAATCACATCAGCCATTTCCTTCAGAATCCTGTGATGCATGTTGTTTGGTCCCATAGGCTCATACAAATTTGATCTTATGTGGCAGTCTTGAACTTGCAGTTTTCTTACAGCGTGGGGAGTTTTGTTCCTCTGACTCCTGCTTAGAAGATCAGGGTCATGAAGTGCATGGGATGCCTGACTGACACTGAAGATTGAGGCAAAGAGCTTATTGAATACCTCAGCTTTCTTCATGTCTGTTGAAACCAGTTATCCCTTCTCATTTATCAGAGGAGGTACATTCACCTTTGTCTGTCTCTTCTGATCCGTCTGCCTAAAGAAACTACTTCTGTAGAATCCCTTCTTGTTATTTTTCACATCCCTCACCATATTCAGTTCATTTACACCTTGGCTTTCCTGATCCCATCTCCCCATGTCCAGACTGTACCTCTATATTCTTCCTATTATGCTTTCGCTACCTGTGCATTTCCTTCTTAACCCTGAGTTTGACCAGCAGGTCCTTATTCAGCCATGCCATTTTCCTACCTCCCTTGCTTGATTACATCATCTCTTTACAGCTTGGGAGGGACAATGCTGTCTTTGAGGGCAGCACTGTGTTTGGCCTTCAGTGGTAGAGAACTGAGTGAGTTTGTTTGTCACAGAGCTGGTGCTACCTAATTTATTGATTGTCCTTGACTGCAGAGTGATGATGGTTAAGGCAGAAAACGCTACTATATTTAAGATTTCAAAACTGGGATTAAATCTTGCAGCTTTGTGAGTTGCCTTTATGTGCCTCAACCAGTGTTGAACTGCTTGCTTAGGTAAAAAAGTAGTAGGGATTTTTTATTCACATCAGAGCAGCCCAAAATTTCATGGGCTCTGAATTTCAGAGATCTTGAGTGTTCCTAACTGTAGGATGAAAGCAGAACAAGATGAACAGATTGTAGTGCAGATTAGTTGCTTTTTTTTCCTTGAAGACACTCAGTTGAACAGTATCCAGTGCTTCAGGCATGACATAGCAGGAGATCCGATCTGCCTTTCTAAGTGCCTCTTTGTATTTCTATCAGTGAGGTATTTCAAATGCTGATCATGCACATCTGCTGTCAATAACAAATTCCTGGCTAGCATGAAAATCTGCAGGCACAATGAACTACTTTCCTTAAAACAAAAAATAGGTAAGAAATTAGAGTGAGAGGAAAGGCGCGTGTACTTCCAAAAGCCAATCAGATTTCTGTGCTGGTTGAAAAGCCAAGCTGGCAAAACAAGTTAAGTAATTTTTCCTTTTAAAAATGGAGATCTAAAAATCAAAAATACTTTCTGACCAGCCTGCATTCACTTTTTAATTTGTAAAGCAAGCAGGCAAATTTCCATTAGCAAAGATGATTTTCTACACAATCAGCCATGATTCTTGTCTGTTGAAATGACTAAACATCTACATATCTAATCAATTTTAACTTCATACTGGCTGCAGAATGTGAGTCACTTCTTTCCTATACTGACAAAAACCCTGTTCTTCATTTACCACCTTTCAACTTCTATCTACCCTACTGCTTGCTTGTGAAGAGGCAATGAGGCCCCTGTTTGCAAAATAGGTCTTTCAATATCCAAGAAAAGACCCTCCCAGTCTCTGGGAGTGCTTGCTTCAAGCTATTTAGAAGGCAATGGACTCGAAGAAATGCAGTTGAGTGTCAGATGCATCCACCAGAGTGTGTAGCACCTCTAATCTTGACTTGCAGCAGAGTGCTGTTCAAAGTAGGGCAAACCAAAACAGCATTGGCTTTCATGGGCTAGAGCTTACCCACCTCTGACCTTAAAGAAATAAAAGGTATCAACAAAAAGAAGTACTTTATAATTCCCTTGAATTTGTCACTGTTATGATTTTACTTGTTGAGATTTTCTGCTTTCTCATGATGTATCACTAAGGTAACAGTGTCCCATCCTGCCTGGGCAACACTTTTTGTATGCTCTTGCAGTGGTGGAAGAAAGGGCAGAAAGTAAGGGAAAAAGAAGCGTCCTGTTAATGAGAGCAGCTGCAGGTAATGGACAAGCTCAACATGGCAAACTGAATGAAAGTTGTTTATAGATGGTAAGAAACATCATCTGCTTGGCTATGGGCTACAGTCAAATATGACATTTCTTTCCACCAACAAATAATGTCTGGATGATGTCTGGAAGGCTAAAGGTGGGGACTGTGGATCTGAAGCACAAGTCATTAAATGGTTCTAACCAGTCAGAACTGTCCCTCTTAAAACTGGTCAAAGGTATACCCAGGTATGCAGGCTCACATAATTTTGCCCACATGCAAGTTACCAAAGGTAATATTTGTCAGTAACCAAAAATATGTGCTTTCTCCTGACCTCTTGTGACTCAGCCATCATTTATATTTATTGCTATGTAATCATTTACGACATTTATTTTTGAAGTACAGTTGATCATTTGAAAAGAGAAAGAATAATTATTAAGGAGTAAATTTTAGATTGTGTTAATAACTAGAGAAAGAAAAAAAATCCATTGTAATAAGTAAACGAATCTGTCAACAGGAATTCAAATAAAAACAGTAAAATTTCAGTTGGCCTTCAAGCCCAATTTTAGAGTGCCATTCAAGCAGAAGATTTAAAGGACAGGAAAGGAGCAGGAGCACTTTAGACCAAAGATGAGATTTGCTAGCACATTTCAGGAGGTTTTATGATCATAATATCAGTACATTCCATTATGGTCTGAAAAATGATAGAAGTGGCCTTGCAGAATTCCTGCCATGGTCCAACATTTAAGTCAAACACTGCTTGGTGATCTCAATACAGGGAGAGAAAATCCATGTCCTGTTAAATAAATTAATGCTAGAATAAATTAATGTTCATTCTGAGATGAATCCACGAATGTTAAAATTTTTGCAGGCATTGAGTGTTGTAGAAGAACTTGTGAAACAATTTCTGTAGGATTGTGACTGTGTGAACATTGTGCATTTTTTTCCCAACCACAATATGCATACATCATCAAACAATGAAAATCCTAATTATTTTCAGCAGCAGAAATAGTGATTTATAAAATAAAAATATTATTTTATAATATATCATATAAATATTTATAAAATAATAATAATTGAAAATATGGGTTGCTTTTACTTAAAAAAAAAAAAGAAAAGAAATTATTTATTGCTTTTTAACCAAGTTCTCTTTTATTAACGTTGCCAATAGCAGTAACAATTAACAGGAAATTTGCTTGAGTGGTAAGAAAAGATTTTCACATACTGTGATGCCAATGAGTCTTTGTGTTGGCAAAAGGTTAAATAAATCAGTCCTGTAACTCAGATTGACATAATGCTTTTAAACTGTAGGATCAGCAGCAGTATTGGACTGAGTATTCTAACAAAAGAGGGCAACTTCATAAACAAGGAGCAAAACAAAAAAAAAAAAGAACGGCAACAGCAAAATACAACATCCAACCAACATTAAGAGACTGTCAGTAGTTAATATTTGGATTAAATGTGGTCAGAAAATATAAAAGAACTGTAGAAGATGAGTTTTTAAGAATATCCCAGAAAAATTCCATGCTCTTTTATGAGGAAGTAAAGAAAGAGGGTGAAAGTGAATCTGGATGGCAGTTTTCTTTCAAAACTTCTTACTGACAGTTTCATTAAATCAAAAATTATGTCAAGCCTTTGTAAATTGTATTGAAAGTTTCAACAAAGCTTTACTTACACTTTTCTGCAAAACCAAACTATGTTGGATTTTTTTTTCCCTTTTATTTTAAAATAGCTTGAAAAAGGCAAGTCTAGTGACTTATACAAAATAATAATAAAAAATGCTAGGAGAAAACGCTAAGGTAGAAACTGGATGGGTAAGTGGGGTGGAAAGCTGCCATTTTTGGCTGAAAGGTCATTTTAAAATGTCTGCCTTCCTTATGACATAGCATTTCCAAGATTCTCAGCACTAAGGGGAAATTTTAGCATTTTGATATCAGCAACATCTTCTTGAGTCAGTGCAAACAGGAAATTTTTATTCTCTAGATTGTGGAATATGGGATGCTTGGTATACTGGTTGCCCAAGGCATGGACACAGTACTTTGGAAGGGGCCTCTCACAAGGGCAGAATAGAGAGGGACAACCACCTCACTCACCCTGCTGGTCACTTCTGTGCAGGTGCAGCCCAGGATACAACTGGCCTTCCAGGCTACGAGGGCACACTGCTGGCCCATGTCCTTCTCTGCAGGCCTTCTCTCAAGGAGCTCTTCTCCTAGTACAGTACAGTAATGGTACAGTACTCCTGTACTGTTATCTGAAATTGTCTCAACTGGAGTGTAACGTCTTGCACTTGGTTCTGTAAAATCTCATTAGATTCTCATGTACCCAATTTTAACTTTGTCCACATATCTCTGGATGGCATCCCTCCTTTCCTCACCTACACCACTCAGGTTGTTATCATCAGCAAACTTGCTGAGGGTACTCCCAGTCCCACTGACTATGTCATTCATAAAAATGTCGAAGAGCATCAATTCCAAGATAAACTCCTGCAGGACACCACTCCTGACTCACTTCCACATGGACATAGAGACACTGACCACAGCCCTCTGACTGCAACCATCCAACCAACACTTTACCTACCAAAGAGTCCAGCCTTCAAATATTTCTTTAGAGATAAAGATGTGGTGTGGGACCATATCAAAGGCCTTGAAAAAATTTAAGTCGATGGCATTAGTTGCTTTTCCGTTGTCTACCAATGCCATCGTTCCAGCATAGAAGGCCACCAGATGGGTCAGGCATGATCTGCCCTTGGTAAAGCCATGCTGGCTGTCCTGGAGCACCTCCTCATCTCTTACGTGCCTTAACATCCCTTCAACAAGGATCTGCCCTGTGATCTGATAATATACAGAAGTGAAGTTCACTGGCCTGAAATTCCTCAGCTCTTCCTTTCTCTCTCTCTTGAATATGGGAGTGATATTTCCCTTTTTCCAGTCACTGGAGACTTTGAGTGACAGCCACAACTTTTTAAATGTAACGGAGAGCAGCTTGGCAATCACATCAGCCATTTCCTTCAGAGCCTTGGTGTGCCCGTTGTCTCACCCCACAGATTTGTACACATTTGGTCCAATGAGGTAGTCTTGGACTTGCTCCATACTGGGAGGGATTTTGCTCTGCATAGAAGTTCAGGGGCACAAAAAGAGTGAGAAGTCTGACTGACAGTGAATACTGAGGTGAAGAACCTGTTAACTAGCTCAGCCTTCTCCACATCTGATGAGGCCATCTCTCTCCTATTTGTCAGAGGGGAACACACTTAGCAAAGACCTGTTTCTTCTGGCCACTGTATCTAAAGAAACTTCATTGTTTTCTATATCCCTCACCAAGTTTAATACCCCTTGCACCTTGACTTTCCTGATTCCATCCTTGCACATCCAGATAGCATCCCTATATTCTTTGAGGCCACTCATCCCTGTTTCCACTGATTATATTTTACTTTTTTATCCGTCAGTCAGACCTGCAGTCCTTGCACAGTCATGCTGGTGTTCTTCCCTCTCTGTGGAATTCCCTCTGTCCTATCCTGGAGAATGGAGAGCTCTTGTACTCTCAGAAAAGCATCCTTAAAGTGCTGCCAGCTCTGTTAGTTTCTTAGACCCAAAGGACATTTTCCCAAGGGATCTAATCCAACAATTTCTTAAACAGCTAGAATTTAAGTCTTCAGAAATTCAGGCTCCTGATTTCCCTCTTTGCCAGGCCCACGTTCCTTAAGATCACAAACTCAGCTAGCACATAGTGGCTACAGCCCAGACTGTCACCAGTCATAATCTCCTTAATGCTGGTGAGCACCAGGTCCAACGACACTTCACCTTCTAACGCATTACCTTCTGGCAGGAGCCCTCCCAAAAACCTCTGGGACAAACCTGAGGTTTTCCCTACTGCTTCTCAAACTGACAGTGTTGGTGACTGTTCTCTGTTACTCAGCAGTACATCCTCCTCCCACATCAGATCTGGTTTAAAGTGCTGGTGATGACCCCTGACAGCTTGCTGCCTGGTGTATTCTTGCTCTTCCTGGTCAGTAGTGTCCCATCTCATGTCAACATTCCCAGTGTACTGAAGAAGTACACTGGGAATGTACTGAAGTGTCTTAGATCATAGAAGTAAAATCTCTGAGTGTGACTTCATCCATACAGCCATACTTTCAACTGGTCTGTTCTCCTCCATCTGCCTAGATCTCAGTCTCCAAATGGGGTGACTGAGGGGAATGCTACCTGCACTTGCAATCCTTTAAGCATGTTCCCAAAGGAAATAAACACTTTTTTGATATTTTTTAATTTCCTAGTCACAGCCTCATGCGATCCAGCTTGAAAGTCCAGGAAGGGATATAAATCCTCTGCCTTTATCATACCTGATATCCTCTTTCTGATATCTTGAATATGAGCCCCTGGCAGGCAACAGACCTCTCTAGGGAGGTTATCTGGATGTCAGATGGGTCCCTCAGTGCCCCTCAGTAGAGTCTCCAAATACTAAGAAACTTCTCTTTTCAGTGGCACTGGTTGTGACTCAGGTTCTCAGTTGGACCTTCTTAATGTGATGCTTGTGTCTTCAAGGACAAGTTTAATCATTGCTTATTGATGAAGAGTTCCTCTACTAATTCACTTAATGGTTTCAAGAATGGCAGCATGACTTAGATGCAAGTACGTATTTGCTGTGTCTTGCACAGAGATTTGTGCAAAGGATGGTTCCTACTGTGCACATCAGATTTGCTTTCCTGATGATGTTATGCACTTTTACTGGAGGCAACTCATGATACAGATCTCATGATCTATGGATAGTTCCCACAGACATTTCCTTCAGCTTGATCCGAAGCTGACCTGACCTCCTCTATTTCTTCGCAACACTGTTGGCAGAGCAAATCAGACTGCTCTTGACTGATAGATGTTTATCTGTACAAAGTCCCCTTTGAGGGCTCTGCTGCTAGCATATCTTTCAAGGAATGTCTTTTCAGGGCTGACTAACAATCACTGTTACTTTGTCCTTTTGGAGAACATTTTATCTTGAATTTAGACTGAACAAAAATGTCATTTGCCATCTGTGTTGGTATCTAACCTAACGTGGCTGAATGGCAAGACATGCTAGTCACAGTACTCCGGGTCTTGGCAGTATAATACAGCACTATAATACAGCAGCAGTTTGCCTTATTTGTTTTACTGCCTTTCCAGCTTCAAACACTGAAAATATTTAAGCCAAAGATTCCTTTTATAAAAATGGTTTTCCTATTATTTTAAAATAGTGAAAATCAAGTTACCCTGAATGAAGCGTAAATCCTAGGAATTACTTTACATTTTGGTTTTTATTAATTAAGCTGAGGAGAGCTACAGAGACCTGTTGTAGAAGCTGAAGGATCAGTTTTTGTAGAGCTGGAAAGAGGCTGTTTCAGGTTATCTTTGTAACATTGGAATAATCATCCCATTTATTCAGTGCTCGTTATATCCAGGTGTAACAGCGCTCCAGACAGTTGTCTGATGCTCTTCTCCCCTCTCTCCAGTCTCCCAAGTGGTACACAACAATATGCACCAAGCCATAATTTACTGGGAAGCACTACGGCTCTCTCACTCCCTCCTCATTCCCATACCACCCTCCAGTCTGTCCTCAGTGACATACTGCAGACTTCCCAGAAGGGCTGGCTCTGCCAGTCCTCGCTCTCAAGGCAAGTGACAGAGTTGTCCCCAGCCACCCTACTTGCACTAAGCTGTGCTTTATATTAAGGGGAAAAGATGAAAAAGACCCAATTGGGATGTATAGGCATTAAAATAGCTGTTTTATTGTTGTTGTTGTTGTTTGTTCGTTTTCAGCAAGTTTAGCATGTTTGCAGATGTCAGAATGGGGCAGAATGAAACTTCAGTTATGCCATTCCTTTCTCTGACATCTTTCACAACTAGAACAACTGTAGTGTGGTACTGCTCTGGTATCAATAGAGCTACCATAAATAAACTGTGCTCAGAGGTCCTCTGCCAGCCCTGCTGTCTCTCAGCAGTGAGGCATGCATATTGCATGTAGAAGAGGCATGACATGTGAAGGAGTAATGTGGCTGAGTTACAAGGCGACTATTTCTTCATATGCTGCAGTGCCCCAGCTCAAATATGAACACATGATGTCCTAATGAGTTTCAATAAGGCCAAGTGTAAGGTGATACACTTGGGTCGGAGACACAAGTACAGACTGGGAGAAGAACTCTTTGAAAGCAGCCCTGCAGAGAAGGGCATGGGGATTCTGGAGGAGAAGTTGTACATGAGCCAGCAGTGTGTGCATGCGGCCCAGAAGGCCAACAGTCCTGGCCTGCATCAACAGAGAAGTAGTAGGAGGGAGAGGCAGGGGATTTTTTTCCCTCTGCTCTGCCATTGTGATGACCCTTCTGCAATTCCGTGCTCAGTTATGGGACCCCCTACTCAGGAAGGAGGTGCAACTGTTGGAGCCAGTCCAGAAGAGGCCATGAAGATGACCAGAGGGCTGGAGCACCTCTCCTATGAAGGAACATTGAGAGAGCTGGTGTTACTCAGCTTGGAGAAAAGAAAGTGCCAGAGAGACCTCATTATGGTCTTCCAGTTCTTGAAGGGAGCTTATAAGCAAGGGAAGGATTGACTTTTTACACAATCTGATAGTCACAGGACAAGAGGGAACGGCTTTAAACTAAAAGAGGGGAAATTTAGATTCACTGTTAGGAATATATTTTTTTTACTCAGAGATCAATAAAGCACTGGCACAAGCTGCCAGAAAGGTTGTGGATGCCCCATCTCTAAAAGCATTCAAGGCCAGGTTGGATGGGGACCTGAGCAGCCTGACCTGGTGTGTGGCAGCTCTGCCTATGGCAGGGGTTTGGAACTAAGTTATCTTTAATGTCTTGTCCAGTCTAAACTCTTCTATGTTACATAGAGGGCCTCATTTCCCAGATTTCCATACTCTCCATTATCTCAGCACCTCTGACAGCCATACCCAGACTTGTTTCTGCCTAGGTTCATCTACGTTTCTTTCCCTTCTGCAGTGTCAGGGAAGTTCAGTCTGAAGAGATTCCTCCTGAAGAGGAGGAAGAAGTTCAGGTGCATAAACGTAAGCATCTAGTAACTTTCTGTTTGCATGTAATGACTTTTCATTCACCTTCAGATTTTTCAGCTGTTGTTATGAAATATGCGGAATGCTTATAGATCTTGATCTTGCCTGCCAACTCTTTGTCCATGTCTCAGATTCCCCAAAGCCTTGAAAAACAACTCTACATTAATGTAAAAAAAAATCATTTATGCTGGGTCAGACACTATAATGTCCTACCTGTGAATCATTTCCCTTTCCTTCACACTCCTCACCTCCCTGCCACTTGCTCAGGGGTGGGTTTTGCAACATGCAGAATGGCAGTTTCCAAACAAAGCAAGACTTGAACTCTGACTGCAGATCATCATCTTCTCCTCAAGCTAGTGATAGCTTGAAGCAAAAGTCCATCTCGAGTTAATGTAGGTAAAAGCTCAAGTAATATGATGTAAAGCACCCCATGCAGATTTGATAACAGCCTTGGTTCTTTACAGTCTTTATTATCCACAACACTGAGCATGAATTTCAGTTTTCAGTGCACTCATGCACAGACTCATTGACTCTAGGACCCTTTGGATCAAGCTGTGAGTAACTGCTTTCTGTCAGCTTTTGTTTCTGCTAATAACACATAGAAAAGCATGGATACTCTGTTGGTTTTTATTTAACTCAATCATAACAGTCCAGTTAGTTTAGTATGGTGCCAGAAATACTTTTGTCTCTTTTCCCAGTGTTGAACAATCTGCAATGACACCCAATTTCAAAGAGTACATACAATCATTGAGGCATTAGTTAATTGAATTGCAAAGACAATGCACCATAATTGCTTGCCTCTGCAAATTTTACAGATCAGCTTCACGATTATAATTGACATTGCCATGGAAAACAAAGATTGTTTACTGTGGATCTGGTGATTCTCAAATCACATAATGCTCTCCTTTAGAGAAAGCGGTAACATAAAAAGGCCTACGTTCTGCATGCATAGTAATACCATGTAGCAAGCAGCATAATTTCAAAGAGATCTATCAGTTCTAGAGAAAGCAAACTCTTAGCCAAGGTAAATAGTTGACATAATAAATATTTACAGGGCACACTTCAAATCTCATTGATGCCAATTACTCTCAGACTGTTAATATACAAAACTGGTAGCATCTTGCACCTGAGTCAAATACAATAACTTCATAAATGTTTTACTGGAATATTTATTCTCTACACTTCTTAATGTGTCTAATGGCTTTATTTTCTGAATTGCTATGGCACAAACACACATACACAAATGCACTTTCCATTCTGACACCTCATATGAACAATCCTATCTGTTCAGTAGAATGTATCTGCACCAAATTTTAAGATTTTGCAAGTAAAATGTGTGTATTTATGTATGCACTCACATCTCTGTGCTTCCATGTATAACATATTACACGTTTTTAATACTGAAACTTTAGAAATACAAATATTTATTTTGCAGAAAAATTTTCTGATTTGTGATGAATCCTTCATGTCCCAAAACTAACACAAACATACACTCCAAGCTTGCACTTATCATTAAGTGTATGTTTCGTTAAACACTGCCTGTTTCACTAAGTTACACAAACTGGAAACTGCTGATATTTTCCACTTGGAGAAATGTGTGCTTCATAAATACGATTTACATGGAAAAAAAATTAGAAGGCCACACAGAAAGTATTCAATTCAATTCAACACAATCTTTTGTTTTCCTTATAAAGAGGCCACATCTTTATAAGAGAAGGGTTTTTTTGCAATTTTTGACAGTCTTCTCAAGTAAAGATGGAAGTATGATCTTGATTTACAGATCCTTGCGATCAGTAAAGAAACCCATTAGTGTGTTTGAGGAAAGACAGTACCCAAAAAAGGTTTCCTTAGTAGTCCTTTCAGTGAAAGCTCAGAAGTAACACACCCCTCTCCCAAGCATGGTTGTGACTGGGATGGAAAGTGGATGTTCAGCCCAGCCCTGGTGCTTAATGAGCACAAGCAGCAATGTGCATTAATCAGGAGTAAAGCAGCAACTGTGATCCAGAATTAGAATAAAGTGTATGGATGTGTGCTTGATTTCATAAATCAGGATATAAAGTTGATTCTGAATTTAATTGTTTGCTCTGAAAGGTGGTGGTTATCTACTGCAGTGTTTTACCTGTAATATCCCCACAAAGCAGAAATTCAGTGTATTTTATGAAAGGTAGGAAGCATGAATTAACTTAATGATGTATACTAGATGGTGCACATACTTCAGTGAATAAGAAATCTTCATATTCTCCTGTATTTTCTGTTAACACTATGGAGAATGAAGTAAGAGCATTCCAAAACACATCTTTGCTCTTATTCACTCTGAGGTGCAATAAAAGAGTGTGCTTGTTACTAATTAAGAGATGTAACTAATATTTAAGATACATTATTAACCTCTAGGTGAAAACCAAGAACCTAAAAGAAAACTTACATAGATACAACTGGAGACTGCTTAAATTAAAATTATTCACTATTTTATTTGTAAAGATTTAATTAAACACTGATAAATTTCTCTTTTTCTTTTCTGAGAAGGCATTTCTTCTTAATATATAAAATCATTCCAGTAAATACTTGAAGTTCTTCTGCTCCTTTTTGGCTTCCCTTACTGTACTTTTATTATTGTTTGAGAGAACTAAGGGAATGTTCAAAGGCAGAAAGTTCGTGCCCATCAGTAGCTTCAGGAGTAGCACCAGAAAAGTACTGCCCTGTGAAATTATGTTTGTGAAAAAAGCATTGTGTTCAGATCATATTCCTTTTACTGCAGCTTGATGGAGAGTTGTTCTGAAAGCTCATGAAGAGTTAAAATGAATCAGGAGATTTTTAAGTCAATATAAGCCTAGTTCATGTTTGCTTTTTTAACTCAAAATAAGGTCTAAGTTTAGGTTCATAGTATGTCAGTCCACAGGCAATTCACCCTTACTTGTAGGTATGACATCAGTCTCCAAGCCTGTGAAGTGCTGAAGGGATGTTGCACTATCAGCAAACCTGAAGGCAAAGGCTTACCTACAGGTGGCACAAGGGGCTAAAGAATATTTATTTGGGAATCTTTTTCTTGCCTTTCCCACTTGTCTCCCCTAAGAAAATCTCAATATATTTAAGTTTGTATAATCCCTGGTTTGTAATACTCTGTTAAGGTATTGCTTCCAGGAGAAAAAGCAGGCAGATCCACAGTTGAGATCACCTTCAATTCTGATCCCTGTCACTGCAGTAGCTTCTCACAGCTGTTACATGGCTCCCCATGTGCAAGATCCCCAAGTAGACACAGCTGGGCATTAGGCTGCCTGCCTGGCATGGTAGTCCTTGCTCCTGTGCAGATGTAGAGATAATGTAATAGTAATCACCAGCTATGCAATGAGGATGCAGTCCTTTCTGAATTCCTATTCAATAAATGCAGGGAAAAAATAATCTGAAATAGTTCACAAGCCTCAGTCAGAAGCACAAATCAAAACATACTTCCAGGCAGACTGTTGAAGAGATAATGTTTAGCACAGCTCTGCTTTCTCAAACCAGCTGTCTTTGCCTTACCCCAGTCTCTGTTTTACAGCTTATTGTCTTTGCAAAGAGCTGCTGAATGCATGTCTATGTTCAGCTGAGCTGAGCAGTCTTGTTCTACCAGCTGGCACTTCTGCAGTGTAAAGCAGACCCTGCCATGATGAGCTGCTGTTTTCTCTCCAGCTATGCTGTTTTCCTTCAGTGCATTAATGACACCCAACTGACCTGCACATGCCTTGTGATCTCTCTCAAGGTGATCTGCACTATTGCCTTTCCCAGTACTGCAGTCAGGCTGGCAGGCCTGTAGTTCCCTGGATCTGCCTTCCGACACTTCTAGTAGAAGGATGTCACACTGACAAGTCTCCACTCATTCAGGACCTCTCTGTTGACCAGGACTGATGATAAATGGTAGAAAGTGGCTTGGTTTCTGATCCTTTGAAATACTACAAGTAGTCTTTCATCACCTGTTAGTCCTTTGAAGAGTCATAGCAAGGAATACACATGTTGCTCCTTCCCATCAGAAAAAAAATCAAACTAGCCAGTAACGTAAATGCTGAAAAAGAGTGTGCAAGGGTGCAATATTGGCTGT
This sequence comes from Callipepla californica brunnescens, assembly GCA_023055505.1. Classification (NCBI taxonomy): domain Eukaryota; kingdom Metazoa; phylum Chordata; class Aves; order Galliformes; family Odontophoridae; genus Callipepla; species Callipepla californica. The sequence goes on along the minus strand of JALIRH010000023.1, from coordinate 2,062,361 downwards.
ACCAGGAACTGGTTTAATAAGGTAAAAAAAACAGCAGCAGTCTTTCCACATCCTTTTCTGAACTGTATATATTATACCACAGAAAAGTAAAACAGATGATGAAAGATTAGATTCCAGGAAAATAATAAGAATATAAGAGTACCTCTGGAAATAAACAGCTCATGTGAGTGAGGGAAACTTCACAATATGCACAGGTTTCTTACAGTTAGAAACATTTTTAATCACAAAAGACTCTACCATAACTTCTTTAAAAGCTCTCAGATGCTCTCTCCTTTTTGCCACTTACCTTAGAATTCCTTGTATCACTGGCAAACTTAATTTTCCATATTTTACACTGAAATAGTATTTCTTGTTGGAATCAGATTTACATTTTTTTCAGTTCTGATTCAAGATTCTGAATTAAGAAGAATTTGGACTGTAGATGGCCCCACATGTTTTCAGCTATGGAAAATGCCTTGGTCTCTGAAATTAAAATTCAGCATAATTCACTGAAAATTAAAGTGAGTAAAAAATCCATCAAAATTAATAAATATAGAAAGTTTGTTTGTAAACAACAGTAAATATTTGGGTTTCCTCTAGTTACAAAATAAAAGATTTCAGACACCGAAACCAACATGAAAAAGGTAAAAAGTTGGTAGTGGGTTATAACAGCGGTGTAGACACACTTCAGATTTATTCTAATGTGCTCACTGGAACATGTGAGTGGGTTCTAACTTTGCGTTGTTCCAATGCTAATTTAAAGGAGGAATTTATTTTGCTTCTAGTGAAATAATCCAGATGATAATTCATCTACTAGCTGCTAATGGCAAATGTCCCAGTCAGTGCTCCCCATGAAGTGGAACCCTGAAAAATCACAGCTGCCTTCTGACATTACTCTCTGAACAACAGTCCCGGAAGAGTACTGTCAGGGTGATGAGCAGGGAGTGAGGTGTTTTCCTCAGGTGAATTCAGGAGAATTAAAAACTGGAGAGCTCACTCTTCTTTAGGAGTAGTCTCTGACTAATTGGCTTCTTCTCTTACTATATACTAGCTTTCTCTCCACCAGTACACAGCAAGCCATCCACCGTTGAGGAGCTGATGGCTGGATGTGAGATGTTGGGAATATTGGTATATCCATCTGCTGTCTAGCTTTAGTCTCTGAGCAGGGCTCTAAGAAAAGTGCAGCTTTGATTCTCCTGCCTGATCAAGAGCCTACACCTGAGCTGCTGCAGAAAGCAGAGGATGTTGAAAACAGGACGAAGAGAAATTAGTGAGAATTCTTAGCTGCCAGAGAGAAGCCATCAATTGTATCGGTGTCATTGCTGTTCATACCACAAAGATCAGGAAGATTTCTTTTTCTTTCCTGGACCTTTAATCCCCATGGTCTCTGATCTTTCTTCAGCTGCAACACTGCTGATAGTGTTTGCTAACACTGACATTCAACAGCCTGCTTCAAGCTCCAGAAGAAAGGAAAACTCTTTCTGAGGATAGTCCAGTGATAAAGAGGCACCACTTACGTTTCAAACACTCTTCTGAGCCTTGTGGAAAAGTGAAGAAAATTTAATCTTGCACCCTGTCTCTTGAAGCTAAGGGGAAAAAAAGTAGATACAACAATAGAGGCCATGTATATATAATGGTATTCCCTGTAAAGGACAGTCAGTGGCTCTTTGGGGCACAGTTTGCAAGTACATTGGTCTCAGCAAGTGCTGGGAAAAGACTCAAGTTAACTTGGCCTGAATTCTCCATTCAGAGCTCAGTTTCACACTGAGCCGTATTTGCCCATATGAGACATACTAGCCCTCAGACACTTCCTGTGAAGTCAGTGTCAGTTAACCAAGTCATTTAGTTAGGGCTTTCCTCAGGATGCTCTCCTCTGATCTGGTACATGGAACAGCTATCTTCAGCATGTCTTGCAGATATGCCTGGCATGGGAGATTTGATAGGAATCATGCTAACAACTTGAACTACTGGGACAGTCTTGTGTGTGTTTCATTCAAGGAGAGAGAAAATATAGGACTGCGCAATCTTCTGAGTGAGAAGAATATCCACAGACATGTCTGGCCTTGCACTCTGTGACGAGGAAGGTGACAAATGCAAGGTTGATATCTATAGGCCCTTGTTCTGCACTTAACAAGATTCAGTGACACGCACAGGGCATTCTGTTTGGCCTTTACAAAACTCTGCAGGCATAACCTTCACCTGGGTCAGTCTGGGCTGTCACTGACCTGAAGCACCAGAAATTCTTATGGCTGATACTAAAGAAGTACAACAATCTTCCTTAGTCCAGCCCTCAGTTCTTAATTTATTCAAGGGATATCTTGAATCCAGTTCTTGCCTAACTGCTGCATAATGTTCCACAGGGTTTCATTCAAACATTCATGTGAATGGGTCTGTGAAATTGATGGGAAGCCACATCAAGATCTGTGGTGAAATTCTAGAAACAAAGAAAGGAGTATAGCAGAGCAATCAGAGGGAGATGATGCTTGCCAAGAGGAATGCAAATGTCTCCTGTGGTTGGCATTGTTTTGAACTGAGGTGAAGATGCTGAGAGCAAACAAACCCTTAATGGAAAACAGTCATTTACCTGCAGGGAAAGTGATTAAAGTCAGCAAGACACGTTGTGCAGAACAAGGAGAGACCTTTAAATATTTACAACGCTCCGAGGACCTGTTACAAAGTCTGAAATGAACATCAAAGAAAAGGAGGTATATTTCTTAGACCTGTGCAGTTTTCTTAACAAAGTTAAAAAGTCAGACTTGCCCTGTATTGCAGAGAACTTTAATGAATTTTAGTACCTAAAGCATTGTCCTTTTGCACTATCAAACCATTAATTGACACAGTGAATTTGTTTACATTTTACACCAATGAAATAATGGAAGAAAGTGAAAAATCAACACTATTATCTTATTTATCTCAGTTTAATTGATGAACATTTATCAAACACTATGCAAACTTTTTTGATTGAAGAGTAGCCTTCTTGCAGTTAAGCATGCAGGTATATGTAAGCGATTTATGCCACATCAAAATGAATCACTCACAGTGATGTAGGAGGAGTAGCACTGAAGTTCTATTTTTTTCTATCATCAAAAATTCGTGTCTTCCTTTCAAATGTAGAGTTTTCCCCTACAGAAATGAAAAAGATCTATAGATACATACATAATCTCATCTAGGGACAGAAAGCATCTTTTGCGAAGGTGAAGGAGGATAATCTGAAAATTACATGCCCAGTTAAATCACCAAAATTGCGTTAATAACCATCATAAAAACAGAATGTACTCTGGCAGCGAGTCAAAGGTAAGAAGACAGTCTGTAGGAAAAGCTTTCTGTATGGAAGGAACTCAGTACAGAACTTTCATCATGCTGAGTATTGGGAGAGTTGATACCAAACCAGCCCTCTTCTGATCTGACACAGCTGTCTTTTATAGCTTAAACAGTGTTCAATGAGAGATTATATCTTAATAGCATTGAAGTTTGATGTTATTAAGGATACAATTAAGAGGAAATGCAAGGTTTATTTTGTAGCAAGGAATGACCCAAATGGAGAATGAGAATTTCCTGTTGTCTCTGACAGACTGCTTTTCTTCTGAGCTTGGGAAGACTTGGGCTTGCACGTAGGTCTTCATATTTAGAAGTGGGCTTGTTTTTTCCTCAACCTTTTCTTATGTGAGAGTTTGTGATGCCAGTACATGTAACAAATACCTTAAATTTCCCTAGCACTCATGACAGTCAGTAAATCATACCCATTCTTTCCATAGAGGCTCAACAAGAGCTGAAAATGAAGCCAAGACAAAACCATAAGTAAAGAAGATTGCTTTATGTTGACTGCAATAGACTGTAAGTTAGGCACTAACCAGACATTGAAACATTAGTACTTATGTTGAAAAAAATAAAGAGAAAAATTATACATTTGCACCTCCTCTTACAAATGATTCCTTGAACACATGCAATCTGAAGTTCATTAATATTAGCCAGGCTTTTCCGTGTATTGTAAGAAGGTAAAAACTTAACACTGGAGTTAAGAGTTAAAGTATAAAATGAAGATCCAAAACAGTAAAAATGTTTTAAAGCTGGTCTCAGAGTTTGCACATGGTTAAAGACCCACCACTTCCTAAATTTAGGATTGGAAATATCACAAAAAGTATCTTTGGATTAGTGTTCTAATATTAATCTTATCTTTGCACAGTTGGTTTTGGATGCTATGTCTAAAAATCTTTGAGATTAGGTGTTCCTAGAAAGAATCCAGAACGTCTGTAATTTACTTCATCTGAAATTCCACAAAAAAGTTAGATTAACTTTTGTCTTTGGTATTCTTTGAGAGGAGGTAAGTTGTGTTGTTTTAATATGGAAAATATCCCTTAAACATTTGATTTTATCGTGTTCCATCTGAAAGCTCTTACTTATTGTTCCTTTTCTCTTAGAATGTTTAAACCAGTTTCAAGTCTTGTAATTGGGATGGGAAAAGAAAAGAAGCTTGGAAAGCTTATTGCTGTTCACAGAAAAATGTAAGATTGGTCTGTCTTTTGAGGTGAGTCAGGTTTCACTCAAACCTAATCTACCTGTTTCTAAAGTTGGGAAGCTACTATGAATAGAAAGCACTCATCTGAAAGTGCTTAGTGGAAGGAAGAAGAGAAGCAGCTTTAGGAAGGTTTGTTATAAAATCTCACATTTTGGCAGAAATCTTTGTAAACCTAAAATGAATCCAGTGTGACATTGCTTTCAAAAATCTATCATCTCTAGAACTAATCTGGAAAACCCCAGTACTGTTAGTGAGGATAACGTGCAAAACTAGGCTTTACTAAGGAATGGCTTTATAAGCACTGGAATAGGCTCCCCAGGGAGGTGGCTGAGTCACCATTCTTGAATGTGTTTAAAATCCATCTGGATGTGTTGCTCAGAGACATGATTTAGAGATGGGTTGTTGGAGTTAGGGTACTGTGGTTAGGTTGTAGTTGGACTTGATGATCTTCAAGGTCTCTTCCAACCATGAGCAATTCTCTGACTCTATGACTCTGTGATTCAGTACAAATTATGACATCAATTAGATTTTGTGAGAGGTTCTCAAGAGTTCATGCTTGGAGGGAAATGTCATAGGTAGGATACTAGAAGGCAAGGCTAAAAAAAGATTGGAAATGACAGTAAAAAAAAAAACCAAAAACATGAAAGTCATGCAGTATAGTGAGTATTTCCATGTTGTTCTGGGATTTTCCCTGGGGTAATGTGGCCAACAGCCAGAAGGGAATCTTATCTAATATTTTTCATCTTGAGAAAGTCACAACCAAGGAATGTCATGACTACCTCACTGACGTGAAACAGGAAAGAAACTCTGAAACTCTCCCATGAAAGAGAGCCAACAGATGGAAAGCAATGAGCCAGTGAAGGAATGAAAAGATACATGTCTACTAGTGAAAGCGATGCTATATTTTGGGCAAAGACAGTATCACCTGTCATGCAGTTAACAATAAAGCAAGAGGACAACTGTTTAGACATCTTGGAGCATGAGTGTGGTATAAATGAGAGTAATGGAGATATTGTGGCAATACAGTTGCACAAGTCAAGATAGTTCATAAAGTCAGCCGCTTCCCTCGCATGGGCATAGCTTGTCAAATTTTCTTTAATGTAGTTTCTTCAAACCTCACTGCACTGCTGAAATTGCACAGATAGGCAGATGCTGGAAGAGCAGCTGAAGAAGCCAAGTAAGCCCCCTAGCTATAAAGATCTGTTGTTCTTGCAGGACCAGGGAAAGCCCATTTCATGAATATCCCATGAATATCACCCAGCTGTTTCAGTCATGAAGTCAGCTGCCCACACACAATTATCCTTCTGGAGGGGAAGCACTTTGTCAGTGCAGGGAACACTGCCCAGTTTTTGACTATTGCTGTTCTAAAAGCTGCCATTCATAGGAAAGTGCTCTTGTGCCATCACCATTAGGGGATAGACTTTTCTAAAGGCATCTGTTTTCCTGGTGCAGTGGTATTTTTGGGGGATGTTTTCTTGCCAATAAATGCTTGTTTTGTGGGTTTCTTACCGTTTGATAAGCTGTGGAGTTCATCCAAGTGTTGTGAGATAGACACCATTTTCTGGACTGAATTAGAGTGGCTGAAGATATTATTATGTCTAACTCAACAGAAAGAACTTCCTAATCACCTTCAAGTTGAGTCATCCAGCTTGCTCAAACCACATTTCCTGTGCAGCAGAGGTGTCCTGTCAAGAGCAGCAAACAGACAAGTGCTGCCACAGGCACTTCCTGGGAGAGCCTTGGCAGAGGCAGTCATAAGGATGTGGAGACAGAGACTGGAAACAAAAATGGGATCAGCTGATATTTTTGGCAAACATCTGATCATAGCCTCAGCTCCTTTGTTGTCAAATCAAAACAACTGAGTAAGAACAGTTTCAGTGCTATGCCCATACCTGGATAACGGACCTCTGGTAGTTCTATCCACATATCTATTGTATGCTCTGAGAAATGAGGAGTGTCCTTGATGCATTTTGCACAAAAAATCTATAACGGAGACAAAAATTAAAGTTTGATATTCTGTTAGTAGGGAGGAGCAAAAGCACTGATGGACCGAACCTCTGCCTAGCTGGAAGCAATTGCCATGAACACATAGAAAACTCTTTGAAATATGAAACAAGAAATCTCATTTCCATCAGAGAGTAAAAGGGAGAGAAATATTTCAAACCCCCTGAGGCTTCACATAACGTGAACATGGCCCCAACTCAGAAGCTGAAGCAGGAGATGGGTGGGGGCCAGGTCCCAGAGCAGACATACCAAGGGCAGTGACAATGACCTTAGCCTTGCTGAGGTCCTGTTCCCACCCTGGAAATATGGCCCAGGTGAGGAAGTACTGTGACATCGTAACAGGGATAGAAGAACCTGAGTGATGCCCTTTGCAAACAGAACTCACAATAGTGCATCAACCACTATACTAACACAAATAGGAACTTCCACTGTGGAGGTTCTCATAAATTTTTATTGCCTTCAGTTGGATTAAGCTTAACCCATTTTGATACAAATCTCCTTGTATCTAATGATATCAGAGGAGTGTTTCCATATACAATTGTATGTCTAGGCCAGTGGTGAAAGCTAGGTCTTTTAGTAGGTCAATTCACAGGCATCCAAGATATTTTTCCTTCCACTGCACATAATTATCCTACTGTTTACTTGTTGTCTGAATGCAGACCCTTACTCTCTGTAGCATGAGTTTCAGATTTCATTGAGGATCCAGCTGCAAGTGGCATGAAAGAGAGGCCTCACCCAAGGACTTTAGAAATAAACTAAAATATTATTGTTGCCTTCAGCTATCTATATGTCAGACCTTGCTTTTTTTTTACAAGGGTCTGGGTCTTACTGTTTTAAAAGCATGGCAAAATCCGTTTCCACAAGGCCCAAAGGCCAGCTCCATCTCATCAGCCTGAGAATTCACTAACACAGTCTTTTTTTTAATCATAGTGATAGCAAAATATTGCAAAGAATGTTGTTTTGTCAGAAGCAATTGTCCTTTCACTAACTACTACAAAAAGTGACACACAACACCCACTTTGCCCTCACAGCTCCTACAAAGGGTGATAGAGCTCATTGACAGTGTACGAGATTCAAAAGTTCCTACAAATAGAAACTCAAGCAGCACTGTGAGAAGTGTCTATATGCAGACCTGATCTTGTGCTTTGCTATATTCACTCTAATTTTCACTCATAATTCATAGTCTTGGTCTTCCAACTGAGCACTTTCTGTCTCTCAAGACACTGTTCTATTGATAGAAATTTTTTTCAGTGAGTAATCATTTCTTGTCTCAGCTGGGAATAAGACACACAGTAGCCATTTCAACTTACATTAAGAACTGATTGACAGGCATGCATTATTCCTTCATTTTTAATGACCTAAAATTGCAATGACATAAAACCAGAGATAGGGCTGGGAAAAGACATGTTTTTTCATTGAATCTGGCCCATTATGTTTTTCCAATGAATATTAAGTCATGATCATGCTGAGTTTCAGCACAAGATCTCTGTTTCAGATGATTCACTTTCCTTTGTTTTCCTACATCATATTATGCAGCCAGTCTAAGAGGCTATAAAAGAAACTGGTGTAGGTGCAAATGCATGCAGACACAGTGTGCCTTAATGACGGAGCAAAAAGATACGTCTTCATCTGGAGGAGATTCAGAACAATATTATGACATTGAGAATAAAATGTTCCCAAACCTACTGGAGACAAAATGTTCATGTTCTATTAAATGTATGAAAGCTAAGAAAGAAATGAACTTTCAGGTAAAATTTGTCATCTTTTATACTTGACTCAGTAACTCTGCCAAGTGTCTTCATTTACACGTCCCTCTGCTTCCAGCAGGAACAAATATGAGAAGAGGTGGCTTTATGAAGTTCAAGGTTGACCGTTTGAGTTTGTAACATTTCCTCACGTCTTCCTAGCAAAAGTATCTGAATGTCTTGTCAACCATTTTTTTCCAAGAGCCACCCCCTGAACCTTACAGCCCACAAACTACATGCAATATTGTTAAAGCATAACAAATACACAATTAGGAACAGGGTGAAAATGGATATGCCACCAATGACTCAGCTACTACCCAGAACACCTTCAGCGCATATTTTGATCTGTGTTTCTCAGCACAACTTTTGTCTAAATCGAAGCTAGTACTTACTCAGTGTTTTTTTTTATTTGGATGCTGATTACGCATTTTGCAGAACAGGGACATGGTTATGAGTTTGCAGCGTCATTTGTTTGACTCATTGCCTTATTTTATGTGTTACTGTTGAAAAAAAAATTGAGAAATCAATCCCATGTAACTGAGCCCATCAAGCTCACCATCCACCAGACAACAGAGAAGAGAATTTTAAATTGTGTCATATTTATTTCCCAGGAATGGATACTTCTAATCAAGAAATTACTTCATGGTAGTATTTACGTGTCATTTTCTGATTTCCTGTAGAAAGTGTTGCTTTCCTGCTTTATTTGCTTTCTTCAGAAATAAATATTCTCTGTTTATTTCTAAGTACATCTGATAGCTGGGTTGTTCACTGGACTATTTTTTCAAAAGTTAATTCTGGATGGCTAAACATGCAAATAAGTTATTTTAATATATCTTGAATATTTGAGAAAATATTGTTTGTCGAATTTCTATCTTACTGTACTGATAACATTAATAGGAGCTCTCTTACACCCTGGACCTATGGCATTTTGCCTTGTATACTCTCCCTGTTACAGTCAATGGGACCAATGCTCCTTTTTCCTCATTCCCTGTGTGCTTCCATCTGCCTAACAATGTTCAACTACTGACCACAACCATATCTGCTGCATGCACTTGGTACTTCTGTGATGAAACAATTAAAGTGAGCCAGATGCAATGCTGGTTTAAGGAAGGCATGCTGCCGTGTTCTTTAGAGGGAGAGACATGTTGTTATAGCAAGGATGTTATTGTAGGCTAGTTAAAGCCTATAATACAACACATGACCATCCTTTCTGCTCTGAGGAATGAACTGAGAAGTGCAGCAGCCATTCTCTTTCACTATACCAGTAATATTTTTTCTAAGGTAATAAAAATCAGTTCACTCTTATCCACATGGAATGTTCTTTGTTGAAGATGTTTCCAGATTCCTTTTTTTTATCTTTTTCTTATTATTTTTTAATTCATAAATTACCTATTTATGGGAAATCTCTTGGGTGTCTACATGTTACAACTTGAGCAACTGTGTGCAAATACCACTCACAAGTAAGCACTGGAGAATCAGATATTGCTGTCACTCAGGATGGTACTGCTTCATCTGGGTCATAAATACTCTCCTCAGTCCTGTGACTCCTCAGAGAGCTTCAGCTGCAGTAAACAGAACATTGGTATGTTTGAAGAGCATTGAGTTGCAGCCATTAGGGATCTTGTCTAAAAATCAAGGAAGTATTTGGTACCTTTCTTTTCTCTTCTTGACAAAGGATCTAAGGATATCACACCATCTGAAGACTAATTGTGAGTCTTGGCTCTTAGCTTCATAATAAACTCCTTGGTTCACTGTACCTCACTCCAATGCAAAAATCTTAGCACAACATGGGAAGGTACTGTGAGACACACTTTGTATATTATTATACATGTATATTTGTATATTATTAGCAAGCACTGTGTACTCAGAGTGTGTATTGCAATATTCTGTGCATGTACTTTTAACAAAGGGGTTTTTTTCACAGAAATCTGCCATCACAGACATCTGTTGTTAATTACTTTTCACGTCAAAGCAAACAGAACACCTTACAACAAAGATCTCAGCAGCTGAGCTTGCCCTCCACTGTGAACCTTCTCAAGGTGGGAAGGTGAAACCTGGGAAGAGTTCAGTTCTTCAGCAGAGTTTTGAATAAAAAAGCAAAATATCCCTCCTGATGTCTCTGTTTCCTCTACGTCATAGGCTGCTGCTTATTTTTTAGTTTGAAGGCCAAAGGAGGGACATTCTTTGGGAGGGATGGCTGATATAAAATAATATATTTGAATTCCTGAAGAAGTGAAAGCATATGAAAACTTCCTGGTGTCATTTACATGTTACTGAATGACAGGTGTCAACATCAATCATGTGGTTTATTAAATCAATGAAAACCTTTGCTACTCATGCATCTGTGTTCTTTTCTCCATACAGCTTTCCATGTTGTTTGCTTTGTTCACTTCCAAAATATACTTGTGCAAATCAGAATCTAGAGAACAAGCTGAAATGTCCTTTCACTTTTTTGTCTGTGTTGGTTTAAACACAGCAGAGTCTAATGCGAAGAACCAACACAGGCATAGAAACATGTCCCACAGACAAAGTGACACAAAATGTGTATATTTGCTCTAAGATCTCTGCAGATTGTCTGTTTTGGCAAACAAAGACCCTAATCTTCCAGAGAAATGTACATATGGTCAATGCCCAAAGTACTGAACATAAAATGCAAAGAAAAGTCATGATTCTGGAAGCTATTCTGGAACTCCTGGATAAAGAAGAATATATAATGCAAATATAATTCATCATCAGGGTGGATGGCATGGTCCTTGTAAGGAATACCTGGGAGTGATCCTGACCAGGAGGCGCCACCTGAGTATGCCCAGGTCTGCCCTGTGCTGTGATGCCCATGCAGTGCAACCCTGTGCCGAACTGCACAGAACCCTGAACCCTTGGACTGGGCTGAATCTCTTCCAGTTCCTAGTAACAGAGGAGCCTGCAGACAGCTCGCACTCTGTACTAATAATTACACCTGTGGTGTCTTTCCTTTACTCATAAAGGTCTTAAGAGAACATTGTTTCTATTTTTACTATAGCAATGATATAGCTGTTTACTTGTACGAAAATCTTATAAGAGCTAGAAGGACCAAAAGGGAAAATTTCTGCATGCCTTCCTGCTCAGCAGGCTCTGCATGAGTCAGTATCCTGTTTGATGCAAAACCATTCAGGGTTCCAAGTATCTAAAGGGATGGAAGACTGTCCTTGCTATTCTTTTCTTATGTTGACTCTAATAAACAGCACTTTAAATGAAACCTTACAGACTCTAAGTGCTTTTCTTGCTGGGATCATAACAAGCCAGCACTTCTCAGTGTAAAGTATATATTTACCCTGCTTGTGATGTGTGTGTGTTACAGACTACTAACACATTTCAATCCAAAGTAACTTTCCACCACACAAATGGAGCAATGAAGTCTTCAAACATACCAGAATACTGGAAAAAGCTTCCACCAATGTCAGAAAAGTGTGAATTAGGAGAAAACAGGCTTGTTCAGACTGGAGAAGAGAAGGCTCTAGATAGACATCATCATGGTCTTCCAGTTCTTGATGGGAGTTTATAAACAGAAGAAGTATTGACTTTTACATGGTCTGATAATTATAGGGCAAGGGAGAATCGCTTTAAACTAGAAGTAGTTGGGAGAAAGGGTTTTACTTGGATGGTGATGAAGCCCTGGCACATTCTATCCAGAGAAGTTCTGTGTGCCCCATCCCCGGAGGTGCTCAAGGCCAGGCTGGATGGGTCCCTGGGCAGCCTCAGATAGTGGGCAGCAGCCTTGCCTACTTTAGGGGATGTGGACTGGATGATCTTTGAGATCATTTCTATATTTCTCCAGAAAATTATGAACAAATTTGGAAAATTATGAATGTTACAGGGTGGGAATGCAGTTTATCTCTGTACAACCATACAGCGTGACATGTGTATGATGCAAAAGCAACCTTTGCACCTACTTATGAAATGCTGTGTATGATCCCTGACATCATGACAAGAGCAGCTGGCTATGTGCACCGCAAGTACATGGTTATGGGATAGAGCCATGGTGTCTGATTTTGACTGCAGAAAGGCAGTTTATAGCTGAAATTACGGCTATTTGTATCTTGTTTTGCCACTGCCACAAATTTAAAAACAGTGTCCTTGTAACATTTTCATAGAATACTCAAGAGGCATAAAAGTGACATAAAAATTCTGTTGCAGAATGTACCTAAGAGTAGGTCAGATTTCTTTCTGTGCTGTTTGTTGTTCTCTGATACATGAGAAAAACAAGACAGCTTAAACTTTCCAAGTCAGATGATATGCTTGAAGATACCAATCTAAGGAAACACATGGGGAAAAAAAGAATCAAACAAGTGTTCTCTGTCACCTTGGCAAAATAATAAAGGTTTCAAAATGAAAAAAAAAAAGAAAGAAGCAACATTTTTCAGATGTTCTGTGGAAAAGACCTCTCTGCACATGAGCCTCTCAGGATTTGTCATGCTGTAGCAACTGAAAAGTTCAGTCGTTTATGTGCCGGTTTTCTGGCTTACAGATTCTCATTTAATCAGATCTGTAGTGAATGCGATCTGCCTTCTGATCCAAGGGCATATACACAGCACGTTGAGAGAACATGGTTTCAATATAATGGCTCTGCTATTACATTGGCCACATCAGTCTCTACCAGCTTTCTCATGTCTCTGTGTTCTGTGCAGAGTTAATATTGGACTTTTCTTGACACTTTGCCAGAATTCTGGTGCCTCAAATGCATGTACATATCAACACCCACCTGCTATTACATTTGGAGTAATTCCACAGAGGGGAACACAGAGTAATTCAACAAAAAGGCCAAATTACCAAAATGGTAAAGTTGATAGCAATTTTTCACTAACCTTATGCAGAAGTAGATTTGTCCTAACGGTATCCCAGCAACTATCTGTCTGGGTTAAATTTGTTAATGCAAGAGAAAACATACATAAAATATGCTACAGTGAATGGACCAGCAATAGAGTTTTGATAATCAAATTTTGATTCAGTTTTATTCCATATTTACCTTTAACAAATTAATTTTTCCCTGTTCAAGATGACATTTAAAGATCCTGTCCTACATATTCTTTGATCTTGGTGAGAAAAAAGTCAGAATCAGATGTCTGTAACTGTATACTCTCATGTTTTGATGCACTTGTAATTTCAAAACCTTTATAAATTTATATCAGTTGAGAATCTCAATCAGAAACTGCTATTTAGGTTTATGTCTAGAGGCCTGGCAAAGAACAAGGTCAGACAATTGGCATTATATGGAGAATTTATTGGAAAAAATAGTCATTAAAACATGGAACTTCCATCTCTTGAAGTATTTTTTTTTTCTCAGAAACTTTATCATTTCAAAGAAACTTTGAATAGTGAACACCTCAGACATTTTTAGAATGTTTTGTTTTCTGTAGGTGCTCTCTTTCTTTTGCATTCCTTCTTCTGATTTCAATTTCCTCTTTTTTTTTTCTTTTTTTGCATGTTGCCACTAGAAAATGAAGATGTAAAAGGAAGAAAAGAGAAAGGGAGAGAAAGAAAAGCAAGGAAGAGAACATGAAGAAAATTTTTAGTGGCTGCAAAGCTTCAGATAAATAGCATTAATCAAAATACTTCAAAAGAAAGCACAAGTAGCAGAAGTCCTGACAGCGCCTGCTAAAACTCTGCGATCAGGGGCCATGTGCACTCCCTGCCTCTATCCAAGCCTAAGTCGGGCTTTGGAGACCAGTTTGGGTTCCAGACCTGATGGGTGGTTCTGTAGCAATGTGTCACACAGCACAGCTGATGCCATCAGATGTCATTCTTGTGGGAGGCTCCACTTCTAGAGGGACATCAGACATTTCACCACAGGTAAAAGGTTGACCTGCAATGGGACAAAACACAGCCATAAATGCAGAAGGATCATCAAGACTCAGAGCAAAATGTGACCAGAGGAAATAAGCAATGCTTGTTAATGAAACATGCACTGGGCAGAAGAGAAATAAAAGAAACAGAAATATTTTCCTTCCCTAAATAAAGGAAGAAATAAATGTAAACTACTCATTCAGAGTTCTCTTGATATCAGAACTCTAGCTTATTGTACATTTAAGTAATAAGCAAAAGGTTTCCACTTGTTTCCTTACTGATGTATGTTGTAATAGTCTCTCTCCTGTTATCTCATGTTTTCATTACAGCACTTTAAGTTGCCATTAACAAAAGCTCCCACAAAATGAAAATACACAGTAGTACAGTGCAAGAACATGTCTACCTGCAACCTATTTGGATTAGATCACATCCTTAAAACCTTGTTTTATTTCAAGACTTTTTAAAATTTATTATTTATTTGTTTTCAGACTTGAATGATAACATACGATGCTAGGAAAGCATTTTTTGTTTTGTTTTATTTTCTTTGGTTATCTCCAGCCTGTCACCCCATGTTTATAAGCCTGGGCTGTCCTGTCCAGAGGGATGTCAGGCTGCCCCCTGGTATGAGCCAGGCAGGGCAGGGAATACTCTCAAGACTTTTCTGGAAAGAGGCTGTTCTCCCTCAGCACCAAAGTCCGTCTACTCAGAGCTGAAGGAGGGTAGGAAATTGTTTTTGGAAGGAGAGGACTCCTTATCAGAGATTTCTGGTCTATCTTACTCTTAGCAGAAAGAGGGAAATCATTAGGTGTTAAGGTAAGCGTGTCTACCTAGGGAAACCATGGCTGAGTGGAAGATAGCTTGGTGGAGACGCCAGCCTCCTGCAGTGCTTAAACATGATCAGCACAGTTCCATCCCCAATGCCTATGCAGCCTTCACAAGGGGATCCTGACCATTGACCCACACCTACAGGAGCAGCACAGCATAGATCACTTCTGTTACTGTAAAATGACACTGCTAATATCTTAATGTGAATATTATTTGTTGAAAAGATGCTGTTACATTACCCTGATATATACAACAGTTGTTTCATATTCTCAGCTCTGAAAAACTTGTTAGTACTGGTTCATTGCCAGCATTCTGCCTGGCACAACTTTAGTTGGCATTGATTGGTGCGTTCTTGGCAGTGCCTCCATAATCACACATCCACTGCACCCTTCACTGTGGAGTTGCAAATGATTATGTCAGACAGAATCACAGAATCATGGAACTGTAGGGGTTGGAAGGGACCTCTAGAGATCATAGAGTCCAAACCCCCTGCCAAAGCAGGTTGCATATGTAGGTATCCAGGCGGGTCTTGAACATTACCAGAGAAGGAGATTCCACCACCTCTCTGTGCAGCCTGTGCCAGTGCTCCGTCACTTCACTGTGAAGAAGCTCCCACACACATTTGTGCATAACTTCCTATGCTTCAGTTTGTGACAATTTCCCCCTGTCCTATCACCACGCACTGCAGAGAAGCATCCAGGCCTCATCCCTTTGCCTCTCACTCATTACATACTTATAGACGTGGATCAGATCCCCTGTGAGTCAGACCATCATTTCTCAGGCAACAAAATCCTGAGAGAAAAATCATGGACCACAAGAGAAAGCAGATTCCCTCAAAATCATGGACCACAAGAGAAAGCAGATTCCCTCAAGAACCTGAGTGCCTACTGTGCCTTTTGCCCTTCCTTTCTTCCCCAGCCCTCATGGTTGTTTTCTTGTTTTGTTTCTTTTTTTTTCTAACCCATGTAGAGCTTAACAACACTACTGTAAATCTCAAGTAGAGAAATGTCCTGACACAGATATCAAAAACAGCTGTGGAAAAGAGCCTCCTCAAGAAGACCTAGATTAAATGAAACCTCTCTATGGCTTAGCATCACTCCTTGTACTGCAGTTGAAGTCCCTCCCACTCTCCCAGAGTTGATCCACACTGCAGGGGCCCTATCTTGGAAGGATCCATCTGTTTTTCTATTTGGTCTCACTTCACCTCCCTTCTTCTATTCCCATCTGTGTGTTGTTTTTTTTCTGAGGATAATCAGTCACAGGATATAATCCTTTAACTCCTTTGGGTGCAAGTCAGTTACTGTACATAGTAGTGGATTATTTTTATTTAATGATTTGGTGAAATGTTATAAAGAAGAAATGGGTCTGAGTTACACATCTCTGTGAGAATCAGTAGTGTATTTTGAGTTCATCGTTAAATTCAATGCTTGAAACATTTCAGGCACTAGATTTTGTGTACTCTGCTGTCCAAAAAGACAGCAGCTGGTATCAGCTGACATAAGCGAGACTACTGCCAGTGAAGTTATCTGTTATGTGTGAGATAAAGCTCTAGCCCAACGTGGTCTGCTCTCCAAAACATGACAGCAGAGGATCTCCTCAGTGGGGCCTTCTGTGCCTTATGATCCTTGCTTCATTTTTTGCTGCCATCCGTTTTTCTGTTGCATAAGAACAATGCCCCTTGGAAAGAAAAAACAAAGAGGAAATTCCATCCAGAATCAGTGTAAGAAAAGTGGGGCAGGTCAGCCTAACCTTATCTGCTGAGACACTGCTACAAGATCTTGTGGTTTTAATTATTTCTTTTTTAATTTTAAAGCCAGATGTTTAATGTTAACCTCTGTAAATCTCCAAGCCATTGGAGAGGAGAGGCAAGACATGGGGAGGCAAGGCAGCTAACACTTCCAATTTTAACACTGTAATTGCATCCACTTGATAAGTAAATCCACACTGGAGGATTTACTTATGAGTTAATTTAAGAAAAATTGTCTGCATTCTCTTTCCTTAACAAAGCCTTTCATGGACACAACTTGACTCTTTGTGTTACAGTATGCATGTCTCAAAGTGGAGAAGTTTGGAAAAAAATGTGTATCCAGTGCTAAGATCTCGGAGTACAATCTCTATATGCAAGTCAAATTGGCCTCCCATGTAAAGGCCTTGAGACTTGTGAAAGAAATACAGTAGATAAGTGCAAGGCTTTTGTTATCTTCTCCTATTCTTATTTCCTGGACCTGTAGGACAAAACTCAGTGACACTTGGAATTACCATATTACTAACCAGATTGTTGTAATTTAGTCTTCATTTTTTCTACAGTTAGAGATGTGCACCTAATATGTTCTCTGACCTAGTTTTGCCACAGTATCTCTCGCAGTCACAGGAGTCACCTAATCCAACGTGTAGCAATAATGTTTCCTAAAACATTTAAAAATATTGAATTAATGGTTCAAACCACTTACTACGATAGTCCTTGTGCCTTCTCACACTAAAGTAAATGACTTCAATACTATCACTTTATACAGATGCCAAATTGTTTTTGTAGATGACTGGTGGGTAACATACAGGGTCAGGATGTCCTGATGTGTTGATTCTTCAGTTGCTTCTTAAAATGAAGGGAACTGAATTAGGTAGTAATACTTTGAAAAACTTTGTGCCTGCTGTTTCGACACACATCTTTGCAGGATTTTGAACAGATATTGATAGGATAAGGGGGAATGATTTCTGACAAGTAGAGGGGAGATTTAAATTGGATGGCAGGGGGAAGCTTTTCACTGAGAGAATGATGAGGTGCTGGAGCAGGCTGCCCAGGGAGGCTGCAGATGCCTCAACCCCAGTGGTGTTTAAGGCCAGATTGGATGGGGTCCTGGGCAACTTGATCTAGTGATCTGGCTGCTGGAAACCCTGCCTGAGGTGGGGCAGGGGGTGAAACTTGATGATCCTTGAGTTCCCTTCCAACCAAAGCCATTCTGTGATTCTATGACTCTATGATTCTATTTTTTTTCTATGAAACAGTCTTTTAAGATCATTTTGAAAGACATATAAATCAAAGGAAATTTTCGTGCTGAGTCGCATGAAGTATCTGCCAATTTCACACCCAAGAATCTTTGTAGTTATGTTAGTTGCAACAGTGTTGCTAATTAAAATACTTGGCACAGAATTAAAAATTGGTTGTTCTCTAACAATTTTAGAAAAATGTAGTTGAGAATTAAGCAGCTTGTTCTGCAAGTCTATAAACATGACTTTGAAAATGGGGATGATTGCCAATGTATGTGTCAAACCTGATGTACTGTTAAAAGAAGCACACTTGCAAGGTAAGATGTCAATATAATTAACAGAGAAGAGTCCAGATAATCTATCTCCTTATTTGTACAACATCTTTCTCTGAAGCTAAACCAGCCTCCTGGAGAACAGTTATATGTTCTCAAATCAACGTTGCACTGTATGTGAACAGCAGGAAGATTAACTTCTAACAATAATGCAGAGCAGAAAACCATGGATGGACTCCTACTATATTTAATACAAGTTATGTCATTTTCACTAGCTATAAGATTGGTACTTCAAGCTGTTCTATGGAATGTTTTCATTTATGTCTTAACAGCTAAAATCTTTCAAAATGCAGGCTGTAGAGGAAAGGGATTTCAGAAAATGTATCTGAAAATGATGCCAGAAATGGTATTTCTTTTCTAGTAGTATCCTCTCACTAAGGACTACATCCTTCTTTTTCTGAGTCTGTGTTCTAGTGTGAAACCTCCAAGCTACGGAGAATAGACAGTACCATGATGTTAAGGGTTTTGTTTTAAAGAATACAAGATACAGAGATCCGTGCAGATCTCTGTACCTTGGCCCGTGGATGTATGTTTGTGAGTGTTGACATGAGTGTACACACACGTGTATAAATGAAGAAATATAGCTGAAGACCTTGAAAGTTACCACAGTATGTGAGAAGGTGAGAAGGTGTTTCCGATAAAACGTCAAAACACAACTGATCTGAAAGTCTACAGTTTGAATTTATGAATCTGAAAAACTCATATTTCATGGGTTGAGGCAGCACCTCACAACATATACTCCATCTCTGTTTTAGTCTCCCTTCTGTCCATCTTTATACATTACAGCTGTATGTTTCTCCATTGTTTCACTCTCCACCACTCTCCATTCTCTAGATGTTGGTCATTTGTGCATGTGTTGTAGAACCTTCCATGCTTTCCAATGAGGTCATCAAGCAATGCAAACACCTATTTATTTTCCATGGAGAGTTTTGTGATAGTAATGAACAAAGATCCTTTTATAGGAATAATGTGATGACTGCTGTTACAGAAAGCTGTTATACTGCAGTAATGTTTTCAAAATGTTTATATAGTCCCTGCTCTGTAAACTGTACTGTGCAGGAACTATCCCAAGATAAGGTTTTTATTCTTTTTTTTTTTTAACTAAGCCACGCTGTTAATGTAAATTCAATAGTATGTTGAAAATAGATTACTTCATTTGGGAACAGGACTTTTTAATCCCTTAATAGTATGTGGCTTTAAACCTAACAATTTAGGGATCAAGGCTCCATTTGACTGAAGCCCTGCAAGAAGTTTCTCAAATCCACACAGAGCTTAGTTAACAGATTACTGATTGTGAAATCAAATACTTATAATTGTGAAGTCAAATACCAGTAATCAATCAAATAGAGGGCCAAAATCAGTATCCACTGATGTGAATTGACAGGGTCTCTGTTAATTCAGTGTCCTGTGGACTGGCCCCAAGTAAACAAAATGACTATATCTTAGTGGGCTAATTTGGTCAACTGAGATAGATCTTGTTTCTATTCACTCCTGTAAAAGTGTGAACAATCACCTGCAGATAATGGATATGTCTGATATGATACATCAGACTAGTTCTCATATATATAAAAAATATATATATGAAAGAGTAAAAAAGTATCCAGTTTGCACTGACATTTAAAGTTCCTTTTTCTCTAAAAGAGTTTACAGTTGTGGAGATCTAATGATATTATTTTACAATCTATTAGAATACATGTCATTGATTTGATTTATCCCTTAGTATCTAAAGTAGAATATTATACATTCATTCACTGTAGAACTTATTTTCTTGGGATAAAAGTTGTGTACTATACATTTCTTGCTATGAAATTCTGTAGCAGCTTTCTGCATAAGCAAAACTGGAAACAGTGAAGATAGAAAATGACAGTTTTAAGAAAAGTAGGATAAACAATAGAACCAGAAAGTGTACAGACCAAATTTATTTTTTGGACTTCAATTCCCCTTGGTTTGAATGGCAGTGGTTAGACAAGGACAAAGTCTGGCACATTATAACCTCAGGCCAAACTTTACTTGCCCAGACACATCTAAGGTAGGATTAAAAAATTTCCAGGAAATGAACTGATTATGTAAACTAGACATAATTGGCTATTTTAAATTCTCTTTCACAGGAAAAAACACTGCAGATTTTTATCTCTTCATATAAGTTTCTCTGCTAAGTAGATTCTGACCTTTTTTCCTTAAGTTTTAGGAAGGCTTGCAAATACATTTAGAAACATGTAACAGCTTTGTGATTCAGAGTTACTTCCAATAAATGACTGTGGCATGAGAGACTCAGAACTGCTGTAAAAAGCAGGGATTTGTGGAGGACAGAAAGTGTGTACAGAATGTTTAGGGTTGGCAGGAAACTGCATGTCACCTAGTCCAACCTTGCTGCTCAAGTAGAAGTGGCTGCAGCAGGATGTCCAGGACCATGTTGAGATGACTTCTTTAGAGGAGACTTTAAAACTTTCCTGGGAAACTTGTGCCTGTGTTCCAGTTGTACCCACTGTCTCTCATTCTGTCACTGAGAACTACTGAAAAGTGACTGGTTCTGTCCTCTTTATATCCCTCATTTCACATACTTGTCTACATTGATGAGATTTCTTTACAGCTGTCCCGAGGAGGTGATGCTGAAACTGTATTAGGTGGCGCAACACATTTCAGAGAAGGAGAAAATTGCCAGGCAAAGACTAATACTAGGAACAGAGGACCTTTTTCTGGCGGTTACTTCATTCAGCATCTGTAGTGGATTGTTCAGGACCGTGCCCAGATGATCTTTGAGTATCTCCTAGGAGGAGACTCCAAAACCCTCTCTGGGCAAGTTGCGCCTATATTCGATCACCAGCACAGCACAGAAGTGCTGCTTGATGTTTAGAGGGAAAATGTTGTGCTCCTGGTTGGGTCCATTGCCTCTTATTCTGTCACTGGGCACCTCTGAAAAGAGCCTGTTTCCATCACTGGGCATCGCTGAAAAGAGCCTGGTTCCTTCCTCTCTACACTACTACCTTCACGTGTTCGTGTACACTGGTGAGATTTTGTTTGAACTTTCTCATCTCCACACTGAGCAGTCCCATTTCTCTCAGCCCTTTCTCGATGGAAAGATTCTGCTACTGCTTCTCTATCTTTTAGACCTTTCATTGGACTCATCCACAACCTCTTTCTGTCTCTTACACATGGCAATGCATAACTGGACACATTTCTTCAGGTGTGGCCTCCCCTGTGCTGAGGAGAGGGCAGGGATCACCACCCTGGATCACCTCATGGCTCCACTACTCATATCAGCCTTCTTTGCAAGGAGGACATATTGCTGGCTCACTGCAGGCTCAAGCTGGCATTCCCCAGGACCCCCAGGTCTTCCACAAAGCTTCTTTCTTGACGGTCAGAAGCCAGCATATACTGATGTATGGGTTGTTTTTTCCACAGTGCAGGACTTGGGGCTTCTCCTTGATGAAATTTGTGAGGTCCCTGTCAGCCCACTTTCTCAGCCTCTCCAGGTTCCACCCCATGGCAGCACAGCCTTGTGGCGTACCAGCCAGACCCTCCAGGTTTGTGTCACCTGTAAACTCGCTGAGGTCACTAATGAATGTGTTGGATAGGACTGGACCATGTTTTGACCTCTGGGGTGCACTTCTAGTACCTGGTCTCTAGTACCAGTCATTAGTATGGAGGGGAAGCTGGCTACAAGCTCCAGATAAATCTGTTCTGTATCCAAGGAATATGCATAGAAGAAGACATGCATGAAGGCCAAGCTTAAACTCTTTTTGGTACAGAAAAAGTTAGAGCCTACCTAGGACAACTGTTTTGTGGGTCATTAACTCCCCAATGTACAGTGATCTGCTCAGGATGACTACACTGGCCTATGCCATAACCCTAAGAATGTCCTGAATCTATTTAAACACATAGTTGAGGAATATGGTTTACGTAATCAAAATAAGAACATAGAAAATGAGCCATCAATGATATTATCAATGGAAGATATTTAAAATAGTAACATTTTGCCCCTCATCTTTTGTTACTAAAATTCTACCTGTTGACATTATTTGTTTCTGTCTGGTCAGACTGCAGGATGGTGTTGTACTTTGTAAATCCACAGTTTTAAATCTTTAGTAGGATTTGGCAGCTTTTAAATGTTTGCATTAGTGCACAATGGTTTGATATTCTAAGTCTGGATAACAGAATGGGAAAACTATCTATGGAACAAAAAAGATATGAAAGTTGAAAGTACAGCAACAAAACTTGAGAATATCTGACAGAAAGCCTGAGTAGCTACCCGTCTTCCTGAAACAATATCAAAACAGGAAACATGTTGTATTATTTGATACATTTCAAGAGTTTACTCTTGTTTTATTCCCAAAGCTGCACCACACAATAAAGCCAAGTATCTGATCTGCTCCCGCACTGAAAGGAGAGTGATTTTCCCTGGCAACAAAAACCATGGGAAAATTCCTAGTTCAGCTCCTGCATTCCTGCTCTCAAGTTTCCTTTCATTTCAGGGTTTTTGTGTGCTGGCTTGCCCAGGAATGTTAGAAACCTGCCATAACCTTGTCAGAAACACCAGAGACAGCTAACAGCAGCATGAGCCACTCTCTGTCTCCATACCATGGTGATGCATGAGAGCCAGTGGGACAGGCTGTGGTAGTGCTGGACACATTCCTCAACATCATCTTCTGCCCTTCATGCAAAGGTGAATTTGACTTTATATGAGAAGGTTGAATAGGAGCTACAGAAAAGCACAAGCAAAAGTCTATTTCAGAATAGTATCAAGACAACAGTTTCCTTGCCCAGTACTCTCTGCTTGTAATGATTTTTTTCTTATCAGTGTCTGTTTCCTTAGTATCTGAGAGGCTGAGTGGATAACTGAGCAAGTATATGCTTCTGCAGAGAAATGCACCACAGCCTTTCCTGGATCTTAAGTGCTTTGTGATTACGTAGTGAATACATAGTCAGAATCAGGTTTTTCAAAGCAAATCAACTTGTACATCTAAATGAGAGTCTTAGCTTTCACAGAACATGGCACACGCTGCAGGGACTAGCTAACAGCCTAGGACCTCCTGCTGAGCACCAGGGGTAGTCCTCCTCCTGCCCCATCCTGAGAAGAACTAATGGGACATGGCAATTGCTGGGATTTTGAATTATGTTTTTATCTTTATTACAGTTGTACAAATGAGATGTTACTATTCTGCTCAGCAAGATCTGGTGATTAAAGAAAGAACTATAATACCAGGGAAATTGTATTATGGGGATAAATTATTTTGTTATTTTGTCCATGTTTTCATTCTATTTATTCCACTTCTGAGTTACTAGAAGGCTAAGAGCAGAGCTTATTCACATGGATAAAGGTATTAGCCACTATACTGCTGAACTAAATAGCATAATATTTTAATCCAGGTGAGAAAGTGGCTTCTTTCAGCTTTACAGACTGCTTTCAGATCAAGTAATCTGTAGCAAGCTCATCACTCATTTAAAGAGGCTGCTTCTGTAAAACCTGTGACACACTGCTCTGCTCCAGCTTGCTTCTTCTGCTTCTTCACAACTGTTTTGCAATCACACCAAATCTGCAAAGTACAAAAGTGCAAATAATGAAGAATCAGAGGAAATCACTTGGATGTCAGTAAGAACATTATACGCCTCTCTCTGAATTATAGATTTTGCAGCGTAAGTGCTTCCAGTGGTGGATATGCCATTCAGATTGTCAGTGTTTCCCACTGCTGTGAGCTAGAAGTACATGAGCTTGGCTTTCCTGTATGTGAATCCTAGTAGTCTCTGTATTACTTCACAGTCCATCATGGGCACTGAGCTAGAGAGGCTGCTGTCTTCCACTTTGTGTTGTCTGTCCCCACCCGGCATCCCTCTTATATTTAGCTATTTAATATTGACATCAATCAGATCCTGTATGGCAGCACTGTGCTATTAAATACTTTACTCTGTCATGATTTAGTGTACAGCCTGAAGGCAGAGTTGTTCTGAGTGTTACCAGTGATTAGACAAAAGAGGTGTGCCTGCTTTGTACAGGAGCAGTAGTGCACATGGGCTGACCGACTCTCTTCTCCCATGGGTCTTTTTTCATTCTCCTGTGAGCCAGTTGCATTTCAGAGACAGAAAAATGCTACAGAGGTTACAGGAGCACAGCACCTACAAAGCAAAATTTATGTGGGCACAGCAGGATACAAAGGATGACCCTGAAGCATTGCTTTGTAAAAATATAATCTAAAATACTTGGACATTTCCTTTTGATTACTTTGTGATTGGCAGAAGAAGGAACATCTGTTGTTTTGTGTCTTTATATGACATTCATGTTGTGCTGCAAAAATTTGCCTTATTCTTGCCTACAGACATATGATTAGGTCCCCACTTATGTTCATATGTTTTTCCCTAACCCCTGGAGGGCAGCTTGCTTGGTGAGAGATCCCCAGTATGTTCACAGACATTTGAGATATACATAGACATATTTTCTTACTGGGTCTCAGCGCAGTCAAAATCAATGGGAAATAATCCTGTGAATTCAGGAAGCCCCTAAAGAGGGTAGCGACAATAAATGCTTGGAGAAAGTCAGAAAGAACATGTCTGAAAAGTGCCGGGAAATTGAGCTGTCCCCCCTTGTGTTTCTCGTCGCTTTGACTTGTTTTATGTGTTATAGAGTATAAAAATAGAACACCTAACAAAAGAATTTCAATGGCCAGAAAATTTTGTACCAGTGTTAGAAGGTGAAGTTGGCCTGAGTGAGATGTAGAGAAGAACATGTTTTATCAGGCAGCGAAGGACTGTAAACAAAGAGGACCTTTCCACCATATTTGCTTGATAACATACAGGATTGCTTACAGCTCACCATTTTTTTTTTGCCAGCAGATATCCAGGTAGCTGAAATCCCCCATCAGAATAAGAGCCTATGAGAGTAAAACTTCCTATATCTGAAGCAGCGAGGCTTTATCAACAGGATTCTCTTGATAAGGTGGCCTGTAGTAATCTCCAAGCAGCGGCTGATTGGTCCCATCCCTAATTTTAACCCACAAACTCTCAACCTTTTCCTGTTGCTTTCTCAGAGAAAGCTCCTCAGAGTCTATCCACTCTTCAACAGAGACAGTAACTCCCCTATCCCTCCTGCCTTGCCTATTCCTTTTAAAAAGCTTGTAGCCCTCAATGGTGGTGTTCCAATTATTTGAATAATCCCACCGTGTTTCCATGATGGCAATAAGATCAAACTTTTCTGAGTACACCACCATTTCCAGCTCCCCTTGCTTATTCCCCATGCTGCTTACATTGGTACTGAGGCAGTTCAGCTGAGCTTTTGGATGCACTGTATTCCTAGAGGAGCACTGTCACAAACCTCTGGAATGTATCTGAGGTTTTCCCCTGCTGGTTCCTAGAGTAACAGTGTTCCTGAGCTCTTTCAGTAACAAAGAAATGCAAAATGGATTATCAGAATGCAAGTCATACCAGACCACCTTCCCACATTAACATGAGTGACTTTCTAGACAAAGATCATTTATTATCTCTAGATCACAATCTGCAAGTTTATTAGTGATCAAATGGTATCCATTCAGACATCTATGCATTACTAAAACACATACAACACCGTATAGGAAATAGTTTATCGCACAGTGAAAGACCAAAATGTGAGAAGTTACTGGGATAAATACAGAATTGATTAAAAAGGACATATCACCACATTGCATCTGAAACAATAAAGTAAGATTGAACAGGAGATATTAGTGAGTTATAAAAGGTCTAGTAATTGTATTCACCTTGTTTCATAATTATACTAATGATGTTGCTCCAGAGAATAGCAACTTACATAATAACAACGAAGGGATATTGTGGTGCATACTGCACACTGCTGCACACAGGAGTCCTGTACTGGAATACTAAAATACTGTATACTGGAAGATATAAGGACACTTCTCTTGTGTGTGTGTTTGAGGGGGGGTGGAGGGGGAGGGGAAGAGGGGGTGATTGGTGAGGGGAATAAATAATAAATTCACAGGATCTTCCATGACATTCATGATCTGAGTAGAAAAGGAATTAACTTTTCCTTTTCAGGATTATGATGATCCACCAAGGTGATGCAGTTACTGAAATGACAAAAACATACCTAGAATGTGTATGTTAAGGTATTTGGAAAAGGGATCAAACCCCCTGCATAACATAAATTAAAGCCTAATATCAATTCCTGGACTGTTCAAAGATCCTTTCCTCTCACATTAATGGGGTATGAACTTGTGCTAGACCTGATGCAGATGAAGGCTGCCCCAAAATATCACAGATGCTAAAATGTGACATAAATTACTCCAACCCAGAGAAAGAAAAAAATTCTTTAAAATCTTTTTCTCAGAGGAGATGCATGAGGACTGGGAGTAAGGATGTGATGACAACATGAATCTGAGAGGAAAAAGGTATCCTGAAGAATGATGCTGGCTTGAGATGGCCCTACTCAGGAAAAATGTTGTCCTTAGCTCTAGGGCAGGACCAGAGCCTGTATCCCTAGCTTGTGCTAGTGAGGCTGTTTACACTAGGCAAATGTTTGCTCTTGGAGGAGGATCACTAGGCACTCCCAAGCTGGGAGATATCCCAGCTGCTTGGAGACACTTCAGGTTTCCCTACATTTGACTGACTGTGTCCTGAACACTTTCACTTCTGCAGGTACTGGACAAGTAATCAGAGCTATCTTTTATCATTCAGTGGCAGATGGGAATATGTTAATCTACAAGCAAACTACCCTTCCTTAAGCTGTGTTTCCTGGTAGGTCTCTAGAATGTAACAAAGTAGATTAGTCCATGAGGGAATGTACTCAGTGCTAGATTTCACAGAATCTCTAGATCTGTATAATTCAAATTGGTGTAGCATCTTAGACATCACTTTCTGAGTGAGAGTCACAATACCCACAGAACCCAGGCCCCACCTCAGACCACACTGAGAATATAAAGCAACACGCAAGGAGTGTTCAAGAGACACAACACCTCTGTCAATGCACTCACCTTCAAGAAGGCTGCCAAGACCTTAAAGGGTTTAGGCAGCCATCTGCCCTTGAACATGGTGCTTTTGTACATACCAACAGTAGGGGAATTGCCTTGTAATGTTAAAAGCCATGGCCCAGGTGACAGTTTCATAATGTAGTTCTTTTCTTCATCTTTCATGGAAATAAGATCTTAAATGCAGTAGAAACTTGAGTAATGCATGAGTTCAAGCTGAGGTGGGTTTATGAAGTAGTCCATGTTTTGGGGGTAGTTAGTTAGTGGATCCATCTAGTTTACAATAAATATAGGACAAATTTAATAAGAATGAAAGTGTGAATGCTCACTGAATGAGGGTTATTCATGTGAAACCTCCTTCCTCATATTCAACAGAAGCTGGGCTAGCAGGGAGTTTGAAGGATACGCATGTGTTATTTTTGCAAGAACTATCTTTGTCAAATTCACACATAGGAGTGAAATCTCTAGCCTCCCATTTCAAAGCAATCAGTACCAGACATTTCCATTCAAGGCAAAAGTAGCTAGAATGTGCTGAGAAAAGACTGACACTAAGTAATCTCTAGTATCTCTCCATTTCAACTTTTGGCCAGTCTTGCAGCAATAAAGTTCTCTGCCACCATCTGAAGTGACTGAAAAATTTAATAATTTTAAAAATCTACTGTCAACGGTTTACCGGGCTGGATCGGCCCGGTTCCGTGACGATTGGTGCGGGGGACCCACGGACCCACGCCCCAGGAAAGGGCAAGGAAAAAAGGAAAAGGGAAAAGGGAGATGGGCCTAGAAACAAAACAGCGGCAACGATCTGAGGAGGAAAGCTAATTTACTAAATAAGATATCAGAAAGCAAAATAACAGAATATAATACAACATAATTGGAATTGAGGCTAATGAATCAAATAAAATGAGCAAGAGAGAGTGTCCGATAAACCGAAGGCCTTACGCTAACGCTGAAGGCGATACGGCAGCGAGCACCCACTGCTGAGTCGATCCCAAAGGAAAGAGAATGTCCCGTGACCGCTGAGGGTTTTTATCTGTTCCCTCTGAGCGGAAAACACGTAAAAATACAAAGCATCGCAAAGTCCTCTGGGGAATGTAGTTCTTCTTCTCTTCTGAGGTAGGTATACCTGGAATTATCAATGATCTATGGAGCTGGAGTATCAGCTCCTCAACTCTTAATGCAATACATGATGTTATGATGTGGAATACCAGTACCAAAAATCATAAAACCATGACGTCTACTAATAATTATATCCCTAGGTGATCCTTGCAGACCCTTGTTCTTGTGACAATAATGGTGAAAGTCCTCTTGACTGGATCAGGTTGTACAGAAACACAGAAACATAGAAACACTAGGTTGGAAAGGACCAACAGGAGTGAGAAATCTGGCTTGCAGATCTGAATATTTTGTTAGTGCAGTCACATGCAAAGCTGCCAGACGATAATAATGTGAAAGTGCTAATCAGGCTTGACTAGAGGGAAAATAATATAAAAACAAAAAACAAAAAAACAGAAATAGAAATGTTCACTATTCAGTAGTATTGCCTGAGATTGGCATGATACCTTAATGTGAAAAGCAAAGTTTTCATACTTAAAGTACTAAAACTTCAGTCAGAAGATCAAATATGGAAAGTTTTATTTATTTATTTTTATTTTCTGAAAAGAGTTTTTTTCTGTTGTTCCAGAAGAAATGTGCAAAATAACACTGTGTAAAGTGGTAATCATTTGAGAAAGGCTGGAATATAGTGTGTGTGATCCAGAGTGTTGTCACTGCTGGATGTCAAAATATGGATGTTTTACACCTTGCGTGGTCATGTCAAAACACAGCAATACTGCAAATTGGCTTATCTTTTTCAGTTAAATTTATGATAAAGCAGGAACTGCACTGCATGCTTTGTGTCAGAATGCTGGTGGCTTAAACTGTATGTCTACTAAGTATTACAAATATCTTTCATTCCTAAGTTATTCATAGTATTTCCTGTTTGCGATAAGAAGTGGTAGAGTTTGTGAGCCTGTCCTCGGTAACAATATGAACAATCATGGATATTGTGCCACATCCTATTCAGCTTTTTTTTCCATGTAACAAGGGAGAAAATATAAATATGTTTTCAGTGTAGAAAAGGAACATCTGATCACAAAAGGAAATCTATTGCTACAATCAAGCAACCTTCTACCAACCTTCAATCAAATGATATGTCCATTCTGTACTTCCTCTCTGTCTGTGTTCACTGGCAGAAGATTGTATCCATGTGCAAAGAGATTTTTCTAATCAGACTCATTCAGTTTAGTTTACCACCTGCAATCTAGAGTCTGTAGTTTCACACTCATTTCCATGCAAGTGTACATGCAGAATAAGATTCATGAATAACACTCAGAGTGCTTTCTTTTCTATTTGTACTTTGGACCAGGTGCTTGTAGCCCCCATTCAAACTAAACAGCCATTTCCTTTGTAAGTGAGAGCAAACCAACCAGATTTATTCAGTCAGTGGGTTTGTGCATGTATTTGTCATGAGGTCAAAAAATGTTAACAGAGAATTTGAGTGGTTTGGAACTAGGCTGTAAATTTTTCCAAATTCTTCTGGGACAGATATCTTTATACCTACTTTTCATTCTTCTCATCCAGCAGATAGCATTTTCCTTTCATTTTGTTTTTTGAAAAATATACACCAGAACAAAAGCAACCTACCTATTAAAAGGGAACTGCTTTCCTGGTAAAGGCTCAACTAGTGGTGTAAAATTACCCTAGAATTATAAAATAACATAACAAATAACAAAATTATAATCAATGATTACGGCCCTTTACAGGTTAAGCCATCTTCTGTGCACCAAAACATAGCTTAAACCACAAGAACATCATTATCTAAAACTCATCATACATCTTAAGACTGAGTACAACCTGACAGACCTCTGGAATGCTCAAATAGTACTCTTCCAAAAACTGCAAGGCACATGATGTTGAAGACAGCACTACAATCCTGAGCAGGAGTTCCTCTTTTCCAAGTTTTGTTCCTCTGAAAGACAATCATTCAAACAGATGATGACATTTATTTTTTAGCAGGCTGATGACAAAAGTACATTCAAGGAGGACCAAGTCATTTCTGCTAGCAAGCTCAAGATTTGCACAGGTAGTGGGAGAAAATCTTGCAAGCACTTGAGTTTTCTAGCAAATAATGGGTCTGAAACTGTATTTTCAATCAATTTGTTATTTTCAAATTCTAATTTCTACTGGATTGAATTAGAGGGTATGCAGACCAAAGTGGGTTGTGGCAACAGTAGCTGTAGAGGTCAAAAATAATTGGTGGCAAAGCTGAATGGACTCATCCCACAGGAACAGCATTTGTAACAGCAGTGAGAACAGCTGTGAAAAACTTACCAGGGAAAAAATGAAAAGGCAGAAGAACATGTATCCATCTATTGTGAGGTTTCATTTGAAATTTATAGGTTTTATGTAATGTGATTCCCCTGTCAAAAATGTCTGCAGATTAGATGTACAGCCATTTCACAAAAAGTAAAGATGAACACCAAGTTGCATATCAAACCAGGAGAATAGCCTCAGAAAGTAAGAGGAAAGCATGATGTTTTATCTTATAGAGTAGACTTCTAGGCATGCCCTGGAGTTGTTGTCCGAACACAGTCTTTTGTGTGGCCTTTGCAAGTAACAGTAGAGGTGGAGATTACTAAGTGAAGTATTCTTAGCAGATAACCCCTCAGCACTGCAAAACAAGCAGAATGGGTACTGGAGGGGAGTGGAACCCAAATACAACACCTCAGCCAGACTCTGGCATCTGTAACAGACAAAGGGAAGACACAGCAGTTCAAGAGATCAGCAACAAAGCCAATGGCACATTCTGACTGTATCATGCGTCAGGACGCTTGTTGCAAGGGTCCCTTGGGACTCGCTCCTGAGGGGTAAAGGGGTCCAGGAAGCCTGGGTCCTCCTCAAGACGGAAATCTTAAAGGCACAGGAGCAGGCTGTCTCTGAGTACCGTAAGTCAAGCCGGAGGGGAAAAAGGCCAGTGTGGATGAACCGGGATATTTTGTTGAGACTCCGGGAGAAAAAGAGAGTCTATGTCCTCTGGAAGATGGGACAGGCTACTTGGGGAGACTACAGGGAACTTGCCAAGATTTGCAGGCAGGAAGTTAGAAATGCAAAAGCCCAGCTTGAACTTAGACTGGCTACTGCAGTAAAGGAGAACAAAAAATCCTTTTATAAATATATTAACAGTAAAAGAAGAACTAAGGAGAATTTCCCTCCTTTACTTGATGCGGCAGGGAATGTAACCACAGAGGATAAGGAAAAGGCTGAGGTTCTCAATGCCTTCTTCACGTCTGTCTTTAACAGACAGACCAGTTATCCTCAGGATACTTCTCGCCCTGACCTGGCAGTCTGGGACGAAGCGCATCATACACCCCCTGTGATCCCAGCAGAGACAGTCAGAGACCTGCTCCTCCATCTGAACTGCCACAAGTCCATGGGGCCAGATGGGATCCACCCAAGGGTGCTGAGGGAGCTGGCAGAGGTGATTGCCAAGCCGCTTTCTGCCATCTATCAGCATTCCTGGTCATCTGGAGAGGTCCCGCAAGATTGGAGGCTTGCCGATGTGACTCCCATCTACAAGAAAGGCCGTAAGGAAGATCCGGGGAACTACAGGCCTGTCAGCCTGACCTCGGTATCAGGGAAAGTTATGGAGCAATTGATCTTGAAGGAGATCACACGGCACGTGCATGGCAATCAGGGGATCAGACCCAGCCAGCACGGGTTCACAAAGGGCAGGTCGTGCTTGTCCAACCTCATCTCCTTCTATGACTGGGTGACCAGACTGGTAGATGAGGGAAAGGCTGTTGATGTAGTCTACCTGGACTTCAGCAAAGCCTTTGACACGGTCTCCCACAGTATTCTCCTGCAGAAGCTGGCAGCCCATGGTGTGGACAGGTTCACTCTTCTCTGGGTTGAGAATTGGCAAGAGGGCTGTGCCCAGCAGGTAGTGGTTAATGGAGTCAAGTCCAGCTGGCGTCACGAGTGGTGTCCCCCAAGGGTCGGTATTGGGGCCCGTCTTGTTTAATATCTTTATTGATGACCTGGATGAGGGGATTGAGTGTACCCTCAGTAAGTTTGCGGATGACACCAAGTTGGGAGGATGTGTTGATCTGCCTGAGCGTAGGGAGGCCCTTCAGCGGGATCTGGATAGGCTAGACAGTTGGGCTGAGGTCAATGGGATGAGGTTCAATAAGGCCAAGTGCCGGGTCCTGCACTTTGGCCACAATAACCCCATGCAATGCTATAGGCTTGGGGCAGAATGGCTTGAGGAGTGTATAGAGGAAAAGGACCTGGGGGTGTTGGTTGATGCTCGGCTCAATATGAGCCGGCAGTGTGCCCAGGTGGCCAAGAAGGCCAATGGCATCCTGGCCTGTATTAGGAATAGTGTGGCCAGCAGGAGCAGGGAGGTGATCATCCCCCTGTACTCAGCTCTGGTGCGGCCGCACCTCGAGTACTGCGTTCAGTTTTGGGCCCCTCACTACAAGAAAGACATCGAGGCCCTGGAGCGTGTTCAGAGAAGGGCAACAAAACTGGTGAGGGGTCTGGAGCACAGGTCTTACGAGGAGCAGCTGAGGGAGCTCGGATTGTTTAGTTTGGGGAAAAGGAGGCTTAGAGGAGACCTCATTGCACTCTACCACTTCCTGAAGGGAGGCTGTGGTGAGGAGGGGGTCAGCCTCTTCTCCCAGGTAACTAATGACAGGACGAGAGGGAATGGCCACAAGTTGTGCCGGGGAAGATTTAGATTAGACTTGAGGAAAAATTTTTTCTCTGGGAGAGTGGTCAGGCACTGGAATGGCCTGCCTAGGGAGGTGGTTGAGGCACCGTCCCTAGCACTGTTCAAGAAGCATTTAGATGAGGTGCTGAGGGATTTGATTTAGTAGCTTGGTTGGTAGGGATGGTGGTGTGAGGATGGTTGGACTAGATGATCTTGTAGGTCCTTTCCAACCTAATGTATCTATGAATCTATGAATCTATGAATCTATGCAACTCTGATCATTTCCACTTCACAGAAATAGGAGAAAAAAAAAAAACAAGCACAGGAAAACATATACCGTAAATACTTCCTGAAGAAATAGGTGGGTTTAACAACATCCCACCCTCTGCTACCAGCACCTATTGCACTTAGTGGACAGAACAGAACCCTATCTCCTCAGTCCCCAGGAAATGAAGCACTGACTGCAAAAGTTGGAAAATTCTTGTCATGGGGCACAAGGAGAATGGGATCAAGTTGTGTGAGAGCATCCGCCACTCTGCGCCACTTGAAATTTTTGCCTAAGTGCTAGGTGTGGTAGCCATGAGCAGGGCTTCAACCCACCAGTTCAGGCTGCCCAGGGCCCCATCCAACCTGGACTTGAACAGCTCCAGGGGTGGGGCACCCACAGCATCTCTTGGCAGCTCTGCCACTGCCTCATCACCCTAAATGAAGAATTTCCTCCAAACACCTAGCCTAAATCTCCCCTCTTCTGGTTTAAAGCCATTCCCTCTTGTCCTATCATTATTGGACTGTGTAAAAGATCAGTCTTCTCCCGACCTCCAGAGAAAGGTCCTCTGTTCCTAGTATTAGTCTTTGGCTGGCTATTTTCTCCTTCCCTGAAGTGTGTTGTGCCACCTAACATGATTTCAGCATCACCTCCTGTGGACAGGAAATGTCTCCAAGTGAATGCTATGTAGAACACCACTTAGTCTGCTATGTTTGACAGTAGGACAACATC
The DNA here is from genome assembly GCA_023055505.1 of Callipepla californica brunnescens. Classification (NCBI taxonomy): domain Eukaryota; kingdom Metazoa; phylum Chordata; class Aves; order Galliformes; family Odontophoridae; genus Callipepla; species Callipepla californica. The sequence continues at coordinate 2,028,464 of JALIRH010000023.1, read as the reverse complement.
ACTAAACAATCTTGTACATGTCTTGAGAGGATGAGTGCTGTATGGTAGTTGGAATATGCGCATGTGGTAAAGGTCTGCCCTCTAATCCCTATTTCCAACGATCTTGCATTTCTCATATGAAGGCAGTAGACATTTTAAAAGCTTGATTCTCAGATGCTCCTGATAACATGACCGCATAAATTGTATGATGCATACAAATCCACCCGTTATTGGCAATCTTGATTCCATAATTTGTGCACTATTTTCAGTAGTCTGCAATGTCTAAATACCCTGTAATGTGTCAAAAACATCTGAGGAGAAATGATTCAGATGAAAGTATATGCATTTATTTTCAGCACAAGGAATTGCTATTGTAGTCAGAAGTTAAAGATTTCACTAAAGCTACTGTTTACAACATGCTTTTCTTCTTAGGCATTTGTCTAAGTGGTCCTCAAGAGCTCCCATCTTTTTCTTCATCACCATGAGCAGCAGCTTCTTGATGAGAAGGAAAGATTCTTCACAAACCTTTATCTCACTCTGTTACTCAGGTCAGTGCAAAGTAAAGACCAGCGGCAGGCGACGCTGTACCCTGTCATGTGAGGATTCAGGTGGTGGCAAATCAGGCTGTGCCTTTTGTCAACAGAAAAAGACAAAAATACACTAGGTCAAAGATGTAGTCCCACTGTAGGAGTGACACAATGGAAGTCATAGAACAGCTAAGATGCCACAATACTGATTCTAAGTCATGTTCCAGTTTAACTTTATATTGCAGGAGAAGTTCTAGGAAGCTGTAAATCACTGTCCTCTCATGCATGTTAGAACTGATCTAAGGAGAAGATGGGTTAGCATGAAGACTGCTCTGCTTGGTTAGCAAATTATATTTGATGGTAATAAACTTAAGACCAGTAAAAGCATTTGCAACCATCTGCATGTGATTATGCACCCTGTCTGTCCTCTTCAGAGTGTCTGGGCCTGCTGTAAGGATAGGCCTTATTTTGAGGCTTCCTGTTGTGTGATGCCAGTGTTCTTCAGATTTTAAAGAGCAAGGTAGAGAGGTGAGAAGTTGGCAACTAAAAATGAAATTCTTTTTTGTTTTCTAAGCCATAAAATCCAGAACTTTGGACACTGGAAACAGGAGCCTTTATCAGTCAGCACTGGATTCTCCCTTCCCAGTGAAGAAATTTTATTAGTATTCTCACCTCAGTGAGAAGAACAAAAGGGAGGACACAAGGACAGAATTATTCTGTAATCCAAAGCAAGGAGAATTCAGCGCAGACCTACATCCTTTTGAAGTGTTCATTCTGGTTGAACACAGGCTGTTCTGGGCACTGTGCGCATCGCTGAAATACCATTACAGATCCATGCTGAGCCACTATAATGGTCACAGATCACTCAGGGGCAAGCCATCAATTTTCTTTGACATCAGAGTCCCATTCAATCTCCACTGTGCACTGCTGCACAATGCAGCAACCAATTTGAAACCAGCTCAGGCTGGAACTGCTGAAATAAAGATCTGCCTCTCCTTCCCTGCTGATCATGTAATACTGATGGGTCAGGAACACAAGATCAATTCCACCATCCCCAGCAATAAAGAGTTGCAAGTGTGCTAATATAGTACAACCACTGAGCTCTTTCCTCTATACATTCTGCTTCTAAGAGCTTCAACTACTTGTTTCTCCTCTGAAGACCTGCAGTGCCTCTGTTCCCTTCCAGCAGATGTTCTCTGAAGATAGTTAAAAAAGCAGGATGCTGTTTGCACCTTTTCTCAGACATTGTTTTGGCTTGGTTTTCAGCACTACATGCTGCTTTTTGAAGATTTCTCTTTTCACATTTCACCTTTCTTCTTGCTTCAAGTTACTTTGATTCCATTGCAAGTCTGAAATACCTGGTGTTTGGTTTGCATTTCTGTCTACTCAGCATAACCTTCTTTGTCAAATCTACTTGTTCTCCTGAGAGCTGTTTTCAGAGCTCCAACTTTGCACACATTCCCTTCTCTGAGTCAATCTTACCACATACTCAGCCCACCATATCATAAGAACTTGTTCAGTGACCCTTTATGAATCAGATACCCTTCATATAGAATGCTTACACCTTCTTCTTGAATTATTTTCAAAACTTTCTTCTTTATTTCACTTTTGGTAAAGTTCCACCCTCCTCAGACTGCTGAGTTACCAGTCCACAGGGTACCTCTTCCAACAGCGCTAGCTGAAAATCAAGGAAGTGCCATAAGCAGATGTCAACAAAGGAAGAACATTTTTCTGCACTCTGTTTGCACTTGGTCTGTGCCTTCAGAGACACTTTGCTCAGACTTAGACAGCGCTTTCAGCTTCCTCTCACAGTCTCTACCCTTAGGAGCCAATGAGTCATTTTTGCTCTTTAGAAAATTGCTTCATTACCTTATTTTTGTGTTCACTAGCCTTTGTAGGGCAGTGTGTAAAAAGTTTCTTAGGCTGTTGTCCTTACCTGTCCTCAGGCATGAAATTAAAGTGTTCACATTAAGGAAAGGGAAGAAGTTAGCAATGTGCCAGAGGGGCCACCCCTTTTTCAACTTGGGAATAAGGAAAAGAGGCTATTTTAGGCACTCCGTGGGATTTCTTGACATCAGGTAATTAATAAATCAAGTTCCTTGGAAGCATATCACTATGGGCTTTTGTTACACTTTGTAGAACATCTTGGGTTCAAACTAAGAGTAACCAATATAAGTGCCTTTCACTATCTCTGGTCTTCAGCCTGAAGAATGTTCTTTTACATGTGGAAAAAATACCTCTGTAATTTCACTGTGAAACATAGCATCCATTTGCAGAAGGAAGGAGGTGCTTTTCAAAATACTTTGGAAAATACATGGGGTATCCTAGCAGATATCCTACCAGAGAAAAGGACACCCATACATCTGACCAAGCACTTCTATGCCTATCTGCCTGTCCTGAATGGATGACTGAGCAGCAGAATTTTTAAAGCGATTTTGATGACCCTGGGAAGGGTCATCACACTGGAACATGGAAGATGGGAAGGGAAGAAAGAACGCCTGACCCAGGCAGAATGTTTACTATGAGATGCTCTGGCTCACCTGTCCGGACCAGTGGCTTCTTGAAGACCTCACATGACTGTCAGCCCTCAGGACTATAAGTTAAACACTGTGAGAAGTTTCTCCCTTCAGACATACAGAAATATTTCCAGCATTTCCCTTATAAATCTGGGAGGTTTACTCTGGACTTCAGTTCCCACATGACTAAAATGAGAACAAAGAAAACTAAGCAACACATAATGGGAAAAGATCTTATTTTTGTGAGGTCACTCATGCAGGGCTCATTAACTGTACTAATACCAGTTCTAAAAGTGTAGGGTGCAGAGAGATGTATCCCTCTTCTTGCGCAGCAAACTCATACTTCCAGGCATGGAAGTAGTTTTCACCAGGGAGATGAAAAGATACCAATAGCCTCTTTTCCTTATTCCCAAGTTGAAAAAGGGGTGGCCCCTCTGGCACATTGCTAACTTCTTCCCTTTCCTTAATGTGCACACTTTAATTTCATGCCTGAGGACAGGTAAGGACAACAGCCTAAGAAACTCTGAAACAAGGTCTCTAATCAGGCCTAACAACTAACCTCAAGAAATCATCCCACTGAAAATAAGGATTTATCACTTTGTTTTATATTCAAACATTTCCCCTGCCAATTCTAATTCAAGAAAAGAGAAACAATGGGACATCTGTCTCAGGACATGAGGACATGTCAGAACATGGAGAGGAAGTAGATCATTCACAATCAAGACCTCTTGGATACCAATGAGAAGACACAAGACACAATCTTTGTGGAACCTAATCAACAAAATGTATGGCAGACTTTAAAAATTAACGCTGAACAAATATCAGTGTCCTCTCTATATTAACTGTGTTTCTTAATAGTTTGCTTACTAGAGAAGTATTGGAAGCCAGAATCAATGATCACATGTTGACCTGAAATTCCCACACTGCATGCAGGAATATTGCTATGACAATTCCATTTCTCTCAGTAATCTCAGATTAATCCATTTCTCTCAGTAAACTTGAACGGCACATCTTCATGAAAATTGAAACAGGCCCCATATGATCTCTTCAAGCTATATGATTTTTGTTTACTTGTTTACTTAATTCATTTGCAGACATCTTTCTCTTTTCCTCTTAGAAAGCAAAAATTTCCTTGTCCAAAGAGTTTCTGTGGCATGACTTACATAGAAGTTATTCTTTACAGATATCACTAGAGATGTGAAAGTTCTCATAGGTGAGGTCAGAAAAATTGCCATAACTGAAACTTCTCAGATTTAAATTTTCAGGATTCAGATAATGCAGGGGTCAGTGATGAGTAGAAAGATAAAGAATGTATTTTGGTCACAATATTAACAGAAAGAGAAAACCCTGTTTCAAATGGGACACACATGTTAGCCGGTTTCAAAATAATCCTTCCTCAAGTTCAGAATTTGCAACTATTTTTTTAATTCCTGATAGCTTTCTGTCACTGCCAGGGAAGGCACTGTGCCAGTAATGTTACCCCAGGAAGATGTAGTAATGACTCAGCTGTATGTTTGTTGATTTTAGCTTTCCATATTTCTCCCTTAAAAAAGTAATAATAAAAAAAAATCCATGGAAAAAATGAGTCTGCTAGGTCAGATTTCTGCTCCTTGAACGTGTTAACAGTATTTTCTCAGAATCATAAGAACGGCTTCATGTGGCAGTCTCTTTCACCTTAGACTTTCTTTCTCACACATATATACACACACAAATGTCATTCTTAAAAACTTGTACCTTGTCACATGATTATTGGAGTTAATTACAGAGTACAGCTATATGGCACTGTGACACCATGATAAAATCATAATAGTTGGTGATAACTATTTCAGTTTTGAAGTTTCAAAAAAAGACATTCAGCTACTTCTGAATTGTCAAAGTTTTTTTGCGTGATCCCCAGACCCCATCCTGACCTTGGCCCAGATTCTGCTTAAAACTAAAGGATTCCTTCTGGGGAAGCCAGTCAGGTCTTATTGCTGATGATCACAGCAGTAGAGAAAGAAAAGAAGCATTTCACCCTCATCTTCATGCAGTTAAATAATCTCTGAGCTAAGCCAGTCAAGAACCCTTGCTATTATTAGCTATATCAAACAGTTTCTGCAGGTTCCCCAATGTCCTTTTAAGGGTAAATATGAAATTGGGACAGGCATTTTGCTTTAGAGTAAAGTTGTTCACACAGAAATTGGCTCTATCAGTAGTGTAACTGCTAAAACACTCTGAAAGGGCTGATTCTTTGCATGGCAAGACATGAGCAGATCACAGAACAAGTTTTGGAGTGTGTTCCTTTTTCTTCCACCTTATTGGACTGATACCTTTCCAGTTGGAAGGTCTCATACCTTAATAATAAGGAAATCTCATTTTTCATCAGCCTTTACAAAGATCAGTCATTCCTAAATCTCATTTCTCAAACTACTTTCACCTTTGCAACAGAAGTCAGCATAAGCTTTCAGTGTTTCGAAACAGCAAGAAATCCAACAGGAACAGTGTGAAGGACAGACCCTAATACCTCATTCCCCATGTATTCTATCTTGTACTGGAAGTAAAAGGTCACTGGGAACTGCTATGCCAATTATTCCATCGATTGCCTTTCCTTCCATAGAATCATCATAGAATCATAGAATGGCCTGCGTTGAGAAGAATCTCAAAGATCACCTAGTTTCAACCCCCCTGACATGGGAAGGGTCACCAACCACTAGAGCAGCCTGTTCAGGGCCACATCCAGCCACACCTTGAATGCCTCCAGGGGGCACCCACAACCTCTCTGGGCAACTTGTTCTGGTGTGTCACCACCCTCTGAGTGAAAAACTTCCACCTAACATCTAACCTAAATCTCCACTGTCTTAGTTTAAAACCATTCCCTCTTGTCCTATCAATATTAACCCATGTAAACAGTTGTTCCCTTTCCAGTTGATTCACTCCTCCTTCGAGTCCCGGAAGGCCACGGCGAGGTCTCCCCTTAGCTCTCCCTTCTCCAAGCTAAATAAACCCAGTTCCTCCAACCTTTCTTCATAGGGAAGGTGCTCCAGCCCTCTGATCATCATGGTGGCCCTCCTCTGGACCCGTTCCAAGATCTCTGTATCTTTCTTGTGCTATTGGGCAGAATCTGCCTATGTGCCTGTGAGAAGAGGACATCCCACACCCCATTAGTGCAAAGCTGGACTTCTGCAGATCCTTGGATTGTGCAGAGGCAGTGTCAGTCCTTGCACAGAGCAGTTTGTAAGCTTTACTGCAAAGTTACAAACTCTTGTCTCCCTACGAGTGGCAGCACCTGCCCATGCCAGCAGCCCTATGTCTTCCCAGATGTATTTGTGACACACTTCATAGAATCACCAGATGGCTTGGTTTGCAGGTCCATAAAGCCCAGGCAGTTCCAACCCCCTACCACAGGCAGGGCTGCCCCCCATCAGCTCTGGCTGCCCAGGGCCCTATCCAACCTGGCCTTGAGTGCTTCCAGGGATGGGGCATCCACGGCTTCTCTGGGCAACCTGTGCAAGAGCCTCACTGCCCTCTGAGTAAAGCATGTCCTCCGAACATCTAACCCAAACTTCTCTTCTAGTTCAAATTCACTCTCCCTCCCTATTGCTATCTACCCATGTAAAAAGTTGTTTCCCTGCTGTTCATAATCTCCTTTTTTAAATACTAGAAGACCACAATGAAGTTTCCCTCTCCAGGCTGAACAAGCCCAATTGCTCCAGCATCTCTTTGTAGGAAAGATGCTCCAGTTATACGATTATGTTTTGTCTTCCTCTGGATTCATTCCAGCAGCTCCACACCTTTCTTGTGCTGTGGACACTGGGCCTGGACATAGTATTGCGGATGAGGCCTTATAAGGGCAGAGCAGAGCAGAGAGGGTCAATTCCCTCCCTCCCCCTGCTGCCACCCCTCTGTTAATGCAGCCCAGGATACTGTTGGTCTCCTGAGCCACAAGTTCACACTGCTGGGTCAAGTCCAGCTTTTCATCCACCAGAACCCCCAAGTCCTTCTCCACAGCATTACTCTCAAAGAATTCTTCTGCCAGTTGGTACTTGTATCTGGGACTGCTCTGACATAAGTACAACACCTTGTACTCAGGCCTACTGAACCTCCTTTGGATTACATGGACCCACTTTTCAAGTTTTTCAAGGTCCCTTTGGACCTTCATGCTCATGTCTGGTTTAAACCCACAGTTTACAAGCCCTTGCTGCCTCCAGCTCACAGAGAATGATTCAGTGGTTGCCAAAATAAGGTCTACAGAAGGAAAATAATTAGGTGTAGCTGGGTGCTAATCCCCTACTTTGAGGGAGGAAGTCACACAATTTAGGTTGACACAGGAGTGCTGATGTGAAGACCGTGCTGTCTTTGTGGGCCAGGTAGAAGGAACAATGTGGATTGCCACAGTCTTGAGACACTTGCATAAGGCTCCTCTTCTTACAGACATTCTTGGGCTCCAGAAGGCTAATGCCTTCCGGGCTGAGAAGTGATCCAGCAGCACAGATGACAGCACTCATACAAGGGGGTTGGACTAGATGATCTCTGGAGGTCCCTTTCAACCCCTACAATTCTGTGACTGTGATCCAACCAAAGGGAGAACAGTCTCATGGGACCTCAGTGATGTGTGAGGATGCAGCATCTGGACATGTAATCTAGTTACTCATTTACCCATTTAGTTCAACTTGGATCTGTTTACTCTTGTTCCATGGCTGGATATAAGGCTCAGCAGGTGGCAGTCCTCATCTCCCAGGTCTCAAGTTTATCTCCAGTGTTATTTCTGGGCAGGATATAGTGTAGTTTCTCTCTGGGAGAAATCAGGCCAGGTACCCAGCAATATTATCCATTAAGCAGCTCAGCAGCCAGAGAAATGCCTGACTATCCTGCAGATCTGCATAATTTTTTGTTTTCTGAGCGTTTGTTCTTGAAAATTTTTCTCCTCTGCATTTCAGGATATTTTCATGAAAGCAGGGAAAACAACTTCACAATTTAGGCCTCCCAGTGTAGAACAATCAGGATTTCCCTTCTGTATAAAAGATACTCATGCATATATAAAGTCAGTATTTTGAGATAGATATTTTAGAATTTGTACCTCTTGACCTTCAATCTGGATGTACTGGCTTACACTCATTACTACTGCAGATAGAAAGCTGGAAGTTTATAGGGAATACCAGGACTTCCAGATGCTCCAGGAAGGACGGAGTGAAGAATGGCACTGGTTCAGTGGAGGAGAGGAACAGCTTTGTGATTCTTGAAGCACAACTTGAACAAACAGACAAACTTTTACTAACTTCCAACAACTGCCAATGTAGGATATGCAAATACCTTCAGTCATCACAGAATCACAGAATCATGGAACGGTCTGGGTTGGAAGGGACTTTAAAGCCTATCCAATTCTAGCCCCTTGCCACGGGCAGGCTTGCCACCTACCAGAATAGGCTGCCCAGGGCCCCAACTTGGCCTTGAACAGTTCCAGGGATGGGGTACTCACAAGTTCTCTGGGCAGCCTGTGTCAGTGCCTCACCACTCTTTGACTGAAAACTTTCCCAATAACATCTATCCCAAACCTCTTCTCTTTTAGTTTAAAACCTTTGTCCTATCTCCATGAGGCCATGTAAAAAGTTGGTCTCCCTCTTGTTTATAAACTCCCCTCAAGTACTACAAGGTGACAACAAGGTCTACCCAAGAGCTCAGCTCCTTCAGACTGTCTTCACAGGAAAGGTGTTCCAGCCCTTTGATCATCTTTGCCGCGCTACTCTAGACCCATTCCAATAACTCCATGGATTTCTTGTGTTGAAGTCCTGGTGTCTGTAGCTAGCTTATTCTTTTAATCTAACAGATAGGTATAGAGCCACCTTTAGAGGTGGCCAGATTTTCACAGGTGAACTTCTGCTGGTGGCTAAGTGACATCAATGCCTCTGAGACAAGAATCTTTAGCTGATCACTGTCTTCCAGTAAACTTTAAAGATTTACCTCTATACATCTGTGGTAGACCAACTCTTTCAAAAATAACAGGATTTAAAATTGTGACATTTTTTCTTTAGGGATTTATATATATTTTAACTTGTTTTTTTAGTTTCCTGGATGTTGTCTCCCACATTTCCCACCAAAGGCAAACTGTCATCTGCTGAAGCAGAGACTGAACAGGACCCCTGTGCTCATCCTCACTCCTATCTCACCTCTGCATTGTAGTCTTCAGGAGTGTCAGAAAGCTACTTCATAAGCAAGGCTGAAGTCATCAGGCTTGCAAAACAGAAATGCTGTTTTTGATCTAGGAGACAAGCGTTGAGGGTTTCACCATTGGGAGGTTGTTGGAAGTCCTCAGCACAGATGGGAATAGAGAGGAAATTAACTCCTCCATGCTCTGTAGAACTTGTGTAAGCAGGAAAGATCTTCCAACAGAGGATCATTTGGCACAGATTCCCATCGTCCAGATCTTCCTGTGACGCAAGTAATAGTCATTCAGTAATGTAAGTGGTGGTGAAGTTTCCTAAATTTTACTGGGGACATGCAAAGTAAGCACTGGTACCTCTACTATGTTATGGCAACAACCCTATTACTTTCTGTTACACCTGCCTACAGCTTCTGTGCCTCAGGGAATTTCCCCAGGGTTCAACTTTATGCAGAAGTCTGTACAACTTTCCTGAGCTTCATTAGTTTCTTTCCTCTTTCACACTGTTATACTCTATTAAGCTGTTTTAAAGAAAATAATATAATTTAGAGCTCTGTCTAGATCAGGTTTCTTTTGAGGGGATGAGGCTGTATTACAGGTCTATAAAACCACACTAGCTCTGGACCAAAATGTCATGCTGTCTGTGGTATGTACATATACAGTGAACTGTAGAAGACATTCCATAGCATGAATGAGACTCTTGATTCTTCAGATCACTGAGTCAATTACTCCTAGTGAGATAATGTCAAAAACCCTATTAACTAGAAATAATAGCAAACACCAATTATCCCATTCAGACACTAGGAAGATGAATTTAGGAATAAGTATCTAAGTCTGACAAAACTTTACAGCTGGTCATTGTTTTTGTAGTCACCTAGGCTGAATTTTCAAACTTTGGTATCCTTGACCTAGGAAATGTATATTCAGCATACATGTCTGCCTGTCATGATCCCAGGCCAAACACATTGCCAGTGTGAACTATACCTCACCGTCCATCTTGATCTCATGAGCAGCTGAACACCTCTAGACTTGGGTGCTCAGCACTGTGAATCATTGACCATAAATGCTGCATAAATCCTGCAGCAGATTGTGCTTTACTTGTCTGTTGGCAGAAAGGAGAGTTGTTGATAAAAGTCCTGATAACACACTGCAGTCTCAGCTGTCAATGAGAAGTGCTCACATACCATTCTCTGCTTTCCATTCTGCTCCACAGGCATTAGAGAGGAGGGGAAGGGACAGAGGTAGGATTGCTGATCCCAGCTGACCAGAGGGATGTCATGTACCATGTGCTCAGCAATTAAAGCTGAAAGTGAAGAAGGAATAAGAGGAGATATTTGTAGGTATGGTGTATTTTTCCAAGTAATTGTTCTGTGTGGTGGATTTTTGCTTTCCAGGAAAGTGATTGAACATCTGCCTGACTTGGGAAAATGTGAACAACTTTCTTGCTTTGCTCTGCTTTCACATGCAGTTTTTGCTTCACCTATTAGTCTGTCATTGGCTCAGTCATGAGTTATCCATCTTTTGTCCTTCCACCTCTCCCTCCATCACACTTGGGGGCAGTGAGTGAACAGCAGGTTGGGTTTTAACCCAGCAGATGGGTTAAACCACCCCCTGCACAGTAGGGCACACCTATAGATAGGAGTATGTAAAACAGTTATGCTTTTCTCTGCTGTGGTCAGATTTGCCTAAATGCATTAACACTTTATTACCACATTTTCTTTCTCCATAGAATGGAAATAAATTATCCTGTGGATTATGCCCCGCAGGAGGCTTTTGAAGTCACACTGATACTTGTACCTGTGCCATAGTAATACAAATTAATACCCTCAGGTCATGATGGTTCACAAGCACTTCTGTTTTATGATAAATACAACAAATCAGCAAATCAAAGGCTGGTAGAAACCACCATCTTGTCTATGCTGTGTCCCTGGGAAGCTGAAGATTTACCTCAAGCAACAGATAGTTGTAACTGGTGTTACACTGGATATCAGTTTTTAGAGAATGTACTGCCAGACATATTTGTACATAGGTCACTCTGAAAATAATGTTTCCTACTAATTTCCATGGAAACATTGACAAACAAAGAGCACAAAATGCTATTTGATAGAGCAAATTCTCAGCTACAGCACACTTTTTCAGCATAGTCACTACCATTAGCTATGGTTTTTTGCCAGCAATGAACAAGAGACTGCATGCCTCACTCATAAAAATCTGCATCAGCAGAAGTGACTCACTGTTTCACAGCTGCTATGACACATAGTTGCTAGGAAATGTTGCCCATGCAGTTCATCTTTCATCAACCGGAACTGATGGAAGTCAGAAGGCATTAAATCCGAAATACATGGTGAGTGTGGTGAATCCAGCCAAGACTGGCAATGTGCTCCACAGTCTTCAAGCTGGTATGGGGCCTGGTGTTATTGTGTTGCAAGAGAAAGGTTGTCTTCTTCTCTGCTCTGACTCTGGATGTTTGAGTCTTCAGCTTAGTAAGTGTCATGATGTACCAGACAGAGCTGATGGTTTGTCCCTGTTCCAGGAAATCCAGAAGGGTCACCCCATTCCTATTCCAAAAGACATTGCACATCTCTTTACTCAGCAAGAGCTGTGCCTTGAACTTTTTCTCTGACAAGGAACTCAACACTGGCACTCCGTGAACTGCCATTTTAACTACTGCTCATAATGATGACACCACCTCTAGTCACTTGTAATGATGTGATCCAGAAAACACTCACCTTCAGCCTCATATTGGTTCAATAGGTCCTGATAAACATGCACACAGTGTTTTTTCTGTTCCTCTGTAAGCATTTGTGGGACACTTGTGGCACAAACTTTGTGATATTCCAATGATACCACAATTGCTTTTGACATATTGAAGCACGTGTTCAGCTCCATGCACAGTTCTCTGGATGTAATCTGCCAGGTCTTGTGAATGAGCTAATCGAGACACTCTTCATTCTGTGGTGTGATAGGTGTGCACGGCCATGGTGAACATGTTTTTTTTTTTTTCACATCAGTGTAATCACTGCTGAAATGCATCACCCACACCCTCACTGTGCTCACATTCATTTTTCAGTCTCCATAAATATTTACCAAGTGTAGGTGAACGTTAGTGGGTAGAATGTTTTCCGCACTTCCTTGTCAGATGACGTTTTGTCAGACTGCCCCTCTGCTGCCATCTGTCACCTGGCATTGAAATGTTACTAAATGCTGGTGGAAAGGTTCAACCTCTACAGCAATACCATCAATATCTGCCCCTGATATTGTGGACTATCATGCTGGAGTCAATAGGAGACATTACTTTCAGGGCAGCCCTCACACAGCTGTGTGTAACTGGAATGTGACTTGAGCATGTTTCTAGTACCAGCTTACTCTGTCCAAAAGTTTCAAGACTTGCTCTGGCACCATCTTTGCAGGTGATCTCCTCAAACAGCTCAGCAAACATGGTGAGCTGTGTGACCTCAGCTAGCTTAACATCGGTGGGCAAATCACAGGAATGGTGCACTGAAAGCAAGCCAAAAAAGCTTGTCATTGGTAGAGATCCTAATTCACATGCCTTGATAATTTGCTCCATTAATTGCATACTTCTTAGTGAAGCAGGGAGTGATTCAGCAAGTGTGTTGATTCTGGAAAGGTCACACAACAAAGTTCAGTGTGTGTTTGTTTCCTTACCAAACTGAGTCAGGTGTGGGGCAGAAAGGAATGGCTTGATTGCAAGCAAAATTATCCTGGAACTCGAAATATCTGATAATAATAATAATAAATAATAATGTAATGATAAATAATGAGAGCCACGTTGAGTTCTCTGTCATTCACAGATGACTTCACAAAGATATTTGTTAATCTTAACTGATGAACCGTGTATGCAAGAAACAGGGACTCCTTTTTCTCTCATCTTTTTACTCCTCTAAGAGAGTGGTATCTTCAGGCTTCCTAGTTGAAGGTCCCAGAAATTTGAAGCACCTGATAAAGAGAATCTTGTATGCCATGTGCATTCTGTGTTAACTTGAAGGTTAGATGTTTTAGTACCACTACAGGTGTTTGTTTTGATAGAATAATATTTGTGACTTTTACTTTTTTCTGGACTTGAATTTCACCATCACTCATGCATGCTTTTCAGAAACTTCTTTCTTATTGTTTTCACCCTCATGTCTCAGAAAGATTCTGTTTGACATTTGCTCCAAAGCAAACAAAATGTTTAGGATATCTGAGAAAGATGACTGGGCCCAAACTCAAGCCCGTTATTGCTCCAAAGTTTACAGTTTGTGCGATGAACAAAACTGATCTGAGCACTCAGAATACGTGATTTTGTCTTACTTAGTTACTGTAATTTCCTGTGTCTCATTTCTCTCACCTTTTATAAATAGCAACGCTTCCAGATAAGTACTGGTTTTACTTACACTGCCGGAAGGACACTCACCCACTTCATGCCTTGGAGATCTGCTTTTTTTTTTTTGGCAGGGAAATGATGGAGAAGGGGCAGTTATATCTCTCCCAGGAGAATAATTTATACTGCTGCTCAACTGATGTTAGCATGCAGTCATGAGAACAGGGCAGCTATATTAAATATCCTCCACTTGCAGCGGGGTTATCGTGTATACAATTGCCTATATGATAATAATAATTCTTTTTCCCTAAGCGTAAATGAGTTGGAAAAAAATAGGAAAGCATATCTTTCCTTGTTTCTTTTTCATGTTCTTGCCTTGCAACCATTCTGGTCTGGAGAAGATTGTGTCAGCCATACCAATGTTATTCAGCAGTCAGATACCTAAATGTTAGAGAGGCCAGTCACTGAAAGCTGCTAAGCAAATGAGCTGACTTGACAGATCATTCTGTCAGTTCAACACCTGACAGAAATTATAGCAGCTAAAGAAAATTTCACACACCATTAATTTGCTCTCATCAAAAAGTCAACACTGCAATTTCAGGCTCTCCTCACGATGCCCAGTCTGGCTCAAAATGCTTCAGGTGCGAAGGTAAGTCCATAGCATTAGCCTTGTTTCCCTTTTTTAAAAATTATTTTTAATTTTACTGTAGTGCAGTTTCCCGGTTACTTATTTTTAAAATATCAGGGCAACCTGAGCCCCAGACTGTGCTGGTTATTTGTCATTAAATACTAGCATAAACTGGAAGAGTTCCAGCAGTGAAGCTAGGGGAACAGGCAGTGTCACCAGACATAGAGTACCCACAAAGCACTTCCCAGTCAGACAAGGACAGTTTAACGGTGCTTTGGGATCTTCTCAATACTGCTATCAACTGCAAAGCACGGGTAAGGCTGAAAGTCAACTTGACTGGTGTGCCTACACTAAAAACACGAGAAATGACTAATGAAATACTTCATGGTTCTCATGTCCATGCTGGAGAGCATTTTCTTCTGCCCTCCCACTGGGGTCCCCCACCTACATACTGTGAGCAGGCACATCAGATTTGTGCTCATGAATATTTATAGGAAACAGCAAGGTCCATGCATAAAACTCAATGCACTCTACTTCGCAGCATCTGAATTTACCTCATGTCTGTTTCTCTGTAATATGTTTTATTTTCCTCTTCATTAATTTTGATGATGTGGAGAGGAACTAGCACACAACAGCACTTGGGCCTGTATTCTTTTACTTAAGCATTTCATCTTCAGTTGATGACTCCTACTTGAATATGTTTGTAATTTTTATTCTCTTCAAAGCTGTTGTTTGCTGTCAGATTTGAAGATAAGCTGTGCTTAGATGATCATTCCATTTCAGGGCAAATTTCAGCCAACTTGGTATCTTATAACACATTATCAAGATCTGATTTTTGTTCTTAGATGCAATTTATGTCATATTTATGCCCTAACAAGTATAAAACTTACTGATTTTGTTCTCTATGTATTGGTTATAACTGATGTTTCTTAAAGTCTATCCCATTTCTGTTTATCCATACTAAATTTTACTTCATTTTCCTGAAATGAGCATGGAATGTAATTACTGCATGTCCTATGGTAAATTACTTTATCTTTAATTGTGATGTCTTAATAAATGGCACAGCCCTTTGCTGAGTAGGTCTCTGGTTTTTTTTGGACCTTTCTAGCAAGGAATAAGTTAAAACTGAACAAATTATTTAATGTCATTTGATATTGTTTTAGACATATATTTACTACAATTTTTCTTTTCATCTACTCATTTGAGAAGAACTTTAAAATAATATATTTGTATGTAGTCCATTACACGTTTTTTTGCTTTAATTTTACTTCTGGAAGATCAGCATTTCATACTTAATGCTTGACCCAAGTTTGCACCTTAGCAAATGATACTCTGCCTATGCAGTTTCATCTTCTCCATGGAATACAATAACCTTTCACATTCAATCCGCAACAAAAATCTGAACTATGCCCCATTAATGTAAATCACTGTGATACTGCTGGTGTCGTTCCTCCTGTTTGCTGCTCTGAGGTTGTCTTTAGTTCAACACAAAGGATATTCAACTCATCAACTGCACAGAAACTCACAGAAATGCTTTAAGAAATAAATTGAAACAATGTAAAGGACTACTAATTTACTTGCTCTGAACCTTATTCTTAATACGTTCCTCTGAAACCATTGTTTTTTTTATGATTATTTGTGACTTTCCACTTTCAATTTGTAAATACACTCACACTCCCCTGTGGTCACAAACATGAACTCTGCCTGATGGCATTAAGTTTCATTGCAAAATTTCTGTTGGTCTCAAAGTGATGATGTTTTGCCACTAAAGAAAGTATTAACTAATATAAACACTGATCATTAATCAATATAATTTCATTATAAATGTAATTTTTCAGCTACAGTTTTTCAACTATTATCAACTCAAATGTACAAATTATAAATTATAAAACTTTCTTGATAAAGCTATTCCTGTTATCTGAACTTCTTTATTCCTCTAATGTTTCTATAGCAAAAATGCATTCCTGCTACTGGCACTTGTAAAGCTCATTAACAAGTCGTATGAGGTTCAGTGACTTCCAATCTCTCATTAGTAAATCAGAATCTGATGTTACTCATCCTGAACGGAGGAAAGGAGAAGGAGGGGGAGCATACCTCAGACTAAGCAGCCTTCACTGCATAAATCAGCACACATCTTCAGAATGAAGCCTGTTACAGCAGTCACTCACATGATTAGTATTCTTCTGTGTGCTGAGGGGATACAAAAACATTGTGGTTCTCAGGATTAAGATAGCCAGCAGTGCCGTTTTCAAATTTGCATTTTGCAGGGAACAGCACTAAGTTGCTTGGGCCATCTTTAATGAGGAGCCTGGGAAGGATAAAGTGGGAGCAGGAGCAAGTAGAGTGGGATTTGTGTCCCAATTAGCAGAGAAATTGACTGCTTGTAGGCAAGAGCTGTTTTTCAGGAAAAAAAATAAACTTACGACTTATTTAAGGTGAAGTTTTCAGAGTTTATGAAGTTTCTGCAGATCCAGAATTTGTTCTATCCAAACACAGTTTTCTATGTGTTTGTGTATGTGCATACATATGTGTACTTATCTACATGTCTATAGTGCAAACGTATTTTATTACTGCTGGGCTTGCTGTGCAGTGCTTCCAGGAAAGGAGCAGGACTGTATATGGTCATATATGTAATTCCAGAGGAGCAAATGGGTCTGACACCCAAGTTATTGCCCATCAAGACAGTACAATAACATGGAACCTTAAGCACTGCAGTGTTCCATTCTGACCTCCTGTTCAGCTTGCTGCTATCTCACTATTGGTCCTTTAAATTGGCACGTGACTCAGTTTTCTCAGAGAAGTCATCTGATCTCATTTTGAAGGCTCCAAAATGTACTAGCAAACCCCTAGGAAGTTAGATGAAAAACTGAGCAACTCTTATTAAAAATGCGGTGGCTCATCTATTACATCATTTAACATCAACATCTCCTGGCTCAGCTTCAGTTTTCTGCTGCAACTCAAGGAGTTCTCCAGTACAGTCCCAAACGAAGAGGAAGTCCTTGTATATTTATAAATCATTTGATAGAGGTCTTTTCAGTAAAGCTACACAGATTCAGTTCCTGAAATTTCTTACTGGGAACCCTTTTCTTCAGGTCTTCACAAAAGGTCGGAAATCAGTTGAGAACAAATACAAAAAAAAAAAAAAAAAAAAAAAAAGCATGTTGGTGGAATTTAATTGGCTTTCTGTGGTCAAATAAGAGAGAGATTTGGCCTGTGTGAGAATGTTTGACAGATACCAAGGTACCACAATATCATAGACCCCATATTGCTCTCATAAATCCTTATTAATAGTAAGAATGAGGAATCGAGGTGGGAAGAAGGGGTATGATGTAACTGAGAATTTCTGTGAATCCTTTGTGAGTATTGGCTTGTAGGAGAAATGTGCAACTCAGTAGCCACTTTTGAGTGTGCCTTACTCAATCCAAATGTAGAGGACTTCCAAATATTTTTCCTCCTCACAGCACCTGATTTCTGGGTTTGTTTTGGATCTTCCCCCAGAATCAAACTTGTGAAAATTGCATCACCCCTACAGACAGTAAGAACTTCATGAGTTTGTAAGATGTACATCAACATCAAGTACGCATTACACTGGACTTAGAAGACTTGGATTTACATCCAACTTTGGCTACAGACCTATAATATCATGGGTACATCTCTCTGCCTTTCTAGCTGTGGACAGAGGAAGTTTTAGGGTCTTCCCCTTCCCAGGATTCAGGCTGCCTGTTGCATGGCAGACACAAAGAAATGCGGGTGCTGCTGGCTGTATTTAGATTGAAAGCAGGTGCTAGTCCAAGTTCCTAAAGAGAGGCTACAGCGTAGCTGGGATTCTATCCCAGGCTGGGTTGCAGCTTGTGTGCTAACCAAGAACCACTCCTTTTCCAGTGCAGCTAATCCAAGACCACATCACTTGGTGGACATGTAGCAGTCTCCATAGCAAGACATTGTGTGTGAGTTTAACTTCTTTCCTGGCACAACAGGGATGAAACATCAGTCAAGTTCTTCTCCCTTCCCCAAATGTCACAGCTAAGTCTCAACTTATCTTTGATTTCATCAAAGTTCTTCTGTTTTGTGAAAAATCTTTTGCCCATTTCAGTCCATTCTGGACAGCCCTTTGTCATCTTACACATCACTGGAACAGACAATCAACCTTCAGAGTCCCTGAAAATGTAGATCCTTAATGCTCTATAGAGAGGGCTGTGAGTTGAGATTATTTGGCAGGACACAACAGGTATTCAGCTGGAAACATCCACTCATAAACAAATATCCTCAGTAAGTTCTGCAACTTCTGTAGCTATGAAGTCACAATAACCTACCTTTCACAATCAGTCATTTTAGGCTAGTGAAAATCAAGACTTAAAACAAGGAGAGAGAAAGAACTGTTCAATCTCTTTTCCACCAATAACTATTAAATCATGCTGCTAATATGTGGTGACAAAGTCAAAAAATGACATTTTGGTTTAGTCAGTAAGCAAGGAGTTGGAGTCCTCCAATGTGTCTCATTCATCAGTGCCCAGCTCCATGGCTTGGTAAGGGCTCAGTGGAAAAGCAGACTAACAACTTAGCCAGGAAGATGACAGTGATTCAGACTGCTTCAAGTAAAGAGGCATTGGTTTGACCTAATCTGACCACAAAATCTACTATTCTAGAGGGCTTTGGCAGAACTGTATAGGCCAGAAGGGAAGATGATCCAGGATAATGAAATTACAGTACATATCATTCCTGAAACACAGCAGCCAGTGAGGAATTATCCTTTTAGAGTTCTGTCCCGCATCCTTAATTCAAGCTAATAGAATTATGTTACTGTATAAATGATTTTTGAAAGAGTTAGAGCTATTCAAAGAGGGAATTCTCAGAAAATTCAGTAAGACTCAGGACAAAGTCCCTTATCTTCAGTGCACAGAACACTTGTACTACTGCACACTTAGCTGCCTAACTTTTTCTGTGTGTACAACCAAGAGGGTTTGGGGTCTAAAATACCTGAAAGTTTTATCAGACAACATATTCTACTACTTAGCAGAAATATGTGCAAACCCTGTGGTTGCAAATATATATGATTTCCACACCCTTAGTCCCAAAGAGACTGAATTTCGCTCTGCATGGTTGATTTCCCATGATCAAACAATGAGTTTTTTGGAGATAAAGGAGAAATTCAAATACTAATTACTCAGGAAATGTGATTTGTGACCAGCAGATGATCTGGCTTTGAGGACATGCAAGCCTGACTGCAGAATGGGTTAAACTGATGGGGAGCAACAATGCCAGAGCAGAACACCTCCAGGCAGGGAGTAAAGTCTGCAGCCTCCTTGTAGATCTGCTTAGCAGTGGTAGGACTGTCCAATGCACTGTTCATCAAATCTCTTTAGGTTTTAACATAAACATGTTTAATTAACATCAAGGGGTATAATAAAAATTCCCCAATAGTAACTGCCTATTTATTTACAAATCTTGTTTGCCTGAGCACAACCAAAATCAAGTAACAGTTCATTTGCTCGCTTTTACCAAAAGCCTTCTTTTTGCTTCTTCCTATGTACACCTTGTCAAGCATACACAAGATTTGCCTGACATCTCTCTGCACATTCTTTTTATTTCACACCTACAGAGAGGTTTGTTTTCTTCTTACAGACCTGGATAGGAATTTGTTTGGCAGCCTGCACAGATAGTCATGCATGTGCACGCTCACATATGTGATATCATATATACTCATCCACCAACAGCAGAAGCTGGAAACTAAGTCAGTCCACTGAAATGAATACCCGTTTGATTAGAGGACCTTCCCACTGGGTCAGGAAGAAGTTATGAGGCCATCTTTACTCCTCTGTTGTATCAAGTTCCCTAGGGTTTCTGAAAGACTTAAGTACACGTGTCTGACCATGCCTCTTTTCTCAGTCAATTCCATGGGAAATGTAAATATCTGCATCACATGGCACTTAAATTTGGTCCACTTTTGCTGAATGGGTATTTTTTGGTTTATAGCTAATAAAGCCTTTATAGTCTAGTAGGTGAAACAAGCAGTATGAACACTCCCTTTGCTACCTCACTCTGGGCTTGCTTCTCATACAAGGGTCCAACTGGGTTAAAGAAGATAGCAAGGTGCTATATTTCTCTATCACCAGAGCAGACTGTTCTCATCCTGTCTGGCAGAACGCTTTCTCAATTACTATCTTCAATAGAATGACATGGCACATGAAGGGAAGAACTGCATGTGTTTCAATTATATGTGTAGATGTGTCAAGCAAAGAGATAAATGTCACCATAATCAGTGTCACTCTGTAGGAGTGCCTTTTGATTTTAGAGGATGAATGGGTAATTTCTCTTCTGTTTGTTAAGTATGATTAAGAGTGGAACACAGTCTCCAGAGGAATACTCTCACTTCGTAGACACCTTGTGAATTCTCACCTAGTCAGCAACAATGGCTTCTGTCATTCCAAATAATATCTAAAATTTCTTCAGGAAACCTCAGTCTAGAATAGAATAAATTACCACAACGTGCATCTGATGAGAGTGTACTCAAAATACCAGTGAAGAACAAGACCAGGCATACAATAATTTCCATAACCTAGACAAAAGGCAACATCAACAATATCGCTTCTGTAGTTCAAAAAGTATTAGTTAAGCCTGCACTCTTCTGCCTCTATAACTATACTTTGGTCATGGTGACTGACAATCCCTCTGTTCCCAGACAACCAATATTTGCTTTTCTTAATAGTCTCTCTATTTTCCTGTAACTTTGTATCATTTCAGGAACATACATCAGCACTTAAAAGCACCCTATGATAAGAAAGCAGAAAATCAACACAGTACAGGAGTGCATAATGAATACCTTAACCAAGTTCTGGACTTGCGTTAGCACTTAAATAAATACTAACCTACGTTTCAGAGGAGTCCTTCCAGACCCCAAGGGTTTCTGGTACAGGCAAGGAGGCAGGAGAGATAACAGAGCAATACGGTCTAATGCCCTGAGATTAAGTTAGGCCTTACTATAACAGGACAAAATGTCAGATAAGATAAGCAAACTGTTTCCCATTTCCTTCTTTTTTTTTGTGTTCTCCTGGTGAATTAGGAACTCTACAAGAGCACAAAGTAACTAGGGCAGTCACTCTTTTCTTACTTTTTTCTTTTTCTACACAGAGGGAAATAGGCAGAAAAAGGTGTTTGGAGCTTTTGCTTTCCCCTTTTGCCAGCTGTTCATAGAATGCCTCATCCGTCTCTTCATCCTGGTTCAGCGGTCTGTAACAGACCTCCACCGGGATGTCCACATTGTTGGCCATCCCCTGATCCTTACCCATAGAGACTCAACCTTATCATTCCCAGCTCCAAGTTCAACAATCTCTAACATAGAGAGCCATGCCACCACCTCTCCTTCCTCGCCTACCCTTTCTGAAGAGCTTATAGCCATCCATTGCAGCGCTCCAGTTGTGGGTATGATCCCACCGTGTTTCTGCAACGTCAACTAAGCCATAGTTTACCTGCACCATGGCCTCTAGCTCCTCCAGTTTGTTGTCCATGCTGCATTCATTGGTATAGATGCACTTCAGCTGAGCCCCTCATTTTTCCCCTTGACTTCCGTCTAGCTAGTCTGGTTTTATCCTCTTTCCCCTCCTATCTAGTTTAAAGCCCTCTACTACAAGAGAGGACAAGAAAATATTCTTTACCATTTTAAACATTTCATCTGAGTAGGTGTAAGACAAAGTACCTTCCAACATTTCCCCCCCGAAAAATCTATATTATCTTGTATTTCTTTGCTACTGTGACTTCTCTATCTCACATACACTGAAATACAAAAAAAAAAAAAAAAAGATAAGCAGATATCATGGACAGTTGAAATTCCAAAATAATTGGGTTGCAGTTGATCATTTGTCTGGTGTATGTGGTCAAGACAAGCATCTTCAATCAAGCCTTGTGTTTAAGCCATTTATTTTTTTTTAACCTGTCTAAAAGCAACTAGAATTGTATGCAACCAGGTGAGCAGGGTTGAAATGAAAATCAATAATCAGTTTAGGATCTCTGTTAAGGGAAGTAAACCAAGAGCAGAGTCATGTTGCCTTTCATAAACAGTTAACTATGAAATGCCTTGTGAGGCATCTGAAGCTCTGGCTAATGATTTGAATGCCTGGAGGCAGAAACAGTGGCTATCCAGCAAGCGAAGGTGAAACAGGACCCAAAGGGATAGTTAGGGTAGTAAGCTCACAGTCCTACAGCTCTTCTGAAAGGAGAGCAGTGCAGGAAATGGGATCAGCTGCTATCCTGAGATCACTGGGCAAATACTTAATGACTAGGCAGGTCAAGGTTTGAGCCAGGAAATAAAGGCAGTGGGTCAAGAATGCAATGTAACAGCAACACAGCTATAGCTGCATAACTATATCCTCACACAAGTACCATGTGTGAGAGTCAGAGCCTACATGTAGCCCCCAAGTTAACTGAGGAGGTCTTAATCTTCCATGGTGCTTTAATCAAAGGTTACCAAGCTCTGTGGCAGAGCAAGGCTTCATCTCAGGCAGGAAAATCAGTGATGTGAGACTGAATCTGTTATTTCTGCCATTGGTAGCCAGTTATCCTCTAGAGCTCTAAGTACCACTCAAGGCCACACTATGTTCAAAACTGTACATGAGAAGAATAAGCATGTCCATATCCCATAGGCTCATCATCTTCATAGTAAAAAGGATAACGACTGCTTGTTCAAGATCACAGTCACTGGTTGTGTTTATATAACTAAACATAGAATCATAGAATCATTAAGGTTAGAAAAGACTTTGAAAATTATCTAGTGCAACCTTCTGCACATCTGCACATATGGGATATCTTACTACACTGTGTCCTTCTGCAAATCATTTACACCTATTGATAGCACTTGAAATAATAATGGAAGTTGGATTAGATGGTTTATCTTGCAGAGAATCCATTCTATACTCAAGATATTTGGTTCAGAGTTACACATCCACCTCTTGGGTATCAGACGTCAGCAGAGATGAGAGTTAGCTTCAGTGGTTCTTAGGCTTGTCTGAGAGCTCAGGCCTTGGTAGGCTGCAAGTGGGGGCACTGGTCCTAGACTAAAGACTTTCTCAAGGCTGACTGAACACTCAGTGGAGGAATAGTTGATGACACCACACTCATGGCGTGTGAGCAGTGATGGGCAATCAAGAACAGAACTACTGATTCCTAAGCCTGCAGTCACCACATCACATGTGGTTTATGGCTCCATTTGTGAGTGCTCTGAAAATGAAAAGCAAAGCACTAGAAGAAATGGATCCCTTCTCTGATTATTCTAACAGGATCAGAAAATCCTGCTATCAAGACAAGAGTACCATGTCTTGCTATTCAGAATGTCCCCAGAGAACATGTCTGTGACTGAAAGAAATTTTGGGGGGAGGAATGGAAGCTTTGTATCTTGCATACTCTTTACAAACGTGCTGTTAAATGTTACAGCTTACGAAGACAGTAAGTCTGTGAGGAGAGAGTTAAGCTTAGGTGTTGTGTGTGTAATTGCGTCTCAAAACAGCAAGATATCCTGAGTGGTATTAGCTGGCCTCGCCATCCTCTAGGCATATGGTTCATGTGAAGAGAATTACTCTCTTTTGACGTCTAGACCATCAGTTGTAGCAAAGTTAATAGTGGCATGAGACAAATACTAGTAAACAGTGATGAATGCCATGAATATTGATTATTTTTTAATTGATGCTAGTTACTGTGACACTACAAAGTTAAACCTGGCAACATGATAGGAGTGGTAAGACACAGGATCCCACTGCTTTGCACAATATACATTTAGGGGAAAGTTGAAGACAAGATCCAAACATTTGAAAGAATCAAACAAATGATCTCATATTTTTAGCCTTGGAAAGAGACTATAGGAAAGCCTGATTCCTACTTATTGCTGTATTTAGGTGAAGGATGGTTGGGTGACAAAGAAAATTATGTTTTACTAAAAATGCTCTCTTCAATTTGGATCTTACTGATTTAATTAGGTGTGAAATTGAATGAGCTTGGCTTTCATGCCACACTTCAAGAATTAAATTCACTGCCTACAGGGGACCAGCTGCTAATTCTGCTTAAAATCATCCTTAAGCATTGTCTAAGCTTCATGATGATGCTCCAGACAAGGGGGAATATGGGGCCAAGACCACAGCTTCAGTGAACACCACTAAGTCTGTTGCATACAGACGAATGTTCAGAGGAAATGTTCCACAGAGTCCCTAAAAGCAATGGGTGCATTTATTTTAAAAACTGGTTAAAACAGCGTGACTGAAAAAGATTTTGTAGTAGGCTGTAATTCAACTGTAGGAAGCTATGCTCTTCTCCCACTTACTGATGCTGATGCACTTACATGATGAACATGCAGGCTGAAGCTCCCATCTCCGCAGTCCAACTGCTGCAGTCCAATCTGTTTCTGTCGCTTGTAACAGGGTGTTGGTTTCTTTAGCACAGCAATATGTATGTGGAGACCTGACTGGTCCAAGGTAGTGCTTCTCACTGGCTGCTGAAACGCATCTAAAAGTATACTCACACTTTCCAAACATAACATAATACGTATCAAGCCAGTACCCAGCAGTCATAATTGTTATCTTTGCAGTGAGGTAAATCAAGAATCTTTGATTTACAACTCTTGCAACATTGCCAGTAATTAAAATAGTACTTGATAACTCCATCCTTAACAAGCATTCAGTAAAACACTACTTTCTAGAGAGAAATGCATATTTCAGGAGAATTTTCACAAAGTATCTCTGATGGCTTATCTTGATGTAAACAGACCCAGCAATCTCTGCTTCATCCTTTAATTCAGGAATGTTCTCTATTGTTTCTTGAATTTCTGCTGAGTCCGGGATTGTTTCTGAAAACAACACTGGGCATCGGTCATAAGGACCCTAATAGTGTCTGTCATTCAAAAATTGTTTAGGTGTCCTCCTTGAAAATGAGATCTTTGAAATTATATTGAGGCAGATACTACAGAGCTGACACCCAAGCTGCTGTTATTCGAAGAGTTTGTTCATCAGTGTTTGTTTCCTCCATTACATTTCCCTTTGTGCCATACATATTGGCTGCACATTCATGACAGAAATCACTTTTGGCACAAAGCATTGAACTCTCTTCAATTTTTTTTTCCATTTTGCAGTGTTTTTTGCAGCTAAGGAGCAAAATACATGAATGCAAGTAAGTCTATTGATATGACTATTTTGTCCTTTCTGTGTTGCTCTCCACCTTGTTCTTCTCAAGTCCTTTCAAAGTTTCACCTTCTCTGTTTTCACCTATGGTCTTACCAACACAGCCGTCAGATTTCCAGCTTTCCATTGTTTCTTCTCTCTCCTGTTCCCCTCCTCCATCTTCTCCTTTCAGCCTCTTATGAACTTGTTACTTCAAGATGTCCTATATTGAAGGGCACTGTGGCACATCTCTGTAGTCCCAGCTATGCAGAAGGCTGAGCTCATCAGTTTGCAACCACCTGAGCCCAGGAATTCTGGACTGCAGCAAACTGTGCCAAGAGACCATCAGCACTAAGGGTGGCATCAATACAGTGAGACCCTCTGAGCCAGAGCAAATCAGGTTGCCTAAGGAGGAGTGAGCTGGCACAGGTCACAAATGCAGTAGGTCAAAACCGCTGTCTACTGTAGGGAACCTGCATTAGCAGGGGACTGCATTAGATGATCTCCAGTGGTCCCTTTCAACCCCTGCAATTCTGTGGTTCTGTAACCTGCAATTCTGTGGTTCTGTAACACTACGATGAATGCACCTCAAAGTTGCCAGTTCAACTTGACATGGTATCTCTCCACAGAATCATAGACACCTCATAAGACATCTCTTCTCTTGATTTTTCCAAGCTCTGGAGACAATCCTGCAGTTCTGCATGGCTCTGCTCAGTATCCTATCACTGTTCCTTCCTTTCATGGTTTTATTTCTAATCACAGTAGTCTTCATTGCTGTTACTAAAAACTTGCATGCCACTAAATCCAATCCTCTCACTTCTGTTTTCTCTTCTTTTCTCTTAATCTCTCCAGTTTTTTGTCTCCATTTGAACAGTTAATTCTAATAAAATGTCATTAGGAGAGGAAAATTCAACACCAGACATCTTATTTAAATGATCTGCAAATCTCATGGAAACAGAGATACACCTACAGACACTTCTACATCTCTTTTCCTCACCTGCCTATGGTACTCTAACTCTTCCTGTCAGGTCAGTAACTTTTATACTATTTTTAGGGAGAAAATGTTGTTAATTCTTTGTTTATTTGCAGGTTTTCCTGAATCACCTGAAAAGCCCTAGTGCAATGACTCCCTGACCCATCTTGTATCTCCCACCTAGACTGTGTTGTTTTTTGGAAATTCTCTTGACACATTCGAGATTGCAGCAATGCAGAGCTTTGTTTCTCTATATCTATCATATCCACTTTTCTTCAGATAATTATGATGATCATTGTACAGCTTTCATAAAAGACAGCAGTAGCCTGAGGGCTTTGTCAGGATCAACAATTTGCTGAGCTGGCAGCATACAATGACAAGTTTCTCTAGCCCCAGTAGCTCATTGGCCTGACAATATAATATTTAATTAAGTTGTTTTTCCTAACTTTTCTCTTCTTGGGATCTCCTCTACTTTTCCTTTGGCAGTTTTTTACCAAGATGAGATCTTCCTATGCAGCTTCTAACTACTGCACACACCAGATCTCTTTGTGCTGGTTTCTAGATTTCTTCTTCAACCCCAAGAAGTTTTTTTATCTTTTTCAGTCCCTAGAAATGCTTTCTCCAAAGTGGTGATGCATCTTTCCTCCCTATTACAATATCTCTAATTGGGCTACTTGATACTCCGGTTAAACAATTTATTGGGTTGTATCAACTGATACATTCTCTTCTCGTTCAAAATTCCAAAGGAGAGATGGGTAGTGGGGGTGCTTTTTCCAAAGTGGGTGCTTTTTCCAAAGGTCAGATGTAATCTTATTACATAAAACAAAGGAGTAACCTAAAAAAGGATCATGTAATTCTACTGTGTTACACAGTATTGTATACATCCAATTAAAATAAGTGATTCTCCTACTGTACTTGGTGCTGATGTGGCCTTATCTCTAATACTGCATACATTTCTAGTTTTCCCAGTATAAAAGTGATATATACCTCATTGACAAGGTACAGAGGAGGGCAGCAAAGCTGGTGACAGGCTGATGGCACATGTTGTGAGAACAAGCTAAGGGCATTGGGCTGTGCTGCCTTGGAGAAGAAGTCAAGAAGTGATCTCACTGCTCCCTGCAGCTCCATGAGAGAGGAGAAGAGTGGGGTTCAGGGCTTTGATCCTCGGAACCAGTGGCAGAATGGGAATGGCACAGAGCAGTGTCAGGGGTGGGTCAGAATGGACAATAGGAAAGAATTCTGAAACAGGCTTCATAGCCAGGATGCCCCATGCTATCAAGAAACATTTCAATAATGCCTTTATAAATATTCTTTAATTCTTGGCTAGCCCTGAAACAGACAGGCAGTTGGACTGGATGATCTTTGTAGATCCCTTCCAAACTTAAAAATCTGTTCCATTTTATGCAGTATTTTCATTTCAGTAGAAAAATCACTGTGCCAAGACCAAATGACAAGATGGACAAAATCCTCCCCATAAGGTATTACATAGCCACTACTCTGATTCATTTCTATTAGGAGAAGAGAACAATTGAAGCAGACCTTGGAATTCATGAAATACTCTGAACTACTGTGTTGACTTCTTTAGCTGAGAGGGCCACCTACGAATTTCACTGAAATTACCCCAGAATGGTTCTGTCCCTGTCTCACAGGTGGAGTTGTAAAGACATTCTTCTAAAACAGCTTTGATGTCTTGAGACAAACAGCAAAGTATTAAATGTTAATATATTCCTGACAACCATTTCATTATTAATTATTATCTTTATTTAATTAACAAATGTAAGTGAACTGCAGCAGTAAAGCTTTTCTGTTGCTCTTACACTCTAATTTCACATTCTTCTATGTCACTTTCTGACATCATTTTCTTTCTGCCTCCAAAAGATATTTAGCAATGCAACTCAGAAGATAATGTTATGTAGAGATACAAAAGGTTATATGAATGGGACATTCCACAAGGATCATCAAGTCAAACTCCTGGCTCCAATCAGGACCACCCAAAATTCAAACCCAGTGTCTGAGACCAAACAGTTCTGGAACTCTGGCAGCTCAGTGCTGTGACTACTGCCCATGGGAGTGCCTGACCACACTCTGAAGAACCTTTTCCTAATACCCAACTTGAACTTGCCACACAAGCCTCTCTACTCTTGAGGGAATCAACAGGTCCTCCCAGTACAGTTGTCATCTAACTTAGTATGTATTTAGGACCTGTATCCAAGTAATTGATAAAAACTGACACTAAAAGAGAGTTCTTTGGAACCCTACCAGTGACCTGCCACTAGACAAATGTAAACTTTGACCCTAACCTGTCAGCCAATTGCTCATTCATCATCTTATGTTTCTGTCTAGCTCTATGCTGAATATTTTATTCAGAAGACTACTGTGAAAAACAATATCAAAAGCTTTGCTGAAATCCAGAAAGATTACATCCCTTGGTCAACATGTTGTAAAAGGAGAGTAAGTCTAAATGTTTATTTCTCCATTAGCTGGAACAGTTTGAACACTTTCTGTAGTGCTTGGAGATCATATTTTCCACAGAATTCTCCTGGAGAAACTGGCTGCTCGTGGCTTGGACCATTGTTTGTCTTGCTGGGTGAAGAACTGTTTGGATGACTGGAATTAAAGCCATAGAGAAAAATGTTTAGTACAATCTGAGGGGAGTCACCAGTGATGTTTCTCAGAGATCTTTACAGAGGTTCAGCTTTAATATTTTTATCAGTGCTCTGGATGCAGGAACTGAATGGATCCTTGATAAACTTAGGGAGGAATAATTGCATGCACCAGTACAGGCTGGGGGATGACCTGCTGGAGAGGAGCTCTGTAGAGAGGGACCTGGGTGTCCTGGTGGACGACAGGTTGACCATGAGCCAGCAGTGTGCTCTCATGGCCAAGAGGGCCAATGGCATTCTGGAATGCATTAAAAAGAGCGTGGCCAGCAGGTCAAGGGAGGTGATCCTCCCCCTCTACTCTGCCCTGGTGAGGCCTCATCTGGAGTACCGTGTTCAGTTCCAGGCTCCCCAGTATAAAAAAGACAGGGATCTCTTGGAAAGAGTCCAATGGAGAGCCACAAAGATGGTGAAGGGCCTGGAGGATCTCCCCTATGAAGAAAGGCTAAGTGAACTTGGTCTCTGTAGCCTTGAGAAAAGAAGAATGAGAGGGGACCTGATCCAGGTTTATAAATATCTGAGGTGGGGGGGACAAAGTGGCGAGGCCAGACTCTTTTCAGCAGTGTGTGGAGATAGGACAAGGGGAAATGGTCAGAAACTGCAGCACAGGAGGTTCAGCATGAATGTGCACAAGAACTTCTTTATGTTGAGGGTGATGGAGCACTGGCACAGGCTGCCCAGGGGAGTTGTGGAAACTCCTTCTCTGGAGATATTCAAGACCCGCCTGGACACCTACCTGTGCTACCTGGTGTAGGGAACCTGTTTTGGCAGGGAGGTTGGACTTGATGATCTCTTGAGGTCCCTTCCAACCCCTATGATTCTATGATTCTATGATGTCAAGCTAGGAAGGGATATCAATCTAAGAGTAGAAAGGCTCAGCAGAGGGACCTAAGTAGGCTAAATAAAAGGGCTCAGTGCTATCACATGACATTCAACAAAGCCAAGTGCCATGTCTTGGACTTGGGTCATAATAAGTGCATACAGGCTTTGGGAAGATGACTGGAAAATTATCAAGATTGGATATGAAGAATTTCTTCACAGAGGAGAATGAAGGGGTGCGGGTCCCATTCCTTGAGGTACATAAGAGATAAGTGACTGTGGTATGGCTTAGAGTTGGGACTTGGTCGTGTAGATGACCAAGTAGATCATGTTGATCTTGAAGGTTTTTTCCAGCCTAGATGGTTCTGTGACACTATGCTTCTATCTGTGAAGTCACCGTACAAGAATAAGTGACACCACAATTTGACTTGAAGTAACTGCTTGATTTTCATGCTTAATAAAACGACATTGCTGTCTTTTTTTAATGTTCAGCTTTGAAATATCCCTCTATTTTGAAAAAATATATTGTTAAGCTCTTCGCTCCCAGCCCTTAAACAGTACAAAGTATTTCAAATCTACTTGTGGAAGTGATACCTAATATAACTCCCTCTTAAAGCCGATGGAATTTTAATGGCAAGTGCATCTAGCCTTCAGTGCTTTACAGCTTCACTAAAGGAGCCCTTGATGCTTTCTGGAGGCACTGAATTTCCACAGACAGATACAAAGTCTACTTTCAGAAGTGCCAATGGTCTGAACCACACAAAGAACAAGTTTCAAAAGAATAACTTATCACTGAACTCATGCTCACTGGACTGCTAGATCAAAAGCTGCATCAACTACTGAGTTTCCCTCGTATCACTGCAGGAAATCTAGTACTTGGTAGAAAGATCGGTAGAACAATGATGTGGAAACTGAATCCTCATGGAATTCCTCCTGATCCGTGAAACAACTGCTAAAACCTACTTTCTGGATACAGTCCACCAGAAGATAGTGAGACAATATCACACCTTCCTCGTTAGTTGCCAGCATGTCTCTGAGCATTTCTGCAGTCTTAAACAAAGCAACAGAATCACCAGGATGCAGTCATCCTACCTCATACTTCGGTGACAAACTTACCAACCAACGGATGCCAGGCATCTGACAACTTATGTTGCCCAGAAACCAGATGGGCTGAGGAAGTATTCTGCTCAACCCTAAGGAGTCAGTTTGCAATATCTTAATGAGAAATCCTATAGTACTACAGTGTTATATTCAGCTTGCATAACATTTTTTCATTTGCATGCTCTTCATCTCTGTGTTTCCTCTGTGCATTTTCATATTTCAAGTGTGATGTAAGCATCAAACTCAGTCCAGGCCAACCTGACTGTTCTGCTGCCTAGCTAGTTCAGGTGGTTGTGGCTTGTCATTGGTGGACATAAGATGTTAAAAAGTAGAAGATATTTTGTTGTCTTTTTTTGTTTTTAAAGATGTCATGTTGCATGGCATCTTTAACACCTCCTCCCCAACTCCCAGTGGGAGTCCCAGCGCTGTCCCAGCAATGGCAGCTTTCCATTTTTGATAACAAAAAAAAAAAAAGAAAAGAAAAACGTTTCCATGTCTTCAAGCTCTGAACTGGATTCTCAGAAAAATTTTGTTCCAGCAGTGCCTCTACGTTTTCCAGGCCTGTGTGGGGACTGAAGGAAGGCAGTTCCCCAGAAAGCACAATAGCTATGCTGAGATCAAATAACCGCTGGGTGGCAGCTGCAGTAGAAAAGAACCTCCTGGGGAGAAGCAGAAGCGCTTTCCCTCTTCCCATACATCCACATTTACTTTACATTTAATTTGTGTGGTAGTGGAAAGAGTTATTGCTAGCAAGTCAAAACTTGGGACCTACTTTAGAAGTTACTTACTAAACTATGAAGTCAATTCTGAGTAAAAGAAGAGCTCTGAAAAATTACAGGGAGCAAACAGAGGACTGAGCAAAAGTTGCAGTTAGAAAAAGAAGGGCAGTAACAAAAAATAAAAAAATAATTTAAAAAAGGAAGGATTTTGGCCACTGCATCTTAAAGAAGATACCTAATTTTCAGGCTACAGATTGATGGATGGAGTACAGAATCTCTGTGTTTAATCCAAAGGAAGTGAATTCTTTCATATTTGTTTGTCTTGAGAAGAACAACCTAAGAAGGTGCATACCTTGTGAATTTAAATATCTGATGAGTGCTACCATACTGTGCTTATTGCCTCGTGTAGGCACAAGGGCAGAGCAGAAAGAAGGCCAATATGCATAATTAACAGCAATATCATTGCCTACACAGAGAAAATCAGAGACACCCTGGAATTCAGGACGCAGGTCATCTTCGTGATTACACAGGCCCCCTGGAAGGGGATAAATTCCCAGGGTGTGTAGTGCTGCGTGGGGAAGTTTCTGCTCAGTATACTACTGTCTTTCCTTTCTGCTATTGTCATCACCCTTCATATGTGTGCTTAGCATACTGGATGTTTTTCTCAGTCTGTAATGCTACTCCAATTCCTTTAACATGGAGTCTGTGTGCCTGACTATTGGCATGGCACTGCACTGGAGTGGATCATGGGGTGATTTGTCTCAAATCTTGTTTATAGTACAAGATCACCACAGGAGTTCAGACGCAAAGTCTCTTAGTAAAGAAGGGAAAGGCTTTCTCTCCAGGAAATTAGCAGGCAGTAGTTTTCTTTTCAAAGTTTACATTTATATAGCTGATAAAATAGTTGGGCAATTCATGGAAACAGCAGTAAGTACTCCAGCACAACAGTGAGGATAATGTAAGCAATGAAGATAAGGGCTTTGACACAGCCCCCTGTAATATCTTCTCCAAACTGAAATGATGTGGATTTGACAAATGGCCTGTTTGCTGAACAGGATTTGGCTGTGTGAACATACCCGAAGTGGTGGTCAGTTGCTCAGAGTCTGGATGGAGATCACTGACAAGTGGTGTTCCCCAGGGGTCAGTACTAGAACCAACGCTCCTTACGATCTTCATCAATGACATCAGCAGTGGTGTGGCGTGCACATTCAGCAAGTTTGCAGATGGCATCAAGCTGTGTGGTATGGTCAACATGCCCAAGGGATGGGAGGCCATCCAGAGAGACCCAGACAGGCTTGAGCAGTGGATCCAGGAGTAGCTCGTGAGGTATAGACCAAGTGTGAGATAGTGCCTGAGTTGTGGCAACAACCACTATCAGTACATGCTGGAGAACGTAAGGATAAAGCACAGCCCTGTTGAAAAGGACCTGGGTTACTGGTGGTTGGGAAGCTGAGCATGAGCCATCAATGTGCCCTTGCAGCCCAGAAAGCCAACAGTATCCTGTCCTGCATCATAAGAAGTGTGATCAGCTGGGGGAGGGAGGTGATATTACCCCTCTGCTCTGTGCTGGTGAGACCTCACCTGGAGTACTGCATCTGGATGTGGAGTTCTCAGAACAGGAGAGATGTGGACCTGTCAGAGTGTGTCCAGAGGAGGGATGCAAAAACGATCCAAGGGATGGATCACCTTCCCTGTGTGGACAGGCTGAGAGAGCTGCAGCTGTTCAGCCTGAAGAAGAGAAGGCTCAAGGGAGACCTGATGTTCTTTTAAGAAAGAAAGGGACAGAATCTTTATCAGGGTCACTTGTGATAGGATATGGGGAAATCACAGAATCATAGAATGGCCTGGGTTGAGAAGAACCTCAAAGATCACCTAGTTTCAAGCCTGCTGTGGGCAGGGTCACCAACCACCAGACCAGGCTGCGCGGAGCCACATCCAGCCTTGCCTCCCTCCTGGGTCATCCACAACCTCTCTGGGCAACTTGTTCCAGTGCATCACGACCCTTTAAGAGAAAAACTTCCTCCTAACTTCTAACCTAAATCTCCACCGTCTTAGTTTAAAACCATTTCCCCTTGTCCTGTCAATATCAACACATGTAAACAGTTGTTCCCTTTCCTGTTTATACGCTCCCTTCACATACTAGAAGGCCATAACAAGGTCTCCCCAGAGCCTTCTCTTCTCCAAGCTAAACAAGCCCAGGTCCCTCAACCTTTCTTCATAGGAGAGGTGCTCCAGCCCTCTGATCATCTTAGTGGCCATTCTCTGGACCCATTCCAAGAGCTCTGCATTCTTCTTGTGCTGAGAGCCCCAGGCCTGGATGCAGTACTCCAGATGGGGCCTCACAAGAGCTGAATAGAGGGGGACAATCACCTCCCTTTCTCTGCTGGCCACCCCTTTTTTTCAGGCAGCCCAGGACATAATTGGCCCTCCAGGCCGCAAACATGCAGTACTAGCTCATGTCCAACTTCCCATCCACCAGAACCCCCAGTTCTCCACAGGGCTTCTCTCCAGTAGTTCTTTCCCCGGACTGTACAAATACCTGGTGTTGCCCCAGCCCAAGAGCATCACCTTGCACTTGGCCTTGTTGAACCCCAATAGGTTCATGTAGGCCCACTTCTACAGCCTGTCCAGGTCCCTCTGGATGGCTTCCCTTCCCTCCAGTGCATGAACTGCATTTCTCAGCTTGGTGTCATCTGCAAACTTGCTGA
This sequence comes from Callipepla californica brunnescens, assembly GCA_023055505.1. NCBI lineage: Eukaryota > Metazoa > Chordata > Aves > Galliformes > Odontophoridae > Callipepla > Callipepla californica. Next base: position 1,994,242 of record JALIRH010000023.1, on the reverse strand, counting down.
CCGTGCACTTGATTCCATCATCTGTGTCACTGATAAAGATGTTGAAGAGAAATAATTTCAGACTAAAATAGGGAAGATTCAGATTGCATACAAGGAAGCAATTTTTTTTATTTTTTTTTCAGAAAGGGTGGTGATGCACTGGAACAGGTCACCCAAAGAGGTGATAGATGCCCTGTCCCAGGAGACATCTAAGCTCAGACTGGAGGATCTCTGAGCACCCAATGTAGCTGTAGGTTTCCCTGTTCACTGCAGGGGAGTTGGACTAGATGGCCTTGAAATGCCCCTTCCAACTCAAATGATTCTATAAGAAAACAGCAGATCTGAGTGTGAAAACTCTTAATTAAGAAAATGTTAGGATTCTGAGGTGATTCCTGTGTCCACCGAATTTGTTTAGAAACTGTGAAAAGCGTGAGACACTAGATTACAACGGAAATGAAAGTTTAGCAGGAAGCTGTCTCCAACTCGGTCTCGTAGCACTGAACACTCTGTAAGCAACATTGGGAAGGCATGCAAAGCCAGCAGTAAGAAAAGCTCTGACACTGTCTTCTTCAAATGCTTCAAGCATGGGATGCATCAGTCTGGCAGCTATGGTGCCCTCTGTGGATATATTAAAATATGACATCTGCAAAATAGGACATCCTGCTTCGGATGAGGTCAGAATTAACATTTCAGTGCAGAATTAAGCTCTCCCCAATGGATCTTTAACCCAGCAAAGAGGGTGACTTGTGCTACATGCCATCAACCCATCTCATTGGAGATAAGCATTAAATTTTTCTTAATGTATATGCATTCATGCCCCTAAACTTTCCTTACCTACTTTTTTTTTTTTTCCTTCTGGAGGGAGTTCCTCTGCTGAGCCTTTTAACTGCTTATCTGCTCACCACAGAGTGCTGGGTTGTTGTCAGCCTTCTGAAATACCTTGCATCTAGGAAATCCAGGGTTTCACAAACCAGAAAAATTTTGGTTTTGTCCCTGGAGAAGCTGAGCTCAGTAAAACAACGTTTTACTGAGTTGAAAAATTCACTTGAAATGCTTCTTGTTACCTGCCTTGACCATCTTTCAGTAATGCTGGTTAGTGAAATCTAAAAATAATGGAATAAAAATATTTTTTGGGGGGAAAAATAGAAGTTTTGATAATGAAACATATTAATAAAAAATCTTCAATGGAAAAAAACATTCTATATATATATATTTCCAGTTCTTTTCAAATTTAATACTGGTTTCCTCTCTATTTGTTAAATAAGCTTCTATTTCAAAGCTGAAAAATGTTGTAGTTCTGATGGGATTTCATCTTTTTCTCTGATTCCCAGCAGAACCCATGGAAAAGAAAGGTTAAGACTGAAGACTGTTTAAACTCTTTGCAGCCAGAGGTTATAAACTTTCCTGGACTTCAGAAGCCTGATGGGGAGGAAGGAGAAAGAATCCAACTCTTAAACTTGACCTCTTCAAAGCCTCCCGAAGCTTTTCTAATACATCAAGTGACAGAAAGTGGAAAGGGAGGGAAGTAGAGGACAAAGAACTATTGAAAATGCAAAGAGTAATTCAAAATGTACTGAGAGGTTTGGACATCTTTTATTCTCTGAAAAAAAAAAAAAAAAACAAGTAAAACAAAACTACCAGTTTGACATGAAATTAAAAACCATCCCACTGCCTCCTGCCTGCGGAAGGTCTCAAACATCAAAAACAACAAATGACTGGAAGACACGGGGATTTGCGTTTGGCTTCATGACTCACTTCCAGAATAGAAATCCCCATAAAAGTTCTAAGCTGGACAGCTATAGCAGTTAACCTCGCATAGCAACATGTATGGCAAAACAAACATTTCCTTCTGTTTTCCACAGTCCTTCTGTGTTACTCAATATGAAGAAGCAGAACTTGTGCATTTACTCCTGCTGCAAAGGCACAATGACATGAGGGGCATTCGCTCTCATTACTGGAACCCTGACCAAAGCCACATAGTTGTGCAAGTCTGCCAGTCTGTCATGTGGGATCACCACTGAGCCTTTGGAGGCTGGCTTAGATACTTCATGCGTATTTTCTCTTCTAGCGTTTCCTCATCGAGCCACAGTGAAACTTCATGTAACACTGTTCACAGAACCTAAGCCTGCACTGCGCTTCTGGAGCAGCAAGGTCTGACTGCCATAGATGAATGACAGATGCTGCTTCCAGACCTCTTCCCGCAGCACAGTTATCTGTATAGCCGCCAGAAAGGGCAGTCCAGGCAGCCTCGAGCAAGGCCCCACGACGTGCAGGGAGAAAGCAAAGGGCGGCACTGGGGCCGCGGCAGTGCTGTGAGCTGTGCACCGGAGGGGTGCACTCAGTGCTTTCTGTGTGATGCAGTGCAACGAAATGGGCTCTTTCAGCTTGCTGGAAGCTCACACAATTGTTGTTCTTCAGCTGATGACATCACAGGTCTCCCTTCGAAGAATGAATACTGCTAAGTAAGCGATTTCTCACTGGTTATGTGTGCGTCGATTTTCATATTGTTTTACTTCTCCTGAAAGTCAACCATTAGGAGCAGCTTGGCAAAAGCAGGTATTTACTCCAACACACACACACACACACACACTCACAAACGTTCCAGCACTCTAAAAGAAACCCTTAGCCGCATTCCTGATCCCCTGCCATCCCAAAGCACTGCCCTGAACGACACTCAGCGGACAGCACGGCCCTCCCCGACACAAACCCACGGGTTTATGGGTATCCTGCGCGAACAACTGCCCCGCACCCGCTGCCCACGCACAGAGCTCGCGAGGGAGGCCCCACGCCTGCCGGACCCAGCGTGCACCCCGTGCCCGCAGCAGCCCCGCTCCCCTGTGCCCACGCGTGACCATGCCGAGCGCGCAGCCCGCGCCGTCCTTATCCCGGCAGACCCGCACCGGGACGGCTCCTCTGCCGGGGCAGGCAGAGAGCCGAGCGCAGGGAAGCCGGGTCCGGTTTCCCTTCCCCCATGGCGGAGCGGAGCCGCCGCCGTACTGCGGGCAGCCGGTGCCCGGCCGTGGGAAGGCGCCGGGACGGCGGAGCGCGCCCGCCCGCTGGGGCCGGGGCGGAGGGAGGAAGCAGGCGGAGACACTTCCTCCCTCCTCCTCCTCCTCCTCCTCCTCCTCCTCCTCCTCCCCCCCCCCTCCCCCCGGCGGAGAGTCGGCTCTTCCCGCAAAGCCCGGCCAGGGCTCCCGCTGCTGAGCCTCCAGCCCGACGGGTGATGCCGGTGCCCGCCCGCCCCGCGCTCCGCCGCGCTCCGCCGCCCTCTCGACCCCCGCCCTGCGCTGCGAGAGCGGCCCCGCCGTGCCGGGCTCGGGGAGCGGCGCGGACCGGCCCCCGCTGCGCGGCCGATGGGCGGCCCCCGCCGCCGCCTCCTGCCCGCCCCCGCCTCCTCCCCTCCGCCGCCCCCCGCCCCCTCCGCCACCTCCTTCTCCGCTGCTGAGGCCGCCGCCGCCACCTCCCCCTCGGCTCCCTGCCTCCTCCCGGTGCCCCCCCGGAGCCACGCTCGCCCCCGCCCCGCACCCGCCATGAACGGCGGCGGCGGCGGCGGCGGCGGCGGCGGCGCCGCTCGCTTCCCGCCGCCCCCCACCACCCTCCGCCCGCCGCCGCCGCCGCCTCTCCGCGGGCCGAGCCCGCCGGAGCCGGGAGCGCGCGGCCAGGGCCGGGGCGGCCCCGCCGGCCACGGCTCTCCCCGCGCCGCCCCGGGCGCCAGGGGCCCGCCGCCAGGTGAGCGGGGCGGGCAGCGCCGGGAGGGGCGGTGCGGCACGGCCGGGCTGCGGGCCCGCAGCGGGGCTGCCGTCCCCGGGGCGCGGGGCGCAGCGGGACGGGACGGGACGGGGCGGGGCGGGCCGGGGGGTGGAGCTGCCGCCGGGGGCGGTGGAGCGGCGGGGTGAGACCCGGGAGCGTGGCCCGAGCCCGCTGGAGCTCGCTCTGCCCGTGGGTGTCCGGGTGCGGTGTCCGGGTGCGCGGAGATCCGGGAACAGCCGCTTTTCACCCCGCCCGCTCCGTGCGGCTCCGGAGCGCTCCCGGAGTTGCGCTGCCCCACGCGTGGGAGCTGCCGCCCGTGGCTGCGGGATCCTTGTCCGGCGTCGGCGGTTTGCGGAGCTTCCCGCACGCTCCGCGTTATGCGTCGGGTCCGGGTCCGCTCCTTGTTAATGGCAGTGAGGATGACATTGTGTGCGCGTGAAGTTAATAGTCGGGAAGCCATGCGGGAGAGTGGCGGAGAACCTCTCTTTGGGTTGGAGGGTGAAGAAGTGAGGTATCTTAATCAGTCCTGCAGCAGTGGTGCTGGTGTGTTGGAGAGCTGCTTGGGTGATTCACAGGAATGTGCAATATGGGTGTTCACAACGATGGCAATCTGAGTGAAGTGGGTTCTGCGTGCGAGTTCCTCTGGAAATTGGTGGTTGGCAGTGTGTTAAAGGGTTGTCATGCAGAAACGCAAGGGGGAACTTGACTTTGTGTGTCTGAGTTTTATCACGTAGCTCAAAAGCAACTTTTATTTACTGAGACCGCACAGTACATGCAGATGTTCAGCCCTTCCTTTCTATCTATGTGGGCCTTCTGCATAAAGTGTTTAGGAGAAGGTGATCATTAGGATGTATGTGATAAGAGTAAATGGGAATTTCACCAGGAGGATTCTGGCTTTTTCAAATTATTATTATTAGTTTTAAATTGCTTGGATATCTCTGATGTGGAGGATCACGTAATCCTAAAACCTGATCCTAAAACGTCTCTCTATCATCCCACACTGTTATCCCATAAACAAATGACCTTGAGTGCTGCTGTTGGGGGGGTACGAGCTTCTCCATCTCCAGTTGCTCAGAAATTCTTGCTGGAGGAAGTAAGTGTGACTCTCACCATATGATGATTTCCACCACAGCCCTCATGTCCCAAGATGTTGCTGAGGGATGGCAGAGTGCTTATAGTTCTTTTTTCCAAGTAAGGGGGGGGGGGGGGGGGGGAGGGTTGAGGTTTGTGCTCCAGTTTTGGTGTTTGCCAGCAGTGACTGCGTGCTCTTTGCTGGAGGACTCGGAACCACTTTGCTCAGAGTAATTTTTGCAGATATTAGAGTTGGCTGATGAAGTTTTTACGCTGCATTTAAGTCACAGAAGTGGATGAATGTTTGATGTTCACTGTTATCTCAAGAACGCATGAAGTGTTTCCATGTAGTGTGATCTCTGACTCACCTTGTGTTGCTGAGATAATAATTTACAGACAAATGCAGGGGATTTGTAGAGTGCAGGTGAGAAATATTTGGTGCTTTTTCTCCGAAGGGAATGGCTCTTGCTTTGAATTAGTCAGAGTCTGCCTGCTTCATTCCAACACTGCCACCAGGGAAAAAAGTGATGCACCAAACTGCAGCATCAGTGCTGAGCTTGGGCTGTTCTGCTGAGCACTCTCCTCGTCTTGGTCTTGAAAGCAATGGTCTCTCTTTGGTACTCCTAATATTTTAACTTTTTTTCATTGTGGGGGTTAATAAAAAGCCAAAAGTACAAAACTGAACTGTTATGGTCCAGTCCTCAAGCATTAGGGGCTAGTGATCTTACCACAACTTCTAAGCAAAATTGAGAGACCTTGCTATTTCTTCCACAGCAGGAGAAATGTTGTTGGTGTCTTGTTCTCCCTTTTGTTGCTGTTGTTTCTCTGTGTTTTTTTTATTTCTCCCTGGCTATGAGAAAACACTGCTTGAAGAGCTTATTCCTTCTTTGTTCAGGAAACCGATCCTGATCTTAAGCATCTCTTCACCTTCCGCACACTGCTGTGCTCCCACTGGGTTGTGTGCATCTCCCTGAGGAGGAGGTGGAGTGACCCGGCAGCATGACTGCAGCCAGGAGAAGTGTGGCAGCTGTGGGAACCTCCAGACCTCCTCCGGGCTGTGGGGGTCTGTGCTGGTGCTCCCTGGTTCTGTTGCTTTTAAGAGGAGAGGAGGCTTTGGAAGTTGCAACATACTTAACTCCAGAGATACCTGGTGTCTAAGCTGTATAAGCAACTGTTCTCTTTTGGATCCCACCTGGTGAACTCTGCTAGTATTTATGTTGCTTTTCCTCCTTATGTTGCAAATTCTACTTAGATCCACATTAAAACTAAAACTGTACGCCCTGGCTGCCAAGACTGGGGGCATTGGAAAGAATTCCTTCCCAGAAGAGCTGGCAGGTGTTGGGTTCGGCTTTTCACTGAGGTGATTGAGTCTCTATCACTGGAGGTGCTCAAGAGACACGTGCCATAAATGCATGTTAATTGCTTTTCCCCTAAACTTAAGTATTTAAGGATATCTGGAGACAAAGGGGTAAAGTTCAGTTCTTTAAATTGCAGTATTAAAAGCCCTGAATAACTACCATCTCTTTGCTTATGCTGACCTATTTCATCTATGAAATAAACAGAGCAGAGGAATGAAAAATTCCAAATTGACTCCATGTTACAAAACTCCTTCACCATAGGAAGAAGAACAGAGATAAACATTTAATTTTGAAGTGCTTACTTTCCTTTGCAGTGTCTGGTGCTGAAATAATCTGTTTCCTGTTTGGTCCAACCCATCAAGGTAGCAGTTGCTGTCAGTTTTGGTGAGGACCATGTGGCCTTGTGGAACTGATCTGTCGGCTGTCAGAGGGGCTGAGGGCATGGGTTCCTGCATGGAAGCAGAGCTGTGGCATCTGACAGCAGTCTCTATTCCCAACTCACCTGTCTTTTATTAGCTAAAAGATGTGAAGCACCTAGAAAGCGGGCAAGAGATTATCTGCATCTTCTTCTGTCCTTCCTTCTTTTTTTCAACCCCAAATTGAAGGTGAATTCAGGTCAAAAGGGAAAGTGTTAGATGTGAGTGTGGTATATGACTGGTGACAAGCACTTTTTCTCTCTCTTGATTTTTCTGCTGGTGTCAGTCCATGGGCATTAGTGAAGATGACAAGGATATGCAGCTGAAAAGTAATTCAGGTCCAACAGCTTGTGCAGCTTTTACCAGGATCTGTCTAATTTTGCAACTGGCAGACCCAACTCAGTTCATCATTAGTAACAGGTAGTCAATAATTCCATGTACTGTACTGTCCCAGTTCAGAGAGATAAATGTCCAAACAGTTCCCTTTTATATCTGTATGATTTTTCTTTATTTTAATGACAGCGCTACAACACTTTCCCTTTCCGTGTCTGTCTGTAGGCGAAGTCCTGGAGCTGCTTCTGAGATTCTATAGGAAAACATAAAGCAGCAGGACATATTCCGTACTCGTACTACATCACACAGAGTTATGCTTAAGCACAGGTGCAGAGACTGGAGTTCTGTGACAGAAATTTCACAGATGTATGCAGAGAAGAATTCTTACCTAGTCACTAAAAAGGTTAAAATGAGAAGTTGCTTCATAAGAATATTGCTAAGGATGACTGTGAGATTTGCAAATCCTTGGAGGAAAGAAAAAGAATGCTCAATTTGAGAAACAAGGCAAAACAAACCACCAAAACTATTTATTGCATTTTTATGTTTATTTTTGCTGCTTGTGCAGCCCCTTTTTTTTTTTTCTTCCCACTCACAGTGTTTGCTGGCAAAATGAAATCCATATATGTACAGACTCTTTTTCAATCCAGGATAGGTGGTGTTGCTTTTGTTTCTGACAAAGATGGAATTTGAAGCTTCTTTAGTTAATATGCACTGCAATTTTTTTTTTTCCTATTTTTTGCATGTATTTCAAGTGGTCCATCACACAGCATCTGCATCATGTCAGAAGTTTAGATGAAAACATGGCATCTAAATCTAAGAGTTGCCAGTTTAAGTGTGAAGCAGTCCACAGTAAGTGGACTAATGAGGATGAATGGAGACTATTAAAGTGCCAGAGAGCACCTTAAGAAGTTTGGACTGAGAACTCCCTTTGCACAAGTATTCAGATAGGATGCTGCTGCTTTCTTGTCTTTGATTTTCTGAGCTTACCTGTTTATTTCTGTAGTGTTTTATGGTGTTTATATTTATTTATTTATTTATTAACATCTTCTGGTTTCATTCTTTTGTACTTTCTCTAAAATGTTCTTTTCTTCATTGTGTGTGTGAAGTGCAGTAGTAAATACCCGCTTGGACATTAGTTACCTGAGTGCACAAAACATCTTTCATACTTGAGGGGGAGAATATTGTTCTTGTGGTCTGATGACTAAAGTTGATGTCTGAAGTTATTTGAGGTGTAATGTAGAGCAAAGAATGAACACTTTGCTCTAAGGAAAGAGCAGAAAATTGTTTTTGAATGATAAGTATTTCAGGAAGAGTTCTGAGCAAGCACAGTGTGTGGCATGTGTGTTTCCTGGGCTTCTTAGAGGCATGTGTGTGCCCCAAACACTCCTCTCTGGGTCATTCCCCGTGGACAGACTGACATCACAGTTCTGATCTATAACAGTGCGGCCAGCAGGTCTGGCTGAGCTGCTGCCTCACCTCTCCCACATGAGCCCTTGGCGAATACAAAGGTTGTATCTGTGGCCAGTCCATCAGTGGTGAAACATGGAAAGCCATTTTCTTGTAATGACCAAGGCTCTGCATCCACTTAAGTGTTTATGGATGGTTTGTGGTATTCTTAGAGATCATCATTACAGAGGAGATGTGAATGTGTGGTCACAACCAGACTTCAGGGATAAATTCTAGTATTTCAGAGCTTGTACCTCATTTGGACTGTGTTTTATTTTTTTGAAGCATGTCCTAACCTGAGTGTTTGGAAAATTCTCTGTTACAAAGATTACCCTTAAGTTGTCTGCAAATTGCTAGAAGTATTTGTTTGCATGACTTTTGTGTGAGAGCTTGGAGAGTGATAGCTGAAATGCAGAATATGGTCTGAACATTAAATGTGCGGGTGAAGACACTGGGACTGATGGAGGCCGCATGGAGCCATGAGTGAATGCTGTGTGACTAGCACCAAAGGAGCTGCCATGCACTGTCTGAACATATTTGTGGCCTCTTTGCACTGCAGCTGAAAACTGCCCCTCTTTACATTTTGCAAATTCACAGCTGGGGTATACTCAGGTTCTACAAGAAAATTCTGGAGGCTTATGTTTATGATCTGCTTGGATTCTTGCTCTGTGAAGATTTGTCTCTTGGGCATGTGTATGCTTCAGCTTTCATTAAGAGCACATGCAGCTCATTGCAGGATCTGAACTGCATTTCTTTTTGCACCTACAGGTCTACATTTCCAAGTGCTTTTTATCCCCCCTCACATAACCTGTTCATATGCCTATTTTTGGGGCAGAACTTCTATAGATCTTCTGTGTGGCATAGCTTTTTACTTTTCCTGAGTTGATCAGTTAATCCAACAGGAAGCCGCATGGGAGTAAGCTTCCATTCTTGTGGAAGGAGTTTTGATGATTAGTAGTAGGAGGTTTCTGAGCCTTTTGGCACTGAAGAACCGGTAGTCTGTGATTCCTGTGGTTTGTGTGCGGTTGGGGACAAGGTTCATGAAGTGTGTATGGCATGACATGAAAACTGCTTTTGCAGATGATTTTAGGTCTGGAGCAGTTCCAGAAATTCTTTGTGATATTTGGAGGCATAGGAGGAGACACTTTTAGCCATTGCTATGAAAAGTGTACTGAAAAATAAGATATCTGTGACTGTGCTTATGAGGTAGCAAAGGAGCTAACCATGGTACATGCTGCAGCAGGGTATTTCAAAGCAGTGGGAGTGAGGGATATATTTGATGCTGTTCTTGGTGGGTGTCTGTTGGAGTTAACTTCAAAACTGAGGGAATCAGAAAAAATGTTCCCTTCTTCACTAGAATATGTTTGGGTTTTTTTGTTTTTGTTTTCTTTTAAATGTTGAATCTTTTGTGTCCATAGGCTTTTTCACTTGCTGTGTAATATTTTGATCCATTATGCTAAGCCATAGACATGCATGCATAAACTCTCATTTAAACCAATGATCTGCAACATTTCTGGATTAAGGAGGTGTTAAATGAACTTTTTTTTTATTTCTTTTTTCTGATTTTAGATGAGGTCTAATGATGGAAGAAATTTGGTCTTGCTGAATGACCCTCAATATGGCCACTGAGTCATTTGCATTTTGAAACATGTACTGGAGTGCTCAGGAGAAAATGTTTAGGCAGTCTGTAAATTCAATGTACTGATCATTTGCTTGTTTGGAGAAATTGATGTCTTTTTCTTTATTTTCCCTTCCCTTCCCTTCCCTTCCCTTCCCTTCCCTTCCCTTCCCTTCCCTTCCCTTCCCTTCCCTTCCCTTCCCTTCCCTTCCCTTCCCTTCCCTTCCCTTCCCTTCCCTTCCCTTCCCTTCCCTTCCCTTCCCTTCCCTTCCCTTCCCTTCCCTTCCCTTCCCTTCCCTTCCCTTCCCTTCCCTTCCCTTCCCTTCCCTTCCCTTCCCTTCCCTTCCCTTCCCTTCCCTTCCCTTCCCTTCCCTTCCCTTCCCTTCCCTTCCCTTCCCTTCCCTTCCCTTCCCTTCCCTTCCCTTCCCTTCCCTTCCCTTCCCTTCCCTTCCCTTCCCTTCCCTTCCCTTCCCTTCCCTTCCACCATGTGGTACCAAAAGTAATAATAATGAAGGATTTCAACAGTAAGGAAAAATATATTAAACGACTTGCTCTATTTTGGCTGTTTTTATTAAAAGAGGGATAGTGAATATGAAGAGTTAGGGAAGACTTGTGAGACAGGTAAATATTATAAGAGCAATGTAACAACAGTGACTAGGATGGAGTCACTTACAGACTTGGAAAAAAAACAACCCTGTCATTATTGAGCAGCACATCTCTCTGGTGGAGCAGCAGTCCTCTAGCTTGTTCACAGATTGTAGAGTAAGAAAATGATTTGGATTGGAAGGGATGTTGAAGACCAACTACTTCCACTCCCCCACCATGGGCAGGGCTGCCACCCACCACATCAGATTGCCCAGGGCCCCATCTAGCATGGCTTTTAACACCTTCAGGGATGTGGCACCCACAGCTTCTCTGGGCAAAGATGACACCAAGCTGTGGGGTCTGCAGTCACTATGCTGGAAGATAGGTGTGCTTCTCAGAAGTAACTTAACTGGATGGAGAAATGGGAACCTTGTGGCAATCAACAAAAGCAAGCATGAAGTCTTGCAGTGGGGCTGAATAACTCCAAGCAAAAGGCTGTGCAGGGGCAGCAGTTGTGTTCAGATGTTGACTGTGTGGAGTGAGCTCACTTAGGGATTCCAAGGTAATGTAGAGGCTGGAGCATGTGCCTGAAGAGGGGAGGTGGGAGAAACTAGGTTCATTCAGCCTGGAGGAAGGATGGCTCAGGGGAGATCTCGGCACCTTCTTGCAAGGGAAGACAAAAAAGAGGGAGCCAGGCTCCTGCATACTGACAGGATGAGGGGCTGGCAGCATGACTCAGTCTGGAATGCTTGAATTTCTTATTGGTTGTTCAGAACAATTTTTTTGTCCCTGGAAGTAGTCAGGCACTAGAGCAGGAACCTGGAGACATTATAAATTTTTGGTCTTTGGAGAAGCTCCGAATTCAGCTGGATATGACCTTGAGCAGAGTGCTATGCATGGAGCTGCTCTGGACAGGGTGTTGGACTGAGAAACCTCCAGCAGTTTGTTGCAGTTTGTATAAATCATGGGCATGAAACCTTTGGCATGAGGATGCCAGTGTTAGGTGCTGAGGTGCTAGGAATAGAGAGGTAACAAGAATTTAGCACTCTTCTTGCTGAAGATAGCTGAAAGCAATGGTGAGAACTCAATTTTCTTAGACATACAAGTGTCACCCTTATGTGAGAAGTTTTTTTCAAGCTTGAATATTTCCTGTGGTTAACACGCTTATTTCCCCACACACTCTAAATAAATAAATAAATAACCCCAAAAGCTGATTTGTGTGTAAATGCTTTTGAATAAAGCATACGTAGCTGTTTGTATTTAAAGCACTGCTGAAAGCAGAGCCACATTCCTTCAGCACACCTTCCTCACTCCCATGCTTTCTGGTTTGTGCACAAACATCTGTTTTCTTCTCACTGACAAAAGCATGAACCTCAGTTACCTTTTTGGTTATTCGTACAGGTGTAGGGGATGTTGAAGCAGTCATATTTAGGTATACTTTCTCAGAAGGTATCAGCTAAATGAATAACGCGCTGTGTTGCTCAGTAATGGAACATGGGATGTCTTTTGTTGTTGTTTTCAAAGTGTACGAGTGAAATCAGTAAAACATTCACAACATGTGTAAAAGTTATTTGCTGGCATAGTTTTGTATTAATCTATTAGCCTTTACCTGATCAGTATTTCCAGTGTAACGAGTCTACTGTCACACATATCATCTGTAGTGGGTTTTTTTTTGTTGTTTTGTTTTGTTTTTTTTTTTTTTTTTTTTGAGGGAATGTGGCACAACCAAGAATTCTGAAGCTGCCATGCTTGGTCTTTTAGTCCGGCTTCTGTGTAAATTTTCCACTCAAGTTGTGTGGTGGAGCCTTCCAAACATTCACACAACTTGTAAGAAGTTAGTGGTCAAGTGGCTTGTGAAATACCATGCCCCTGCACAGTGGTGGGCAGCAGTGCCATCCTATCAGGCTTACAGCAGGCTGCAGGCCTATGGTTTGCTTCCAGATGGGAGTGGGAGCTTAAGGACAGAGGAAGCTGAGGAGATTGCAAAGAATTGCAAGGACTCAGGGAGGAACTTGCTTATTGCGAGGAGGGAGTGCAGAAATACAGAACAAAAACCCATGGAAACTGGGCTTTATTGGTGCAGCAGCTCATGTGACAACTGATTTCTTCTGAAGGTGACTCTTAAAACAGTGTGTTATAAAACAGAATTGAAAAATTTGGAGTTGCCCATGTTGTTATGGATTGTTTAATGTGGATTAGCTGCACAGCCAACTGTGTGTCTGGTTCACCAGCTGCACAGAGGATGTGTGGTGAGGAGTAAGTGAGGCCAAAAGAGGAAACCAGCAGTTTGTGGAGTTCTACAGTCTCCACCCTGGCAGGGGCAAAAGTGATCTTAAAGCATTTTAAAGCAAAGACTTCTGCCATTTCTGCTATATATTTTCTTTTACAGTGTATTTCTCTGTCAGATCAACTCTTTGTTTCCTATCAATAGCTTTTGTTTTGGTGCATCTTTTGGATAGTAAGTTTTCTGTTAGAGACTGAGAGTAACAACATTACAGAGGGCCTAGTTCTTCCTTAACTTTGTATTTCTCTCTCTTCTGCTGTTTAACCCTCCTGGTTTTTTTCAAGCTTAGCAGTGACAAACAGGGCAGTGGTGAAGATGTCTAATTGTCTCCATCAGAAGGCAAGACAATTAATCAGTGTAGCATTGTACAAAGCAAGCATTGCTTTCAGGGCATTTTGTCTTAGTTTTGGATACCCTTTACAGCTGTGGGGATATGCAAGTTCGAACTGTCAAACAAAGATACGATAATGATTTTCTGTTCAACTGTTTCTAACTTTAAGTTCTGGAATAACCATTTTATGTACTCTCTAGACAGCCATAAGTGCAAATCCTTAGATGTTGTTAATGTTTACTGCAGTCAGGCTGATGTAATTGAACCTCTGTGCCTAGAAGCTTTGATATTGTCTGGCGTCTTTGGAGTTACTGTGTAGGTTTTGTCAGTGCTATAAAGTTGCATGATGTTAATTTAATGAGTGTAGCTAAAGTGACAAAGATGCTCTTCTCAAAGACAAAATTGGCTTTGAATTGCTCATTCTGGGAGAGTTCATCCTATTCTGAGGAACAGGATTAGCCACTGATAAGAACATCTTGACCTGTTAACACCAGTGCTCTTGAGTTATGGACATGGTGTACCTGGAGCTTCATCGTTCAAGGAATGATTCCCTATTCTTGTGTGCAGAACACCAGCTCATAAGTGTTCAAAATTTGAAGTTGTTAATAGTTACATTTTGTGTTGAAAATAAATTTCCAGCCATGCTGGGAGTATGTAGAACCTTTTTGGAGTGCTTAAGCTTCCTTATCCTGCAGCCCCTGTGATGATGAGCTTCTGAGATGTTTTCCTACAAAACATTTGTTGGCTGAGTTGTTTGTTTGTTTTTGTTTATTTTACTTTGCTGAACTTCTTCTGTTGTGGCTTCGGTGTCTATTGTGTCCAATAATGACAAGTTGTGCTGGAGCTACCTGAGTTTATAGTGTGGCTTTCCAGGCTTTTTTTTTTCTGGCTTCTGCTTCTTTCTCATTTAATTAAGCTTGTCCTTTTTAGAGCTATTGCTAAAGGAACAAATTTCAGATTAAAAAAAATAAAATAAAAGTTTTGGTGGGCTGAGCACACCAATTTGCTGATTACAGTGTCCTTCATTCCTTGTGGGTTCAGGAGTTATTATCTCATAGGAGAAGCAGCATGGGCGTAGGAGACTTACTGTGTAGCAGACAGAAATCCCATGCCTGTGGACAATCTGTTTTTTGGGGGGGATGTCCTGAGGTGCTGATGGAAAATATAGTTAACAGGCTAAGGCTGAAAAACTCTCTCTGGGAGACACATACCTGATTGTGATTCTGAGCTCTGGTAAACAAAAGACCACCTTGCTGCAACTGCTTGGAGTCCCTGTGAGCATTTTGTACTAAAACTCTGGCATTTCTGAACTTAAAACTTTGAATTTGTGATGTCAAAATAGAAGATTTTTGTATGTGAAGAAAACTGCTACTGTTATGAATATATGAATTGCAAACAGAAGGGGAAGTTGATTTTGTTGAGCTTATGTGTTAAATGTTAATGTAGCAATTTGATCTCTGATTCTGTCTGAACCCCTGGAGTTCTGCTCTGGATGTAACACACTGTGTACTGAGAACTTAAGTTCTTGGTTTACTCCCTTTCCCATGCAGTGAAGATGTCTCCTTCCAGAAAACACTGTGAAACAGAACAGATGCAGGCAGATTTTTGGGACTGGATTTGCTCTACTGTCCCCAGAAGCGTAGATGTAATTCTCCTCATAGCCAAGAACACTCACCTTTCAAGTCAAATGTTGTGAAAGTAGAATTGGACAGTCATCTATTAATTTGTGTTGATTGAACTGTTTATATGTACATTAAAGGAGGCGTATGTTCTCATGTACCAGTGAGGTTTGTGTTGGTAGAGAGGAAGGCAGAGGCAGGATAGATATTTCCTGTGGACTTCTAGGAGTCCAGTGAGTGAGCTGCATTACACCAGGAAATCTACTAGCAAGTCTCCTTTGGCTTTTGGATATTGCTCTAAGGCTTTTGAAGTAGGAGCTACCCTGAGTAAATGGTAGTACTCTGAAAGAAAGATGGACATCTCATAAGACACACTGTTGTCACCCATTCAAATTCTCCTTTAAAAATACCTTTGTTGAAAATTCTGTATTTTCTCACTTGTTATTACTGTCATTAGTGTATTGGTGCTCTTGAGGAAGGGTTGGGAGTTTAAAACTTGTGCAGCCTCCTAAGTTCTAACTTTTTTTTGCCTTACATTTCTTCAGCTGTTCATTTGCTGGTGCAGACAAGTACCCTGTGCATGCAGGAATGCTCATAGGCAGTCATGAACTCACTCCAATATATAAAAACAGTCATCTCTTAAAGATCTTACAGTTTATCAGTGCATTATTTAAATTGAGAAAAGAGGTTCTGCTAGGGAGGAGACTGGGCTCTGTGGTATCCCAGATTTGTGTGCTGATAGCACTGTAAATGTTCATGAAACTATATGCAATATCCAACTCTGCTGTGTGATGAGTTGCTCCTGGGGCTGATTGACTTGGCTGCAGAGCTATTTCTCTTTCAGTTCTGCACACCGCTTCATGAGATTTTTGCCCTGAGTCAAATATGCTTAAAAGTAAACAGCGCGCTGTATGTAAGTTTTGAAATCTGTGTATACACATTGCACCTAAATCTTTGAGGCCTTCGTTCTGGATTGAATACAGCTAATGTGTTCAGTCGTGTAGGGGTAACAGCAGTCCCAGTCAGAAGGAACTGGTCACTTAAAATAACCATACTGATTGAGTAAAATTGCAGTAACTTTCTCGTATGATTGAAGTCTTCCTGTACCTAGTAGAGTTTGAACTAAAATTGGTACTTTTGCTGTTAAGCTGCTAGATGTACAACTGAAAACTACTGAGCTATTCAGATATGTCACAGGTACTGGCTGACATGCATCTGTGTTGCTGCTTTTGCTTTCAGATGTTACCATCAGTATCAGTTGGCGCACAAGGAGCTATGGTAATGGGAGTGTTTGGGAGAGCTGGGTCTTGTATACTTGAGAAAGGTAAGAGTGTGATGGGGCTTGGGGACACATGACGGAACAGAGTGAGAGTGAGTGATAATTAGCAAGGAAAATGAGATATATAGCTAACTAAAGAGTTGAAAATACGAGCAGATCAGGATCAGCAACTGCAGAGAAGAAAACAGTGAGAAACTCATTAGAAAGTGATCTGAGTATTTCCATAGCCCCATACTGAATTAGGAGATATAAAGAAAATTTCCAGAGAGTGAGTGCAGTTCCCATATGCAGAATGTAAAAATAAAATAAAAGCTATGGAAACTGAATGCGCAGAAAAAGGGTTATTGTGTGCAGTGCTTTATTGTGGCCTGTAATGAAGAGACTTGGAATTTTGATAACCAACGCAGGTAAATGTTGTCTGTCTGTAGTATGTGCTTGTCCCTTCACTGACTGCACAAGGAATTTAAGCTTGTAATTTTGAAACAATTCTAAGACAGATGCTAGAAGGAAACATAGCTAATTTCCATAGGGTGTCCTGGGGCTAGATGAGATATATGAAAAGCTGAGTGTATTGTGTTGTGTGTGATTACTGAACGATGATTTATGCCATTTGCTGCCTAGAGAAGCTCTACAGCTAAAAAGGGTAATGTAGTTGATCCCAAAGGGAGGTGTTGCTGGCCTCCTCGTGCTGTAGCTTACATCTAAAATGGAAAATGAGCTGCACAGGAGCCCTTATTTTGAATAAAGACATTTGTGTACTCAGAAGAACATAGAAAAAGACTGTGAATCCTACTGAGGCTCTTCAGATCAGCCACTAGCCAGAAATCTTAGGATTTCTATATATGTGAGAATTTGCCATGGATGGGGAAAATCTGGAACTGTAAGGAAAATGAAATAACCACATTCAAAAAGAATGGCAAATCCTTGAAGACTGATATCATGACTTCTGCTATGGCATGGGGTATTTGAGAATTTTAACTTTCCCCAGGCTTACAGAAAGTTTTTCTTCTTGTTTTGTTTTTCACACAGCAGACAGAAGCCTCTTCCAAGAATTACAAAGAAATAATCTATCTGCATATGTGGAATGCAAGTGGTAGTGTTCAGTCTGATATACGACTTGCAACAAAATCTACTTATAAGTGACCTGCTGTCACCTGGCAAAATTGCTGCACTTTGTCTGTTTTATTGTAAATACAGCACATGGATTTCTGTGTGGATTTTTTGAGAACCTCATATGTGGATGAAATTTAGCCAGTAGCTATCTTGTTAAATGTTTAGGGTTGTGATATTCAGAATAAACTTCACACAGAAGTCATGTCCATCTGTGGGACAGAAGGAGCTTTGTTGCAGGTTTTCATGTCACAACACAAGTCACCCAGGTTGATGGCGAGAGCTGAGAGTAATAATCTTTGCTCATCGTGAAACTGTTTCTCTAGAAGAGTGCATGGCAGTTAGGAAGGAGGAGGAAGGGGAAATGGCTTCCATCCTTGTGTTTGTAAGGAAATTCTCCTTTCCAAGAAGATTCCTTTCAAGGAAATTCTTTCCAAGGAGCATTTGGTTTGCATAGCAGCGAGAAACGATTAAGACCTTTTGTATTTGTAAGGATCAGTTGCAATTGCTTTAGGTAACACTGACACTGTGTGCTCTGGTGAAAATCTGCCACTGTTTAAAGCCATGTGAAGTCATATCATAGCTTATCCAAGATATTAATATAATTTGAAGAAAACTTTATGTGCATTTTTCACTGGAATGAGTCCTCAGTGGTGTGAGGCATTTTTATAAGCTCTATGGTAACTGATTCCTCCAGGAGAATATTACTGTGGTGATGGACTGACTTTGTAGTAAAGAACACTGTCTGCATACATTTCAGTATTAGGCAGTCTCTTTCTTCAGACTGAGCATGAGGCTCCAGGACAGGACCTTTGCTGCAAAACAGGGGAGGAAGGTGAAATCAGGATGTGCTGCCAGAGCTTTTTTTTTTTTTTTTTTTTTTTTGCTTCTTTTACCCTCAGAATGTTTGACTCAGATTGGTAGCATCAAGGCAGCTAAGGCCAGCTTTGGTCATGTTAGAGTTAATAAAGCTTCTTGCTTTTGTGCATTTTCTCTAGTTTTAGCTCTGAATCACGTCTACCCCTTTATTAACCATCTGGAAATAGGGTGAAGATTGTCATGAAAATTAACCCTGTTTCTAAGGGTGTAACTTTGTGTTCACTTAAGCTACAGCTGGAGAAGTGGTAAAAGCTGCCCAGTACCACCCCATCTTCTATTCACCTCTGTCCTAAGCAGTGTGAACAGTGATATTAGGTGTTAACTGGGGTAACTCTCTTCTCTTGGTTCACAGGGAATTCTTACAGAATGCATACTTGTGATAGGTGGGGCAGGTTGGAAGTGTTTCCCTCAGTGTCAGCACTGCCCTAGAATGTGATCAAGAAATGAAAACCTTGCAACCAATATTCGATTTGCTTGATAACTTTTAGGTGGCATTTGTTTTTGCCTGCCTTCATCCATGGAACCTACTGGGTAAATTGTGAGAAGCGCTGAGTAACAGAGAAGGTTTGATAGTGATGCCGAGAAATCCGACATAGTAACTTGACACGCCAATGCAATATGTCAAGCAGGTATTCCCTTTATTACAGCGCTGGGTGCATGGGGGATCTCTCCACCAAACATGCACACCAAAGAGAGAAACGAGTACATATTTAAAGGTATAGCACATACATATTCATCACATTCCAAACTCTGGTTGTTGAGGGGATTAAACCTAAGGGTCTGTTTTGTTGTTCTCATGATTCAGTAGCTACTATGGAATTTAATGTAGAGATGAGTTTTTTAATAATCTGAAAGATGATCTGCAGTAACTAGTAGTTCCTTTGTGAAGTCTTTTGGGTGCTATTAGCATATACAGATTACATTTCAGACAGTAAATTGGAGCTTTTCAAAAGTGTTAATGACATCTGTTTATATCTTGTGTATTAATGAAGTATGTATTTATTCCCTATGTAGAGATAGTAACGATACAGATAGCATCAAGTGATGAATGGATGTATACTTGGGAGAGAAAGAGAGAGAGTAATTGTCAGCAATTGCTTGCAGCTCTACAGGAATGTAACATGAATGAAAAACAGCATTTAAAATTACTGCACAGATGGAATGATTTCAATGTGCAGATAATGTTTCTCTGAATTATATCTTCATTCATGTGATTCAGTTTGCGCATGAATCAAAGAGGTTAGCTTGGTTTCCACTCTGTGCCTGCTGTTTGAGTAATCCTTGCTGTTTAGAAGGATGAGGTGAGAGCCCTATAGCTGTGCAGGTAGTGATCCTTCCTGACTCATCCCAACAGTGCAGCAAACCACAAGCTGGCAGACATCAGCCTCAGCAGCTGAGTATAATTGTTGCAGAGTTTCATGTGGTTTGCTCAGGTATCCTCTGTGCTTCCTCTTGTGCCTACTGTAGGGCATATATGTATTTTAGGTGCTTTATGCATGTTTGATAGGCGAATATGATGTAAGCTGTTCTCAAAGCATGTGATGAAAATCAAATAGCTTTTCTATCTAACAAGTAAATAGCAGGAAACCTGAATTCATCATATCCCCCAACAGCATGTCATGATTTCACATAAGTGTATCGCCTTGCCATACAAAGCCTAACATCTGACCGCAGGGTTTTTTTTTTTAGGTTTGTTTGTTTGTTTTCATGATGAAGATGTTCATTAATATCATTTTAGTATCACATTTATTTTCATCTTAGAGTACACTCTCATAAACTGTGTAGTATGACTGCCAGTACTGGAGAGAAACAATTTCCTGTTAAAATTGGGAGAGTTTCCCATCGTAAGAGAGCTGTTCCTGTTATGAAAATAATGCAGAAAACATTGGCAGTTCGACAAGTGGGGATCTGTGTACAGAAATCCAGAGTATCACTTAGTCATTTCACTCTAAGAGAATTAACATTACATGTATTATTAAAGCAGGATAATGATAGCACTTGAGCTGCAAAAGCTGGATTGTGCTTTTCTCTTCTAAAGTTGCCCTTGAAAAGAGAAAATCTTGATGTAGGACCATTAGGAGCATTAAGTAGGACCTTCTGATGGCTTCTGAGAGACTTCCAGTATTCGGGAGTGCTTTAGTTGCTGCTACACATTGGGGTCTCATTAAAGAATGTTTGAACTTGTAAAATCCCACTTTGGCAGAATAAACCTCCAGATCCTCTTTTCCTCATGCATAGTCTTGGCTATGTACTGAAATCCTTACTCCAGGCTGTCATCTTAAAATCCATCACCTCTAGGTGACTTTAGGTGTGAAAGCAAGGATGTCATTTTCAAAAGGTCTACCTAATTGCTTTATTCTCTAGTAATTTTCTCCAGACTTAACTATATCTGCTACTCTTTTTTTTCTTGTTTCAGTTCCCAGGTACTTGAGCACAGAAGGATCTGTCGTGTACTGAGTGTTAGGTTATTGTGTTATTAAGCAAATATGGCACTTGGTTGTATTCCAGGAAAATCATGGGCTTGCTGCCTTGCTTCTGAACCAGGAAATAATGTGTCACACTGTATTCCTTCCTGGGTCAAAATGTGTTTTCTTAAATTGCTGTCATGCTTACAGAAGGTTTCTTTTGCAAAATGCAGCAAAAGAAAGTGTGAAAATAAAAACCTCTCAGAATAGGGAACAAGTGCCATGTAGATCTTGACTGATCTCATGCCAG
Source organism: Callipepla californica brunnescens (assembly GCA_023055505.1). Lineage (NCBI taxonomy): Eukaryota > Metazoa > Chordata > Aves > Galliformes > Odontophoridae > Callipepla > Callipepla californica. The sequence continues at coordinate 1,973,469 of JALIRH010000023.1, read as the reverse complement.
AAAATTTTTGCTGCCCTGCTCAGGCATCTCTCAGTCTGTGATAGGACTCTTCCATCAGTGATAAACTATTTGTGCCCAATAGGCTATGTGATGTCTGTTAATCACAAAATTGTAGGGGTTGGAAGGGACCTCCAGGGATCATCTGGTCCAGCCCCCCTGGTTGCAAAGGTAAGCATCCAAGTGGGTCTTGAATGTCTGCAGAGAAGGAGACTCCAGAACCTCTCTGTACAGCCTGTGCCAGTGCTCTGTCACCTACACTGTGAAGAAGTTCCCATGCACGTTTATGTTGAACTTCCTATCCTTCAGTTTGTGACCATTTCCTTTTGTGCTATCAGCACACACTGCAGAGAAGAGTCCGGCCTTGTTCCTTTGCCTCCCGCTCCTTAGATATTTATAAACCTGGATCAGACCTCTCTGAGTCTTCTTTTCTTTAAGGCTGAACAGACCCAGTTCTCTCATTTCCTCACAAGAGAGGTATTCCACACCCTTTGTCATCTTTGTAGCCTTTTGCTGGACTCCCCTGAGGAGACCTCTTTTGTCTTTTTTAAGTCTTTTTAGTTTGGGGGAGCCCAGAACTGGACACAATACTCCAGGCAAGGCCTCACAGGGCAGAGTAGAGTGGGAGGATCACCTCTCTTCACCTGCTGGCCAAGGGAGGTGAGATCAGCCCCCTCCACCCAGTGCTTGTCAGGTGCAGGTGGAGTACTGTGCCCAGTTCTGGTTCCAGAACTCAAAAAGAATGAGAACAGACAAGAGAGGGTCCAGAGGACAAAGATGACCAAAGATCTGGAGAACCTTCCCTGTGAGGAGACACTGAGTAGTCAGGTCTTTTTCTCTCTGGAGGAAAGAAGTAATGAGCTTTATGTCCTGAGAGGTGTTGGTCACAGTGGTGATGTCCTACTCTGTCCCTTAGTATTACTGGGGCAACACACAAGTGCTGAGTGCTGTGCAAGACCTGGAACTTGTGTCTGGAGGGATGTTTGTTGAAATTGAACAGTATTTTGGGGAAAAATTGTTCTTACATTGTCAGATACGAGCTAGTCCTTAATCAATCCAGGCTGAATTCTTTTTGGATACATGTGAAGCACAAACCGAGTAATTCTTCTTTCCTCATCCCTTGTCAGGGACTTACTGCACTAGAAGTTGTGTTGAACAAACTGTGTTCTGTGGACTGGTCTTTTTTTTTTTTTTTAAGGCATGTTGGATAATTTTCTTTGACTAACTTCTGAGTTATTGTCCCGAACTGAAAGTAAACCACCTCTCATCAGTGCTGAAAGGTCCAAATCTGTGTATTGTCTTCTTTTCCCCCTAGCTTATTTCATTCCTGTTTTTTGCTTTATGTTACAGGTTCCCAGGAATGCACTTTTGAAACTACTAGCAGACCTTGAGTGTAGGGTATCTTCAATCTTGCTCTTGATCTTTTCTTAACTTTTCTGCTGATTTTAAATGTTTATCTAAAAATCCTAACTAAAGCAAAGAGACTGTTTCCATTTTAGAAGAGGAAGAAAGATTTTGGTCCATAAGTGTAGCTGTATTTTCGTCCTTATTTGGCTCTTGGAATTGGATTTCGTCTGGCACTTTATTTTCTCTCCACTCCATGTGTGAAGCCCTTTAAAAACTCCCAGTTGTTGTCTGTCTTTTGTGTTGACCCCAGGTTACATCTGACTTTTATAGGCTAGAAAGCAAGAACTGCACTGAAGTTTTTAAGTCTTCTTCTGATATTGCAGAACTGTACTAGAGATGTGAACGCAAATGCTCCTTCAAGGAACAGCTCAGCCCACTTCATCTTGCATGCTGGTGTGTCTGTGTGGGACTGGCTCAGTTAAACCTCCTGCATTCCCATTACTGCCAGCTTGTGAGCAGAGCATGGCCTGAGAATGTTCTGGAAATGTGGAAGCATTGCCTGGTCAGGGTGGCAGTGTGTGGCAGAGGTGACTCTCTTTTTCCTTGTCCATGGTGCTATCTTTTTAACCACATCCATGTCTTTCAGTATGGCTTTTGGCCCTCTCCCCACTTTCCTCATGATACTCAAACCACTTCTCCTTGTTGAAGTGGCAGGTAGCCAGTTTTCTTGAAACACCCTTAATTTTTCTCCCTTGCTCCTTCTTCATGACTTGCAAGTCTGCTGATCAATCCTTCATCTGCTTTCTGGGAATGTGTCCCTGTGGATTCTACTGCTGGAATCCTAGAAACATCCCAGTGGGTAACCTCACTGTCAAACCAGAGTGTACAAAGCTGTAGCTTCATTGCAGCTGAATGGAGATGAGATCTTAAGATGTTTACTCAAGTGCAGCGGGTTTTGTGAGAGATAATTCCAGTTGTGTCCTATATTCCCGCTTCAGCTTGGGTTTTTTTCACCTTTCTTTGGAAGTTTGGCTTCTACTTTCTAGCTAAAATAGCTTATGTCTTCCCTGAAATTAGCAATACCAAAAAGTATGTCTTAAGTCTGCTTTGTTTCTGTTTTAAAGAGGGAACAAAAGAATCATTTCCATGCAGTAATTATCCTGAGAGCTGTGTAAGTTCTTTAAATAAGGTTTAAACAATGCTATTGTAGAAAAATCTCCTGAATGTAATAAGAATGTGGCAGTGACACATGGTGGGCAGTCTTCCTGCTCTATAAGCTTTGGTTTTCAGAGGCAAGTAAATGCATACTGACAATGTGCTCATGAGTATTGGCTTCTAATTGGGGTGGCATCATGACAGGGGGATGGGCTGAGCCCTTGAGGGCTCCTGCAAAGCTAGAAATAAGGGATGCAGAGTTTATATCTTGCAACTGCAGCTGAGGTGGTAGAAGAAGAAAGGCAAGGTGCTGCCCCAGGGCGATGCTGTGCTTCAAACATGTCATGGCCACATCCTTCTTGTTTCCCCAGTAAGTCTCTCCTGCGGTTCTGAGCTATCTGATCCATGATGCCTACTTGCTGTCCAGCTTAAAAGATGAGCGAGTATTCACTGATCTGGTAGATGGGAAAGCCATACTGTCCAATTGGAATAGTATTAATACCTTCTATTTAAAAAAAGCCTTTGTTGAGATGTAGCTTATCATTAGCATGCTTGATCACCTAGGCTACTGGTTGAATGTTTACCTTCATTATCATCATGTTAATTTGTTACTAATGGTGTTATTTGGCAATATGCCTTGAGTTATTACTAATGCCAAGGCTGAAAAAAAGGATGAATGAAAGAAGTGAGTGTGCAATAATGAGAGAAACAGACATTTTGGTACTTGTGTTGGATGTGACAATGTACCTAGCCACTATATCAAATAACTCTGTGTCAACGGTTTACCGGGCTGGATCGGCCCGGTTCCGTGACAATTGGTGCGGGGGACCCACGGACCCACGCCCCAGGAAAGGGGAAAGGAAAAAGGGAAAAGGGAAAAGGAAGATGGGCCTAGAAACAAAACAGCGGCAACGATCTGAGGAGGAAAGCTAATTTAATAAATAAGATATCAGAAAGCAAAATAACAGAATATAATACAATATAATTGGAATTGAGGCTAATGAATCAAATAAAATGAGCAAGAGAGAGAGTGTCCGATAAACCGAAGGCCTTACGCTAACGCTGAAGGCGATACGGCAGCGAGCACCCACTGCTGAGACGATCCCGAAGGAAAGAGGGTGTCCCATGACCGCTGAGGGTTTTTATCTGTTCCCTCTGAGCGGAAAACACGTAAAAATACAAAGCATCGCAAAGTCCTCTGGGGAATGTAGTTCTTCTTCTCTTCTGAGGCAGGTATACCTGGAATTATCAATGATCTATGGAGCTGGAGTATTAGCTCTTTAACTCTTAATGCAATACATGATGTTATGATGTGGAATACCAGTACCAAAAATCATAAAACCATGACACTCTGGTATATCTGGGGCTAAGAAAAAAAAAAAGAGAAAGAAAGAAGATAGTGCTTGAAGTGCAAGCTCCCAAGAACACTCAGGAAAATTCCTTGCTGTGGTTCAGTTCTTGCCATAACACTCAAAGCGGACAGCTGTTCTGTTAGTTCCTAGTAAGCCTTCCTCTGAGAAGTGTCCCTTACTGACTTACCACACTGTGTCGGGGTGATGGAGTAAGTGGGATGTCAAGCAAAATGATTTGCTAAGCTGGTGTAGGTTGAGTAAAACCAGCTTCTGGGGGGAAAAAAGGCTTCTGTGAATGGAGTTCAGCTCAGGGGTTATGCAGTTATCTCAACTTTTCTTTTTGCTCTTTTTCTCCTGTGAATAATATCTGCAGCTTCTAGTCCTTGCAGATGTTAACTTTTGAAATATCTTGCTTAGCTTCAGATGTGGCAGGTTAGATCTTGTAATGTGTGACTGTCTCAGAAATTTTTATAATCTTTGACTCATGACAGATGTACTTCGTGCTTTTTCCAGTTCCTCCTTTATCAAAACTCCTTCTAGGTAGTTTCATTTGAAACGTTTGCAAAGTTGGCCACCTTTGTCTTTAAATAGGCCCACAGTACTTTTGCTTTGTCCCTTGGTTTGTCCTGTCTGAAATTTTCAGAGACATTCTTTCCTGTCTAGGCACTGACTTTCATAGAGTCATCTGATATTTCTTAGTGTGAAACATTTCCTTTGTAAATTTTTGCAGTGGACTAATTGACTATGCCTTACATGAAACTACACTCTGTGTCATGATTTCTGAGTTTTCAGTTTCTTCTCTATGGAACTTACCTTCGTTCCTTCTATCCGTGGATATACAGGACGCTGTAAATGGTACAAATAAAGCTGATGTTGTTATTGGTTGCAAATATGTAAAAAATATATATACAATGGCATTATTTGTGTTGTTATGTAAATGGTATTCAAAAGCATATTAAAAAACAGAAAAGTGTTAAAGGCCAATTTACTTTTGTTTTTAGCACAATCCTTCTGGGTCACAGCAGCTATTCTGTCTGCATTCTTGCTTCAGCGGTGGTCACCTGGGGTAGCACGGGTGGAGGTGTTCTGGTTGATCACAGTACTTCACACACCCATCCCAGAGATTTGGGGGTGCTGAGAAATTAACCTGTCATCTCACAGAACAAAAGTTACTCAGCATGTTGTCTGTCAGAGGTCAAGCTATAGCTGCCAGGCACCCTTGCCACAATTGCAGAGCCTGCCTCTGGTGGGATTGTAGTGTGGTGTTACTCGGTAGGGAACTGTCTGGGCACCAGGCTCTACACACTGCAGCCCTCAGTAACATGTACATTTGTAGAAAATGAACTGAAAGAATGTGTTCCTTTTCTCCTTGAGAGAAGTGTAGGTGTATTTTTTTAATAATGTTTTTCCTTTATTTTTTTCTGAATTGTGTGTGGTAATACATGTTTCTTACATGCCTGCTTTTCTATCCTCTGTGAATGCTGCTTCCAAATTTATCTGAATCTTAATTTATTTTATTGCAATTTATTTAACTTTTCAATTGGGTTATAGTTACTGTTGGGGAAAAACAACATCAACTATAACAGACTGTCTGGGTAGTCAGCATTTCTAGCACAGAATGTTTTGGACAGCTGTTCCTCTAACTTTTTCCCATGAAGTCATAAAACAGTTGTGAAAGCACAGACTACAGCACATAATGATGCTTAATTACCTTTAAAGCACTCTAAGACTTGAAGATGCAGAATGTCTGCAATCTTTGCATATGTAACACTGTAGTCATGAGCTTCATACTGGATCTTCTGTGTACAGTTTGTGGCGTTAAGATAAGACAAATCTTTTATTGTGATTCACAGAAATCATTGATTTCTTTTAAGGCTTAAGTCAAGTTTGATGACAATATTGCAGTTTTTTATTCCTTGCTTTCTTGGTTATTTTATGCCATGTACAATTTTAGTCCAAAGAGATTTGTTTGGGTTTTATAGAGAGCAATTTCTCCTGTCTTCCTTTGTCTTCCTGTGTCTTCCTGTCTTTCATAATAATAATAATCTGATGTTCTGTGACTTGAGTAACCAGTTTGGAGGAGCTCGTGAAAATACTCCAGATTTGAAGAAGCCCTGAAGAGAACACAAGCACGTGAAAGAATAGTTCTCAGAAAATACATTTTAAACCAAAATAAAACGTGAATTGCCTGTAATTATTTGTAAGGAAAATTGGCCCATTTACTGATGTGCAGTATGCTTCTAGTCTCCTCTAATTTTATTTAATTTAACAAACAACAACAAAATGTGGTGAGTGTAGTCGTGATTATGAGAGGTGGAAGGAAACAGCACCTTATGTGACTCGTTTCTTCTAGGTCATAAGAGTTTCGGTAAAAACTGAGAGACTGTCACTTTTTTGATTTATGTCTCATGCTTAGTTTTTGTTTAAAACTGGCTTGCTTGAAAGTACTGTTTACGAGTAGAAACAGATTAAGAAAACATTTCCCATTTCTCCTTCTTCCTCCTATGCTATATATGCTGATATTGTAGTCAGAGTGGCTTGTGTTGGAAGGGACCTTGAAGTCCACCCATTCCAACCCACTGATGTGGACAGGGCTGCTGCCCAGAAGATCATGGAGCCCAGGGCCCCATCCAACCTGGGTTCGAGCACCTCCAGGGATGGGGCATCCACAGCTTCTTTGGGCAGCCTTTGCCAAGGCCTTGCTGTCCTCTGAGTAAAAGATGTTCTCCTAATATATATCCTAAGCCTCCTTTTTTTTTCAGTTTAGAAACGTTCTTCTGTGTCCTACCATTGTAAGACAATGTAAAAAGTCAATCTTCATTTTCATAAACCTCTTTTAAGTTCTGGAATGCTACAATGAGGTCACCCCAGGGCCTTCTCTTCTACAAGTTGAGCAATCCCAACCTTTCTTCACATGAGAGGTACTCCAGCCCTATGATCATCTTCAAGGCCCTCCTCTGGGCCTTCTCCAACAGCTCCACATTTTTCTTGTGCTGGGGACCACACACTGGGATGCTGTACTCCAGATGGGGCCTCACAGGTACAGAGCAGAGGGGAACAATCTCTTCCCTCTCCCTTCGGACTACCTCTCTTTTGATACAGCCCAGGATACAGTTGGCCTTCTGAGCTGCAAACACACACTGCTGGCTTGTGTACAGGTTTTGTCCACCAGGACACCCAAGTCCTTCTCCACAGCGCTGTTCTCAGTGAGTTCTCCCAATCTGCATACAAATCTGAGGCTGCCCTAACCCAAATGCAACACTTTTCACTTGGCCTTGTTGAATCACACTGGGTTCCAATCTGCTAATTTGTTGAGGTTTTCCAGGTTTCTCTGGCTGACATCCCTTCCACCAAGTATATCAACTCTCAGCTAACTGTTATCTGCAAGCTTGCTCAGGGCACACTCAGTCCCACTGTTCAGTTTGTTGATGAAGATGTCTAAGAGCACCAGTCCTATGATAGACTCCTGGGGGTCACCACTTGTCATATGTGTACCTAGGGCTGTTGACCACAATCCTCTATGCCCGTTCAAACAATTCCTCATCCAGTGAGTAGTCCAGCCTTTGAATCCAGATCTCTCCAATTTGAAGATAAGGATGTGGTGTGAGACCATGTCAAAGGCTTTGCACAAGTTCAGGTAGATGACATCAGTTACTCTTCCTTTGCCTGCTGGTGCTTTCACTCTACCATAGAAAGGCCACTAAATTGGTCAGGCACAATCAACCTTTGGTGAGACCCTGCTGACTGTTTTGGATCACCTCTCTGTCTCTGTGGGCCTTAACATAGCTTCCAGGAGAATCTGCTCCATGATCTTCCCAGACACAGAGATCAGGCTCACCAACAAGTAGCTCTTCAGGTCTTCCTTTCTACTCTTCTTAAAAATGGGAGTGATGCTTCCCTTTTTCCAGTCATGACTGACATTCATGAGTTCCTTAATATGAAAGGGAATGGCTTGGCAAGCTTATTGGCCAGTTCCTTTAGAGTCCTGGGTTGTATGTTGTCTGAGCCTGTAGACTTGTACATATTCGGTCTCATCACATGGTCTTGAACTTGACCTGCACTTATAGTAGGAGGGATTTTGCTCCCCCAGCCACCATCTAGAGATTCAGGGACATGACAGATGTGGGCAGCTGACTGCCAGTGAAGACTGAGACAGAGAACTCACTGAGTGCTTCAGCCTTCTCCATGTCTGTCGAAGCCCCTCATTTATCAGAGGGAGTACACTCAACTCAGCCTTTCTCTTCTAACTAATGTACCTATAGAATCCACTCTTGTTATTTTCTACACCCCTTGCTAAATTCAGTCTCATCTGTGCCATAGCTTTCCTGATCTCACCTCTACATGTTCAGATAGCATCCCTGTATACTTCCCAGTCCACAAGTCCCTATTTCCACTGCTTGTAAATTTTATTTTTATCTGTCAGCTTGACCAGCAGGTCATTCTTGTTCAGCTACGCTGTTTTCCTGCCTTCCTTGCTTGACTTCATGCACTGGAGTATGGAGATCTTTTGCTCTCATAAAGGCAAAGAGTTTCCAGCACTGTTCTATTTCTTTGTCCATAAGGACAGCTTCCTAGGAGATCTCATCCAGCAATTCCTTAAACGGCCTGAAGTTCACTCTCCTGAAGTTTGGGGCCCTAACTCTGCTTTTTACTGGGTCCATATTTCTTGAGATCACAAACTTGATCAGGGCACAGTCACTGTAGCCCAGGTTTCCTCCAGTCAACCTCTTTAATGATCTCGTCTGCACTGGTAAGCAGCAGGTCCAGTAATGCTTTACCTCTGGTTGGTTTGCCTAACACCTGTACCAGGAAGTTATTCTCAACATGCTCAAGAAGACTGCTCGATTGCTTGCACCCAACCATGTTTTTTTCCTAGAGGATATCTGGGTGGTAGAACACTCTAATCAGCGTGAGAACCTACGAGTACAATGCTTCTTGTAACTGAAGCAAGAAGGGTCTCATCATCAGGCTCCCCTTCATCAGAAGGCCTCCAATAGACTGCAACCACCAGATGTCCTTAATTTTTACTCTCAAGCTACCAACTTGCCTGTGATTCTTTCTCAAGGGCAACTCTCTGTAATCTGTTTATTTCTTAAGATTGAGGGCAACACCATTACCCCTTTTTCACCGTCTGTCTCTTCTAAAAACCTTGTAGCCCTTGATTGCAGTATTTCAGTTATGTAATTCATCTTACTATGTCCCTGTGTTAGCAGTAAAGTCATAGTTTTCTCAATGCACCATGACTTCCATCTCCTCTTGCATATTTCCCATGCTTCATCTGAGCTGTCAGCTTTATTATCGTCTTGGAGGAGTCCTCCCAAATTCCTCTGGGACAAATCTGAGGTTTTCTACTGCTGAGGTTGTCTACTGCTGCTTCCTAGAGTGACAGTGTTCCCTGGCCCTTCTCACGCAAAAGTACATCCCCTTCCTCCATCAAATCTGATTTAAAACTCTGCTAATCAGGCCAGCCAGCATACTGCTCAGAACACTTTTTCCCTTGCTGGGCAGTTGTATCCCATCTGATGCTGGCATGTCTGGTGTCTCAAAAGTGTGTCTTAGATGACTGAACTCATAGCCCTGAGTGAAGTGCTTTCCATGCGGCCATTCACTCAACTGATCCATTCTCATTTTTCTACCTAGCTCCCACTCTCCTGCCAGGAGTACAGAGGAAATCACTGCCTGCACTCTTGATTCCTTCAACTCTTTTCCAAAAGACGTAAAGTCTCTTCCCTTATTTCACAGTCTCCTTGTGGCAGACACATGTGACCCAAACTGAATGAGCAGGAATGGATAGTAGTCTTCTGACTCTGCCAGACATGGTAGTCTATTCTTGATATCATTAATGCAGGCACCCCAGCTGGCAGCAAAACTCTCCAAGAGATTGTCCAAGAACCTAGTGGGTACTCCAGTGACTCTCAGTGATGAGTCCTCAACTACTAACACTTCTGCCTTTTTTGGTGGCTCTGGTTCTGATACAGGTGCTTGGCTTGACCAACTTAATTTGGCAGTTTATTCCTGGGTTTTTACTGTCACCCATACCCTCTCCTACTTCTAACCACAGAACCTCATATCCATTGTGTAGGGGCATCTTGAGTGTTAAGGGGTGAGTCCTTCTGAATTGAGCAGAGATGAGGGTCCAGTTTCCCTCATCTTGTGTGTTATGCAGTATGCTTCCTTAGGGACCACTGGACAAACAGTCCTTGCAGTTCCTAAGTTTGACTGGTGAGAAGCAGCGATGCAGGATGGAAATTTTAATTTCTTGGCTTGAAGGAGCTCTTTGCTTTGTGCCAAGTGGTTTGATACTGTGTTATGGTTAAACACAGGTTTTGTTGGAAAAGTGATATCTTTCTGTATCTGTGAGGTAAGACTCTCTTTCCTAAGTTGAACTGGGTGTCCCACTGAGCTGCCTACCATGAACCTGTGGAGGTGGTAGTCTGCTTTCTTATTCCATGCTGTTAGCTGTTTCTTGTCTGCTTCTGGATGTTCAATTGCTGTGTCAGTAGAAAACTAAGGGGAGGCTGAAATCGACATCACTGTGCTGAGGTCTCCTGTGTGGAGCAGTTTTTCCACTGTCCTCATTCTGCAGAATGAAACAGATGATGCCTTACAGTGCGTAATCTTTTCTTCCTTTACTGCAATTCAGTTTTGTATCCAGATCAGGCCCTGGGTGCTGCTGCAGAAGGATTAGGGGGAGTCTCAGCAGAGCACTTCTCTAGGAACTCCATGTCATGTGGGAAAGTGAGCAGTGACTGGGATAGGGCTTTCCAATAGGAGAAGGCCTAGGTGATTGTGAAGGTGGGAAATGCCATGGCAGCTGAATTCTGTTCCTGCTTCTGATGCCTGGTGTCAGAAAATAAACCATTTAACCTACACTTTTTGTAAGGGCTCTTTCATTTCCAAGATATCCATTATAAGCCTGGGCCTGGTTTTACAGAGGTCTGGGTACGTCTAAACTGCAGCTGAGATTGATGACAAGAAGTTAGGAAACAAGCCTGCCAGCAGCTTGCACTGAGCACTGGAGAATGAGACAGAAAAGGAGGCATAAATGTGCCAGATCAGGTTTTTGTAAAATGTTGTCAGAGGCTTGTGGTGGACTGGTTAATATCAGAGATTTAAGATAGGACCACTGGGCTATCATGGTGAGACTCAAACAAGTGCATGTAGCTCTGAACTTTGAAAGATAAGGTAAAAGAGGAGTGGTGAGTGATCCTTCTCTCTGTGCAGTGTCCTGTCACTGGGCAGGGTGCTGGGGGAAACATGGTGGTTTCCATGCTGTCATAACTCACAGAGGGGTTGAAAATAGCATTGTGCAACCCATAGTAACTCAACCACTTCCTGAAGTTCACTTCTACTTTGTAATATGATTTTGCTTTAGAGCTGTGTGAAAGATTTGAAAAACTTCTGCTTTCTCACAGTTATAACACTATTCAATTTAAAACCAGTGATATAATTCAGAATTGTTTAAAGGGTGTTGTTTACTTTAGTTGGACGTGGTTGTTCACATTTGATTTTTCCTATTGTGTCCAGAAAAATACCTTGCTTCTCTCCCTGAAGGTCTGTAACAAGTTGAATGGGATCCATTCTTTTTCTCTCATTTTTGTTTTACTGTTTTGCTGTACCTTCCTCACTGTTAGAAGCAGCCTCTTGAGCCACTGTGTATTTGTGAAGATAGAGCTGAAGACTGAAGTACCAGGAGACTTAATTTGGTGTTCCACTTGAAGGCTGCCTCTAGGCCACTAAATGCATCTCTTCTAACTCGAGGTCCAGCTCCCCCCGTGCCTTTTTAAAGTTATTTTATGAGTTTTTTGGTAGCCATAAAAGATAATGAAAAGAGAAATGCCCTTGCAGCATCTGAGTAAGTTTGGCAAAGGACTTTCTGCAGGCTTTTCTTTCACAAACACAGTAAGTACATTCTTACATTTTCCTTGTTAATTCTGTCTTATTTCTCTGTAGGTTCTCTAAGTATCTCCATCTCCTCTGCTAATGTAGTCATTTGTAAAAGCAATGTGTTTAGTGTACTGCAGAGTCTAGCTGTCCTACAGCACCAGTTGAGTTCTTGTTCCTCCTTCCCTGATAACAAATTCTGACCTTCACAGACGTTCAGATGACAAATACAATGTAGAGTCTAGTGGTTATTATGAGCAGAAGCAGGTCAGCCTGGCTACAGAAGTGTCATGCCCTTGCTGAGGTTGCCAAGCCACCTTAGGATAATAAGAAGCTTGACCTTGGGACTGGCTTTGTCTCGGTGGTGTTCAGAGCAGAATTTGGGAAATGGTCACTTTTCTTTTGGTATATGCTGGCTGTGGCTGAAAAAGACTGAGAGTATACTTTTTATCTGCATTTGTTTAGGAAAAAAAAGGACTTCTATCCTTAGGCCATTGTGAACAGTTAATGGGCTGGTTCAACCCAGTACCACGATGAATTGGGTGGGGGGACCCACAGACCAATGTCCCAGGAAAGGAAAAGGGGGAAAGGGAAAAGGGAGATGGGCCTAAAAATAAAACAGCGGCAATGACCTGAAGAGAAAAACTAATTTACTAAATAAGATATTGGAATTTAAAATAACACAAAATATTTGGAATTGAAACTAATAAATCAAATAAAATGAGAGAGAGAGTGTGCACGAAAACTGAAGGCCTTATGCTAACGCTGAAGGCGAGACAACAGGAGGCACCCACTGCTGGGATGATCCAAAAGAGAAAAGAGAGTGATCTTGTGGCTTGCCAACAGTTTTATATTTCCCTCTGAGTGGAAAACAGAAAAACGCAAAGTAACGCCAAGTCCTCTGGAGCACATAGTTCTCTTCTGAGACAGGTATACACAAAATTGTCAATGATCCACGGAACTGGAACATTAACTCTTTAACTCCCAGTACACTGCTTGATGTTATGACGTGGGATAGTGATAACAAAAAATCATAAAACTGTGACAGTCATGTCCCTCTTTGTTAGTTTTTAATTTCAGCGGGTGGAAACTATGGGGTGCTTCAGGATCAAAAGGAGTGAAGGATCCTTTCATGGTCTGTACTTCCAGGTTTTTGGCATCTGGTAAAAGGCAGTGATCTCATTATCTGTAATCATTTTTGATCCACAACTCACTACAGTCCCCTGCAGCAAAAAGTTCCAGAGTTGACACAGGGACTGTGTAGAAAAATGATGAGTTAAGTGTGCAACTGCACAATGCTGACAAGTGTCCTGAGAGAAGTAGTGAGTAATTGTGCGCTGCTTTTTTTCATCAAATGAATGTTTGTAGTCTGATATCCCTTAGTTATCTCTTCTGTATACTGAAAACCACTACGCTTGCTCCATGCCTTGGTCACTATTGCTACATGTCTCTGTACTGTGTGCCAGATTTGAGGCATAACCTGTTTTAAGCCATCAACTCCTCCTGCTCTGCATCTACATCCTTGACAAATTCAGCTCTCTCGTAAACTTCACACCATATTCCCTGAAGCCTGGTGAAGAAGAAAAATATATTCAAGTATAACTGGAACATATCTTGAACATGTTTCCAGAACCAATTTACTTAGTCCAAAAGTTTCAAGACTTGCTCTGATATCTTCTTTGTAGGCAAGCTGTTCAAGGCAAGCTGCTCAGCAAACATGGTGAGCTGTGTGACTCCAGCTAGCTTAACTTCAGTGGGCAGACCGTGGGAACAGTGCTCAGAAAGCCAGCTAAAGAGCTTGTCATATGTACAGATCATTATTCCCATGCCTCGATAATTTGCTCCACTAATTGCATGCTTTTTAGTGAAGCAAGGAGCAATTCAGCAAGTGTGTTGATTCTGGAAGGGTTGCACAATGGGGATTCGGTGTGTGTTTGTTTCCTTATCAAACTGAGTCATGTGTAGGGCAGAAAAGACTTTCTTGATTGCAAGCAACATTCTCCTGGAACTCAAAATATCTGATAACAACAAAAATCAATAACACAGTAATAAATAATGAGGGCCATGTTAAATTCTCTGACACTCACAGATGACTTCACAAAAATATTTATTAGTCTTAACTAATTACTGCAAGAAACAGGGGCTCTTTTTCTGAGCAGTGTGGATACTTTTTACTCCTCTGAGAGCATAGTATCTTGAGGCTTTCTGGTTGAAAGTCTCAGAAATTTTTAAGCTCATGAGAAGTGGAATCTTTGGTGCAGAAACATGCTAATACAAACAAGGTTTTTGTTTGTTTTGTTTTTATTTTTGCTTTTTTGGAGAAGAAATATTTTTAATTTAGGAAATGTAAGGAGTCACTGCTTGCTTGTTTCCAATAGTTCTTAGTACTTGCACTGAATCACAGTGCTGAATTACACCTTCCACAAACAAGCACATAGCAGTGAGCAGTGTTGTAATGAATTTTCTTAGCACAGATTTTAAGACAGAAGGAAGAGCATTTGTATATGTGAATTCTTTGTTTACATTGATTACATCTTTGGCATTACTTCTGTTTGTTTTCTAGTCACTTATATTGAGTCCTCCTTTTGGCAACTGTTTGTGGAGTTCTTACTTGAGTCTTAGTAGAAATCAGCAGGCTGAACAAAAGGGATCATGTTGTGGAAGGCCTTCATCACGTTTCTAAGTTCTACTAAGCAATGGCTGTTCCAGCCTGTATGCTCCTAATGCTGTTTGCATACCAGCCAAAAATAATAGATTGTGCATACTTTAAATGGTGGATTGAGAACTCTTACCACATCCCAGCAAGGTCAACAAGTTTCTCCCAAATTATGTTTTTTTGTTTTTGTTTCTGTTTTTGATTTTTCTGTTTTTTTTTTTTTTTTAGAAGGGAAAAACAACTAAACACAATTATTACTAAGGTTGAATTCAACAAAAATTAGAAACATGTTCTGTATATTCACTGATTTTTATTGTCTAAATGTGTGTAATTGGGACCCTGTTGTTTAATTTTACATTTCTTGTCCTCTGATACGCTTACCTCCTACTGATTTTTTTTTTTTTTTTTTGTATCTTGATGTAACTATATACAGGACACACTGCAAATACATACTGGGAGGAAGGACTACTGATTTTTTTTTTTTTTTTTTTTTGTATCTTGATGTGACTATATACAGGACACACTGCAAATACATACTGGGAGGAAGGACTACTGGATTTTTTTTTTTTCCTTATTTTTCAAACTATGGTTTTGGAACAGAGCTATTTTCTGCTGCCTCAGTGCATACCCTCCCTTATGCAAGCAGACAGTGTATCATATTCCTGCACCCTCATTTGTGAGTTAGGTACTATCTCTACAAGTAGCCCAAATAGCTAAAATGTTGTTAAAGAAGTTGTACTCCCATCAGTCAATGTGATTCCTTGTAGAATTGAGAACAAGAAGCAATGGGCACAAACTGAAACATGAGGTGGCACCTCTGTACTGTGCAAGTGGCAAGAGCACTGGTACAAACTGCGCAGAGGCTGTGGAATTTCCTCCTTTGAGGTTTACAGGAGTCACCTGGACAGGGTCAGTCATCAGCACCCTGCTCTGAGTGTCCCTGCTAGAGCAGGGGTTGGGTAAGATTCTCTTCAGCTGCTGTCCAGTTTCAGCTGAAAATTGTGGATGAAGTACAGTTTAGGTAGTGCTTCCAGGTTCTGCTTTGTATTTGGAAGGCCTCTTGCAGAACACCTTCTCCTGCCTCTGTCTATAAGCCTGACTGTTATGGGCAGAGGTGGAAAGCAGCTTCCCATGATGGTTTCTTTAAAGGAGAGGGACCCCTCCCTCCCTCCGAGTTTAGGTAGTGCTTCCAGGTTCTGCTTTGTATTTGGAAGGCCTCTTGCAGAACACCTTTTCCTGCCTCTGTCTGTAAGAGGTGGAAAGCAGCTTCGCATGATGGTTTCTTTAAAGGAGAGGGATCCCTCCCTTCCTCCCTCCCTTCCTCCCTTCCTCCCTCCCTTCCTCCCTCCCTCCCTTCCTCCCTTCCTCCCTCCCTTCCTCCCTCCCTCCCTTCCTCTCTCTCTCTCACTCCCCATCTCTCTCTCTCTGTCTGTCTCTCTCTCTGTCTGTCTCTCTCTTTCTCTCTCTCTCTCTTTCTCTCTCTCTCTCTCTTTCTCTCTCTCTCTCTCTCTTTCTCTCTCTCTCTCTCTCTTTCTCTCTCTTTCTCTCTTTCTCTCTTTTTCTCATTGTCAAATGTTCTTATAGTTCGGAATTGAAATGAGAACTTTCCATAGATCAGATCAGAAATGCTGTTTACTGACAGTCTTTACTAACATGCTAACTGGAATTTTATAATGGGAAGTAAGAGGTATGCTTTCTTCTGAATGGCTGGATTTGTCATCCTGTTGATAACTTTTTCTGTTGTTGAAAATCATAATTCATCTAAAGCTTTGTCAGTTGGTGAGTGTACCCTTATTTTTTAACATTTCAGAAAATCTTCTGCTTCATGGAGAAAACAGGATGGATGAAAGACTCATGACAATCAGTGAGAATTACTCCTTTGGGGACAATGTAAATCTATCCAGCCCTTGTTTAGCTGGCTCAAAAACCAGCTGGCTTTATTGCAGAGTGGTCATGTTTTGTGTGAAAGTCTCTTTAAAGGGAAGGTAATACACTTTCCCATCCTGATTTGACAAGAATTACCTAGCATCTGGGTCTGACATTTTGTGAGATGGAGATTATGCGTTTTTAAAGTTCTGTAGAAGAGAAAGATGTAGATTTTAGAATAAAAAGGAAGAGAGAAAGAGGGAAAGAAATAAGCTCTTTAAAAAAATGAGGTACTTCTTACATATCAGTGAAGTGAATATGCATATTCTGCAGCTGGAGTGTCAAATAGATGAGGTGGTCTAACTAAGGCACATATTCAAATGTGTCAGCAGTGTAAATTGCTGACCACTCAGGAAAATCTGCTCATTTGTTCTTTGATTCAGTGCTGAGATAGCACTTTACCTTGCAAGAACTTTCTCCCTTTAATACGAAAGAGGAGCTTCTGGAAAAAGTCCCCTGTGCCATTGCAGAGGAATGTACAAGGCAAAAAGATCTACGTAGCCCATTTTTGGTTCTCTGAGCAGCTGTTGTGAAAGACTGGATATGAGATTTTTAGGTGTTTTAGTAGCAAAAGTGATTTTAAAGGTAAATGATATGCCCACTGAAAGTGGCATTGGCAGCCTGTCCACCAGAGCTTTTCACGAGGAGATGAATGCTGGGCATCTTTGCAGAGCTATCATGAGATGCTAGTGGAAGGATTCTTACACAAGAGCAGAGTTCTTTAGAAAAAAATAAACCACATCAGACTCTGCTACAACTAGAACAAGGTTCTACAGTCTCAGACACTATGATAAATTCACCTTGGTTAATGAAGATGATGTTACTGAGTGTACACCTTTCCTGTGCCCTGAAGATGTGCTGGTCTTGTTCATTCTGGAGAAAACTCCAGGGAGACCTTGTTGTGACCTTCCGCTACTTGAAGGGAGCTTATAAACAGGAGAGAGACTGGCTTTTTACACAGTCCAACAGTGATAAGACAAGGGTTAATGGTTTTGTACTAAAAGAGGGGAGATTTGGATTAGATGTTTGGTGGAAATTCTTCATTCAGAGGGCAGTGAGACTCTGGCACAGCTGCCCAGAGAAGTTGTGGTTGCCCCATTCCCTGGCAGTTCTCAGGGCCATGTTGGATGGGGCCCTGGGCAGCCTGAGCTGGTGCGGAGCAGCCCTGCCCAGAACAGGGGGTGGAACTTGATGATCTTTAAGGACCTTTCCAATGCAAACCATTGTATGACTTTGTGATTCTGTATGGTCACTTCAGGCCTAGCTGTTCTGTGCCTGGCTGCCAACAGAAACATTTGGTGGAGATCCTGTGTTTTGATATATGGTCACTGCAGCCCCTCTGGTTCTGGGAGTTGTTCAGAAGATGTAAAAATCACAGATTTTTTCTTGGCATGAATACTTTTTAATTTATGTGATCAAATGTTGGGGAAGTTGGTGAGGGTGGAGTTTATTTTAGAGATAATGCAAAGCATTTTCTTTTAGAAACCAAGAGTTTTTGCTGTAGCTTTGGCGGCTCACATCAAACGGCACATGTTCTGCAGCAGACTCTGCTGTGGTTTTGAAAGGAAGCGAAGTGAAATGGTTTGTAATTCTGTTGTACTGGTACTTTCTGAGAGCTTTTCCTCTGATAGAGAGCTCCCCAGCAGCTCAGCAGTATTTATTGCCTGCTGACTGAGTCAGAGCTCCCTCTGATCAGGAGAGCTGTGCTGCAACTCCAGAACTGCTTCTCCAAGGTGTGCCTGCCCACCAGCTCGTGTCACACTATGTGATTTATCGGTAGCAGGTCTTGTTTCCAGTGGTCAGTACCCTTCTTTGCATGAGATCCAAAGAGAGATTCTTCAGGCTGTGTGCAGGCTTGTCAGCTGCTGTGCTGCGCTGGCACTGCAGCTTTAATATGCTCCCAATGCCATGCTCTTTGTGTGCTGTTACACTTAAAAGGATTTTAAATTTTATTTGTCATAATTGTTCCTTAACAGTACAGTCTCTTCCTCCAGTGACAGAGACAGTATCTTATATTGGAAAATGTTTATCTCAAAACTGACGTGCTCTGGAAGCTCAATATAGTGAATGTGGAAAACAGGAGACTGGGCCACGTATCTTAAGAGGTTGGGACAGCAGAGTAACACTCTTTAATAGAGCCAAATCTCAGCTAGAAAACACTATTTTTCAACACAGTCACCACTGTTAGCTGATTTCTGTGGATGAGCTGATCAAGATGCTCTTCATTCCATGGTGTAACCACTGTCCATGGCTATCTGGAATACGGCCTGCCTACCTCACTGTTATCACCACTGCTGAAATGTACCACCTACAGACTCACTGTGGGACATCTACTGTTTGGCCTCCATAAATCTTCACCAAGCGTCATAGAATGTCTGTAAGTGTCTTTTTTTCTCTCCCCATAGAGGTAAAAAAAAACTTTGACACAGCTTTGTTTCATCCGTACTTCCATGTCAGTTGCCATTGTGTTAGGGTGCCCCTCTGCTGCCATCAGTCACATGGCAACAACGTGCGGTGGGATATTGGTGGGAAGTTCCACCTATTCTGCCATACCACCAACATCCATGTGCCAACAACATAAAATATGATTGGAGCAGCCTTTGTAGAATGTACATCAGAATGTTTTTGTAAACATTCTCCATTGCATTTCTTGAGGGACACAAGTAGCCAGGGGTGGGAATGCACTCTGGGAGCGCATTAACTTCTGTGACAGAATATTCCTTCTGTTAAAAAGTGACCTCTCCCACTCCTCCAGCATCAGTCAGAAACTTTTCTTCTCACTCAGCCTGTCCCCAGCCATGCTCACATCTAACTGGTTGGATGCTGTCGCTAACAGGTCTCTCATCAGTTTCTCTTTTACTTCTCTGGAATTTTACGTATGTGCTATTTTGTTTTGTTTCCATTCCCTTACTTCTGCTCTTGCTTCCAAGGCATGCAGAGGTGATACTGACGATAGGAGCATATAGAGATGGTATGTGTCCATTATGTCCCTGGTTAGGGCTGTGGATGAGTGAATTAGCATAGCGTTCTGTGGAGGATTTGATTCCTGCGGTGTGTGTGTGTGTAAGCCTGAGGGCGGTCCTGCAGATGGCCCCAGAGACACTGCTGTGGTCGGTGATCCTGGGGAGCCCGGGCAGCAGCTGCCAAGGGGCACAGATTTCCCTAATAAGAAACCAAGAGCACTGGCAGAGTACTGACAAAATTTTTTTGATTGATTGGCAGATTCCAATTCAAATAATGCTGAGTGAGAGTTTCTCCTAACTAGCTTGACTTCGGACCCTCAAATCCTGCTTGGTGTTCCCTTGTTTTTAATGCTCCTCTGCTTTTTGTTGGCCTAATGGCTATACTACAGTAACTGACTAACAGTGTCCCTCTGCTCAAACGATATGAGGACTTTTGGAGTATGTCAGCTGCAGTGTTTTGCAGCTCATAAAGCCTTCAGAATTTTTTGTGGAAGTCCTCTTACTGTCTTCTACCTAAGAGAAAGCAGGAAAAATTCTTCTAGCTGCCTCTCAGATCTTAGATGAGTGATTTTTCCTGAGGCTGGTAGCCATCCCGCATGTTCGTAAATTATTCTGAGTGCTGGGATGTCACTGGGTTATTTATCGTTCTCATTAACTAGGAGTCCTGCATTTTATCAGCAAATTGGTCTACAGTGAAATGCACATTTCTCTAATGGAGAAAATCCATGGAGATTTGGGCTGCATCACACACTGTTTTCAAAATCCTTAGAAATTCAAATATGTATTAGTAGTGTAACTCAAAATACTGTTGCTTGTGTTTGAGAACCATGCAAACTAAAACCTAGGAGAGGTCAAGCAGACGTCCATTTTAGCGGTCTTTGCATATATTGGGAGTTTGTGCTCACAAAGTAGCCAAGTGAGCAACCTCTCCCAGGGCTACCAGACAAGCTGTAGACCAGTAGCAGTAACCTGTGATTCTTTTTTATTGGAAGGTGTAAAAGGATCCCAGGGTGTCAGTAAGGCACCTTCTCTTACTGTAGGCTTCTCCTCCAGATGCACGTAACACAGAAGCTTGACTAGCTGACCCCTGTTGTCTACTGTTAATTAAAGCTGTGAATGAGGAAAACCAAAAAATGCAGGCATTCATTCCTTTAAATGCTGACAACAAGCCAAAACACACTGAGGTCATGTAAAAGCTCTGCATGATATATCAAGAAAAGTTGTAAAGCCTGCAATGCCAATCAATACACATTCTGTGAAACTGTGGGAGACTGACTTAGAAGATATATAGCTGGGTGGGAGAATCTTCTCTATGAGATCTGGATTTTCAGTGAACTGTGTAAAGAAACAGCACAGCATTCCTTGTTTCTGAGGGAAATAGACTGCATTGGTCTGAGTGGAATAATTTTTCTTGGAAACTACATCTGGTGCATGAAAGAGGAGAGAGGAGTAAATCAAACTTCAGGAATCTGATTGTCTTTTGTGATGAAATGACTAGATCCGTGGAAGTTGGGTGAGCAGAGGCAGTTGTCTGCCATGATTTTTAGAAAGGCAATTGATATGGTCTCCCATTATGTTTTTGTATCCAAGCTGGGATGGTGCAGTGTGGATGGGTGAAAAACTGAATAATGAAAAACTAGCAAGAAATGTGGGGCTTGGAGTAATCTTTAGTAGTGTCTGAGGGACTGAATTTTGTTTGTCTGACAGAAAAGACATCCAGGATAGTTGCAGTCTACCTCTACCTATGGAGGAGCTGGACAAAGGTCATACCCAGGTCTCTCCTCAGATGTAGGGCAGGAGAATGAGAAACAGTGATCACAAACTGAATCACATCATAAATTGGTAGCTTTTTTTTTAATTATTTTAATTTAACATTTTAATTATTCTATTACATAGTTTTTTGTTCAGAACATCTTTTCATGTGGGCTTGCCATCAGGGATACAGCAAGCTTTAAACTTCCCCACAGTGTTTCTGTGGGATCATCTAACTTATTCTGGAGCAGACAGCTTATCTAATTAGCCTAGAAAAGCCTCTGACAGTGCTGTCAAATCATAAAATCAAAGAATGGTCAAGATCAGAAAGCACCTATTGAGATCACCTCGCCTAAACAAGCTGTCAAGCATATGATCCAGCTGAATTTTGAATTTCACCAAATCCTGAAACCAGTTTCATGGTGTCTGCTGTGACTTTTACCGTGCAGGCAATGCCTGTGTCATAGCATAGTTGTTGTGGAAAAAGGCTGAATTGTGTATTATAGAGCCAAATAGAACAGACTTTACACAAACCAGTTTGGATCAATTTTTATTCTTCATTTGTGTTGGTCTCTCAATAATTAACACCATATTTTCCCTCAGACTGTAGTTCTGTCATGTTGTGTGCATTTGAGTGACACTAGGATCTAGGGAGGCAGGAAAGGGAATTAATTGTTCTTTCTTCCCTGAACAAAATGCCTCTCTTCAGAATGTTCCCTGTCGATCCTTGTGGGGGGATGTGAAGGAAAGAAATCTGAATGATCAGCATTTTTTCTGAAGTATTGCTTATTGATCAAGGAATTTTTTCTTATCTTCCTTTGTCTTCCCAGTGAGAGAAGCCTGTGATCGTCAGCAGTTAAGTGCTGTCATTTTTTTTTTTCATATAGAAAAGTTGTAGATTGCACTGTGCATTCTAAATTCAAGTAATCTGAGAGGGATCTATATTCATAGCTGTCCACTGCATGCAGTAATTTTGAGGTGATTACAGCCTTTACTTCCAAGCTGGAATTAGTAAATAAGATGTCAATTTTTGTATGTCATAGCACTAGCACCACTTAAGAATCTTGCTGTCCAAAAGATGTCACATGGGTCATTGGTATTAGAAATAAATAACATATAGTATTGAAAAAATCCTGAGAATGATTTTTGCCCCAAATACAGATCCTTTGCACTACTGTTAAGTCTGATTCTGACCCTTTCTTTGTTTTAGAGCATGTGCATCTTGTGTTTTGATATATAGGCAGAATGTACATATTTATTTATTCTCTAACTTTTAAAAGCTAAATTTCTTTGTGCTCTGTATGAACTGTTATCTGTATGAACTGTTATGTTTAACACTGGAAATTATCAACTTTAGTTTGGAGCATTTTTCCTCATTAGTTTACTTGTAGAATCTGACAGCAATTGCTGTATGGAATCTTAACTTTACACCCCTGCATCTCCCTCAGCACACCTTTCATGCTGACTTTTGTGTGTCCTTTCATGTATCTTTCATGCATCAGTAGAGCAAGGAGGATTTATGTTTTCCTCCTTAAACAAACAGTCACAGACCCTGCTCAGCAGCTGGTTGAGGTGAAGGTGCTTGCTTAGTACCCAGTACTGTTTTCTACTCATTCTTTTGTAACTGATTACATAGAAAATTGTGTGTCATTTCTTAAAATGACATGAATGGTTTGTGTGAAGGTGCAATCAGTGAGCCAAAATAGCTGAAAGGCGTTTAACTCTGAAAACGCAAGGAGTCAAAGCTTTCTTGCTGTTCCTTATGTAGAGATGTAATGAAATGGGCAGCCTTTGTGCTTTACTCAAATAAGAGGCAGCCTGACCCTGGTGTACATATCCCATTTACAGGCATTTTCTGCTTTAGAAGCAGGAATTAAGAGGAACTGCAGGGAGTTTGCTGCCCAGGTCTTCTGTTGTCCATGGGTGTGTGACTGCTGGACTGTTTTACTGATTTTATTGATGGGATAGCTCCAGGTGCTTACCAACACGGAGGCTGCTGCTCATCTGCATAGCATGGAGCAAGCATTTTGAGGGTTGTGAGCTCTGAGCCCCTTTAGCTGTAGTTGCAAGAGGACTGTTTTCCCTTCAAAGAGCTTAGGTAATGATGTGGTATAAAATTCTAAAAATAAGAAGGCTCTGTGCATGTTTATCTGCTGGGATGAGCTAGGGGGGAAAGGAGGGGGGAACACAGTTTGTTTAAGGTTTGTTCCAAGTAATGCTTGGAGATAAAATGTTGTATTTTGGCTCCAGAGAGCGGATGGAACTGGAGTGTGACCTGGGGGAGATGGATGATACATGCATTTGTTTTGAGCTATCTGTCTCATGCCTTGATATAGAAGTATTTTCAGTTCTTCATCCACTAGAGAACATCATGGGAATGAGACATGATAATTGATATTGTTGCATGGAAGCAGGTGTTCTTTCGTGCTCCTGTCATGTACCAAACTTTCTTCATACAAGTCTTGAGAGACAGGAATCAACTTCAGTATTCAGGCATAGCTTTTTCAGTGTGTTTCTGCATCACAGCATGAGCTCTGGCTTTCTTTGTGTGTAGGCTGCTTACAGTTCTGTTTCTGTCCTTGCTTAGTAGTTGGGTCCCCATGCTTTCTGCTCCACCTGGGACATGGACTGAATGTGCTTGTGCAGAAAATGACCCATTAGCCATATGGTGAAGCTGTTGTACTGTCAGGGCTTTGACTTGCATTGAATTAAATAAAAATTCAGAGAAGTGAAAACCCTGAAAAAACCCATAAGTCTGCTTATGGCATTCAGATTGTGAAATTTTCTACTAAACCTTTACCTAAGCACTAAACAGCAATGAATTGTAACAGGTATTATTCTTGAATATTGAAGGTGTTGTTTACAGTCACTACATCAGCTAGTTTTCCTAAGTGATACTTGTCTTCCCAAATAATTTATTTGCAAATGCAATTGGTTGTCCTTTTAGGCTGCTTTTGTTTGTTTGTTTGTTTATTATCAAAGAATTGGGTAATTTGTAGTCTTCCCTTCTTTATGAAGCACAGCAAAATGTCCTGCAGGTCTCACATGTGATTTTATGGTTATGAATCACACATTAGAATCAGAAACTGTATTGCTTGAGGGAGAGCATGCTGTACATGAAGCAAATGGCTAAATTATCATTCTCCTCTTTCTCAGTGATTTACAGAGAATACAGTTGCTCACTCTAGACGTGATTTGTACCCTGCAGTAGTTAGGGCTTAAGAGAAGGTCTATAACAATGCTGAGGAAGATGTTTCTATTTTTACCTGTATGTAAGCCTTCTCATTCCCTTTCCTATTTGTTTCAGCATTTGAAGTATTTGAGAGTGTTGTCATTTCAAGGTTTGAATGTTAGCTGATTTTCTTCAGTTTCTCCAGTTAAGACAGGAAGGTCAGAATGATTCCCAGCACCTGTCCCACTGCAGCTGGAATGCCACAGAATTGATTTCATGTTTTAAAATCCTGCTTCTGTTGTTTTAATTAATACACTTGTGCCTGGATCATCTGTGGTTTTATTTTTCATCTTTAGGGCTATGTGTGGTAATGTGAGGGAAAACTTTACTCAACAAATGCTTTCTTCTCGTTATCTTGATAAAAGAATTAATAAAGTGAGGTCAGAAAAAGAATTTGCTCAAAGAAGATGAGGTATAAAACCTTAACTAAATAAATCAGGCTGATTAAGATACTAACTTTGTATAATTTTGCTCACAGTAGAATAACAGGGCTTTCTTGCTGGAACTCTGAGTAATCAGATCTGATGACATGTGACAGAACCTAGGAAAAGCATCTCCATGAGCTTTCCTGTCCTGGGTAGACTGAGGGATACAGAATGCCAATTTTTACTGCATCTTTTTCTGCTTGTTCAATTTATTTATTTATTTATTGAATTTGCATTTTGTTCTTTAATGAGGGGGGGTGGGGGGGGGGGAAGAAGAAAAAGGAAAAAGCAAGCATGTAGACATGGATATATTTGAGAGATGGCTATTGTCTGTTCTCTATCTTGTCCTTTATCCAAGTCAAGCATTCAGGAGGAGGCAGTCTAAAACAAGCTGCCTCACATGCAAATAAATCTCAAACTATTTTGCAGTTGTACCTTTTAAAAGGAGATGGTGGGCGTGTGGGATCCTTTTCCCCACCCCTCCTGTTTGTAGTAAAATGATGAAAGGGCAGACTTTGTCTGTGCTTTCCCATTTTTCAGCTCTGCCAGATCACATGCTGGCTTTTTTCAGATTAGTTCATAAGCTTTCATGCTGTCCATGCACACAGCAACCCTTTCCTCTCTAAGAAAAGAAAAAAATAGAAGAGTGATGGCATAGCATAGTACATTATTTCCTTCGCTCTGCCTGTTAGCTGAGACGGGTGTGCCTTGGTAGTGGCACTTCATAATTAAACCTTAGTATTGTCACTTAGCTATACCCTTGTAAGCAAACAGTCTCCTGAACTTGCTGCAACCTTCTGGCTCATACTGTGTAAAAATGTGGTGTTTTGCTGTGCTCACTCTTACTTCTGTCATATTCTGGTGCCTTTCTTTCTGTAGTGGGGTAGTCTTGGCTGCTGATTATTTGGGGAATTGTGTGAGGCTTTGATTGCTTTTGAATCCTCTGCATAAAGTCCATTTTGCAGCTGTACTGTGATGTAGATGTTTTCTCAAGCTTATTCAGGTAGCAGGCAATGGGACCCAGTTATATACTCTGTTCTCTTCATTGCTTTTCCTGTCTTGGTGTTTGTCAGTCTTTGTTCCAGCAGTGTTTGCATCTACTGAGTTGTCTGGCACCATGTCCAACTCCCTCACAGTGCCTGGCAGGTGTGACTGTTGTGGTACGCTGAGATGGCAAAGTGCTTCTGGGATGAGTGCTGCAGTAAGCACAAAGCCCATCTATGCAAAGAAGTCAGATACTGGTAACACAGATTTTCTATACTGCTACACATGTTCTGTCTCTTGCTTTGGGCATGACTAATGGCAGGTGAGGGTCATCTCTCCTTCAAGCCAATGCATGTAGTTGTTCTGTTGAAAGGACATCACATAGACCCAATCTCCAGACTCAAGTTTTACCCAGGCAGGATGTGCTTGTCAGACCAATGCCAGTTCTTTAGACCTCTGAAACATCTTGTGGCTTTAAGTGCTCATGTGACAGTCATACCATATCCTCTCTACTCCCATGAAAGGAAAGCCTATGGTGGCTGTAAGCTGCTCATGTTTTATGGCTGCTAAAGTGGCTTCTCGTGATGTTGTTGCAAAACATAAACACTGGTATGGTTTATGTTTTAAATATAAACTTAAACATAAAACTTAAACACTCTCTATGCCCAATGCAATGAAACCATTAGGTGGTCAAAGTATCTCTCAGATGCTTGTGACATGCCCGGGTCTCAAGCAGCAATGCAGTGTGATGTCCAGGTATGTGAGACAGCAGCTGCCATTACTGAGGATAGCACCATTCAACAGGTAAAGTAGGCTTCTGTAGACAAACTCTTCTCTGAGGGGATTATCCATGTCAGCAGCATAGGAATGTTCTCTCATCCTGCTTTGAAATCAGGGACTTAGTGCTGAGCACCTCTGGCTGGGGATTCCCAGGAGGACTGTTTTAACCTTTGTTTTGCTTGAATTTTGTGACAAGCCTGTATATCTCTGCTTACGCCAGCACTTTTTTTGCCCATGTCTATTTCTAGTACTGTTGTTTTTTGCCACCTTTGCCTAAAAATAGCATCTGGAGTGTCTGTGTAACATCTGACATGATATCCCACTCATGGAGTCAGTGGGCTATTGCAAGGAACACCTTGTTCTGAAATGCTCCTCGTGGTTTGCCTTGTTTTTGGTCTGAACTGCAAATGGGCACCTTCTCAGTGCTGTGGTGCTGCCTTCTGACAGTGGGACCATGCATAATTCTTGCCCTGACAAATACGTTGTGTACACCCTTTATGCCAAATGCCTGTCCAGAAACGATATATGGCCTGCTTTCCACCATGCCCTAAGATGGAGGATCTTTGTGCAGTAGCATCCTGACTTGGCTACATATTCAGTTTTGTTCTCTGTGTAAGGGAACAGTACAGCAATCAAAGAAGGTACGAAGTTGTGTGATGCTTATTTAATACAAAGGTTTTTCAAAACAAAACAAAACAATCCTTTTCAGCTTTTTGTTCCAGCAAGGACTGCTATTTACATTTTGATCTAAAAAGCCTACAGCCAGGTCGAACAGTGAAAACAGAGGTGTTAGTTTGATTCTGTTTAAAAGCTTCTAGAGAGTCTTTCTCCAGCTGAGGACTCTGGTTATTCCTGCTCTTCTGCTGTTCATGTCACATTCCCAACAGGTTAAATAACTGATTTGCAGAACTGTTTGCCAGAAGCTGGCAGAATTCTTAGCGAGGAAAGTTTTTTATTGGGAGAGGCAGAATGTTTTGTATTTTTGTATTTTTGTATTTTTTTTTTCTCGGGGAGGGGAACAAGGAGGTGGGGGAACTCTACAAGAAAGGAAGGAGAGGAAAATATATTTATTTCCTGAACTCAAATCTTAAGACAGAATCAACAGTTTCAAGAAACCTGTTAGCAGCTGTTCCCATTGCTAGAACTGCAGTTAAAATAATTGCTGCACTCTCCCATTATACTCTCACTCACGGCAGAACTTAGTGCTTTGTGGTAAGAAATGTACTGCAGGCAATGAATCTTGGTATTCCTGGCCAGAGACCAAGGAAATGCAGATGTTTGTTTGTTTTGGTTTGGTTTGGTTTGTTTGCTTGTTTGTTTTTGTGGGTTTTTTGTTTATTTGTTTGTTTTGTTTGGGCTCTATTTTTATGTCAAAACATCATTGTTTTTATTTATTTATTTATTTGTAGGAGCCCAAGTATTAGAGGTTTAATGGTTCTGACCAGTGTTTTTGGTTCCTACAGCTATTCTGTTTATATAGTAATTGCTGGGTCATTAAATCAATAATATAATTTGTTTCCATTGTATGTATGCAATCT
Organism: Callipepla californica brunnescens; assembly: GCA_023055505.1. Classification (NCBI taxonomy): domain Eukaryota; kingdom Metazoa; phylum Chordata; class Aves; order Galliformes; family Odontophoridae; genus Callipepla; species Callipepla californica. The sequence goes on along the minus strand of JALIRH010000023.1, from coordinate 1,945,478 downwards.
CAAAATTCTGCTTGTCTGTTTACCGTCAGTTATCTAAGCCCAGATGATTTTTTCCAGGATTTGTTGCATATCCATTTTGATACATTCACATACCTCCCTGTACACATTCAACAGTAGAAACAGATGTGGAAGGGCTCACACTTTGTCATAGCTGGTGAAGAAGGAGCTGTGGCTCCAGCAGGTTGTTTTCACCTGTGCACACTTGCAAGCAATTTCGGCGAGGCTAATAGCAGTGCTCGCAGCTGTCCTGGGCTGGGCCTCCTGCCATGCGAGCGTGTGCATGCCTCTGGTTGTTCTTCATTCTCTTCAGCTCTTGGTGCAGATGTCTTGCAATGATCTCAGTGACTTGGGCTGTGAATAAAAACGAGGTCTTTGTGCATTTCTTGGCAAGAGGGTGTTTTAGAGAGGAGCCTCTTCAGCAGATTTTACCGTATGGCTATAGGTAGCTCTGTGTCCAGTTCTGGTTTTCCATGCTAGCTCATACAGATAATAAATAGTGAATAGTATTTGTACTCTTAAATGGGGTTTAGAGGTTCAGAAGGAATAGCTGTGCTAGGGCAATCAATAAGATTTGTTACAGGCATGCTGTAAACACCAGCCAGATAGTGTGAATTTTCTGGTGTAACTGTGAAACCAGGTGTCCTGTGCCCTAGATTGGCAACACTACATTTGACCAAGTCTTCTCTTTACTGAACATAATTTTGATGCTTACAAAATAAATAATAGGTTAAGTTATTATTTTCATTCTTCTGGTATCATATCTCTGTATACTAGGTAAGGAAAGGGGAGGAACACACTTTTTCCCATGCCAGAGGGCTGGGCTGCAGCTGTAGTTTGCTAAGAGTTGTGAAATGAGGCAGCCACCTTTACAACCTTGCTTGGTAATGCTAAGCCAGCTTTTCAGGTGATGTCCCTGCTGAGCATGGAGCTGAGCAGTGCTAGGAGGGCCGATGACACTGAGGAAGACATTTGTGCTGCTGCCTCGGGATTCACCATGTAGATCTGTTGCAGGCCTATGGAGGAAGCAGTAGCATGGTCCTAGGACTTTGTGCATGAGTTGTTGCTCATTATGTTCATGGTCATTGCATCTCAGCCTAAGAGCTGTAGGAGGAGACATAGAGCAAGGCCTAGCAAGGTCTTGTGCTTGGTCCCGCACAGCTGTGTAGGATGGGCATCTGCAAGGGAGCTTATAGAGGGAGTACTCAGAAGCACCTACAGATTAAACATCTGAGCCACTGAATCATTTACATGCATTTTAGCAGGACAGTTCTAGTAATCAGTCTGTAGCCATGAAGCAGTCACATCCTGTTCTGATAATTGCTCCACTGAAATTCTGGCTGTTACCTGTTGTGCTTCTAGTCCAATCCCAGTAATGAATTCACAACTTGCTCTGCATTTACAAGAAGCAATCCGGTTACATTTTACAGCTTAGTAACTTACAAATTAATGTTTCCCCTCAGTGTTTCCCCACAGCTCACACTTACATCATAGCACCCATTTCCAAACTTTACAGAAGATACCATGCATGTATCTGGCACCCTGTGCTGATGCGGTTGTGTTTGTGCAACTGCCTCTGGACCAGAGCCCTGGAGAAAATGGGAGTTCCTAATGTCACAGTTACACAGAACAGGACCAGCATGTCGGGGCACACCAGCTAATGGAGAAGTGTGTTGGTCAGTAACTGAAGTACACAGAGTTGGGGGATGAAATTACTTTGTATGTACTTCTGACAGCTCAAAAGCAACAAATACCAGTGTATGCATGTTTTATCTTCTGTTTCCAAGAGAAAAAACATCTCAAACTAAACAAACAAATGAATAAATATTAAAAAAAAAAAGAGGAAAAGAACAAATAATTCTCTCAAAAGCTAGGCTGCATTGGTTTTAATTAATTTAAATTGCCAAGTAGGATGCCAACCTCTATTTGAATGTTTTTCAGTTTAATTTTTTGAGAGTTACGCTAAAGAAGATGTAATTCTTACTAGTTAATAGCTATGACATTTCCAACCAGACATAACTTTTGTTACTTATTTGCTGAATTTTTAAAATAAATTTTGTGAAAGATTACAATAATACTTTAATAATTTATGTAGCTAGCACTTTATTGGCTTCTTATGTTCCATAGTTTATTCTTCTGGAAAATTGTGAGGTATGGATCTTCTCTTGATTTTGTTTGTTTTTGTTTTGTTTTGATGTTTTAGTTTTCTTTTGACCTTGATAGAATTAGTTTTTGTTTCATAATTGATGTTGGGATGCTTTTGGATAGAAATGTAATATAATTAAATTTAGTTTAAAAGCTTCTTAAAGCACTCATGGAAGTAAGACGTTGATATGTCAGTGTGCTAAAAATAAAACAGCTTAGTTTTGTTTTCATTTTCCTGACTTTCCTATCTGAAGAATTTGCAAATTTGTTCTCAGTACATAGTATTTGTAGAATCTGTAGATTTACAAGTTGCATACACTTTGCCTTGTTTTTCCAGTCTATAAAAATTAGCTTGTTTTCTCCTACAATTTCACTATTTTTAACAAGTAGTTTATCATCCTGAAATGTTGAATTACATTACTCTCTTTTCACTTGATGGAGGGGAGAAAAAAGACTACAGCTTTTGAAAGAGTGCCCCAAACAATTCTGACTTCATTTTCTTAGTCAAGAATTTCCTCGAGGCTTGATTGATGCCAAAATTTCAGACCATATCAGATATTCAACTTAAAAAAAAAAAAAAAAAAAAAGGCAATTATGATGGATCTCAGTTGTTTCACATTTTCCTTTCTTAATTGTGAAAGGGCTTGGGATGGAGATGCTTTATTCAGAGCTAAGTGATCTTATGCTTTAAAAGACTGGAAAGTTGGCTCTCCAGTCTAAACTATGTTGCTGTGAGTCTCTTCCTGAGTCTCATGAGTCTTCCACATTGATTAATCTGTCTGTGTGCTGTATATTTCACAGACACAAGAGGGACCTTACTTTTAGCCTTGGTATTATCCAGCCTGCTAATGTTAATCATGGCAATGTTTTATAACTTAAATGGATGTGTGCAGTGCAGCCTTCTTCTGCTTAAACAGGTGCTTGGCAGAAAGGTAAATGAAATCTCTGATGGATATTAATTCTGGTGCTTTCAGAATTGTCTAAACTAGTTAATTCTGAATAACCATAAAGTGAATTAAAACTCAGACTGCTCCTTTATCACACTTTAAAACTTGAGTTCTGCATGACTTCAGCTGCTTACATCAAGAGTGTGTTCACAATTGTAATGAGATTTTTTTTTTCAGCTGTGAACTTCAGGGACTATTGTTAAGAAAGTAGGTGTGTTTTGGAAGATGCAAGAATTACCAGAAAGAACGATTTGAATGAAGTTAAAATTTGTTGCAGAAAACAAAGTGTCCCAGAAAACGGTTGGATGGTTCATGAGGGATTAATCCATCAGTGTTTATTAGACAACACTATTCACATGCCAGTTGTAGCCAGGTATCAGTAGACTATTGATTGTTGTGAGCTGAGAGGGCATGGCAAAAAAAGGAAAAATTATGTGCTGCTCTTCTGTGCTCATTCCTGACAGATCTGTATTGACCAGCAGTGAAACAACACACAGATTTAGCCAAGCTGTCCATCTAAGCTTGAGTATCTATTAGGTAACAGGCTTCCATAGTGCTCTTACTAGAAGTAGTGGTATCTTACAACAGCAAAATAAACATAAACATCAGTTTTTTGTTTAATTTCTCCATGTGCTTTGTTGTGTGAAACTAACTTATTTCATAGCTGACAGCTTGGATGTTGAATATGTATCAAGAATACCGATGTTAGTATTTAATAAGCCTACTCAGACTTGGTAACCTATGCAAGCAGGAAGGGTAGGCCAAAGAATTTCTAAATTTTAATTTACATAATGCAACCATATGCAAAAATAGAGCCTACCAAAACATTACCTTATTCGATGGGGCAGCACGAGGTTTTTTCATGACACTGAAAAAGAAGTCCAATTTGCCCTGCAAGTTTTTCTCAACTAGTGCATACATCTGTATTTTATAATATGTATTCTGATGTTTTTGTTTTGGGTTGTTTTGTTTTGTCTGTTGAGATTGCTGGATTATATAGTATTCTTTACGTGCTTACAAAACAAATGGTGTGATGACACGAACAGTTTGGTGTTTGGTGGCATGTGTATTAAGTGTTGGCCATCCACCTTTTCAAATAGGTACGTTGAGGTACAAGGAAAAAACAAGATAGTGTAATTTTTTTTGAATTTTGAAATTGAATTAGAAGTTGAAGCTCCCAGAGAACACTTAAAAAGTGGTGTTACCTAAAAAAAAAAAAAAAAAAAAAAAAAAAAGTCCTTTGTGTAGATGAAGCATGTGTCTGCATCCCTGATAGCCTGAGCTTTTATGAGTACAATGGTTTCCTGTACAAGATAGCATTCAGTTGTTCATAGGTTTTTTGTTTTGTTTTGTTTTGTTTTTTTCCAAATTGTGACCTGTTAGATGAAATTTTTCCAGCGCAACGTTTAGGAAGACTTCAGATAATATATTCTCCTATCTGCAAAGTCCAAGACAGACAGAAATGCATTTTGCAGTTTTTCAGAGCATTTGTTTATAAGAAATCTTCTGTTTGTGTAACAAGCTCTTGAGATTTTAAACTTGAGAGTGATTTGGACTCTTATATCCGTGTTGTACTTTCTTCATGGAAACCCATTTCTGTTACAGAAAAGAAGAGCCCTTAAAAACAAAATAAAATAAAAAAAGTCAGAATTCAGAAGTGCTGGAAATTTCCAGCCATGAATGTAGTGCTTTATGTGTATCCATTTGTTGCCAGATAATTGTTTTACCTACAGGTTATGACTGCACGTACCATATTTACACCAGAGTTGAAACTGAGGTGTTTGTGTACCCATTTCTGTCCTTCCACTCCAGACTAAACTGTGTGGTAGTCCTTCTCTTTCCTGATGATTGCAGTCTGGACAAGAGCAAGAGGGTTCTATGTGGTGACAGGAGCTGAAAACTGTGGAGATGCTTTGACCAAAGGTGTTGGGGTGTGGAGCTGGGAAAGGAGCTGCAAGATGCGATGAAGTATGTGGTTATGCATTTTGGTTTTAAAAAACAGAGCATGAGAAGTAGAGTTAGCAGGAATTATTGCATCCCTCTGAGAGAGGAACGACAAATTAACTCAAAATTGCTGTACTGTAAGACTTGATGTAACTTGATTACTGAGTGATACTCTTAAAAAGCAGAATCTGGTTTTCCAGAGAAACATTCAGCTATGCTGATAACATGCTTACCTTTTGTTTTCCTCAGGATCATTACCTCCTTATTTACAATAATGTGCCCATTTGTGATTAAGGAAGGTAAGATTCCTTAGGAAAGTTTATCTCCCTGTCAAGAGCAAGCAACACTGTGACATGATATGATATATCCAGACCTGGGGGAACGGTGTGATATAATGTATTAATAGCCCTGCACATGATAATAGAGATGAGATAAAATCAGTGTGCTCTCAATCTTTTTTTAATTTAATTTATTTTTAATTTTCCCTCCAGGTAACCTGCAGATTATCCTTCTAAGCTGTTCAGGGGCATGGGGGAAAATGTTACAAACTTTTTTATTTATTTTTTACTAAAAGTGGTATGGTATCTATTGCTGCTAATGGCCTTGGCCTGCAGATACAGGAAGAAAAATACAAAAGTAAAAAGATGAACATGAATATGGCTCCTTCTAGGAAACAAGACTGGGGCAAATGCTGATTCACTGGAGCAAGAACAAAAACAACAGGAAAGGAGGAAGTTATTTCATGGCCCATGAAATATAAATAAAGTTTTTCATTTTGTCCTGGCAAGTCACTCCTAATTATTTGTAAGTTATGGTAGTAAACACTTCATCAGCTGCAAGTAGATCGGGGTTTTAAAAAGCTCACATAGGGTAATGAAGTGCTACCTAATTCTGGCTTCTCCAAACCGAGATCAATTTTAATTGTATTCAGATTTTCCTATTCTAGGAGACAACCTGTACGGACTTTCCCTTGAAATTGTTTCCTAGAGGTGGCTTGATCCTGTAGCTTCAAGTAAGCAAGCTTTCAGACTTGGCTCTCTTTCAAACAAATGTTTGCAAGGTCATTTCTGAAGTAAGCAGTGCCTCAGTGGTTATCGTTGCTTTATGGCTAGATTTGAACGAGCAGTAGAAACATAAAACACTGTAAATCTGAGATGTATTTGAAATTTTTGTTCCAATATTTCACTGCATTCTTTCTTCACAAAAGTAGGAAACTGGAAATAGTTGATCACAAATGCCTGGTACAGACTGCTGTTTCCTATCCTGATTAAAAGCAGCTTGCGGCAGACAACAGTAGCAAAAGTTATTGCTGAAGTCTCCTCCAGAGTAGGCTGGATCTTTGTGCATCTAGTGATGGGCTTACTTTTTTTTTTTTTTTTTTTTGGGGGGGGGAGAGAGAGAGAGAGAGAGAGAGAGAGAGATTCCACAAAGCTATAGAAGGAAGGCAACAAGCCTATAAAGTTTAGAGCTGAACATTTGAAGTTGTGGCTCTGTACTTTTTGGTTGATGTTTTTGATATTGTAATGATAAAAACGTGACAATAGATTTAAAGCAAAGAAAGCACACTACATTGTATCCAAAAGTAAGTTTCTAGACAGTTTATATTAGCAATCTTTGATTTTTCAATCTTACTGAATTTTTCAAGAGATGGTAAATTTTGAGAAAATCAATTTACCAGTCTAGTTACAAATAGAGAAAAACAGATGAAATTTCAGGTAGCTTTTGCTTTATAAAAGTAACTTAGATTTAGGTGCCTCAGGAACTCAGACATCTAGGTCTTCAAAAGCATTAGTATTAAGGTAGTGTGGGATACAGTGCTGTTAGGAGGATGAAATCCAAATTGGCATTGTGGGGAGCATTATATACTGTTAATACATGCAAAATTGTGGGTTTTGTTTTTTTTTTTAGAAAATCCTTACAATAACAAATTGATCATTACATATTGTATCACTTTAGAGAGACCACTTACTCACAGATTGTAGAGGTTGTCCTCAGAACAGGAGGTGACTTCCTCTTTTTGGCTCTAGGATTAATTAGCTAATTTGATTCCACGTAGTGCTTTGACCTTACTGCTTTATGTAGTTTTTTTTTTTTTTTTTTCTGATAGTATAATAAGCCAGACTGACACATGCTAACAGATTTTATTGACGCTTTTCTATGTAACTTCATCAGTTGCAGTCCATCTCCTGATATTCTAAGTACCAGGATTACCTGTAGAGCTGTGGCACAGTGCCTATATGTGTAAAAGTATTTCTTCATTGGCATTAACCTAATTTCCTGAAGGTTTATGGCTGCTGTAAGTGTTTTCTGTGGGTGACTTCTTGCTGAACTGCTTCTTGAACAAGCAGGAAAAGCTGATCGCCAGAGCAAAGCACATAGCTGCCAATACCTTAAGGATTGCTGGCTTTTACACATGCACTATAAAGATACAGAAAAACAAATTTTAATATTCTGTTTTGCTCTTGCATGAAAACCTAAATAGAATTTGAGTAATGTTTGAAATGAAAAAGCTAACAGTAAGGGTTGCATTCTTCTGTGTTTTAATAACAAGGCTGAATGCTGAGGAATGTTGAAAAGTCTGTTTATCATACAGTAATTGCATTTTTGGGGGGATTTTTAGACTGCATACTGATTAACTTTATAAAAGTAAATATAAAACTCCTTATCATTACCGCCTTTGATTTCAAAAGTTGTGTAAGTCTTGGGATGTTCATCTTACTTGAAGTCTGACTGAAGCTGATCACTTGCCCTAGGTGTGCTTAGTATTAATATGTATTAATCTTTGTAGTAATGTTTCCAGCTACTGTCAGTAAAACTTTTTGTTCTCATTGGAATTGTTTGCTTACCCTGCAATACTGCATCCTCATCTGAGGACAGTCTGATGAAATGCTGGATACCTGATATCAGCTTCACACAGGGATGCACAGAGAGTCATGCCACTGACAGGTCAGATCCTTGAGACAGCACTATGTGCCACAGACATCCACACAGATATGTGCATAACTTGAAAATGTGCCAGGTGAGGATATGCCCTGTGCCAGATGCCATGCCAGCAGCCTCTCCTTTCTGGAGGCAGCAGTTCAGAAGGCATTTTACATTTTTGTTTTTCCTCTAGCGCCTTCAGCTTTTTTCTTGAAGAGTTTGTCATCCAGCATCTTATGCTCAGAAGTTGCTAAAATTACCAGTGAAGTGCCGCACCACCTAGCTGAAAGACAGTAGCCTTTCCCACTTCTGGAAAACCCATGGAATTTGTCTATTGGTGTTTACAAAAGGAAGAGTGGAGAAAAAGAGAGAAGAGGGACAGTCCTAATATGCATTACATGCAGCTATTATAGCTAAAGCCTCCAAGCAAAGATGCAGCTTATTCCTTATTTGTGGTGAGATTTCTATGTCTAGGAAAAACTGGTGAGGAGCTGTAGCACAGTGGACATGCAACCATCTCTTCCATGCCCCAACTAAGAAGATGCTGTGGCTGACACTGCATCATTTCTTAAAGTCATATCTAACCTTTTTCTTTGTGATCCTTAAATATTCTGTTTGCTTTTTAGAAACTGCAGTTTGAATGGCTCTTAAATTAGAAGGGGCATCTGAAAGAAAAGGTGTGTGTTTTTAACAGGAATATTGTAGACTAGCAGGTAGCAGACATCGACAGGAATGTTTTGTGTTGATTGCTTTTGGGTTTTTTTGGTTGTTTTGTATATTTTTTGTTGATTGCTGTTTATTTGTTTGTTTTTTAATGATAAGACTCTTGAATCACAGAGAACCTAACCTCTTGTCTCTGTTGCACCTTCAGAGGCGGGCTGGACATCTGTGGCTCTATCTCATGAGAACACATCCTCTGCTCAACTCACAGGTTTTATCAAAGGAATAATTGATTCAAACTGTAATCGTTCCCATGCATTTGTTCCTTTGTGAACTCCAGCCTGCAAATCTTCTAGCATTCACCACTAAACTCTCCTGACTCATGCACGTTAATGAAGCTCAGCAGTGACATCCTACATAAAGTTCATTTTAGTAGTATAGGTGGCATATTCAAACGATTCCTGGGAAGCGAATGTAATGAGTGCATCAGTTGGTATCATTCATTTAAGCAATGATATGCTTTCTGTAGCTCAGAAATGAGTGAATTTAAAGCACTGAACTCCCACCTCTTTCCCTTGGACTAGCATTGTGTGAGCTTCATCTTGACAGGCGTGAAGGAAGTCATTCAGACTTGATGTAGATTCTCTTTTATAACAGTCCACAAGTTAGGCAGAAATTCTAACAATTCCCTCTGCTGATTCGTTTAATGTGTGGGTTTAGAAGGAAAACAATCCCCTTGCTGTGGTAGCTGGGGAGTGCAACACTTATCTTAGAAAATAACTGATTATTTTTCCTGGATTCAAAAGCAATGTCAGGCAGAATGCCTCACTTTGATTTGAAAAAGGGACTGAAATAGAATTTAACTGGGGGAAAGCTCAAGTTTCTCATGAAACATCAGAGATTTTGTTTGTATATTTTAACATATATATGTACATGTGTACATGTACAAGCATAAGTTGTGTGTGCAACACTTGAAGGGCCTTACTCAGTACTCTGTCTTGATACTGTCAGTGCTGAAGGGATGGTTGCTGTGAAGTTTTCTGAATGGCTGTTGTCTCTTTGAGGTCTTTCAACATAACTCAAGGCTACAGTCACTGAGGCATTAGAAGTTGTGAGTTTGAATAAACTTGCTTTCACAAATTGCCCTGTTACTCCCATAGTGGGGAGACTGCTTTGGATTGTGGCAAACTTCAGCTTGGATGTTGCATAGGGAGAAGATAGGCATTAGGCCTCATAGTTGCATCTCCTGAACACCACAGCAAGGAAGTGCATTTGGTAAGGTGCTGTGCACAGTGGCTTGTATACCTTGCTCTCTCACTTTCTGAGGGGTCTTACTGGCATTATTTCCCCACTTTAAGTTCATACATTGGTCTTATGTGGCAAGTGTTTGATAGTGGGGGAAGTGCATTGATGGCCTCCGTGAGAAAGGCTGAGGAGCTGCTGCATTTCAGATAAGAGCCAGCTCCAAAGAGGACCTCCTGCTAGACAGAGCTGAGCCAATGAGCAACGCTAGGTATGCCTCTGAGAGCAGATATAAGAAAGGGGAAAAACTGTTGCACAACAGCAGCTGGAGGAGAGGAGTGAGAGAAACAGCCCAGCAGCCACCAAGGTCAGTGCAGAAGGAGTGCAGGAGCTCCAGCTGCTGAAGCTGAAGTTCTCAACAGTTTATGGAGAGGACCATGGAGGAGCAGGCTGTCCCCCAGCAGCCCACAATGGGCACCATGGGAGAGCAGGCTGTTTCTCCACAAACCGTGGAGAGGACTGTGCAGGAGCATGCTGCTCCTCTGCAGCCCATGGAAGAGACTGTGGGGGTGCAGGCTGTTCCTCTGCAGCCCATGAAGGACCGCAGTAAAGCAGATGTCCATACTGCTGCCTGTGAAGGAGCCTGCAGTGGAGCAGGTAAGTTGGTGGGAGCTGCTGCTGATGGGTGGGAGCAGTCTGCTCCTAAAGGTCTGTACCACTGGTGCGATGTTGGAACAGTTCCTGCAGAACTGTAGTGTGTGGAAAGCACTCGAAGGATCAGGAGGGGCAGCACCCTGTGGATGTGGGGACCTGATGCTGAAGCAGGGGAGGAGTAAGGGTGAAGGAGCAGCAGAGACAAAGCATTATGAATCAAGCCCTCATTCCCTGTGCTGTTCAGAGGGAAAAGGAAGGAGGGGATAAATGGGGGTGGGAGGTGGTTTTAGTTTGCATTTAATTCCACTGCTCTAGTCTGTTATTAGAAACAAGAAATAAGTTACATTTATCTCCATATGCTGAGTCAGTTTTGCTGATGACAGTAATTGATGAGTGATCTCCCAGTCCTTATCTCAACCATGAGCCCTCTTCCATCATATTTTCTGCCCCTATTCTTTTGAAGGAGGAGGAGTGAGAGAGCAAGTGTGGTGGAGCTGAGCTCTTCTTTGGTGCAAAAATGCTGCTGTCTGCCTTGTAGTAGAGATAATATTTCAAGCAAAATTAAAGCCTTCCTTTTCATGGCATTAAGATCTGCTATCCACAAGGTATTGTGTTGGTCTGGTGTTCAGACTAAGATCTGGGGGGTGTGAAAGTAGTTCAATAGAGCTTCTATCCGCTCACTGCTGTCAAGGCACTGTACATTCATAGAGTAGAAAGCTGCTGAAGTTATCTTTGGGACTCAGGCTCAGTTGGCCTTTCTTACACAGGGATGAAATGTGATTCACCTGTCTTCAGGGGTGTCTCAGTGTAAGGAGAAGATATCTGTTTCTGGAAAGGAAGTACTCCAAAAGCTTTATAAAATAGTTATTAAAAACTACCTTTTTAACAGAAAAAAAAAAAAAAAAAACAGAAAAAAACCAAAGAAACTAAAAATCTGTAGCTTAACATCATAGATTGCATTGCTGTGAAGCACAGCCTCTAGCTGGTGGCCTCTCTGTCAACTTCCTGGCTCTGCTGCTTCTGCTGGCTCCATCTGAGGGACTGCATTAGCAGTGCCATCTTCAGGGCTGCCTGTATGTGACTGTGCATGACATTGGCCAGATAACAGGTGCAAAGTAGTCAGAACATCTTGACAGCTAAGAAATCATGGTTTATATCTTTCTATTCTGCTTTGGAATATTAATAAGTAATTGACCAGAAGCAGGTGCAAAGACTGTGAAAGACTGTTCAAAAAGAAAAAGGTGGGGGTAGAGGGGTGGAAAGTAGCAAAAGACAGCATTGCTGTATCCATTACTAACTGTATCTGGTGATCTGTGGCTCACTTTACTGAGCAGCTGTGTATGATTGAAACATGTATATTCCAAGACAGCTTTCTTCCTTAGTAATGTGTACATTGCCTGAAATGTTGTGACAACATAAAGAGCAGTGGGCTGCCAAGGTGCCCTGCAGGTTTCTGTTTACCAGGTGAAGCAGTACTGTTGCAGCAGTGTTGCTGCTGCTGTCATGCATACAGATAGAGAAAAGCCAAATTCTAATTGTCATTGCGTATGTGATCACAGTTCTTGAAGACTGCATCTATAAAAGAATAGCATGTGCTACTTTCCTTGTGTAATGCAAGGACCATGTTTATGGTTTTCATCTGGTAGAGAACAAGTTTTAGATGACGTTGTGGTTAGATATAGGCTAAGATACCATATATGCAGTGTCCTGGGAACTCCTTTTATTATCCAAATGCATAGATGTTCCAAACAAGATTACATGTATTTGCCATTTTGTAGAATGGAACTATTCTTATTATCTGCTGCCTACAGTTTTATCTTAGACTAATCAAGAGGTGGTATTTTAATTTAATCCAGCATCTGCGGTGATGGACAGAAAGCTGACAAGCCTCATCTTTAACACTGTTCTCATTGTGGGTTTTGTTTTTTCTGTTTTTTTCTGGTTTTTTTTGTTTGTTTGTTTTGTTTTGTTTTTAATTTGCTTTTGGCTTGAATTAATTCCATGTTTCAATAAAGCACTTGGAGCATTCGTACTGAAAATACCTGCACTTTGCAAAGGTCTAAATCAAATGGGAATTTAGTTTAGCATGTTCTGCACAGTTTGAAACAGGTCTTTCTTATCATCACACCTTGAAACTTAAACTTGGTAACTTCTTTGTACTCTCTTTTCTTACAGCAGTGCACAGAAGCTTCCAGAACTCTTGTGACCAGTGTAGGCTACGCTGTCTGTAACCCTTGTGTCAAACAGACTTCTTTCCAAAGCGATGAGTCAGAAGTCTTTTTATTATTATTATTTTTCTTAATTGTCCACTGTCCCTGAAGAAGTCAGTGAGCCATCTAATTCACCAGCAGCATATCTTAATCAGTAATTACATCTGTACTGATAGAAGTTTTGACAAGAAATCTTGGACAAGCCTTGTGTAATTTTACAACCAAACTGTTGATTTAATCTTGGACTGTTAGCTGATACACTTGCAGAACTGAATTAATGTTTTATCCAAAATTACCAGTTGGAGGTTAAATGATTTTTTTTTGTTTCATTTTGGCCCCATGAAAAGAATGGAATTAGTTTTCATTGTTTCCTCAATGTGTCTTATGTTTGGTTGTATTACAGTCAGAAAATGTCCTCTGGCTGAATACCAGTGATCTTTTCCTCTCCAATATTTGGTTTATCACTTCTTTCTCTCTTTAGTGCATTATTTCCTAAATTTTCTTGATGTCTTTCAGGTGACTGTGGCTTTTCAGAATGTATATTCTTGGTTTTGCTACATCATGATCTCCAGCAAAAAACAAAAGGCGTCATGAACATTGAAAAGATCTAATGGTGCAGCAGGTGTAGTTATTTGTAGTTTTACTAGACCACAGTAGAGGAGTAAACTGATCTGTGTTGCTGCATTAGCCTCTACAGGAAAGTATCCGGAAGGCTGTTGTAACATGCTGTCTTTTTCTTTCCAAATGTGCTACTGGCATGTGTTTCACGAACAGCAGTGGTAAATGAATGCAGAACCTGAATGCATCCCTAGGAAGTTTGCTGATGGCACTAGTCTGGTGCTGTTGACTCTCTGGAGGGACGAGAGGCCTTGCAGGGAGATGTAGATGCATTGGAGCACTGGGCAATAGGCAGTGGCATGAAGTTCAGCAAAGAAAAATATCACATTCTGCACCTGGGACAGAACAATACCAGACAGGGGAACAGATGGGAGATGAGTGGCCGGAGAGCAGCTCAGCAGGACAGCACATGGCAGTAGTGGTGACAGCAGTGCAGCACAAGCCAACACTGTTCATGGGCTGCCAAGGGGCAAACCATATGTTGGGGAACACAAAACACAGCACAGCCAGCTGGTCAAAAGAGGTGATTCTCCTGCTACAGTTAGCATTGGTGCAGCCTCATCCTGAATACTGCATGCAGTTTTGGGCTCAACAATTAAAAAAAGGCATTTTGGTTGTTGAAAACATGCAGAGGCAGCAGCAAAGCTGAAGGCATGTCCTGTGAGGAGAGGATCAAAGCTTATATTTTCATTTTGAAAGCAAAACTCGTGTGTATACACTGGAATGTTACGTAAAATATATTTTTAGTATTTTAATCTGCCAGCCTACCTGTTTTCCAGTGTCACTGAGCCTTCTTTTACAAACACTCCTTATTCACATTGCTACTTATTTGTGCTTACCTAGTTGCATAATTTCAGTCTTGTGATAACTTAAATGTTACTACCACCTTGTCATTTTGCTGTTTCCCACCCCCAAGGATTTTTCTTAACTTAGATATTTTAACTTGGACTTTATTTTCATTGGATAATATTATGTCAAAGAGCATGCATATCTCTGCAGGTTTTTTTTTTTGTTTTTTTTTTTTTTTAAGTGATAAGTTACAAAGGTTTGGAAACAGTTTTGTCCACAAGTTGCATTTTATGTAATTCTGTCTTAGGTAATTATGGACAGTTACTTGAAAACACTATTTCTCTGCTTTTTCAGCTGTTCCCATTGCCTGATACTTAGCGGAGACTGCAGTGTTAAAACTGAGTGGGGAGTTGTGGAAAACTATAATAAACACAATATATGCATATGCACAATATTTATACTTATATACATGTATGTATACTTATATTTTTACATAAGTGCAGATGCATCTATGTACATGTGTCAGTCTTAATGTGTGTATACGCATTCACAGAGAATACAGTGCCTGTGCACAGATAGATATGGAGTATAGTGGTAAGTAGTAGGTGCAGCTGGACTCCTAACACAAGGCTTTTCTTTGTTGTAAACTTGGTTCACTTTCTTCTGAAGCTTCCATCCAAAAGAAAAAACAAACAAACAAACAAACAAAAAACCTCCATGAAGCATTAACATGCTATGATAGATCCATCTGATAGCAAATATGCATCTGTAAACAAAGCAGCAAAGATTCATTTGCAGAGCAAACAAGAAGTATTTGTTTTTTCTGATTACTGAATTTTGAACTTTTCTCAGTAAGTAGAATCAGTGTTTAATGTCAGGTTATCCTCTGAGATCATGAAGTGATGGACTCTAAAAGTCAGCCTTGGCTTGGCAGGGGAGTTAAGAATCAATAGCAGGGACAGGCTGGCTGCAGGAGCTTCGCTGTTGACAACTGTGTCATGGCATTAGGGACCCAGAGGAATGTGCTGTTGCTGCTGTCCTGTCTGCTGTGGAGCAGTTTTTAACACAGTGATGCCAAAACTGTTATTCACGTTTCTAAATTATTTGCTGTGTTTTTAATAACTCTTGAGTTTTCAGCATCTGAAAGCACATCTACATGCAAAAATTCAAAAATTCAGCTACAGATTTTCTTAAATAAGACTCTCCTCTTTCATTCTAAATCACTAGACCAAAATAACAGCTATGGAAAGCATGAATCTAGATTCAGTTCAAAGTCTGCTTGGGAGCACGCGTGCACTTTGCAATGGGCTGTGACAGCTGAATTGGGCTTTTAGTTTGGTACTAAGAGATGCCAAAAAGAAGACTGCAGCATCTGGTGCCATTTTTGTTATCTCAAGCCAAATAAATTAATGTCCCTTTTATCTATGTTTAATGATCTTTTATGATATCAATGCATTATTTATACCAACTGTAATTAATTAGTAATTTAAATTGAAAGTTTTGAGGGATTTTTTTTTCCCAGAAGGATATGTATGTTCATGCAGTGTTCTTTCTTTTTTTCTTTTTTTCTTTTTTTCTTTTTTTCTTTTCCATTTTGTTTTTGTTTTGTTTTTTCCTTGGGAGCATAGCTGTGGAATTCATGAATGAAATCTCCTATTCTGAAGCATTACTCTGTCCTGAAAATGCCAGGGAAACTCAGAGACAGGGGAGAGTCTCATCCTATCGAGAAAATACAGTTCCCACAACATGGAACAGCGTTGAGACAGAGGAAATAACCAAACAACGTGCTTACAGGAACCCTGACCATTTGCAGCTTTAGTAGTTAAAAGTACATGCTTTCAGCTAACTTCAGAGATAATGAGATACTACAAAACCACAGCAAAGTATTTATCAATTGAAGTTTCAATGCTTTAATTTGTGATGGTGGAAGGAAGCTGTAGGTATGCACTCAGTATAACAGTGTGAGTCTCCATGTTCTGCTGTGAAAATGAGACTGAGTGTTCTGCCTTCTGAACTGGAGAACCAACCAGAGATGAAGGCCATGTAGCCTTTAGGATCTTTTGAGAGTGCCTCTTGTAAGAAATCTGTATAGCTTATAGATTGTAATATGTGAACACTCAACTTCCATAAGATATCATTATGCGTTAGAAGCTGTTAACAATTGTCTGGTTTTAAAGAAATGCAGATATGGAAATAAGGTAATCATATATGCATCATATGCTATAAGTGTTTTTCAGGAAAAAAAGTCAAGTGCATTATTCTTTTTAATAAAGTCAAGATACATTTGAGTTTTTTTGTGGATTATATTTGATTTGATTGGAGACTTTGCTTTAGTAAAATAGCATTTAAGTGAATGAAAAAGCTTCTGAGAGGTCTCATTGTCTTTGCTCAGCTAGCGTGTGCAACCTAAAAAAGTTTTGATAGAAAACTTGGACACCATTTGCTGTTTTAAGAAACTTGGAGCCTTTAGGACACTATTTACATGTAGCCATGACACAAATTGTTTCCGAGTAGCTGTGGTAAAGCTGACTAGTCTGAAAGTGGGATGATTCAAGCCTAAAATGATGTGAATTGGCTCGAGGTCATGATGAGTAACATCCAGAGGCTACATGCTGCACAGGACCCAGTGTGCTCTTGCTGGCTTGTAGGGTGCTGCATGTGCAGCATTTCCTCAAGCACATCTGCAATGGCTTCTGTGGAGCAGAAATAAACTCATTTTCCTCTTCTTCCCTTTTATATATCCTATTTTACAAGTCATGGGGGGAGAAAAAAAAATTGCAGTTTTAATGCTGAGGCAGTGACAACAATAAGGAGTGTAGGATTCTGTTCCCTCCTCAGTTCCAGAATGATTTTGGAGGCTTGCTCTGACTGGCCATGATTTCTGCCTAGTGGCAGTCTGCCTGCTCCCATAAATAAGCATCTTCTTTGGTCAGTGCTGTCCATCCCATAAGCTGCAAAGATTTATGAAAAAAAATTATGCATGGGATTCCTTGTCTATCTTACAGAACAGGATTATTCAAATTTCAAAACTGTTAAAAGAAAGCCCCCAAGAAACCCCATGGAGAAAAATTCTACATGTATATTCTGTGAGGAACATCAAGAGAATACTGTACCTTTACAATAAGGCTGGGTTTTTGTTTTTTGTCGTTGTTGTTGATGTTTGATTGTTGGTTTTGTGGTTTTGTTTGTTTTTTTCTTGTTGGTGGTGTTGGTGTTTCTGGAGGGTTTTGTTTTGTTTTTTCCTCTGTACATTTTATTTTTATTTTTGTTTCACCCAGTATTTTTAGTAAGAGGAAGTACAAAATCAACAGTAGTGGTTACCCAACTCCTCTGCTTTCTGAGCAGGGAAAAGCACATGCTTGGGAATACTATCAAGCTTCATGTTGTTTCTCTGCTTGGATTGAAGTCTCAGAACCGGGATGAGTCATTGCTGAAGTGTGCTGTACCACGTAGAGAATGTGGCGTAATGGAACTGATGAAAAACCTTAAGCAGGCGGAAAGTTTTCTATGCGCATGATAGCAACACTTTTCTGTTTAATGTTTGATTTTTTAATCGGCTATTATTTGTAGTAGACCATGGGAGAGAAACTGCCGTTTTGTGGCTAACCAGGGTGCTGAACGTTTTCTTTAGTAATGGATATGGGGCAGGACTATTGCACTTGAACATGGAGCTGTGTAGCTTCTCTCTGTTTGTGTGTGCATATGGTATTTTACTGCATATGTTTGCTTTGGATTGATGAACTAGCTCAAATTTTGTTCTGTTTAAATGTTTGGAAAAAATCTCTGTGAAGTTATTGCTGGCACATTGTACAAAATTCATCTCCGATTCTTATTCCAGCATCAGAATTAAATGCATGACTTGTCAGACTTAGCTAGCTGTTTGGCAACTAAAGCTCTCTTCTACATGGAGAGGAAACAAAAATTCTGGCTGGTAGATTTGTCTTTATTTTTAGTATTCACAGCAATTGGGTTATCATTTTAACAAGTTTTTTACCCACCTTCTTTTGCAGGTAGCATTGCTACTCCCTTTCAGTGCCAGTCAATCCATCAGGAGCACATTTGCAACAGTGATGGTGACAAGGTGAGGCATACATACATTTCTCCTTCAAAAGATCCTTGCTTATTTATTTATTTATTTATTATGTATTGCTTTTACTGCATAAAGACTTTCCTATGCAAACATAGTGCTCATTTTTCAGAATTACTTTGAATTATGTCACGTTAAAAATACACTTCATTCAGGATGATCTTTTAGGAAGTGAATGTATGGTATTTTTCTTCTTGCTCACATTCCCTTGGTGTTCTGAACACTGCAGCCCTATGATGCTCTGGGTTAATAAAGCAGTGTTGCTGCTAATTGTGAGGGAAGGTAGGACGCCTTACTGCAGCTGCTCTGAATGTATGAGTTTGAGAGGTTACTGGACTTTTGGCAAGGCTGTGTTTTCCTGCTCTGTGCAAGGCAGCTTATTTGATACTAAGCTGACTTTTTGCCCTGAGGTGCCTGGAAAGGGGCACATATTAGTCAAGTTCTAAGTGATCCTCTTTAGAAATCGGAACTAGATCTGCATGCAAGGGTCTGACCACTTGGGCCTGCAGGGATGCAACGAGGAAGGCTAAAGCACATCTGGAATTGAATCTGGCAAAAGTGATAAAGGATAATAATAAAGGCTTTTTTAAGTATGTTAACAGTAAAAGGAAGACTAGGGAGAATGTGGGCCCCCTACTAGGTGAGCGGGATGTTCTGGTAACAGGGGATGCTGAGAAGGTGGAGATACTGAATGCCTTCTTTGATCAGTCTTCAGTGAAAAAGCTCCCCCTCAGGAATCCCAGACCCTGGAGGTTAGTGAGATTGTCTGGGGAATGGGAGACTTTCCTTTAGTCAGGGAAGAGGTGGTCCGTGAGCACCTAGGCAGTGCTGATGTTCATAAATCCATGGGACCCAATGGGGTGCATCCACAGGTGCTGAGGGAGCTGACGGAGGTAACTGCTGAACCACTCTCTATCATCTTTGAGAGGTCTTGGAGAATGGGGGATGTGCCTGATGACTGGAGGATAGCCAATGTCATTCCGGTCTTCAAAAAGGGCAAGAAGGAAGATCCTGGTAATTATAGGCAAGTCAGCTTCACCTCTGTCCCTGGAAAGGTGATGGAACAGCTTGTGCTGGATGCCATCTCCAGACATTTGGAAGAAAAGGAGGTTATCAGGAGTAGCTAGCGTGGGTTCACCAAGGGGAGGTCATGCTCGACCAACCTGGTGACCTTCTATGATGTTGTCACTGGCTGGGAGAATGGGGGGGGGCGGTGGATGTAGTCTACCTTGATTTCAGCAAGGCATTTGGTACTGTCTCCCATCACATCCTTATAACAAAGCTAAGGAAGTGTGGGATAGACGAGTGAACAGTGAAGTGGGTTGAGAACTGGCTGACTGGCAGAGTGCAGAGGGTTGTTGTTGGTGATGCAGAGTCCGGTTGGAGGCCTGTAACCAGCGGTGTCCCCCAGGGGTATGTGCTGGGTCCAGTATTGTTCAGCATCTTCATCAATGACCTTGATGAGGAGATAGTGGCCACCGTCAGCAAGTTTGCTGATGATACGAAGTTGGGAGGAATGGCTGCCATGCCTGAAGGCTGTGCTGCCATTCAGCAAGACCTGGACAGGCTGGAGATCTGGGCAGTCAGAAACCGGATGGAGTTTAACAAAAGCCAAGTGTAGAGTCTTGCACCTAGGGAGGGATAATTGCATGCACCAGTACAGGCTGGGGGATGACCTGCTGGAGAGGAGCTCTGTAGAGAGGGACCTGGGTGTCCTGGTGGATGACAGGTTGACCATGAGCCAGCAGTGTGCTCTCATGGCCAACAGGGCCAATGGCATTCTGGAATGCATTAAAAAGAGCGTGGCCAGCAGGTCAAGGGAGGTGATCCTGCCCCTCTACTCTGCCCTGGTAAGGCCTCATCTGGAGTACTGTGTCCAGTTTTGGGCACCCCAGTATGAAGAAGACAGGGATCTCTTGGAAAGAGCCCAGCGCAGGGCCACAAAGATGGGTGAAGGGCCTGGAGGATCTCCCCTATGAAGAAAGGCTAAGTGAACTTGGTCTCTGTAGCCTTGAGAAAAGAAGAATGAGAGGGGACCTGATCCAGGCTTATAAATATCTGAGGTGTGGGTGAGGCCAGACTCTTTTCAGCAGTGTGTGGAGACAGGACAAGGGAGAACAGACAGAAACTGCAGCACAGGAGGTTCAGCATGAATGTGCGCAAGAACTTCTTTACGGTGAGGGTGACAGAGCACTGGCACAGGCTGCCCAGGGGGGTTGTGGAATCTCCTTCTCTGGAGATATTCAAGACCCGCCTGGACGCCTACCTGTGAGACCTGGTGTGGGGAACCTGCTTTGGCAGGGGGGTTGGACTCAGTGGTCTCTTGGGGTCCCTTCCAACCCCTATGATTCTATGATTATATGTCAGCGCCTTCCTAGGAGTAAAACCCCTTGTGTTTTTAAATCGCAGTAGCCCAGTTTCATAGCATTCCAGCCACCCTTAAGGCAAAGAGAGGCTCGCGCGGCCGAGGCCCCGAAGCAGCCGCCCCGGGGGCGGGAAGGCACAGGCCGGTCCTGGCCGCCGACCCGTTGCGCATGCGCCCCAGGGGTAGGCCCCTCTCCCTCCTTCCGCCGCCGGCCGCTCACCGCCTACTTCCGGCCGCGGCGGTGACGCGCTCGGGCCGGCCCGCCAGCCGCTGCCAGGTGCAAACAAAGGGCGTCGCGCGCTGCCGGGCGCGAGGCGGGGCCGACTCGTCTCGGCCCGCCCCTGCCGGAGCGTGATGTCACCGGCGCCCGAAGGCGCCGCCAGGGCCTGCAGGGGCGGAAGATGGCGGGCGGCGCCGGGCCGCGGGGGGAGGCGGCGGCGGCGGGCCGGGCGCTGGAGGGTCGTGGGGCGCAGTCGGGGCTCGCCCTGTGATGGGCGGGGGGCGCCGGGCCGCCACTGCCGGAAGCGACCGTGCGGGCAGGCGGCGCAGGCCCGGGCCGGACGGCGGCGGGATCCGCAGCCGACACGACAGGAGGTGGCGGCCGAGCCTCGCCGGGCACCGCGGGGCGCGCCGAGGAGGCGGGGGCGGGGCCCCGCGGCCGCAGGTACCGGCGGGTGGGGGCGGGGCCGTGCCGGTTCGTCTTTTGGCCGCGGCCGGGTCGGTGCGAAGCGGCGGCGGTTCCTCTGTGTCTGCGGGCCGCGTACCGGTTTGCAGCGCGTACCGGTTCCTGTTTCCCAGGTGTAAGAAGTGTGTTTTGAAAGTAGTGCGTTCGGATGTTTTCTGTGATCATACGAAGTGGCGTAGTCGTTACTTATGTAGATGCTTACTGATACGAAGCCATCTGAAGGTGGCACTCGGAGCAGACACGCTTCTTGGTGTGTTGTTTGACTGTCTGGTAAGGTAGTTAAGACGGACGTGGTCACTGAGAGCCCACGTTGTTCTGGCGTTACTGCCTGACTCCACGGTGCTGCTCACATGCTTGTTCATACTGCCCATCTGCTATTAAAAAAAAAAAAAGAAAAGAAAAACCTGCTCTGGTGCCCATTGCTAAATACATGGCATTTACCCACATCTCAGGGATTTTGCTTTTTGCTGGCTCAGCAGACCCATTGTTGCTTGAAACATATACGCCTTTTTTTCCTCTTTAGCAAGGTATTGCAGCTGTTGCATTAGAGACTTGCAGTACTGAAAAAGAGGATGAAGCTCCATTTGGCCAAGCAGTTACAGAGGACAATATGCACAGTTAGAGGATTGAGTGCAAGGCATGAGAGTGGATAAGGTGCTTTTAGGAGCAGAAGTTGGTAATGTTATCTCCCTCAGTCACCAGATCCACAGAAAAGAAAATAAGCATACATAGTATTAAATGTGAAGCTTTTCCCTGTGCTCGTTACCAGTAAACAGTGCATGCTAAGAGCAGTATAAATTAGAGGGGTTCGCAAGTTAGGGATCAAGATCTCAAGATTTTTTTGTTTGTATCTTAGTATAAGCCTATCTAAATACATTTTTTTTTTAACATGGTTTACTCTGAATATAGGGGATAATGATTTAAAATGATACTGTTTCTAAAGTCAAGTTACTTGTTCTGCTCTTCAGTAAGTCTCAAGAATTAGATTATTTCTGTACTCAAAGAAGAGTGGTACTGCTTTTGCAGTTAGGAAGACGAGTGAGTTCTTCAGGACTACTACTAAAAAGCAAGTTGAAACTTAAACTGTGGTCTTCCTTTTCAAAACAATCTTATTTGTTTGTACTTCATAACAGTGTGATCTAAACTCCTAGTGAACTGGATGGGAGTTGGTATGGAGCAAGTCTTAGATTCCTGAGAGTTTTGTCATTTAATCTTTCTAAGGAGCACTTCCTGTTCCCCATGAGGAATCTGAAAGGTAGGAGTAAGAATGTAGATGGAGTACCAAGTTTATTTCTTCCTGTTTCAGGTTGGAGAATAGTATTTACTGTTGAAATGATACTTGAAACATACGGTAAGGTACAGGCTTGACTTGACTTGGAGTTGATCCTCTTTTACTGAGCTCTTGCAAAAGATCAAGAAAACTTCCTTTGTTTTTTGGTGCCCTCTACTGATTTCTATTTGTCAAAATGTCTAAAGCAAAGTTGTTTTCATCAACAGCAGTAACATGCTAAAAGCGGCTATTTAAAAACACTGGGAGAGAAGAAGGGAATCTCTATTGCGGCTTAATTAAGCTTTTTGCTGATTGCTGTCCAACCAGTTTGCCTGGATTGCTTTGGAACTGTTCCTCACTTGATAGAAAAATAGTTATGTAGCACAGAACTGCCTCACCAGGGTTCTTCTGTAGGCTTTCCATCTGTGAAAAGACTGGTGATAATTTCTATCCCTTTTCAGGGAAATAAGAGGCTTTTCAGAGTTTCTGTCCTAAGAGCTTTTTACCTCCTGGTTCATTTATTTAATTATTTTATTATTTAAATCATTGGATTTATCACAACAACTTCATAACTTAAAAAACAAAAACAAGCAACAAAACAAACAAACAAACAAAACAAACAAACAAAAAAAAAAAACAGAAAAACCCACAACAACAAAACTGTTCTTCACGTAGGTGCTGTGACAAATCTGTGTTTTGTTTTAAATCTAACATCTCTGGCCTAGGCAAACTTGATGATAGCACACACTCAGCTGTATCCTCCCTTCAGAGCCTCCTACTGCCAGCCTTGTGTCTGTCAGCTCAGCTCTGTTCATCTTTGATAGAGCTGGCCAATTCTTTCATTCACGTTTTGATAAGGGTAAGTCATTGTTTGGTCAGAGCTGAGAGCATTCGTAGTGCAACTGCTGAACAACTGCTCTACCTGGCAGTCTTCATGAATGCTTTAGGAAATGGTCATCTTTCTAGAGCAGTGAAGAAAAAGTGAGGTGTTCTTCCTTACTCAAGTTATTTCCTTTCAGTCCTGCTAAGAACTCTTTTGTCTCTAGGGTGTGAAGTACGTAATATTTCTTTCTCGCCTAAACCCAGAGAAAGGAGGTAAAAAGGAATTTTCTTCTGAGCTGTTTATGTTTTTCCTCTGCATTTTGATGTAACCATTGGAATGGCTGCTGTTATGCTTAGTGTTTCTTGGTCACTACTAGAGTTTTCATCTCAAGTTCTGTTTTCATGCTGGCTTTATTATTTTTTGACAGTCCTTTCTGAAGAGTAGAGCCAAGTTATGGACCATTTTAAAAAATCTGAGGTGTGCCAAGTGAAAACCATATATGTGCTCACAAGGATACCTCTGTAGAGTAACTTTTGGACCTCTCCCCTGAAGTATTATTTGATTTGCTTTTCCTGCTTTGGCAAGAGAATGCTACTGAAAGCCTAGCGTACAGCTTCAGTGATCTTCAGTGAAGATCATTTACCGCTTTATTTTGTGCTGCTTCAGAATCACAGAAGGAGTGAGGTTGGAAGGTGTCTCTGGAGTCTGTCTGAGCCAACCCTTCAGGGCTACCCAGAGCAAGTTGCTCAGGACCACATCCAGGTAGCTTGAAAACCTCCAAGGAGGGGACTCCGCAGCCTCTCTGGGCAACCTGTCCCAGTACAGTGTCACCTGCACGGCAGAGAAGTACTTCCAGGTGTTCAGAGGGAATTTCCTGTGTGCCAGTTCATGTCCCTTACTTTTTGTCCTGGCACTGGGCTCCACTGAAAAGACCCTGACTCCATCATCTTTGCACTCCACCTTAATAGAGTTATACAAGTTGATGAGAGGCCCCTTCTCTCCAGACCGGACAGTCCTAGGTCTCTCAGCCTTTCCTTGTAGGAGGGATACTTCCATCCCTTCATCATCTTAGTGACATTTCACGGTACTCTCAGCGCCTCTCTCTCTCTGTTTTGTTCTGAGGAGCTCAGAACTGGACACAGGATAATGGGTGCTCTCTCTTAAGAATTCTGAACCCTAATTATGCTGCCTAACTGGGCTTCCTTTCAGCCAGTCACATTACTGTAACATTTCTTAAACGGGAAGTTGTTTGTACTCTGCTAGCTATGTGTTCGAGTTGTCTGGAAGTCAGAAATCTAAAACCGAATGTGAGCTAGAAAAAAAAAAAAAGTGACTTCTAGAGTCATTACTGGTAATGAAACTTGTCTCTGGAGCCTAATGAAGACTTAAAAGGTTTCTTGTGATGCATTGTATGGAACAGTTGTCTTAAATGTTTGGAATCTAGGGCTTTAATTTGGTGTCTGGAGGATGCAAAGTGTGGACATTGCTATTCAAATGTTTTTTTTTTCACTACATGCCCACTTTACATCCACTTTACTGCTATGTTCTGCCAGATTACATTCCCAGTCAGCAAACATAATTTTTTTAGTTCCTCCCTTTGGAGTCACATTGCCTGATCCAGCTATTTTAATTTTCATCAGAACAAGATGTTGATGTGAAAGGTGTGGGTTAAAGCAGAAGTTCCACGTCCTGCTTAACACTAGCTGTTCTAGCACACGATTGTCAGCACATAAATAAAATAAAATAAAATAAAATTAAAATAATAATAATAAAAAAAGACCAACAAAACAGAGCTCTGCTAACCAGGCCAGCACAACCAGGCCAGCAAAATTCATTGGGCAGACTCAGTTGCACTGGCAACAGGCTCGTACTGATGATATTTATTTGTTCTGTCAACTGAAATTTCTCTCTAGAGCTTTTGCCTGTAAAAGCTGTGTATCATCTCAGTATGATTCTGCTGGCAAATCTGTATGTAGGCAAATCTTTTGTGATGCAACCCTGCATCTGACTGGATAATCTTTTTTTTTTTTTTTTTCTTCTTTGTCTTGGAAAAAGAACAGCAATTAGGCTTGGAAATAATCTGATCTGTTCATAATCCCTACTTCTTTTTGACTATTCTTAGAACAGTATTCTCAAGTTTATTGCATATACTTGCTTCTTTCTACTCCATCCATTCTAAATATATTTAAATCTAGAATTCTGAATGAGTATTTAGAGGAAATCTCATTCTTTATGTATAAGGCCCAAGAGCTTTTCATTTGTTGCCTTAAATGTTAATACGATCACTGTTTTCTCCTGTTATTTTTTTTTCACACGCACTTTTAATTTAAAATATTTTTGTTGTAGGCAAAGGATGGGGAGATGTTGGTTTGTCCAGTTTTCGTGAATAGTCTGTATCTCATTCTTCTTCAGCTGTAGTGTCTGCAATCCTCATGATTTCTCTGTGTACAATTAATGAAAGTTTTGTGTGGTTTATGTATGTGGAAGGAGAGTGTGCGTGCTCCTGCGTGTCTGGTCAAGGAGCCAAGAGGAAATGCTAAGAAAAGGGGGAAACCATAAAAAGGAACTCTCCAAGATGCAAAATCTGATCAACAAATGGTAAGGGAGATGTTAACCAAACAAAACCTGGTCAGTCAGCAGCAGAGAAAAGTATGTGGGAATGTTGATTGAGATTGTGTGATCAAGTATGTTATCAAATGGAATGATAAGGAAGAGGGAGAAGTGTCAAACAAAATTGTATTCAGAGATGCAAATCTGCCAGCCAGACTTAAAAAAGAGGGATTAGAGTGTTGAAATCCAGCCCTGGTCAACCACACTGACTGTCAAAGAACTGCAGGCAAACAAGGACTTGGCAACTGGTAGGGATGCCAACCCAAGGAACGGGCTGCTGGAGGGCCTGCGGAGCTGTGCCAGCTGTTGAGCGGTGTGTTGGGAAGGGGAGAGAGTGAGTGGGCAGGCAGAGGAGGGCACAAAGGAGTCAGTCGTGTGCAGCTAGTTGGTATGCTCATCTGTCAGAGCCCTGTGCTTGAGCGCTGCAGCCTGTCCTGTCTTCTCATTACATCCTTTCTTAACAAGCCCTCTGCATGACCTCACCCATATCTTGTGAACGTGTGTGTTGCACAGACTGAATGCAGGCAGCTGGTGAGGCCGTGGTGAGTGGAGGCAAGGCCAGCAGCTGGAGCCTTGCAGGCCTGAGGGTCCTGTGTCCATAGCCCTGGAGCAGTGGTTCTGTAACCTCTGACCACTGGGCTTACCCAGTCCCACTGTGGAGCCAGAGAAGTGAGTGGCCAGATAGTCTCTTGTACCTCTCCTTCCCTGTGTGTGTGCAGTGTGGTTTTTGTTTGTTTGTTTTTGCCTTGATAATTGTTTTTATTTAATTGTCTTTTATTTTGCTGCCCAGGTATCTGTTTTAAATATACAATAAAGGTGGAATTCTTGAGTTGAATGTATTGAATTCCAGTTACATAAAAGCATAAAACTAAAACTGCTTAGAAAAGAATCTGTAGGCAAAAATATTTTCCTAGACATTGTCCAAATTAAAACTGATCACTTGGAGATCATTTAATTGCAAACAGAATTTATGTATTTTGAGATTGAGTGCTAATGCTTAGCCACTGCGATTGTGAAGGTGTCTTAGAAGCATGCACAGAATGTGATGAATGCTTATGTTTTGTATGAAGATTAGTCTCATCTACCAGAGACGTCTTAAAGATTCATAAGACAAGAAGTTTGATGTGTATTTTGTGTTAGAAATCAGAAGCCTGGTAGAAATTTTTAGAATATAAGAAGTTACTGTAAAACACAGTTTAGAAATGCAAGTAGAAGAAACAACCTGTCCTGTTTTTCTGTTTAAGGACCAAGAATACCTCCTCTCATTCAAACAAATGAAAAATGTAGTTTGAGATGCTTTTATCTTTGGGGGCAGAATTGTACTTTATTGGCCATAATCATCTCATTAGCTCATTTCCTACAGTCCGCATTGCTTGTTTTCTAATGTACTTAGAACTCACACATTGATATTTATGTAGTTCCCAGATTTGATATTTGTGAAGTTGCCTGGAATACCCATATTTGTATTTTTATTTATTTATCTGTTTGTTTGTTTTTAGACTACTGTTGCGGTATTTTGTTATCTTTTAGTATCACGCTCTCTGGGGTTTTCATGAGCTTTTACTTTCTATTGGATTTTTTTTTCCAGAGGTAGGTCATGTTGTTGGCTTTGTGCTGGAAAAAAAAGTAAAACGTAGGGTGTGTTCCTGTCTTTAAAGGATCCAGATACCTTTAAACCTTCCCTAACTTGGATTTGCAGATCTTTTCCCTCTATTTTACATCAGAATAAGGATATTTGTTACATTTTCTAATCGAACACCTGCCAGGTCATCTTTTGTGCCCTTAATATAGGTGTGCTTTAAAGCCCTTCAAAGTATCAGCTATTGAACTGATTTAATCTTGCTGTAGCACTTGTTTTGGGAGGCCCTTTTGCTGTTGTAAAATGCCTTTCCTGTTAACTGTTCTTTTAAAATTTATCTAATTATTTAGATAAATTGGCTAATTATTTTCTGACAACATAGATTTGTTATGATAGATTCTGATTGATTTTTGTGATTCATGATAAAGCAGTGTGAACACTTTCCAATTTTACAGTAATGTGTTTAGAAGAATAATTCTGTATGTATTTTAATATATGGTTTGCTTTTTTTTTTTTTAATATGTGAAAAGGAATAACATATACATGCAAAATACAGAATTTTGGATTAAATTGAAGTTTGCCAAAGCTTGCTGAAGAGCTCGTCTTGCTTGTAATTTAGAGCCATTGTCAGTGTAGCCACTTGTGTCCTATTGGTTGCTTGTTGGGTTCTGCCCTTCTCAGCATTACTCATGAACAACATTAATATATAAAAGTCAATGCAGAAAATCCACCTCAGGATTTAAGGTGATGGCTTATTTTCCCCAGCACTTCTGTAGTGTTCTCTGTATATTGTTCTAATCTTCAGATTAGAAATCGGCTTTTAGTTTCACAGCGTCCTCCTCTCAGAGACTCACAACTCATGTTCACTCACTATTTGAAACATGCTTTTTATGTTCCTCGTTTTTTTATACTTAGTTTCATGTTAATTTTTCATCTCTGTAGCATAATTTTTTTTATTATTGTCTAGAATTTCTGCACTGATATTGTAGTGTGTGATGTGAAATCCACTAGTGCAGTTGGAATTGATGTATTTAGAGGATCAGCCACTGTACAAAAGCGGTACAGATGTTCAAGTTAATGGCAGGCTCATCAGAGCTATTCAGTAGTGCTGAATGTAGACTGGAGGATGACTAGAGAAATTCTAGGCAAATACAGAAAATCCTCAGACTGTCTGTGAGCTGAGTTTTAGGTGGAGGACTTGGTCAGGAGGATTAATTCTCTGTAATTCAGTGGAAATACACTGATGTCATTCTACTAAGCAACAGAAATAAAACATTTGAAAACTAGAGTTTGCTCCTCTTCGCCACTTGTTTTGTGCTCACACTTCTCCAGCATGCAGTCAGAACTGAGCTGACTGTAGCATCTGTCCTGATAGTACAGTTCATAGATGCAGTGCTCAGCAATCATGTGTTTATTACGCTATGAAATGCTAACAACTAAGATGAAACACTAGGTCATCTTTGTGTTGAGGTTGTTTGCTTTTTTTAATCAGTTTCTAAATCCGACACCTTCAGATTCTTTTTTCCTCAGCATAGGAGAAAAAAATATAATTACTTTTTAAATTGTACTTGCATATAGTTCCAAACTTGGTTTTGTCTTTGATTTCTTTCCTAATAGGAAACAAGTTAGAGTGAAAATACAACTGCTAAATACAGAGGTCAACTAGTATTTAATATAGAGTTCAAAATAGCTGTATGATGTGGTAAGATGAAGTGGTTATGAACAGTGATATTCACTGTCTTTGAGGTGGTACACTCTAGGTACAGAAGGAAAAATAATCACAAAATTTCTTCTTCCCTAAGCTGCTTTCTTCAGGGCAGCGTGTGTTAGTGTTAATGCTTGGGAAAGGTTCCAGGCTTGTATTATGGCAGTAGCAGTGGGAGATCACAGTCAGTGATGTCATAGATAGGGTGTAGCAGATCAGCAGTGATGATTTTATTCGTTCACGGTGTTTTGCTCTCTGCCAGTTTCACTAACGCCCGTGTCTCCTTCCTGCATTCGGCCTTCCAGGGGGAAAATCTAATTTGCATTAACGTATTTGAAAGCTTGAGGCTGAAATAAGTGAAATTTAATAAAGATTGTCAAGTGAGGAAAAATACTTTTTTTCTCTTTTACTCCTGCACAGAACTTGGGAGTTGTGAAACAATGCATTTGCACTGTAAAGAACAGGAGGACAAAGTATATGTCATTACTAACCTAATGGAAAGCAATTGGTAGCATTCAGAAAGTAAACAGACCCCAGTAAAGCTAAGAACCAGAAGTAGTCCATAATCTACAAATCATGTATAATGGGAGCTATACTGATTTGCAGATGGGCAGGTTTTCTCTTCAGTTACCGATTGTAATCTGTGACTGAATACAGAGTTGAAGTTGTTTCAGTTTATTGAAATAATGCTGTGAGGAACTGAAATGGGTGAGTGAGTAAGCTGGAGAGCAGCAAAGCAGTAAGGTTTGGCTTGCGCCAGTAGCGTCATAGAAGACTGTGACATTTGAGGTCAGAGGTGAATGCAGCATGTCAGTTCTTGTGTTGCTTTTAGTTTTCATGAGTTCAGGCAGTAGATTGTGGAGCGGAGCATTTTTGGTTGTTAAGTTTGTTAATAACATAACGTAATTCTGGTGGAAGAGCAGGTTGGAGCTTGTTGGGAAGGGACTTTTAATACCTTTGCTACTGGATTCTGAGACATCTATGCAATCTTTTGACAAGAATGGCATCTCTCTCTATTTAAATAGGGTCGATAGCATGGTTACATAGAGGAAATTAGTAGTTACTTGTATTCAGAAGCAGCTGGGAGACTGTTACTTGGAGGTGAATGGCTTTCATATCACTAACATTGAAAATTAGGTGTCATGTAGTACTGGATGAATTTTGTTGAAGGACATAGGTTGATGATTTTTGTAGGTTTTTTTTGTTTGTTTACATCACATGTCAGTATTTCCCAATGACAATTTTTATACTAATAAGTAGAAAAATGAACACCTGTGTGCTAAGCTAGCAGAATTAAAATTGGCTGCAGGTCAAATCACATATCTGATAAACCATGATAGCCTGGCCTTCACAAAAAAAAGCAGGCAGCACAGAGCACAAGCGTGAAGGCTGTCCTCATACATCTCATGCTTCTGTAACCCATAAATATAGAGGCAGGGTGTGCCTTATGTTCCTCATATTATTCTCTTTCCTGATAATAAACTTGGGTTTCATAGGTGTTAGAATATTTGATATACTCATGCTTCTGAAGTATAATTTAGTTATTCTTCAGGAATTAGGGAGCTATCATGAATTTGAAATAAACAGACGACTACTTGCAGTTGATTAACTTAAAGGTGTTTCAGCGCAGTCTGCACTAAATGCCTCCTTCTAATGCTAGCTGCAAAGTAATACTGCAACAGTTATAATTCACTCATTGGAGATGTTTTGTTTGTTTTTCACTGGCATAGAGCGAAGACGGTCCCAGCCCCAAGCGGCAGCGCCTTTCCCATTCCGTCTTTGACTATACAACGGCATCACCAGCCTCGTCACCGCCAATGCGACCATGGGATATGACATCAAATAGGCAGCCTCCTTTGGCTCGACCCAACCAACACCACTTCTCAGGGGAACGATGCAACACACCTGCACGAAACAGGAGGAGGTAAAGAGACTGTATAGACAGATAAGCACGTGATTCTTCATTTCAGCTGGAGAGAAGAGTGTTTAGGCTAGACTCTGTATTCAGTACCATTAGTATTTCTTACTATGTCACACGGTAAATATTTAGATGTTTCTTTTGAGCTATTAATTGTCGTGAGCTGTAGTTGTATGCTATTGGCTCGTGTCAGAATTTTTGTCCACCAGTATCCCTAGATCATTCTCTGCAGGCCAGCTCTCAGTCTGCTCATCACCCAGTCCATGTTCAGGTTTTGGGCTGACCCAAGCTTGGACCTGATGAGCAATTTAAAAAATATCTTGAAACTTTATTTTCATTTGGTTTTAGTTACTAAGAAGGGCTTGTGGCATTTATATAATCTCTTTATCTTTGTAATGTGTTTCCAGTCCTCCTGTTCGACGTCAGAGAACTAGGAGAGATCGTCTGTCTCAGCATAATTCCATTAGCCTAGATGAAAACTACCACCATCTCTCTTACGGACAGCAGCAAGCAATAGAAGAGCCTCGAGCTTTTCGCCCACCGAATGTATCTCCTCGTATGTTACGTCCAGCTGTTCACCCACCACAGCAGAATGCAGTGATGGTTGACATTCATGATCAGGTAGGAGGTTTGGAGTACAAACAGGAGGATGGCAAAGATGTATTTTTTTGTTTTTCCCAAATGTTCAAATTCTGTTTCACAAAGTGAGCTGTTTTTGGTGTATGAAGCACTGCAGTAGGCAGTAGGGGGAAAAATGTCCAGTCTTAGTAATGACAATTGAAAGTTAACAACTTTCCAATGCACGTATTTGCATAGCGCTGTAGGTCTCTGGCCCAGGCCTTTCAAATACAGTTCTTTTGCTTCTCAAATTAATTTAACGTCTTTAGGATGTGATAAATAAATTTCTGTTTCACATGAAGTATCTCTTCATAGCATAGATATCTATAAATCATCGAAATATATTGTTTAGAAGTAGATTTCATAATGCCAGTAGTTGGTTGCTTACATAACAGCAGAAATCATGATAGTGTTGTTGCATAACCAAATAAGCCATCCAAACTAATCAGCTCTTCCTTAAAGCACATAGGAAAAAAAAAAAAAAGAGAGATCTGGAGTTGGTCCAGAATGCAAATAATTTCTGAGCCGGGGACAGAAATTGGCACAGAGTTCATAACTGAAGACCTGTAGAAGACATTGTTGTCATCTTTTGTTGTTCAGATTGTCAGGCTGCAGTACATGTGCTTTGGGTGCTACATAATCATGAGCTGCTTCTCAAACTGCGTGTACATAGAATGCAACTTTTAACAACTCTGCTTAAAAGCCTACTTGTATTCTATGCAGCTGCATACAACTGATGAATTGTATTATCTGTGCAGAGCCACAGAGGCCAAATGCAAGGGTAGAAGCTAACAACCATGCTAGTCATCTCACAACCTTAAGTTCTGATGAGCAGCTTTACTGCTGCAGTATCTGAAAAATCAAAACGTGCTATTGCTTTGTGCTGCAAGATTGCATCGTGACAAGCCTGGATAAGCAGTTGTTCCATCTGACTGCATGTACCTTCCAAGCAACATCTATGATCAGACTCACTGAGGTCCTCCATGATGATATTTTATACTTCCAAGACAGAACCATTTTAAGAGGTTTATTTTTTTATTCTTATTTTGAGCATTTCTGAATCACAATCAGCATTACACTATTTGCCTAACCTTTATATCAGTGCTAGAACCAGGTCAAATTCAGCCTCTCTCCTAAGAGGGGTTTCTGTCTGTGGTGATGCACAGGCTTAGCCTTTAAGATCCATTCAGTGTTCTGTGTTCCTGTTTTGACCTCTGTTTCTGACTACACAATACCGGTTCAGTAAATCAGCAGTCTTTAATGTAGTTATTCTCATCTCCCAGTGAGCTGTTTGAATGGTTTCCTTTTTAGTGGAAGAAGAAGGAAGAATGAACTTCCCTGGAATAATTACTGTTTGTGAATCCACGCTTCCTGACAATAAGGCTTTTTTATTTTACCAGAGCGTCAGATATTTCTTACTCAGTATTTAAAAAGATATAGAATGAACTTCAAAGTTTTATCATTTTAAACTGAGAGAGCCCTCTTTGCCCTGCCCGGAACATACTCATCAATAACTAGTACGTTGAGAAGAATATTTGAAAGATCAGGAATTACAGGGACATGCCTCTTTTTCAGATGTTCATTGCGAGTACGTTTTTTTCCAATACGTAGGTAAAAGCTTGTCGATTTACTCAGCGTGCTGTACAGTTTACAGTAAGTTCTTACTACCACTATTTTTCCTTTCACTGCAGATCCATCAGGGCACAGTTCCTGTTTCATACACAGTGACAACAATGGCTCCACATGGAATACCACTTTGCACAGGCCAGCACATCCCAGCCTGCAGCACACAGCAGGTCCCCGGGTGTTCGGTGGTTTTCAGTGGGCAGCACCTTCCAGTTTGCAGTGTGCCTCCTCCAGTAAGTGGGCTTCTATAGTTAAACCAGCTTCAAATTTAGACAGAGTAATGTCAGGCACCATGAATCTTCACTGCTTCTGTGCTTTAGTTACACTGAAAAATGCCCTTCTTTTTTTCTTCTCCTGAGGTGAATTGCAGTGGCATATTAATGCAGACCTTAATAACTTGTGGGCATATGCATGTTGCTTACTTAATGTCTTCATAGTGTGTGGCCGTATATGGTGTGAAGTTCTGATGGCTTTTCATTCAAACTACATTCTGATTTATGATCTGATATTACTACAAGAGCTTTTTGCTTACTTCCAGATATTTAGAGGAACAGTTCTTTATATACTTTTTTTTTTAACTACTCAGCTTACCAAGAAAAAAAAATTATTTTATAGATACCTTGTTCGTGGAGTGGTTATACACAGAGAAGGTCTGATAGTCTGAAACCCCTTTTCTTCTGAAAAGTGCTAAGATCATTAAAAGCTGAGAGGCTGAGCTGGAAATACTCGAACAGAATTTGAAGTATTTTTCAGTAATGATGTCTCTCTTAGCCTTTCTGTGAGAGAAATAAATTGTCTTGATGGACTCACTTTTGTCACATCACAACTGAAAGAATATGATCCATTTTCTTGGAAATGTTTGTGTGTCAACTCAGAGATGCATGATTACAGTGATTCTTGTTTGTAGCATTTTCTTGTTCTTCTATTCTGTATAAATTTCCCCAGTAAGTGCAAACAGGTATCAGAGCTGAAGTTACAAGAGATAACTCTGAGAAGTTTCAACTATACAATTGAAAGTTGTGGAACCTGCTGAAAGAATTGCAGGTTTTTATTGTTGTTGGTTTTTTTTGTTTGTTTGCTTACAGTTTTATAGTATAGATCTGTAACATCATATATACCAACTACATGTAGTTCGTATATACATTTGTTGATGTATACATTGGACTCTGCCAGCTGTGTGTTTGCCAGCAGTATGTAACCTGTATTTTCCTTTTTTGCATGTTCTGTGACCAGAGGGCATGAACAGGCCCGTGACACCAAAACAAAGCCTTTGTTGTGATCACCTATTTCTTTGTTTTATCTGCTAGTTGAAGAGTAAGGGTAATGTGCATTCAGGTTGTCCAGAAGCCATTTATCCTCCTGAAAGACAGCAAGGCCTCAGACATACTGCTTGTCAGTCTGAAATATGTGAGCAGTATTTCCGTTTACCTTTCAAGCTGATGAAAATCTGTTACGTGAGTTAGTAACTATCCCTGAGACAGAGAGGACTTTTTATTTATAGTGTATTTGGTGTAGAGGAAAGCTGTCTCAGTGTGGGTACTCGAACAACTGAAACAATAGCTGTATATCAAAATCAGCAAGGCAAGAAAGCGACGTGGCCTAAGGAGACAAATCTAAGGCTATAATGGGATTTAGGAGAATACAAACAATAAGTATCTTACACTGCTGCTTTGAACAGCTACAGTGTCTGTACCATTTGCAAAATATTTTATAATTCAGGAGTACAGCTGTCATTTAAAAGTGTACACTAATGAACAGTTGGATTATTAATGTCTAACTTGGTTGTTTAGAACACACATGCAGCATTTAATCAGATGCATTGAGAGAATGAATGCTGTAAAAATGCATGTAAAGAATTAATCAAGATAGAAATTGTGTAACATCAGCAGACTTAACACTTCTTCTGGTGGAGGTCACGTGTTTCCAAGGAGGGAGATTTCACAGCCATTCAAGGCCTCTGCTCCGATGTTTGACTGTCCGTACAGTGACAAGCTTCTGTATATCTGATGGAAATTTCCTTTGTTGCAGCTTGATTCTGTTGCTTCTTGTCCGTTTACTGTGCCCCTTGAGGAAGAGTCCTACTTGTTCACGTGAAGTAGTGGAAGGCAGTGATAGAGTCATTACTTAGTTTTCTTAAGGCAGAACAAATGCAGTTCTGCAGCTTTTTTTATGTAGAGTGACCCAAGCTCCCTACCATCAGTAAACTCATTTCACTATGTCATTGTCTGCTTTTGGTATTGGGAAAGCCAAGATCAGGTACAGGCCTTAAGATGCAGTGTCAAACAGGGACAGAATCCCCTACACTGACCCACTCTCTGCATTTGGTAAAGCAGCCCAGTATACAGTGAAGTCATCTTGACTGTAAGAGTGTGTTGTTCTACTCCTGTTTGACTTGCTAGTATCAGACTTTTACAGTGTACATCCATTCCCAAGCCAGTTTCAAAATCTCCTATTCCATGAAAGTCTTCTGTCCCACTGCCAGACTTCGTATTTTGCCTTGATGCTGTTCTTTTCATCCAGTTTCTGTATCCTATAGAAGAACATCTGAAAGGCAGCCCTGCCCTCCAGCATGTTGCTGTACTCACTGACTTCACTTGTGAACTTCCCATTGTCATTTTGTCACTTCAGCTAAATTTTTCTTGTTTGCCATATATGTAACTATAAAATAATCTGATGTCATTTACAGAATGCAGTCATTGATTCTAAAACCTGTAGAATCATATGGTCAAACAGCAGAAGTTTTCCAGAAACTTAAATGAGTAAACAATAGTTTTAATTTATTTCCACTTATCTAAAAGATATTCAACCTCATTGGCTCTGGCTTAGCACTGATTGTTCCTAGCATCTTAACTGCAAGTAGCTACAACGTCTTTGCTACGTGAAGTCTTGGAGTCAAATATATTTTAAGGTGTTCCCCAAAAGTACTTCCTGTTTTATAGAGGGGTGGTGTTGTCCTGTAAATTTAGCTTCAGCTACCCTCAAGAGAACAGTTTTGAATTTAGTAAAACGCAGTAACAGTTTTATTTTAATGGTAGAAACACTTTTGTAGAAACAAGCTAGTAACTGAGGGTGAAGAATAGTCAGCATGTAAAAAATACTGTGTCAGATTAATTTGTTGCTGTTTCAGTGCACATGAAGATTCACATTTGGTAGCATTACAGTAAATGAGGCAATGATTCCACCTTCTCTAATGTAACCCAATCTCAAACTGGATCTCTTTCCCATTTTGCCATTGTAGTCAGCGTGCACGGAATGTGTTGTGTAACGGAAGACAGAATAGTGAGAGATCAGAACTGAATGTTTTGCATTACGTTGTAAAATTTGATAACTTGTATGTAGGGTGGTGGAGTTAAATTTAAAACTTTCTTTATACGCATCTTTCTTCATTTAAAACAAAGATACTATTCT
The DNA here is from genome assembly GCA_023055505.1 of Callipepla californica brunnescens. Classification (NCBI taxonomy): domain Eukaryota; kingdom Metazoa; phylum Chordata; class Aves; order Galliformes; family Odontophoridae; genus Callipepla; species Callipepla californica. The sequence continues at coordinate 1,908,656 of JALIRH010000023.1, read as the reverse complement.
TCTCAGCTAACAAGTGCGTTATGAATTGCTCTTTTGATGAGCAAAAATTTAGCACAGATGTCTGGTATTCTGATGACCAATCAAAGAACAAGAAAAAGAATAAAGGTTTTCATGCTCCTTCATATTTGGAATTGGAATTAAAACTGAGCTTTTCCAGGAGGTATATTCCTGCTCACCTGCAGTGCATTCATCACTTCTGTATTGTATAAGTAGTTTCAAAGATGAGAGAGTAAGAGCCATTTCTGCAGTAAGTATATCTCAGCCACCTTCAGGGCATAAGACAACCCTCAAAGTGCAGAACTGAGTTAAGAAATATGTTTTAAGGCACAGTCTGATGGCTGGCAGTCCCTCAGCTACATTGACGCCGGTAAATGTTTGGAACGCTTGTTTTGGTATGTCATTTTGAAGGTAAAACATGGGAGGAAGTTAGTAGGGTGTATATACCCACTCTTTACTTTGGAGTCCATCTAATTGTACATCTTGAAAATCCCAGTTCCCACTGTCTTCAAGAAGTGAAAGCTGCTTTGTAGCCAGGAGATATCACACTACGGTTTGAGTCTGTGGTATGCTAGTCATTGTGTATTTGAATTACTATTTATGTACATTTTGGAGGTTTTTCCAAGGAGTCAAGAGAAATGTTTCCTTTTAATGATACCTTTCCATGATAAACAGATGTTGTTCTGTAGGAGCTTCTTGCTGGCGACAAAAAATACATTGTTCTCATTTTATTTCAGATGCTTCAAGCATGCTCAGTTCAGCACCTACCAGTACCGTATGCAGCATTTCCACCTTTTATTTCTAGTGATCCGTTCCTTTTGCACCCTCCTCATCTCTCTCCACACCACCCTCCTCACTTGCCTCCTCCAGGACAGTTTGTTCCTTTCCAAGCACAGCAGTCACGTTCGGTAAGTAATGCTTCTTACCCTTTCTCCTTAGAATTGGTCTGGCTGGAGGTGCAAATGGTACTGATACCTCATTCAGGAAACTCGTTTTGTTTAAAGTAACAGGACTGCACTGTTGTTTCCTTAGAAAGTCTATTAACAACTTAGAGTGAAGACGAAAAATAATTTTAAAATTCACTGCTTCTTTTGGGATTTCATCAGCTATTGTCGATGCTGTTTCTCCCTAAGCCATCACTTTTTGTCAAAAGGGTGTATATCCTTACCACCTTCTTCAGATACTTCTTTTTCAGGAAGCCACAGAGAATCCAGAGGAAACCATATAGAACAGTAGCTGTCCCAGATGAAAATGCAGCAGAGAGATAGGAAAAGATGGAATGTTGCTTTTGTTATGTTTTCGTTGTATTACTTCTCAGTTGATTTTTAAATGGACAGTGTTTTCATGATGACAGTAGAGCTTCCAGACATACTCAAGAGCCTGTAGTCTCTTCCTTTCCTCTCTTTTTCACTTGCAAAAGTTTTTGGCATTTTTTACTGAAGCAGTTATGGCTTAGCAATAGGGACTGTGCAAACATATGAAAATGTGATTCTGAATTTGAGGAGCAAAATTAGATTTTCATTTCTGGCATATAGCTCTCATTTCTCTAACCCATGTGGGTTATCTCCCATCCATTCGCCCCTGTGACCAGAAGATGCCAATATTACTAATGCAAAAACAGAAAACAGTTTTATTGTTACCTATAAAGATTTCTAAAGACCTGCCCTGCCATGTCTCAGGTATGACCAGCTGATGTAATAGCATTGTTTAGATAATTGGAGAGCTGTTGGAAAAATAAAGTTTCCAGTGGTAATCTTTATAAGGCATTCTTTCAGAGCATGCATGAACTTTAGTTTTAGCCTCAGTTGCTTACTTAGATTATTGACTGGATTTTGACTGCCAACTTTCAGCTCTGGCAAATAGCCTGTATTTTAGTGCTTTGAGGATACATTGACTTAAAAGTTTGTTCTGCATGAAAGAGAAACGATTTTGCTTTGCTGCCAAAAGATGGATTTCTTAGTTGAGTTTCCTTAAATGAGGAATTTACCATCAGAAACAGAAAGATGTGTTAATGAAACAGTGACAACTCTTGAACGTTTCTTGGGAACTGTTGAGCCTGACACATCAGAGAATTTTAGAGGTTGGTTGGGACCTCTGGAGATCATTCAGTCTAACACCATGTTAAAGCAAGTTCCCTAGAGTAGGTTGCATGGAAAAGCATCCACATGAGTACTGAATACCTCCATAGAAGGAGACTCCACAGCCTCTCTGTGTGGCACGTCACCCTCAAATTGTAGAATCATTAAGGCTGAAAAACATAATTAAGATCATTTCATCCAACCACCAACCAGTCACCACCATGCCCACTGAACCACATCCCCTAGTGCCACATCCACATGGTTCTTGAACACCTCCAAGGATGGTGACTCCATCACCTCCCTGGGCAGCCTGTTCCAGTACCTCACCACTTCTTCTGTAAAGAATTTTTTCCTAATATCCAACCTGAACTTACCCTGATGCAACTTAAGGCTTTCATCCTATTGTAAGTCACCTGAGACAGCTGGCCAGCCCCTACTTTGCTACAACGTCCTTTCAGAAAATTGGAGAGAGTGATAAGGTCTCCCCTACCTCCTCATGGCTGACTTGTCCTCCAGGACACCCAGGACCTTCTCTGCACAGTTGCAGACATACTACAGTTGACTAAATTACAGTACTGAACTGGAATGTTACGGGTTGTCTGTTCTTCATAGGTCTGCTTGCTCTATCCTCCTAGGAAAGCACTTGCTTGAGTACTGTATCAGTCACAGTTTAATGCCACTGGAGTCACCATGTTCACTCTCCTCTTTTCAGACTGTCTAAACCCATTTCAGTTCTTGTCTTTAGTTGTTTGCCTTTTATTTTTTTTCCTCTCACATAGTTGTAAAATGAGAGCAGCCTGGCAAGGAGGGCAAATATTTATCCTGCGAAATGCAGCAGACAGGAAATGACAGCAATTCTAATATTTGCTAGATGGCATAAATTCCTGGTCATTTAGCATGACTATATGGAAGAATTAAATTAATATCAGAAGTGTAGTGTTGTCTTTGCTTTTTGGTATGTAAATAATGCAGAAGTTGTTCATACTGTGTTCATACTCACATTCTGTGAATGTGAGTATTGTTTAACTTGTAATTTTTTTTTTATCCTATAAAACTGATTACAGCAGCTCAGAGTATACAATTGAGATTGCAGTTCTTTAGTGGGGAAATATTACATCTCTATTATTGCAGCAAATATATATATACAATATTGTTTGTTGGCTGTTGTTTTGTGTGGTTTTTTTTTTTTTAGCCATTTCAAAGGATAGAAAATGAGGTAGAGCTACTTGGAGAACATCTTCCTGTAGGAGGTTTTACATATCCCCCCTCAGCTCATCCACCAACGTTGCCTCCCTCAGCTCCTCTACAGTTCCTAACTCATGATCCTTTACACCAGGAAGTGTCGTTTGGTGTTGTAAGTACTGTTTTACATTCTGTGTTCCCTGTCATGCTGTTAGCTGTCTTGCATTCAATTTTGTAGTATGTTTTGTTGAAAATCTGCACTTCTTGCACTTCTAGTCCATTAATGACCACAGCTGCATACTGCATATTTTCACCCTATTTTACTTAGGTTAACTATAGCTTGTACTGATGATACCAGTAAATGATTTCTGATAATGTTATCTTGAGAGACAGTGATAGTAGCTCCTTTGAAAACATTTCCACATTGCCAAGATTGCTAGTATAGAAGCTAGTTAGTGTGGTTTAGAAAAGCTATTGTCAGATATCTTGTAGCTAGTTTTTCATCCATACTTTTGAGTTCCTGCAAGTCAGGAAAAAACTAAAGTTTTTAAAAATAGTATGGTGTTTTTTTTTTTCCCTGAAATGTTTGCAGTATACAGGCAGCCAGTTGCATAGAGCACTTCCATACTACAGGCTGTAGTATATTACAAAAGCACTCAGGGTGTTCTTAAGCCAGTGCTCTATAGCACTGTAGGCAGTTCAACTGCAAAAGCACAAAATAATTAAACTTGGTGCAAGATAAAATCTGTGCTGAAGTTTGTGCTTCCAGTATCTCTACTGTCTCTAGGGTCTTTGTGGTGCACTTTTTTCAGTTGGGTTTAGTTTGGTTTTGAAAAAGCCTTTCCCGTGTGTGTAATGCTCGAAGAAATAACTGCAAGTCAGTACTCTTTTTTTTTTTAATATTTGACCTGTGTGTCATGTTGTCAGAAAGTTTTAAAGGCACACTGTTGCTTCAGCCTTTAAATGAAAATGAAATTTTAGGGTCTGCAACAATAGAATGTAGAGCTAACTCTTCTTTGTTAGTCTCCTTGTAATCATGCAACATAATTAATGTGAATGGCCTTCCCATGACATTTTCAGTCACTGTGATATGCTTTCAGATACACTTTTAAAACTGTTGCAAGCTCCTTGGGTTTTATTCACAATATCACGAACATCTTTGGAGTGAAGTTTTGGTAATTTCTAAATTCAGTCCTTCAGAGTAGTAGCAAATGAAACAGAATGTTTGTGCAGATTACATGTTATTTTTCCTCTCTGGTGCTCTGGGTTGTATACTACTGAGGAGTGGAATAGGGGTGTAATCTTGATCTTTTACAAGGAAATCCTATTTTTTAAATTGTTCCAGTGATTCAAAACGATTTTAAGAAAAGCTTGATATTCTTTAAATTATCACTAATGTTCCATTTATATTAAAATTATAATGTAATGACTGCAGCTCTGTTTTTCTTTCAGTCAGTTAACTGAAAACTGAGCACAAGAAAGGGCACAGCACTTTCTAATGCTATTTCTGGATTGTAGAATTCACAAAGCTGAAAAGCTAGTTTTACTCTGTCTATTGTGAGATCTCTTTCAATAAAAAGACTCTATTTTTTCCACATTATGTTCATGGTAATAGTAAATCTAACGTAAAACTCCAGCTATCTGTTAGGTATATTTCTCTTGTAAAGTTAAGGGTCTGTAGACTAGTTATCAGTAGTATTGGGCTTTTGTGTTTGCAAACATGGAAGGATAAATACATCTTAAGAAAAACTTCGAGTGTTTTTTGCTCCAAAGAAACAAATGCCTCAGGCCTTCAAATATTAATGCAGTAATGGTTCATCAATTTCAGCTTTAAAAATTAAATAGACACTTTTAGTACCTTGAGTATTTCTGGGGAAAAAAACAACAATAATAAAACAAGTTATGAATAAATGGAAGACTTCTACTATTTATGTCCTCATTCTTTATTACAAAAAAATAATAGTGAAAACTTAAAATATTGAAGTGAAGGACTTGGCTTCAGTATTTTCCATTTGCATGCCTTGTTTTATCCCTGGAAGCTGTAGGCTTGAGGGCCTCTTTAAGCATTGTCCATATGCAGAAATTGTACAAACTTAACTCTGCAAGTAGTCTGGGTCAGTGGGTGAAGGGAGTTGAGTGCAGTGGGACAGAGAAAGGTTTTGGGTTGCTGTCATGCCAGGAGATTGTGGGGAAGAATCTTCAGACTGTCCTGTGGGATCTTCTGGGAACTCCTCAGAGGAGGTAATGCTGCCAGCCCCAATCTGAAACCTTCTCGTGTCTCTCTAGGAAGCAGTGGGGGAAAACATCAGATTCAGGCTCTGTGCAGCGTGGTCTAGTGGTTGGTGACCCTGGAGGGGGGTTGAAGCTAGATGATCTTTGATATCCTTTTCAACCCAGGCCATTCCATGATTCTATGATTGATGTGCTCCTGTGCTCCAGATTGTGCTCATTGCCTCTTGCTCTGGCACTGGGTAGCGCTGAAAAAGAGCCTGACTCTGACTTCTTTGCACCTTCCCTTCACATATTTGTACATATTGATGAAATCCACCCTGAGCTCTCTCTTCTCCAGGCTGAACAGTTTCAGCTCTCTCCATCTCTTCTTTTAGAAGAGGTACTCCAGTCCATCATCTCAGTGGCCCTGTGCTGCACGCTTTTAGTACCTCTCTTTGTCCCTTTTGTACCTGGAAACCCAGAACTGGACACAAGTACCAGTTCAAAGGTTTTGGATGAAACTTGCTTTTTTCTCTTGCAGCCTTACCCACCGTTTATGCCTCGAAGACTTGCAGGACGCAGCAGATACCGATCACAGCAGCCAATACCTCCACACCCTTACCATCCTAGCCTACTACCTTATGTGCTGTAAGTTCAAAGTACATTTGCTTCTGTGTAGGTTATTACAGAGTAATGTGAATTAACCAGTCCTCTTAACGGAAACATGCAGTTTTCATGGTTTAGCTCTGCTAGAGAGCGAGCATAGTTCTGCTGCACCAGGAAGCAGGAAAATACCTGTGTAACATTTCCAACCTGTTGTGGGTAACATACACACTCATGCAAGGGAAACAGTTTTGTCCAGCATAGCTATGTGCCTACAGCATGTCTGTTTTCTGAACTCTACATAAAGATGTTTGACATAGTTCCAAACTTATTTCTTGAATACTTCTGTGGATTTAATAGTTAAACTGTAGTCTTTACTCAAAATAAATTTGGTTTTGTTCTTAATTTTGAAATAGAAAGGTAGGAGGGTTCTGTTATAGTTCACTCTTCGTTGGTTGGGTTGCTAATCTGTTACACTATTTGAGTTTCTTTTACCCCTCTGATTAGCTGCTGTTTTTCAAAAAGAAATAGAAAATGTGGGACAAGTAACATTTAGGAGTTATTATCTGTACTGCATTGTGGGACTTTGGGTGTATTAAAATACATGTACCTAGTCTTAACAAATTATTTTTTGGGGGGAAATAAGCACAACAGTTTTGGGAAATAAAAAAAAGGAAAAGGATTATTTGGTGACAAAGGTAACGCTGACAAAGAGGTAATCTTGTTGTCACCTGAAGCTGTCACGAGATCTGTGGTTACTCTCTGCACAGTTTCAGATACAGCATGAAAATGACACTAGAACTCTGATACAGTGAAGCTGTTAACTTTCCATCTTATATTTTGATTGTGATATCATAGCTTCTTGCCTGTCTGTTAGCAACACACTGAGGCATTCAGTACCAGCAGCTGAAGTCACCCTGCTGGTGTATGTATTAGTACTGTGAATGTGTGATTTCTGTGTGCAGTAAGTTTTGACCAGTAATACTCTGGTTTACCTTAAGAAAGACTTGTTTACCTTAAAAACTGAAAAGCTTGCTCTTGCTTCTGTCTGAAGAGATTCTGCTTTGACCAGCACCACTGTCAGTTTTTGCTTCCCTTTGGTATGAGAGCTGATCCACAAGCAAGTCCTGGTTAACTTCATTGTGTGTTATAGGCTTACAAAACTTCTATGTTGGAGAGTTTGCTGAATGTAGGGTTCCCAAACTTCGTGTGTATTTTATCCACTTAAAGAAATAAAATACTATTTAAATCTAGAGCTTGAATTCGTCATTAGCACCATAATATGTGCTAATCAAGAGATTTGTTTTTGTAGCAGTGCTGAGTATCACTTAAGATATGCATGCAGTTTAGAAAGCAGGACTGCCAGGATCAGGAGGTGTCAGAGCTAGCTTTTCTCTTGATTCTTTCACTTCAGGCGTCAGTTCTTGATTTCAAACATAAAATTTCCATCAGTTCTGAGAACCTGTAATTTTGAAAGGGATCAGTAAGATAACTTCGGCAGCACCACAGCTTTCTGTGCTTCCTTCAGCAAGATGCTGAGCCTTATACATTGTTTTCTCTCATGGTAGATCAATGTTCCCAGTTCCACCTGCAGTTGGACGAGCTTTCAGCTTTGAGCTGGATGTAGAAGATGGAGAGGTAGAAAACTATGAGGTTAGTATGAAAACAACAACTATGTTTAGAGAACAGTTTTAGCTTAACCAGTACATAAAATTGAATTACAAAGTATGTTTTCAGTCTTGTTTTTGCCTTTTAAAGAAATGTAATAAGTGTGAAGGCAAAATCCAGAAACCATCTTTTTTTGTTTTTAGTTTGTGGTACTGGATGTTTGAAGCGCTTTACTTTTTGTCTGCTGCTCTTCTTCAGAAACCAGCCTTCCAGACTAGTAAACATTAAGTTGTTTAGTCGTTGTGTTCTTCATATTACTCTTCCTCTTCTGAACTGTAATTGATTTTAAACATCAAACAGAAATGAAGCACATTCAAAAGAAAAGCTACTTGCATAACTGCAGAGTAGTTTGTTAATTTTGCAGAGTTAATTGTGTAACAGTTATAAAACTGGTTTAGTGCCTTTTCTTCTTTACTCTCAGGAGGATACACCAATTCACATCTACAGATGCAGAACCCTCCTTAGTATCCTAGGTAGCTGTGTGCCTTTGCTGGCTTTGAGACCATGTTTTCTTTTGCATTTGTTCACCTGTGCTCCTCTGAAGAGCCCAGTGCAGTGGCAGCGTACTATTGCTAGTTTAACTGCAAGCATTTCTGTAGTAACTTCTGTGCTAGTTCAGAAGCACCATCGTGTTTTGGAGACTTTGGGCCCCTAGTTCAAAATTATTAGAGATGTCTGTGATCAGTAATGGTTTGCAGCTTTCTCCAACTCTTGATTCATTTTTTTCAATGCATTTATTGTCCATCAAGCTCACAGTGGCATTTTTTCACTAAAAACATGGAGACAGAGTGTAAGTTATATGTAACAGAGTGCAAACTAATTATGTGAGAGACTCTTCATTGCTATGTTTTTCTCATAGAAAAGCAACATAATTGGAAAAAGAGTAGTTAAACCCCAATGATATTAATTCATCTTTGAGACTGATTATAAAATCTCCATCTCTCAATTCCACTAGCCCAAGATGTGAAGTGAGAATCAGAGTCTGTCCCCTGAACTCCAGTGTTTCTCTCACAAGACCGGACTCACAGTATATTTTTAGGAAGCATATTTGTTGAGCTTTTTTTTTTTTCTGTTTACCTGCACTATTAATTTTATAGTGGATTGAAGAGGATCTTACAGAAACAAATTATACACCAAGCTGTATATGCAAGCGCAGGGATAGTTTAAAGTTTGATTCTGGATTTTGAAATCCCAAGGAAATAGCCTGCACAGTTCAGAAAGATGTTTGAAACAGTACCATGGCCAAATCTTCCTGCTGAGGTTTTTTTCATAGGGGAGAGCTACGGTTCTGAACCTTTCCTTACAGAAGGGTGGTTTGTGCTGCCACGTTCTGTAGTGCTTTGTAACAGCACCTCCACATCTCATGGAACCAGAATTTGTTCAAGTACTGAGTTTTTAAATGTCTGATCTCCGTGTTTTTGCAGGCACTGCTGAATTTGGCAGAACGTCTGGGAGAAGCCAAACCACGAGGACTGACAAAGGCAGACATTGAACAGCTCCCATCCTATAGGTTCAACCCAAACAACCACCAGTCAGAACAGACACTGTAAGTATCTCTCTCAAAGTTGCATAGTTTGTCCAGCTGTGTTTTCATTTCTTCTGCGTTAGAGGAACTGAAAGAAAGCAGTGATTATCAGTAAAAAGTTTTGTTAATGAGAAACAACTCAGTTAGTATTCACAGTTTGCATTGCTAGACTGCACATCTTCAAACACTAATACAGGTAACTGTTGCAGCTATCGTGCTGCAGTTGTATCAGCAAAGTTGTGCCTGGAATATATGTTTGGTGTTCTAAAATAGCAGATACATTTGAACTTCGCTGTCTTTTTCAGGTGCGTGGTGTGCATGTGTGATTTTGAGTCAAGGCAGCTACTTAGAGTCTTACCCTGTAACCACGAGTTCCATGCCAAGTGTGTCGATAAATGGCTTAAGGTAAAAAAATAAAGAGAAGTTTTAGGGGGAATTCATTTTATGTGGGTTTTGAGTTGGGGTGGTTGTTGTTTTGGGATTTGTTTGTTTTCTTTACTGTTCTTCATTTCCTCTTATTTAATTTCTATCTAACTTAAGAGGAGAAATGCCAGCAGTCTTCAGAGCACTGTACAGTTATGTTGTTTTTTAATAATTAAATTAATGTGTTTCTTTGTAATCTTTGGGATAAGGAAGGAGGAGCATAAGGAGAGTGATTTTCACTGTCAGATCTGTTTGTTTTCCACAAAACAATGCCTTTGAAATCAAAAAGGAAATGATATGGTAGCATAGGAAGTACAAATTAGAGCTTCTCTGTTCATGGTTTGTTTTTTTTTTTTCAATATTCTGTATAGCAAAGAGAAAAATATTAGTACTACCTCTCTGCTTTGCTGTCAGTGTTAGGTTTTGACATGTCAAATATGTAATGTGTGTATTTATGCATGCACACATTTATGTGATGCAGTATGCACTAGTAAGACTTAACCTGTAATTATGATTTTACATAATTAAGATATAGCCTTTCAAAACAGTTTGGGGAGAAATGAAAGGATCCAGAAGCAGGGCAGGTAAATAAGGTGACAGAGGATATAGGAACTTTACAGAAGGTGTGAAGAATAGGAGATGTAAGCAAGTAGATGAAGACATGCAGAATATCTCTACAAATTGCATTAGCCAGTCCTATTGCCAGCAAGGTACTGATTCCCATCTTGTTGCACTTCTTTATTTTATTCTCTTCAGCATAAATTTAATCTGTGTGTAATCTCTGTGCAACACTGCAGTGTTCATGACAAAAAATGCATGCTGGAAACAATCTCTAGAGACATACTGATGTGATCTGCTGGAAAAAGAAATTTAAAGCTCTTGGCTTTTTGGTTTCCTAACAGTACGGAAGTGCCTTTCTTTGGCATACACGGAAATATTCTGTGCAAAGAATGAAAAATGGAGTTAATACTGACAGCATCTTTTCAGCTAACTTTCCGTAGAGTTATTGTCCTTTTGTATCTGAATCCACATACATATGTGAGAATAAACAAGAGGAATATAAACATCAAGTTGTTTCAACTTCAAATTTAATAAATAGAATATTAATAATAACAGAGATGTAAGCTATTTCCTTCAATAACTGCAAATTAAGTAAATATTTAAAGTGGCATTCTTCATTGTGCCCTACTCTCAGTGCTCCCCAGAAGTGTTCACACTAGACTGTAAAGTCTTTTCAATGCATAAAACCTCTGAAATAGTTTATGCAGTTGACAAAGTAACCTCAGGTAATACTCAGTTCATTTTATGGAAAAAGAAATTGCTTCATTGGGCTTCACACAGCCTGTGAGACAGAGGGTGTTGTAAGCTTATGTACATGAAATTAGTTACAAAGATTTTGAAGAGAAAACTCTTCCCAGGCTACTAGCACAGAAAACATACTTGTGATTCATGAAGCCCCTAATGTGCAGATCACTGGGAATTAGGAAAATGCAGCACGGAGGTGTCATCCGTGGTTGTCATGTGCTTGCGCCCTTTGTTATGTGTTACTGGTCTCAAGAGTCAGGAGTTGAGTTAAATGCATCTTTTTTGGGACTCTGTGGCAGTTTTGAAGTTGCGTTCAGTACTTCTGGTTGGTAGTGAACTAGCAGTTGAATTCAAACCAGGAAATTAAAGAAATCTCAGAACCTATTTTAGCCTTTATTTTCGCAGTCTTAGATGGACTGTAATAGCGGTGAAACAACTTTGATCCAAGCTGGATTCCTGTCCCAGGTTAGGAACCACTTATTTTCCAGCAGGTCTGAGGGTGGTATTTTCTACTTGTCAGAGGGAAATGTTGTTAGCGTAAGTGTCAGCTAGGTAGCAGAATGAGGTAAAAAGGCATGCAGTCTGAATTTAAAGGGAGTGCAGTTGCACCTACCAGAAATGGCTTGTATTGGCATAACCTGTCCTAAAATGGGATGCAAAATGAGCTAGACAAGGATAAAGCATGGTAGTGGAGGGTGCTAAACCAATATGCTTATACCACGTAGGTTTAGGTACACTTCTAAGAAGATGCTGTGTAAAATGAAGATTATTTTGCTTTACAAAACAAAACAAGTGACCCTTATAACATGAGCCCATTTCAGGTAAAGCCCTTATCTACATTTAAAGCAGCAACCATCTGGAGGTGAGGATAACTACAGGATATTTTGGTTTATAATTTTGTACTTTTGTCCATTTTCTTATGTGTTTCATATGTTGAGAGTATAGTTATGTCCATGCCCACGTGATATACAACATCCAATCAATGTCATACTTATAAACATGCAAGAAAGGTAAAAATAATAGCTTTTAGAGCATCAGACCTAAGAAGCCCCCCCTCCCCCTGTCTCACTACTATGTTTAGGAGGGAGAAGAGTTTCTTTTTAAAATAATGTATATGTATACCTGGTGGCGAGATGAGACACAGCGGGTCAAGTGTTAGCCCAACCAGTTTATTACAAATCCTACTTGCTTAGGGATATGGGGAAGGGAAGATGGGCGATAGAAAAGAGATAGGAAATAAAAAGCAAGGAGTCTTGGTAGAAAGTAAGAGAGAGAGAGAGAGAGAGAATCACCACTGTGGATCCAGTGAAGTTTGTAGTTCAGGTGGTGATCTCCAGTAGCGATGGGTCATTGGAGATTTTGTTGCTTGGTTGGCAATGTTGACTTCTTTTTTCATTCTACCCTTTCTTTTTCTCTCTAAATTCTTAACAAAGGTATAACTTATTTGTAAGTCCGAGGTAGGCGAGTCAGCTCTTTTTGGAGATGCAGCTCCTGGCTTTTGTATCTCCACAGGAGCTTCTTTGTTCCCATTTTCCGGGCCCTGCTAGCAGATGAGAGGGGGCAGGGAGATGCCGAATTGTATCTTGTCTCAGGGGATACAGTGGTATCATTCCCCAGTCCCCCCTCCCAGTTATCAGGTTACAGGCCGGATCTTCCACGAGTAAATACTCTAGAACAAAACACTCCCAGTGAAGTGCTTTCATATGTAAAAACCGTCCACAAAGGGTTGCCGCTTTGTAGCCCCCCCTGGATAATTTGCAGTTGTCAGCTAAGGTCTTAGAAGCAAGCTTTGAGACAAAGGAAAACAGTTGTCTTTCACACCCCTCCAAAAAAAAGGCCCTAAAAACAACAAGAGTCATGTGAAAGAGCGATGTTTCATGCTACATTAGTATGTACTTATTATTTATCTTGGGTTTACCACTTGAGTCATATAAATTCATTGAATTTTGAGTAATTTGCCTTTTTATTTTAGAAATTGCATTGACTGAACTATGTGTAGAATTCAAAGTAGCAACCAGGTGATGGTGCTGTCCTCAAGTAACTGCAAAACTGCTGGAGAAAGAGCAATAAATAAATAATAAATGATTCTCCAATCCATGCTTTATGGAAACCAGAAAAGATTATTATCTACAGCATAAACTAGATCTCAGTTATAACAGAAGTAATAGAAAACTTGGTGGCGATTCATTTTTTTAGTAATGGCATGCTACGTTCATTGACATCTACAGTTCACACTTGAAATGTGTGGCAGTGATTTCTGTACAGGGACCTGGCGAGCCATGTTTTCTGTTGCTGTCGGTTTTGTTTTCATTGAAGAGTTTGGATACTTCTGAAAAATGCGGAGCTGAGAGTGGTTGATGATGTAGTTTTGGGAACTGAAATCTGGGACAGTAAGGAGTTAGTCACACTTTCCCCTTTGCAAAGTGTATATTGTATCATAAATGTGGTATCAGTTGTTCTGGCTGTTTATCATTACCTTTTTCAGTTGACATTATGCCTTCACTTACAAAGAGGAAAAGAATGCAAAAGCACTCCCTGTAGCTCAAGGAATGTTACCTTTCATCTGTCTTTTGTTGTTAAGGAAGCTGTAGAAGAGTTGCTGGATATGTATTTTCAGTGAGTGCTTTAATGAAGGGCTAAACTTAAACTTGTGTGTTACTTGGGCTTTGAATTTTATTACGTATTTAGTTGTTTCATCTTTCTTCTCCTTTTACTAAAATCCCTTCTGTTTTTCACTGCTTTGCTTTTTGCTTTTACCAACTCTGTACAATGAGTGTCTTTAAGAGTAGTTGGATAAGGAGCGCATAAAGAGATGTGATCACAGATCAGTACAGCTTGTGACAACACAGCACCTTCATTTATCTGTTTGGGGCATTTATTGCCAGTGCAGGGTGGCTTGTCTGATTTTGGTGGGTTTCCACTGCGACACACAGAACTTCCTAGCTGCACCTGTCTGCAGTTTACAGTTACAGCACATCTACAGTAATGTAGTGACTACTGTCACTTAGATAAAGCTCAGTTTGCTGCTTTTCTTTCTCTCTTCAGATGAAAAAACGTCTTGTTTTGTTTTGTTCTTTAAGCATAGTTATGCTTGACAGGCACAAAACTCTGAAATAACAAAGTGCAGGAACACACCTTGTCATCTCGTACTACCGAGTACTCTTGAGCACTGAAAGTAGCAACGTGGTCATCACAGATGTTGCAAGTCATATGCATGAACTGTGTGATTGTCGTTAAAGTGAACTCTTCTTTCTTTCTGGTTTTACAGGCAAATCGTACCTGCCCAATTTGCAGAGCTGATGCTTCAGAAGTGCATCGTGATTAGAGTGACCAATCTAAGAGCACAAATCTGGTTTGGGTGTTTCTGGTTGTGTGTATATATGAACTATCTATTGAACTTACCTATGTGGCTTCCAGCCCTTTCCTTTACACAAACAGGTCAACGGACCTTACTTTGCACTGTGTAACTTAATAAATTGTAAAGCTTATAACTAGTCTTCACATCTACGGGATTGTTACTCTAACAGTGTGATTGGAACTCCAAAGATTTTTTTTCTTTAGCTTAATTTTGTGTGTGCACTAACATTCCCTGGTTTTTGTGTGATCATGCTGAGTGTTGCTGCGAGATTACTGTGGATGTGATCTTTTAGCATGTGCTTTTATATAAAAGAAAGAGAAAAAAAAAAAAAAAGAAAAAAAAAGTGGTAGCTCCAAACAGTATAGCAATCTACCTTATATAGAGCCTTCAGATACTGTGAGTGGGAGTGAGTGGTGCGAATGTGTTTGCTTGCAAGAGGATGCACGAAGTGTGCTTGGGAGTGAGTGTGCATGTGTGTTTGAGAACCTATATACCAGCATGTGCTGAGAACGTATGTGTGTAGTATTAATTACGCTGCAATGTATAATCTTGTGTGTTATTTAAACAGTACTAGTACTGTACACTGGTTCCTTTCCTTGTGTTTGCAGTTGCACACTGAATACAATGGGTGCAGCAATTACAGACATTTAGTATTTCCTCCCCAATGTGCTTACGAGTATAAGGACCTGTCTACCTACTATTCAAACAAGCTGTTATGCTTCCCTTTACTTGGAGGCTTGAAGTGTGTACCACTGAAGGGGTCACTGATGGCTCATAGATGAGTAATGTTGGGTTTTAGCGTACGTTACAAAGTTCAGATTTTTACTTTGCTGATCTGCAAGTTGTTTTATCAGTGTAAAGTTGCAATATCACACAAATCGTTTAGCAATATTAACATTTTCAGTTGGTAATTTGAATGTCAGTGTGTTCTCTTTTCAGTTTTACTAGTTGGGCTGTTACTGCATTCAGTTGATTTGAGGTCAGAGCTGAGTTCTGAAGGTGCTGTAGTTACGCACTTCTTTCATGAAAGGAAGCAGAAAGGACACTGAGTGTCTTGTGCAACAGCCCTTCACTTTTTGCCATTGTGCTTGCTGATTAGATAATCCTCTAGCTTATAAGCATTGGCTTTAATCATGCACATTCTTTGTCATTTACAAGGGAGTTTGTATACAAGTAAAATAACCTGTAAGAGGTTACAATTTTATTCCTGCAACTTCATGAATAAAATAAACTTTTTAGCATTTTCTCAGAGAAGTAGAACTTCTGTTTTTGTTTTTTCGTTGTTGTTGCTGTATCACAAAAGAGGGTGGTTTTTGGTCATTCATTGCAGAATTCAGTTGCCCTGATGCTGCTGCTTGTCCCTCACTGTGTCCATGATGAGTGTAATGTGAAGAAGGAACTCCCTTGGTTTTTGCAGTTGAGTTTCCAGAGTACTCCAGCACAAAGCAGGAATACCTTCTGAACAAAACGCTATTGAACAGGAGGTAGCTTCTATACAACTGCTTTCTGAATAGTGTTTTCTTTGTGCTTTTAATAAAAGTAGCTCCACTTAAAGCATTTCACGCTGCTGGCATCTTCAGCACATTCCGACAAAATACTGATGCCCACCTGTGCCGTAGTTAGAGGATGCACTTCGCACATCAGATTGCTTCTCCTGAGTCGTGTCATTACTTCAGTTGCAGCAGCACAAGTGGCACAGTTAGCAATATTGCTGCAACTTGCTGCCAGTCTCAGCTTTAAGTTTATTCTCTTATCATTTTTGATGCTTTTGTAAGCTGCTATGCTTTAGTATCAGTTATAATGTCAGTGCTGCACATCCTCCATGCTGTGTGCCCTCTTTCAGAATTCTGCAGACCAATCACAGCTCAAGGTGCAGATGAAATAAAAGCACAATTCTGCCTGATGTCAGAAGCTCTTGCCTCCGTTAGTGTAGTTACACAGGTAGTTCTCAAAAACACTGAGTCTTTCCGTTCCTGTTGGTACCTAAGAACACTAAACAAATAAAAACATGCTCTTACATCAACTTCAAAGTACTGAAATTCCTCTTCCCTTCCAGAGGAGTTTCGGAGTAATCTTTCACAATAACATCTAGCAGGTTATAAAGTACCTAGAGTAAAATTTATTTTTTTAACAAAGGAAATCATCTTGTTTAAAAAAGCATATACCACATGTCTTACAAAACCTAGGCTCTTTTATATAGCTGCAGAGGAAGAATTTCTATGCGTGCAAATTTAACCATAACACTACTGTGCTTGATACTCACTTTGAAGCACGGGAAGAGGGTGCTTCTCCAAGCATCCGTGTTCTTCTGAAGCCCAGGGGAAGTCACCCTTCTTCTGGAGTTGAGAAATCTTGATGTGTAAAGTCCCTTTCCCCAGTGGAACTCTGTGAGGCATTGGGAGACTGAGTTGGAGGGTCTAACGTGGTAAAATCTTGAAATGATTTGTTGCACTCTTACGGCTTGTCTCTTCTGAAATGGTTCATTTGTTTGCATGGGTTTATTGCAGATGTGTGTGGATTTGCTTCCTGTGGTTAGTGTGTATAAACAGCACACGTGCACATGTTCTGGATCAGCTCAGATGAGCCACAGCCAGTGTTGGTTGTGGCTATTGATGGGGATTCGTGCTGAGCTGCTCAGTGCCATGTGTTCTGTACATTTGTGTGTAACTTCTCCGCCTGCCGCGGTGCCAGGCAGCACCAGCATCCAGCAAGATGTTTTTTATGTTCCTTCCCTTCCTGACTCCACCAGTCCCCTTCCCCTCCAAGACGTAAGACATTTGCTTTATCATACTGGCACTGCTGTGGCTTTGGCATAAACTGCCAATTAAATTTGAAGTTTAAGGGGATATCGAGGCCTACTGATAATTCCAATGTCTCATGTTGTGACTTTCTTTACAAAAACAAAAAACAAAACAAACAAACAAACAAAAAAAAGAAGCCTTTTGTTGTATACTGTTTTATATGGGCTTTTGAATGTGATTTCACAGCTGTTAACTCATGTAATACCTGGGATGGGATTTACCAGCCTTTTTTAATTTCACTTACAGAAAACACGTTTTTGACTGAGTTATCTTTGGGCCTTTATAAAAGCTGTGTTTGTGTTTTGTTTTGTTTTTTCCTTTGGTACATAGTTACCTCATTTTGCTACTTGTGTTTCAGATCTGTTAACGGCTCTGAAAGCTTGTGACTTTTGTTGGGATCATATTTTGTCAGTTGTTTTCTTTAAAGCATACTCTTATTGAGTCATTTAATATGTAGTTTTAAATGTATTATAAATATCTGTAACCAAACCATTTGAAGGCTTGATAAATTTTTAACAAAATTTGTACATTTTTTATGAGAGTTACTAGTAATGCTTTACTACGTAGTGCAATGAAGTTTTATTTTTAATCCCTGTGCCCAATTTTGGAGTTGAGAGAGTTGTTCAGTAATAAATGTATGATGTACACTTACCAAGTTTGTCTTGCTCTTCTTTGTGTTGTTTCACTGCTGCCCGTTTCTGTGCACTGCTGTACAACTAACTCCAGATGCTGACAGCATTACAGCCGTGTTGCTGGGGAAATGTTTTTGCCTTCTAAGCCGTAGTTCATACGGTCATAGAATCATTTAGATGGGGAAGACTTGCAAGGTTGCCAAACCCAACCTCCACCTGGCACTACTGAGTGCCCGACTAAACCATTTCTCTAAGCCCCACTCACACACATCTCTTCAGTACCTCCAGGGACAGCATGACATGGACTTTAAAGGAAAAAAACAAAACAGAAAATAAACGGACAGACCTCTGTCAGGAGGATAACCAGCCCGCGGGCAGTGTTGTGCTGCACCAATCTGTGCAGAAGAAAGAAGGGCGTTTGGTTGAAGCTCCTCAGCAGAGGGAAGGCAGGCAGAGAAAGCACTTGTCAGGTAGCTGTCAGCACTGTGTCACGTTTGCCTTGACAATCTCTTCACTACTGAACTTCCAGAGTTCCTGCCTGTGACTCTTGACGGCTGAGGATACAACTTAGCTGTCCCAGCTACAACCAGTTTCAAAATCTACATCCCTTAAGCCAAGCTCTGTCCATTCTATAAATCCATGAGCCCAAGCTGCTTGTAACCCAGCAGTTATACTTGATTTGGGCCAGCAGTGAAGTGCTCTTCCCCCATGTCTCTTCCCTTGCACTCTAGTGATACATACAGCTCTTCACTCCTTCCAAATAAAGTGTTCATGAGGCTAAGTCTTGTTTCCCAGGAATATCTTCATACAGTACTTTTCTGCAAGCAATCCGTTCACTTGCTCTGAGCTAAATGAGCCAACATGAGACCAGTCCTAGCATCTTTGCAGGTAGAAGTCAGGTAACAGGAAAGCACTGATAACAAGCTACTGTACCCTATCTCAGCCATGCAGGTTACTGAACAGGCTGAGTGAGTGTCTATCAGCTAGGGCTCACCTGTTCTGTGTTTCTGTGTGTTCTTTTGCCTCCTTGGTGCTACCACTGTCAAAACAGTGGAACCCAGGGTTTAGCAACTCTGAGGACAGCAAAAACGGGGGCCATTTAGCAGCCTGCCTCTGTTGTTATCAAACCTGCACAGTGAGGTACTCTGCTAGGTTTTAATCAAGAACTTTATCAAACCAGAGGCACTGATGGTACAGTAACACCTGTGGGTCTCAAGCGCTGCTTTTGTCACTGGCTTCTTGCTTCTAGCACCAGCCTACTTGCTGATTTTCCACTGCTTTGCCCTAACTTTTGGATGTAAGATAAGGATTCAAGAAAGCTACAAACTTTGCAGGCAAGCAAGTTTCAGCCTCCTTTCTCATGTTAAAAGCCGACTTCTGGCATCTGCCATCATCAAGTGATGCAGTAGTGCCATCAGAAAGAGCAAACTGCTGGAGGCATTGTAGGAGGAAGGTGGAGAGAGAAGGAAAGATTGTCTTCCTGATACAGTAGGATAGAGTTTACGGTCTGTTCTTGTACAAAGTTCCTGCTGAATTATATCACTAAGCTCCTTGTACAAAGAGCCTAGTTGCACCTTCTGGGGCATCTGCTCTGTAGAACATGGAGAAATTACCATGCTAGGAAAGTATGTTCCTGGACATAAGAAACAGCAAATATGTGGAGGTCTCCCCTTCCTTGAAGTTTGGAATGTGTGGACTGGCTGAAACTCCTGGGAAAACAAGCAAACAAACAAACAAACTACATGTTTATATGTATATATATATACATATATACATTGTCCAAACAAAACTACATATATATGCATGTGTGTATATTATATATATATATATATATTATATACACACACATTGTCCACAACCAGCCCTAGTCTGAAGAGTAGAGTTGCCCATGGATTCTTTTTCTGACCCTTCTTTGCCTTACCATATCCCTTATATCACAGCACCTCACTTTTTTCCTCAGTCTGTAAACCAGCTGTCCTAGCTCACTCAGCTTTACCTCTCCACCTGAGTTTTCTGGCTTCCTTGGAGTGCAGCTGACAATCTGGCATTCATTCCAAGTAAATCATACCACCATCTTCAGATTCTGCATCCCTTGCATATTCTCATGACTTTTCTTCCATCTTACTTCCACCTATCAGCCACTGCTGGAACCTTCCTTCCTCAGCAGCTCCCCCCATGCTGCACACAGACACATGACCTCCAGCTGTGCTCTCTTTGCATCTGATAGGCATTTTTCCTTGTCTGTCGTGCATATCAGCTGATTCAGGAATGATGGCATACTTGAAAGCAGATGGAGATCCCTATTCCTTCTTTAGGCTTACAGATGCCGAAGGTGGCCTTGTATAACCACGGTCAGTGGCACTGCTGCAGATTTTCTCCAATTCCCTTTGCTAACCTTGGTGGGTTTTGATTTATTTAAGAATATGAGGAACTTCCCTTGTCAGCTGCTGCACCCACAAAGCACTGTGCTTTATCAGATGTACAAATGGACTCTAATCAGTTATAAAAGACTGTTCTGCTAGCAGCCTTCTTGAGCAGGGTTTGTGTGAGTTGTACTATGCCACTTACACCCTACTGTGTCTCGATGTGCAGTTTCCCTTTTCTCGTAACGAACTTGTGAACTATCATCATCCTTCTGGTACCCGGGACCAAATTTAGCACCTTTTTTTTTGTTGCTGTTTTGGAATGAGCAGTTAATTAACAGGTTGGAGAGAAAAAGTGCTTCCGCAGTACCACAAGGAAAATCCAGCCATTCAAGTTGTGCCCATCTGGGACAGCGAAGGCCTATGGTATGTACTGAGTGGCAGATAAGAAGCATCAAGTTACCTGTGTGGATGTCGACTTCCCAGCTGTTAAACCTTTGCTCTAAGTTCCACTAGCACAACGGAGCACTAAGGCCTCAACAACCTGCCCCAAACCAAAGCTGACTTCAGATGAACCTCACAGGCAAGCATTACATTAGTGTCTGACGATTATCAAGATAAAATGGATAAACTGTCTCATTAACAAGAGATGTTGCTTAGATAAAACATTGTGAGGATGTATCCATCTTCCCTTGTTGAGAAGCTTGGTGTCAAGCCCTTCTAGTACACAAACATCCTTGCTTCTTCTTTGAGCCCTGACCAGACCTGAAGTAGAATCCTAAAGGAGAATGAAATCAGATTTCTCCTCCCATGATGTTATGTAAGTTTGTTTCTTCAATGGTATAAAAGGTGGACCTGCTTGCAGCAACACTGGAGATCCCACCTGTGAGTGGACACACTGTAGGACCTCCCAGCTGCCAGGAAAGGTTCTCAAATCCACCCTGCAACAGGGGCTCCCCAGCAACAGCAGATCAGAGAAGTGGTGAAGTACTAGGGCAATTGGTGACATTTCTTTCTTAATCGCTGTAGTTAATCTTGTGCAGTAACAACTACGTGCATTACCTTGCTTTGTTTTATTCCTGCTATGTTATATTCACTTATTATTTTATTGCTTTAAATGTAAGTAAACTCACTTGTTTAATGAGTTTATCTTACTTTGCCTCGTCCATTGGCAAAACACACACATAATTTCAAGTGTGCCACCAAGCTACAGACAGCCTCACAGCAGCTCGTTTTGCTGCAGTGACTGCAGTGAAAGAAGGTGCTGTGTCTGATGGACACAGTGAACATCCTTCCCACAGCAAGGTTTACCAGAAGTATTCATTCAGTGCATTCACCAGCCCAGCCTGTGGGTGCTCTGAGAGATGGCAGGATCACTACAAGATTTTTTTCAGCGTTTCTGACATTTCCCCATTTCTTGCACACATTTCTCTCTCACTAAATCCTTTTTTTTCTCCCTCATACATTGACTCTGTTTCTGACTCACTGATATTTTGCATTCATGCATGCTACCAATTTTCCTACTGGCCTATTCAGCTGCATTTGTACTTTATTATCTTATTTATAAAGCAGTAACATATGCAGAAATAACTCTGCTTCAGCCTGCAGGGATGTCCACCAACTAGATTTCCTGAACCACAGATTTCCTGTTTTACTTAGTTACTCGGCCTTAACACTACAAACAATCTTTCTTAAGTGGTGATGATATGGCAAACAACTAAGAAAAACAAGCATAGTGCCAATCACAGACGTCAGCCGGTCCTGAAGTCATGGTGATCTCTGCTGGCGTGGCCCTGGGAGAGCAGCACTGGGTCAGCAGTGTTACCTGAGATGTCCAACTGCCTTGTCCACGTGATCTAATGAAGTCTTTTGTTATTAGTAACATAGAATGGTAGAACTGTTCAGGTTAGAAAGTGAGTGGTTAAGTGAGGTAAAAACCAACATAACTAGACTTGAGTCAGCACTATCACACATGCTGTTCTCTCACACGGCACTGAGGGATAAAATCAAGCTCTTTTCAAGTACAGGAGTCTGGAAAAACCTTTTCCAAAAGGAAACTGGGTTTGCTTGGTCTGGAGGATTTTTGGTTTTTTTTTGGAGAGGGCAATGTAGTGTGAGAAGTTAGGCAATTCAGAGTTTACCTGAGAGCAGAAATCCAGGCCATCATACCATCCTTTCAGTAACCAAAGACAAGTGCTCCACTCAAGAACTGAGGCCAGCAAATGAAATAAGAAGGAACTGTGCTCAAAGCAAGGAAATGGAAAATGTATTTCAAGCAACAGAATACATACAAAATCATATACACAACATAGTGTTTGTATGGCTTACCAACAAGTAAATAAATGAATGAAAAGCAAGAGCTGCAACAGATTTGCACAGTGACCTAGAAAGTATTTATTTAAAAAATCATAAAATTGTAATAAAGCTGTAATTATGCATACTGGTGCTTATAGAGTGCATGGTTTTACAACAACTGAAGTATTAGCTCTCTCAGAGTTTGCTTTTGCTCTTCATGAAAAACAAAATAGGCTTACAAACAAGATGTCCTGGCAAGCAAAATTATTTGTGCAGAGGCTTGCAAACAAGATGCCCTCACTCACAGATCTGCACAGGAGCTTGCTGATTCCTCTCCAATTGGTGTCTGTACACTCCTGATAAATAAAAGTTTTAGCTACAAAAGTCTACTGACAACTTGAACTTAGAAAGTTTGTACGTACTGAGCAAATTTAGTGGGCTAATTAACTCTTATCCCTGGGCTGCATACAGTTGATTACACACATGATGTGAAGCAAAGAAATCTGACAGAGTAACTCAACACACCAATGAGTTACGTTAAGCAGACATTCCCTTTATTTCAGCTCTGGGTGCATGGGTGCCCACCACTGTGTTGTCTTTACCTTCAAGGGACCCCTCCCTGATACTCTGAATGATCTTGGGGAGAGAGAAAGCTGGAGACTCAGCTCTCTTTTTGGGGTGAAGCCAATTGAGCAAGCTACTGAAGTAAAATGTTCCTGACATCATGCAATTATGACCTGCTGTTGACTGTAGGCCACACCTATATTCTGTGTACAGGCGGTTTTTACTACTCTTCGGCAACATACACTTTCTTTCTACCTAAGCCTATTCCAACATGGAGAACCAGGAGCATGTGAAGGCTGTGTGATTTCCTCATATAAATGAATTTGCCTGGTCCTGTGTTCTTATGTAAGACGTTGCAAAGTTATTTTCCTTCCAAAGACCAAGGCCAAATTTAAAAAATAGATTTCCTGTTAACAACTTTCATCTTCTTCTGTTGGGCCAGCATCAACAGATCCAAGCAGATAAACTGGTTCAGGAAGTCACACAATCTGGAAGAAAATGATTGCTCTTTTTTTTTTTTTTTTTTTTTCATCCTCTTCAAGGTAGAGGATCATCAGTTTGCAACAAAAGGTGCAAAGCAGTTAAGAACTGCAGAGGATATAGTATGATCTTCACCAAATACCAGCATCCAGATACAAAAATGTCAGCTTTGGTCATGGGAGATTGCTTTTTCACATACCTAAACCACTCTATCACTGTATCATTTGTCTCAGCTCTTGATGGGATGTCTGATTCAACAGTGTTAGCATGATATTTACTGAATGTCTGCAATGTACAAAGTCATTAACTGTACTCGAAAGGGCAGGAAACCATATAACTTCTGCAGGGTTTAACATTTACTGAGCCCTACCAATAGTATATTTGAGAAATGTACAGAGGACACTAAACAAACATTTGTTACAGCAGTGTATGCGTATGTCATGCAATTCTGCAAACACTCTTTTCTGCGTTATTTGCTCAACAAATCGTTTGATATTTTTTTAATAGAAAAACAAATGCAGAATTGTTGCATAACTTAAGCTTAGCCCAGGGGACGGGGACATGGTGAAGGGCCAGACGCCCTAGCCCTCAGGCAAACCAGAGATCACTGTGAAGGTTAACTACTGACATCAGCCGGAGGAAGCAGGGTGCTCATTTGCAAAGACTCCATGTCTGAAATGGATAATATAATCTGTCTTAATCCTTAAGGAACCAATGATCTGCTCTAGTAAGTTTTAGGCTATCCAAAGTTGAATGTACTGATGAGATCTGTTCGTGCTGATTGTGGACTATGTTCCTTGAGAATCCATGTGTCTTGTTGAGTTCCGGGCCTTCCTGGGTATTGCTCCAGAAGTAAGACTCTGCAGCTGACCTCTCCAAAACGAGCCCATAGCTTTGCATCTAATGGATTTTGCTGTAACTGAAGCCAAAGTGAAACTCAGCATCCAGTGCCTCATTAGATCACAGTGTTTCTGAACTTCAAACACAGTTCCTGTAGTGGTTTGTGTTGGAATAAATTCAAGAGAATTTACATGCAGACCTGACTTGGGCAGGGGGAACCATTCTTCCACATGGCTGTGGATCCATTGCTACATGGCATCTGATGACATCTTATACCTGATGCGGGCATGAGTGGCATTTACCTACATGGAACAGCAGTTCCCTCTGACATGCATGACTAAAGCAAAAGTTTATGTCTCACTTCAATTTTTGGAGTTTTGAAGGAATGGTAATCCCATAAGGAGATACAAAATGTTCACACCATCAGTCCTAAAGGACTCTAACATTTCTTTCTTAGAGGTCTTTTCCATCACCGGTGATTCTGTGATTCTAATTAAGCTACAAAAGAACTCTTACTTTCACTTGCTTTCTTAGTGAGTATGTTAAAACACAAAGAGCATTTAGTGCCAGTAAAAACAGGAACTTCCAAGTTTGAATTCCATTTCAGGAAAATGCAACTTGAACATGAAAATGTAACCACTGCTGCACTTCCAAGGCACTTCCAAATCTGTTGTAAAAATTAGGTTACATAAAATATACAGATATGTGAAAACGATGCTGGGCAGCTCACCTGGCCTGGTGATTAAGACTTTGCGCTTCCCCCATCTGCCAGATGGTTAACAGCGAGGAAAAAGAAAACAAAACAAATTCTGATTCTTCATTAAGAATAGGTTCTTTTCTCAGACCACTGAAAGCACCCTGGCTTGATACAGGATTTTTTTCTTCACCTTGCCGAATACCCACTCCGTGTGGCAGGGACTCACCATTGCTTGATGTCTACAGATGTTGCCTATCTGCCTCTTTGAACTGCAGTCCTCAGTGCCCTCACCAAAGCAGTGATATGGCTCTTTTACAGATGGCTGCAAAAAGAACCACAGAATCATTAGGGTTGGAAAGACCTCTAAGATCACCAAGTCCAACCAGCAGCCATGTTCCTCAGTGCCACATCCACACCGCTCTTGAACACCTGCAGGGACGGTGACTCCATCACCTCCCTGGCAGTCTGTGCCAGAGCCTCACCACGAGAAGTTTCTCCAACCTTAACCTCTCCTGGCACAACTTATGGCCATTACCTGGCATCTTCACCAGAACCTGTGAATGGTGCACAACAACAGGTTTCACTGTACTCCTGAACCCATACACTCAAGAACGAAAACAGTTTCACGAGAATATTTCTGTACAAAGACACAGGGAACACAGTGGCTATACCAAAGCAAGGCGTCTGTGTGTTGCAGTTGCCTGCTCCACAGACAAGCTTTGCAGAGATGCACCCAGCAGGATGGTTGCTTGACAGTGGAAATCTAAGGCAGCATCCAGGTTCAGCTTCCTTCTCATCAAGCACCATGGGTTACGCTTGCTCCAAGCTCACTCCAAAGTCAGAATACAGAAGGGAACTGAGCCCTGCCCTGCCCACCACCCTTGTCCCCTAGCCAGCTGTTAGCACGAGGTGGCTTTGGAGCATGGCTTCCTGCCCTTTGTCTCCTTGGTTTAACTCTAGTTCTCTTGCTGCCTTGGTGGAGGAGAATTCCTTCTGGCCATGAGCAGACCCAGGCACTGTCTGAGGCACACAAGCCCCGTTTCAAAACTTAACAGGTCCCCTCCATACAGAGGAACGAACCAGGAGCTGCACACAAGGTGCAGGCTCCTCCTGCTCCTGCAGCCCCTTACAGCCATTGTGCTGCAGCCTCATAGTGTTCAGCAGTGAAGTACTGGGGTAAAAGTACAGCTGATGTGAGCACACGGTGTCAGCACTTGGCCAGCACTCTGCTGTTTGTGTAAACATTTCAGTTTTACTGTAGCTTTCCTCTCAAAAGTAATCTATGAAAATCACCAAAAGCTGAGAGCTTATCTCAAAAGGTGCACTGCACTGCACTTTTGTGCAGTGACACGTGAAGTGTAAATCATGCCCCAGATACTCCTAACCTTCAAGTTCTAAAGCTACAAGGCATGCAATTCGGCCTCATTCTCAGCCAAAGTGAGGACAGGTAGAGCAGAGGGTGGATTGCTGGGCACAAACCACTGCCATCAGAGGTGCAAAGTCCAGGCAGCAGATGGCTGCCAGCACCCTCGCTCAGGGGTCAGCGCTGTGCCAATGCTGTTTGACATCCTTATCAACAGCTAGGGCGACAGGACAGAATATGTTCTCCACACGTCTGCTGTTATTTCCGCTGGGAGGCAGAGAGCTGGGACTGCCCAGCCGAGCACCTGTGGTGGACTGGAGAAATACAGAACCACAGGCTTTGTGGAGATAAGACAGGAAAGCACCATGTGCGGAGCTCTATGGAGTTCTCTGACATGGCTCATAGGCGTGGTGGTGATAGGGTGACAGCTGGACTACATCATGCATGTCCAACCTTGTTGTTTGCCTGGGCCACACTGAGTAAAGAGGAATCATCTTGTGCTGCATATGTAGGTTGCTGAGAAAGTAAAGCTTCCTATTTATTTCCATGGTATCTACAGCCCAAAGAACACAATGACACCGTCTGATAGAGCAAGTTCTCCACTACAGTTTTTCAACACAGTCCTTAGCATTAGTTATGCCGTTTTGTCCACGTGAAAAAACTCAGTTCCACCCCTTTGCTTCATACACACTTCCATGTCAGCGTGCCCCTCTGCAGCCGTCTGTCACATGGCAACAACATGTAATGGGATACTGGTGGGAAGGTTCATCTGCTACTGACACACCACCAACATCTGCCTCTGATGGCATGGGCTAGCATAATAAGATAGGAGGCATTACATTCCGGGCAGCCCTTGAAAAATATACAGTATAGTTAGTGTATATAAGTAACAAAACTTATTTAAATAATTTTTCAGAAAAACACGAAAAAGGGAACAACAAAAGCATAAAACTAGTAGGGTATAAGGCTGTGTTTTTGTGAAACTGATGCATCAGGTTGGTTTGATGGCAGTGGCTGCCATTGCTAGTGAACTCTCAAGGCATTCATCAGAGACTGGTGGTGAAATCTTACTCTTCCTGTACTTCATCCTTGAAAACAGCCTTTCAAAAATGCGTATGTTGCCAAAAAGCAATGCCATGGGTAGGGTGCAGTTCTGAAGCGAGATACATTTCTCTGGTCAGATGGGGCTTACAAAGGTCTGGTAGAGACATACACTCAGATTTTTCTTTGAATTCCATATCTGATTGCAGCTCCACACATTCAATTTGAGAAGATGTATTTAATAAATGTCAGCTGAGAATGGAGTTGCAAATATATATGTGTACATGTATATATGTATATATGTATGTATGTATGTATATACATGTATATATATGTATATATATAAAAGGATTACTTTTTCAGCACTCTTGAAACGTACTCTCAAATCCCTTTATCAAAACAGAAAGCACAGCTGTGTATTTTTCGCTGTTCACGGGACTGTGTTTAGACACAGTTATTTCCTATCACTTGAGTCAGCACTGCACTGTGCTCTCCCCACATCTCGGTGTTGGCCCACACAGTGCCAACTGCACACTCATGTCTGGTTGTTTTGAGCGCTGGGTGCATGGCTGGGGAGGAGCTTCGCAGGGAAGGAGCAGAGTGCTGGGCCGAACTGCAGGCTCGTGGTTGTAGGGATCGGCCACACGTTACCCAGACACAGCACGCACTGATCCTACTGAGCAGACCCTCTGTCGTGTCCAAGAAGGCCTGGGCTGAACGGGGTTGTTTGTCCTTTGACATCCCAGGACTGTCTGTGTCTGGAAACAGAGGAGGCCATGGCTGTTGACAAAAGTACATGGTGAAATGACATGCCACAAAGTGCAAGGAGAGACGTCCTGCTTGGATGCTAGGAGTGCTGCTGACGGAGACGGCCGAGCGCTGCAGAAGAATCCCAGGGTCTGTGATCCCAAGCATGGGCACGTTCGGATGACAGAGGGCAAGAGCGGGTGACGCTCACATCCCCAAGCACCTCACCACGCCGCAGCCTCGCGTGGGTCCTGTTCGAGGCACAGCAGACCAGCTCCCAGAGCCCGGCTGCCTGGCAGCTGCTCGCACGCACCTCCTGCCTTCATCCCGCGCGCCCCGTTTCCCCATTTCCTCCATCCCGTTCCCCTCTCGGGGCCGCACCTCCGGCAGTCCCGTGGCGGCCGCAGAGGCCCCGCCCCGGGAGCCGCCGCCTCGCGTGTCCTTGTCCTCCCGGGTCGCCATGGCGCAGGAACGGCCGTGGGCGGCGGCGGCGGTGCCGCGGGGCTGCGCCGCGCACTCGGGGCGGCCGCTGGAGCTCTTCTGCGGGGACTGCGGCCGCTGCGTCTGCGCGCTGTGCCCGGCGCTGGGCCCCCACCGCGGCCACGACACCCGCCTGCTGTGCCAGGCAGCCCGCGACAAGCAGGTGGGCAGCGCCGTGCTGCGCGACGGGCTGGTGGGTGCGGAGGGCTCATCGCGCCGTGCCCGGGCGGGGGTCCGTCCTTGCTGGCAGCGGAGCGCCGGTGGCTTGCGCACGGTGCTGGGAGAAGGGCGAGAGCAAAGGGAGCTCGTCGGTCACAGCGGGCAGAGGAGGAGGACGAGAGGAAGAAGGTGCCCAGACAGCTGCGCTGCATCGTGCTGCAGGACTTGGTGTTACGGGGCACGGCTACTTTATGCCATTAGCGCAGTTGTGCTGCTCCTGGCTCACAGACTTTCTGCTGTGGAGGCAGAGGAGCAGGAGGTCTTGATCACAGAATCACAGAACTGTAGTGGTTGGAAGGGACCTCTAGAGATCATCAAGTCCAACCCGCCTGCCAAAGCAGGTTCCCCACACCAGGTCACACAGGTAGGCGTCCAGGCGGGTCTTGAATATCTCCAGAGGAGGAGACTCCACAACCCCCCTGGGCAGCCTGATGCTATGCCAGTCCTGCTCAGCAGCTGCCAGGATGTCCAACAGCTGCCAGGATGTCATTGCTTTGATCACAGTGAGGAGCACGTGCTCTGTCCCACCAGACCGACCACGGGTGCGGGTCATGCTGTGCTCTATGGGCTTGGATGATGCTAGCAGATAACAGCTCCTGGACTCTGGAGCAGTAGGCAGGATATAAACACGAGTCCAGGTGTATGTATCACGATGTCCATAGGAAGTCTCTGCTAATCTTGAGTTGCAGAATTTCAGGCACAAACGTGCCTCTGCAGTCATCATAGCCTCAGGGGTCATATTTGAACAAGCAATTTTGTTTTGTTCTGTTGAAACAGCTACGAGGCTGACAGTCTTCATCAGCGCTGCTAGGAAGTGCAAACCGGGGGTGCCAGGAAGAGATGACAGCAGAAGTGCAGGGTTCATGAGCTTGTTCTTCCCTGAATCCAAGTATGTGCAGTCAGGATGCTCCCTGCCCTCTCATCACTGGGCACAGCAACGCTCCTGCGTCGTCTGGTGGAGCACAACCCTTTGGTTTGTCAGGGACACTGAGACCGAAGTGGTTGCTCGAAGGACTGACATGGCCTGCGTTTCCAGTTCCATGCAAGTAAATGCTTGCATGTTTGTGTGTATGCAGGGGACTGCCAGCTGTGAGTTACCTGGTTTTACCTGCAGCCTCTTTCACCTGACTCTTGTCATAAGTGAATGAAAAACTGCATGTGTCTCCAGAAGAGACTATGTCAGTAATGCAAACTGATTCCTGCATCTAGAACCATGTTTCTCAGCTTATTGTCCCTGCTGAGCTTCAGTGCAGTGCTGAGCTGGGAATGTTGCAGTGAGCTGATTTGTGTGCACACCCCTGATGGCTGCCAGCTGAGGAGTGAGTGTGCTGACATGACTATAGCTGCAGAGCTGCCTTACCTGTGCTGCTGGGAGGTTTCGCATGCAGCACTCATGCACTGCTGAGAGTTGGGGCACTGTTAAGAAGAAGGCATCACTGTGTGAAACATTTCCTCCCATACAACTGTGGTTGTGGAACTGTGGGGCACGTGCAGGAGAGCAGAGCTGTGTTGCTTAGTACTCCGCAGTGCACAGCACAGATATTGGAGATGCTGAGCTCTAAGCATTAGTAGTTACAGTCATTGAACCCAATGCTGCTCTGCCAAGGGGCACTGCTGGGTGCTGTGAGTGCAGCAGTCCCTGCTACCAACACCTGGCGGCATAGGAACTGATGTGCAATACCATAGATTTCAAGATGAAAATGCCTTTTTCTCACCATACTTTTCCCTGATATTTATGAAAGAGACATAGTTTGTGTATCTCACCCTTGTAACCACTGCACAGTGGGTGAAATGATAAAATATTTGTCTTGTGTCACCTACTGGCCTTACTGGATAGCCTTATAGACTGTTCCAGTAACATACACTCCTAGGAAATAAAACTATTTTATCTTATTTTTTTACAAATGTTATGAAACAGGTTTAATTTTGTATTTTGTAATTTCTGTAATTTATTTTATTTTTGCTGCTTAGGAACTCCTCACAGTGTATTTGAGGAATCTAGAAGTGAGAAAAGAGCAAAAAGCTGGTAACAGAAGGAGTGTAGAGCAAGCTGCTAATGATCTACAGGTAAAGCATGATTTGTTACTTCACTGGGTGATCATTTTCCAAGGAGAGACATTATTCTCTGTCTGTGGCTCTTCAAAGACCCAGACAAATGCTGCTTTCTAGGGAAGAAGTGTTGAGTATGGAGGTACTCTTCTGCTTCATCTATAGGCACACACTGCTACAAGCAAACAGCAGCTATTGGACATAGTGACACAGCTCCAGTTACTGCTTCAGGAAGAGGAGAGGCTGGCAAGAAACGTAATTGATGAAAAGACTGAGCAGGCCCTTGAAGCATATGGTCAGCAGGTGCAGTCTTGTCAAGAAGAGTTTGCAGCCCTGGAGGCATTTTCACGTCGAATCAGAGGGATACAGCAGTGCAGTGATCCTGTGCAGTTCCTGGAGGTGGTATTGTGTGGTCTCTTCCTGCCTCTTCCCCTCTTAGTCCCTGGTGAACTGTTTTAGTAGTTAGCTTCTGTAGATCCTTCTTCAAGGATCATCTTTCTCACTGCATTTTTTCTTTGTTTTGTTGCTGTTTTGATGGACTAGTTCAGTTTGTAATGTTTGATGTCAGGTCTGTAGGAGATTAATTATACTTTTAAGCATATATGAAACTAGGATTAGGAATACTTGATCGACTTGAACGTTAACAGTCTATCAAGTCTTTCCTTGGGCCATGTAGTAAGAGTGTCTGAGGACAGACAGCCCTTTCTGGCAACCTGAGGCTAAGCTGTCTCATTCCTTTAATTGCAGGTAATCCCAGTCTCCCTGAGAAGTAGCCATCACTTTACTGGAGGTGGCCATGCTTTTCCTTGTGCCTACAGATGAATGTCTGTTTCTTTCTTAGTGAGCTGTTAAGTAGGCACAGACAGATGCACTTGCTGCGGCCTAGTTCACCTTACAACAGAGCTGTCATTGCCCTTGAGTGTGGAAGTTGGGAGGGAAGAATCCGTTTGTGCTGCTGACTGTACTCATTTGTTTTTCTGCCCTCAGAAATGCACAGAAATTGAGAAGGAAATGCAGGATTCAAGGAGACAGCCAGAACAGTGGCACCCAATACCTCTCTCATTTGAGCACATACTCAACCACTATTCATGTGTCATGAAATTTCTTCAGTCCATTCTACAGAAACCCCTAGAAGTTCGGCTTAAAGAAGGTATACCCGGGAGACTGCAATGAATGTTGCTTTCTCCTGCTCTCCTGAATAAAGAGTGGTCTCTGAGTAGGAGCAGGATCTTCTACTAGATAAAGCTGGAGAAAACGACAGTTTTTTCATGCCTTCAAGTTATTCTGATGTTTTTCTCATCTCGATCAGTTTTTTCAGTGTAGCAATAGTATAAGTAAATTCCTGTTGAACTTAGGCTGCTTTTATCCCTAGTCCCTCACACCTGCACAACACAGCTGAACAGTCCTTCCACAGTTAGTTGGGTGTAAATGCTCTGGTGGGATACGTGGGAGACCTGAGACATTGGGAACATGTAAAAATTGTTCACTTCTTGTAGCTTATGTACTTAGTGATATTTCTGTCAACCTGAAAAAAAAACAAAAAACTGTTTTTTGGTACTTTAAAGGTGGGCTAACAGCTTCTGCCTTGGAGCTTCTTTGAGCTGGTATTTCATCTTTAAGGGACCTTTGGTTTGGCTAAGGCAAGGAGATCCCTGACATAGAGCCACAAAGCCGCATAAGCATGGGGTTATCCCAGTAGCTGAGTTATGGGGCAGCAGAGTTACAGAGACCATCAGATTGTTCCCGGCTACCTTTTAATGATACTTTTTTTTCCTGAGAACTGTGGCCAAAAACAGTAGCACAGGGTTCTGGAGGAAAAAGATCTGACCAAACCTGAAAGGTCACTGCAGGATGGGTGGAAGTTACTAGAGATGGCCATGGCTACTATCTGCAGTTGTCTTGTGATACCAATTGATAGGGCATGCTTTTGAATGGATGGGAGGTGCTTATTTGGGGTTATGCTGGATTGTGTAGTTTCCCTTGCATCACTGGGATTCAGTATCTTCATGCTATCCAAAGAGCATAAGCAGAAAAGTGCGGAGAGTAAGTGGCCATTCTCCAGGAAGAGTATCACAGATTGTCCCATGGAAGATCAGATGTGAATCACAGAATCATAGGTGTTGGATGGGACCTCAAGAGATCATCGAGTCCAACTCCCCTGCCAAAGCAGGTTCCCTACACCAGGTTTCGTACACCAGTCACCTGTAGGTGACCTGACTCTGCTACCTTCCTCACAATGTGGGTGGAATTCACAACACAGAGAAGCAAATAACCCATCTTGAAAATCCCCCTTAGTGTTTTATTTTTATAACTTTGAGAAAGAGCTGTTGTCTGCCATTTCCACACTTAACCTAAGCTGTCTCCTTTCATCTCTGCCTAGATGTTTTCAGTAGCCTTAATGCCACCTCAAAGAGGGAGCCTGGAACAATGCTGAAAACCTTGTCTCCTGTTGATCGGATGCTTTTCTTAAAACGTAAGTGTGGTTTAACAAA
The DNA here is from genome assembly GCA_023055505.1 of Callipepla californica brunnescens. Classification (NCBI taxonomy): domain Eukaryota; kingdom Metazoa; phylum Chordata; class Aves; order Galliformes; family Odontophoridae; genus Callipepla; species Callipepla californica. The sequence goes on along the minus strand of JALIRH010000023.1, from coordinate 1,875,243 downwards.
ATCTAGGAGGCTCGGAACACTCTTGGCTCATCCACTGTAACAGTTAATGAATGTGTGCTGCCATTATCATAAATGGGCCTTTTAAAAGGGCTCTGATGTTTACACTGTTTAGCAGAATCAAGTGCTCTGCTTTGACTGAAAGTCAGTACAGTTTTCTATACCTCATACTGGGGATTAAATTTTAGTTTCTGTCTCTGGAGTCTTGGTCCTCTGTTTTTGTATAGAACTACCATCCTGATGCACCATTGATCCTTTGTTCTTTATTCCTTTTCTTAAGTAATGAATTCATTTGTGTCTGCTTGAGATTTAGTAGCAGCACGCTTCATGAAAGTCTAAGTTTTCAGGCAAATGTGACTAGCGAGATCACTAATTTGCACAGCTGTTCATGCTCTTGAAAAGCATCCCCCGTGGTGTTTTATTTGTAAAACGCTGAGAGGAGAGCTGTCTCTGCCTGAAAGTGAGACTCGGGTTCAGGTATCTTTCAGTGCATTTCTCCTGTGCTCTGCACAGACTTGATGCCACATCCCCAGTGTTTACCTCTCTAAGACTGTGAGCCACCACTCACAGTCAGTCATTCTCAAGAGGGAATCCTGCAGCATGCTCATTTTACCTACATTCCTGGTGCCCATCCTCCTCTCTTTTGTCACCTCTCTTTTGTCTTTTGTGCATACAGGTGTATGTTAGTACTTGGGGTATTCACCCACCTAAACACCCACTCAGATCATGGGGAAGCCAGCACTAGCTTTTCTGTCCTGCACTTTGCCACTGAAGCGTAGTGGAGATCGCAGCAATAAGACGTAGCATGTATGAGACCCCTATGGTGCTGAGGTTTTGGAAGTTTTAGTTTACAGAATTAAGTTTATGAAACCTTTCTTTTTGTTTAGAACATTCTTCAGTTAACACTGCACATCAAGTGCCATTTGCTTCTCCCTTCATTTGCAGTACACAAAGTGAAGCCTGTACAGTGCGAAGGCCGCAGAATTACCAGCACTTGGCCCCCTGGCATCTTCACGTGCTTATTACACATCCGCAGCTCTTTCTGTACGTCTTTGCAAGTGGATGCTGTGATCCTGCCCAAACAAAGACAGTCTGTTAGTAAGGCCATGTGCACCACTGCTCTGTGTATTTTAAATACAGCCAGTGGTAGCGGTCACAGTGAGGCAGAGGGGTGTGGGGGTGCAGCTGTGTTTGCGGTCGCTATTCATGGGCAGTACTTACTCTCCTGAGGTCTTTTTTCATGGCACAGTGATTTCTGTCCTGCTTCAGGGAAAAAATTGCTGCTGCCTTCAGTGATTTCTAGAGTGCAGTTCCAGACTGAAATTCTTCTGCTGTCAATGGCACGTTAGGTGAACTGCTGCCGACCTTCTGGGCAGTGGTAGGTTGTTTCTTTGCTACGTACATGATGCTTCTCTTCTGAGCTGTGGAACTTCTTAGCCTGTTTTTTGAAGGAGATCTCCTTGGCCTTTTTCAAAAGGCGTGATAAACATAGCAACTACGCTTATGGTTTTGATTGCAGATGCAAGATCACCAACCTGGGAATATGACAGCATTCATCCAAGGCTGAAGTTGTCTGATGACCGTCTTGTAGTAAGCTGCAGCTGGAGGAGGATATTTTATCCTTGTGGTCCCCAGAGATTTGATAAACTGTGGCAAGTGCTGAGCAGAGATGCATTCCTCTCTGGGAGCCATTACTGGGAAGTTGACCTGCTACATGCTGGAGCTGGGTGGTGGGTTGGTGCAGCGTACCCTTCCATTGGCAGGAAAGGAGATTCTGAAAGCTGTCGACTGGGCTGGAACAGAGCGTCTTGGTGCATTAAAAAGTTTGATCTTGAATACTGGGCATTTCACAAGGGGGAGAGGATCCCTCTCCTGATAGAAGACGATCCTGATCGCGTTGGCGTTTTTCTGGATTATGAAGCTGGAATCCTTTCATTCTATAATGTTACTGATGGCATGTCTCATTTGCACACCTTCCGTTGCAAGTTCACAGAGCCAGTTTACCCAGCTCTGAGGCTCTGGGAAGGGTCCATTGGAATATGGAAACTAACATAGGGAATGAAGTAAAACAAAGCCTATTATCTCATGGTTTTTTTCTTTGTATGAAAGCCGCTTTCGTAGTGATTTACGTGAATCACCTAAAATGCCATGCATGGTATTTTTGTCCTTGATTCAGATTTGCAAAATGGAAAAAGTCTGACTAGTGCTTGAAAAAGTGCTTATTAAAACTCAGATGTGAACCTGAAAAATTCTGTCACATCATGTTATTTTTTCCAGCTCCAGCCTATAATGAGACTGAAGGTGCTGCAGTTGTACGTGGCATTAGATTTATTTGTCTTAAGCTCTGAGGTCACATATTCCATAACTTCATAGTTGACAGCAGATTCTGATAATTAGTGCACTAAATGAAGTGATTCGTTCTGAAATGTCACTGAATGTAAATATCAAATAGTGGCATGACTGTTGGAGAGGTACCCTAAGTATGGTGAGCACTTCTGGAGCCACACTTAATAGCCACAAGCTGGTCCTATTTTGACAGTCTCTGAAGCGGGGTTCTGAGTGGCCCAGTTCTTCCCACACCTACAGGGGAAGCGAGAGAAACAGAAGTGAACATCCCCCATTAGAAAAAGAAGCAAGTTGAGAACCACAGATGTACTGAAAATACTAGGGCGTGAGGCACTTGAGTGTAGGAGGAAAACCATAATGGACTCCACATCGACTCCACACGTGTCATAATACAAAGACACTTTATTCCAAACATCAAGAGTATACATAGACAACTGCTGTGACAAACAACTCTTCAGACTGGGCCACGTCAGCCAATGGCTTTGCTCTTCCTTGTGCCTTCTCATTGGTGCTAATACTCCACGCTCACCTCCACACTCCACAGTCCCACCTGCCGTCTCAGTGAATGTCTCCTGACCTTCATCTGAGCCCAATGGTCACATCTACTTCTAATCCTCCACACTCGTGCTTAAATCTCTGTTTGCTATTTCAAAAGTCTCTTTTAACTGTTGATGTTTGGAGACAGATGCACACAGAACTAGCAGACAGCTCACAAGGATTAATTTTCACTCTGTAGGAGTGATCATTTATTCTTATTCCTTATCTTGATATTGTTCAATCCAGTTAGTGGCCAGTCACCAGAGGTATGTTCCAGGGCTCAATACTGGGGCTAGTGCTCTTCTGTCAGTGCCTTGGATGAAGGGATCAAGCACTTGCTCAGTAAGCTTGCAGACAATGCCGAATTAGGCTGAACTGTTCATCTGCTTGAAGGAGTAAGGAGTCGCCAGGGGCCTGGATAGACTGGATCAGTGGGATCGACTACCATGAGACTGTTAGTGTTGTTTGTTGAGTTGTTGGTGTTGCTGGGAGGTGTTCTTCCATCGGAAATCTCATGAGCTGATTCCCTGCTGCTGAACTCCCTCCTGGGCCTGCTGCCTGAGACATGCTGCTTTCTCCTGGACCTCGCCGCTCCTTTGAGGTGTTCTACCGTCTGAACCCTCACGAGCTGATGACCCTTCACTGCTTCTCTGGTGCTGACTGATGCTGTTCCTGTGCTGACCCCACGCTGCTTCTCCTGTGCTGACCCAGTGCTGCTTCTCCAGGACAACTGCTTGCTGTCCAAGGCTGCCCGTCGCTGCCGCTGTTCTCTCCGCTTCTGCCACCCCTGCTCTTCTGCCTTGGACCGTCGGAGCTGCTTGCAACCGGACCACCCCTAGGATCCTGGCTGGTGACTTTTGCTGCGTTGTACAAATCCTTGCTTCTTCCCTATCTTTCTTATCCCTCGCCTTCCCTTCCCCATCACCCTTTACAGTGTCTGCCTTCAGTATTGGTCAATATTGGTAATAAACTGGTCGGACCAACATTTGAATCGTTGCATCTTGATCTCACGCTGGGTATACACATAATCTTAAGAACCTTGTCTCCCTCCTTTATATTGGAGCCTGACGCACAGAAACAAGGGAACTTTATGCTTTCAGGCATTGAGAGCGATACAGTCATTCCTGAGCCTCCTCCGCAGACTGAACAGTCACAGCTCCCTCAGCGACCTGTGCTCGTGGCTTCACTGCTCTTCTGTGTCGCTCTTGTAGCGAGGAGCCCGAAGCCGAACGTAGTACAGCCTCAGCAGGGCTGAGTGCAGGGACAATCACCTCCCCGCTCCTGCTGGCTGCACTAGTGTGCAGGCCAGGATGCCTTTGGCCCGCTTTGCCCTCTGGGCAGCGCTGCTGGCTCACGTTCAGCTGGCTGTCCTACCAAGGTGCCCAGATCCTTGTAAGCCACGCAGCTCTCCATCCGCTCTGCCCCAAACTTGTGTCCGAAGCGCAGGACCTGGCACTTGGTCTTGCTGAACTTCATCCCGTTGGCCTCAGCCCAGCTCTCCAGCCTGACCAGATCCCTCTGGTCGGGCCTTGCTACCCCCAGGCAGGTCAACGCTTTCTCCTAATATGGTGCCATCTGCAAAAGCAATGAGGATGCGGTCACCTACGTAGCCTACTTACACTCTTTTCTTTACCAGGCTTTGACAAAGGGACGTGCAGTATGGCCTGGGTACAGAACCGTGAGCCAAAGTACCAGCGTTTCATTTTGGGTTTAAACTGCTTCACAGAAACAAGGCAACGTTAGATTTAGGCGTGTGGTTGCCAGAATTCCTGGAAATGATGCAGTGCACTCTCTTAGCGTCCTGCCTGTACCAAGGTGTTTCTTTCTGAGGTGGAAACGAACCACCTGACTGGAAGCATGTTGATTGTACTGACATGCTCTGGATTTGCACCACAGTTGGATGGAAGTGCTCCTGGAAAAATCTGGTAAATATATTTAAGCCCAGACCGATTACTCATTCTTCAGGGTATGCTGCACGGGCAGAGTACGTGCAGAAAGGAGAGTCCCATCTCTGCCTTCCTCCAGTTTTCACTTATCTTCACCTGTTAAGACTGCAAAATGTTGAATGATAACAGCAGCCCCGAGGAGGCCTCCAGGCCCAGCACAGCTCACACCTTCCTGCGGGCGGAGGGCTGAAGGCACTGTTTGCAACCCAGAGAATCTTGTGTAATTCTGTTGCTTGGCTCCGTCTGACACGGCGCGGGCCTGGCAGAGCCCCTGGGGGCTGCATGTGCCCCAGCCACAGGCCCGGTCACGTTCTTGCCAGTTGCTGGGGCAGCAACCTAGCGTCGCGGTCTCTTGGCAGGTGGTGCAGAGGCCTCAGAGGTGTTGTTTTTCCTCTTCGGGGCTCGCCGAGGCGCCGTGCGTGAGCACTCCCTGTCCGTGCTGGCACTTGAGGTATCTGGTGCAGCCTCCCCCGGCTCCTCCTGGGCTGCTTCTGGGACCAGCGGCGGCACCGAAGCCGGGACGGACGGAGCCAGGCCGGGGATCTGGTGGAGGGCATCGCTGGGGTTCTCAACGAAGGCATCCCCGGGGTTCTCACAGAGGGCATTGCCGGGGTTCTCAAAGATGGCATCGCCGGGGTTCTCACAGAGGGCATCGCCGCGGTTCTCAGACGGGGCATCGCCATAGTTCTCAGACAGGGCATCGCTGGGGTTCTCAACGAAGGCATCCCCGGGGTTCTCACCGAGGGCATCAGCTGTGGGGACAGGAAGCTCCTCCGTGTTGGTGTCCCCAGTGCTGCTGCAGGGCCGTGGGCTCGGGTCAGGACCCTGTTGTGGGGAGGCAGCTGCGCCAGGGGCAGCTGCGGGGCTGCCTTCCTGCCCTGTGGCATCACGAGGCGTCTCCACGCCCAGCAGATGTCGCACCTCTGCGCCGCACCACTGCACAGCTCGGACAATGAGCCGTCGCACGAAGCTGGCGGCCTGGCTTTGCAGGGAGCTGAACAGCTGCAGGGTCAGCGCTCCCTCGTCCAGGCCAAAGAGGCGCAGGCCAGAGACCACAAGGCGCCGTGCTGCAGAGGCTGCCCTCCCGTCAGCCCCAAAGAGCTGCCTCAGCTCCTGGCGCAGCCAGGGCAGCAGGGGCCGCAGCACGCCTGGCTGCAGGCGGAAGATGGACGCCCACCTGGACACCTGCCTCGCAGCCCCTTGTTGCCTCCTGATGACAACCTCTTGAAAATCATCATCCGCACGCACCGAGTGCAAGATGGATGTCATTCTGCATCTGCAGAGGGGACACCTGTCGCTCATCGTGGCCCACCGACGGATGCAGCCGAGGCAAAACCAGTGCAGGCACGGCATGACGTGGGCGACACCATCCATGGTGTCCAGGCAAATGCAGCAGAGAGAGTTCAGCTCGGCGGCCATGCTCTCCATCTGCTGTGGTGGGCGGGCGGGAGAGCGCGGAGATGAGGGGCTGCTCCTCACACTGCCGCTGCCGCAGCAGCAGCAGCAGCAGGGGTCACACTAGGAAAGGAAGAGAGGCCACGGTCACTCGCTGAGCCTGGCAGGGGAGGAACAAGTGGCCAGGGCCCTCAGGAAGCAAACCCTGCCGGGTGCCCAGGGTGAGACAGCCTTACCGCTCGGTTCCCTTTGCTGCCGCGGCCTCCTGGGTGCCCCGGCTGCCTGAGCCAGGCAGGCCGGGGAAGAAAATCAGACGGCTCTGGGGACGAGCACTGAGAGCGGCTGTCAGCAGCTCCCAGAGCGCGAGACCAGCACCGAGGCTATCCTTGCTGCTCGCTCCAGACCTCGCAGACACGTTCGGCCGGAGTGCAGGCACAAGCCAGAGTGAGACTGGGTGCCCGGCTGCGAGTGCTCGACAGCTCACAGTGCCTACGCGTCACAGCGCACTGCTGCGTCACAGCGCACTGGCGGTGACGATGGCCCTCACAGAGGAGAATCGCTGCCGCTGACATCACAATGGGCCATCATCGAGAATCGCTGCCGCTGACATCACAATGGGCCATCATCGAGAATCGCTGCCGCTGACATCACAATGGGCCATCATCATCTGCAGCATTCCACTGGCGCAGAGTTCGAAAGGTTTTTCTGTGTATTAGGTGGTGAAGTATAATGATGAAACGGATCTTAGGATTTAGGTTTAGAAGGGTCTTTAAATATCATCTAGATCCCTTTTGCAATTAGCAGGAACAAAAGATTTTTTCAGTTTCACACTGTATTTATTAATTTGACGTGGGTAATTTCAGCCTAGAGGTTAAAGACGTCACATCTCTCAAGGGGGAGCAGCAGCAGATGAGTTCTATGGAAGGTGGGTGACTACCCAAAATGTCCACCGACAAAATCAACACGCAGTTTGTTTTACCTTGTCTAATTCAAGTAGGCAAAAACTAACTTCCATGGATGCTCTACTGCGTGTGTGTATTTGGCCAGCTCCAGAACCGTGCTGGGAGGCAGGCCAGGATGGCATTCCTCTATTGTGCTCTGGGGACGAGCACTGAGAGCGGCTGTCAGCAGCTCCCAGAGCGCGAGACCAGCACCGAGGCTATCCTTGCTGCTCGCTCCAGACTTCGCAGAGGAGAATCGCTGCTGCTGCCGCTGACATCACCCGCTGTATTTTAAATACAGCCAGTCTTAGCGGTCACAGTGAGGCAGAGAGGTGTGGAGGTGCAGCTGTGTTTTCAGTCACTATTCATGTGCAGTACTTACTCTCCTGAGGTCTTTTTTCATGGCACAGTGATTTCTGTCCTGCTTCACGGACTTGATATTGTTCATTCCAGTTAGTAGCCAGTCACCAGAGGTACGTTCCAGGGCTCAGTACTGGGGCTAGTGCTCTTCTGTCAGTGCCTTGGATGGAAGGGATCAAGCACTTGCTCAGTAAGCTTGCAGACAGTGCCGAATTAGGCTGAACTGGTCATCTGCTTGAAGGAATAAGGAGTGTCCAGGGGTAGAGTGGATTAGTGGATGAAGTCCACGACACAGTGAAGCCAAGTGCCAGGTGTTGTACTTGGCTCACAACTCTGTGTAGCAGCACGGGCTGGGGAAAGAAAAGGACCTGGAGTTTTGATCAGCAGGCGGCTGAATATGAACCAGAAGTCTGCCCAGGTGCTCAAAAAGGCCTGTGGCATCTTGGCCTGCATCAGAAATAGTGTAGGTAGCGAAGGAAGTGATTGTCCCCTTGCATAGGGGCACTGTTGAGACCACACCTCCAATTCTGCACTCAGCTTTAGTCCTCTCACCAGGATACTGAGTTGTTCAAGTGCACACAGAGAAGAGCTACAAAATAAAGGAGGGGAAGGTGCTAGAAAACGGGACACTGCAGAAGCAACAGAGGGAACTGCAGTTGTTTAGTAAGGTCGAGGTTGAGGGGAGACCTCATCATTCTCTGCAACTGCTTGAAAGGAGGCTGCAGAGAAGATGGTGTTTGTTCTCAGGTAACAAGTGACAGAATGGATGGAAATGGCCCTTTCCACCCAGAGTGATTCTATGATTAAAGTCCTGGCAGTCTCTGAAGCCTATCTTTTAATCAGTTTATTGGATCAGCTGTACTGTTCACCTGAACAAGCACCTGCACTTGAAGCAAGCCAGGTAATCCTTGGTAGTTCAAATACTAAAGGCTGTGTACTCCTCTCTGCTGCCGGCGAGGTCTTACTACAGAAATGCAAAAACAGGAGCTTGTTTTAAGAGCCGGATTTATTGATAATTTGCCATTAAAAAAAAATCAACATTTGTATTGTTTCCAAATGCAAGGCAAGCATATGGCATCAGAGCTCACAGACTGTCACAAACACATGATTCAAAGAGCGTCTTCCCAGTTTCAAGACAGAAAGAACTACAGACTCTTCAGAGTATACAGGCACAGAAACATCACCATCAAATTCAAGATGCACTACCAATTCATGACCCAGAGGCAGCAATAACCGCAATAACCATAACTAGTAAATGATTCTTTCACAAAGACAGATGGATTACACCAATGTGATTCTGTGCTAACCAAGCTAGTTGAGAGACACGTTACACCTGCTGCCATCTGGTCCTGCCCAAGAGTGGAGTGCACAGAGGAGTGCTGACGACCATGCTGTGATCCTGTCAATGAGCTGATCTAGACAAGCAGGAAGATGCTAAATCTTTACTAGGATATGACCTCTTACCTGAGAAGCTGACCCCACATACAAATAGAGAAACCCAACTGCACTGCAGAATGTGCTGGGATATCAGGATTCAGTAAGCTAACTGATGCTTTTGCCATTTCTGGAAGAGCAGATAAAATTTTCTTCCGCTGATCTGTCTCTGGCAAATTTTGCCTCATCTAGTCTTGTCTTTCAGCTTACAAAAAGCACAGAAGGGCTCCTTCTCTTGCTTCTTATATGGGAGCTGTCTATATATCCAGTTCACTGACTTGGATGATACTGCCTTTAAGAAGGTCTGTACATATTGGACTCTAGTTTTCTCAAGAGTGGCATCACAGGAATAGACAGTTATCTCCTTTCTCTATACTGCCATGCTTCCGTGAGGTTATCCACTTCCACTCCTCAGGCAGGTTTCTGCAGCCCATTTCTTTACCTCAAAACTAATTTTTAAAATCTTAAAACGTTATATAAAGTTTTCTGTTCAGTTCATGTAATCTTTCTCTTCCATGCGCGCAACTCAAACTCACATCCTACTTTCATGGGACTGAAGGAAGTGGCAGAAGAGATAAAAAAAAAAGGTACAGCAATAGAAGAATTCAAGTAGAGACAAATTATTAGGATTAGTGCATTCTTACCAGAAAAGGAAAGCGAGAAAACAGGAGACCTAGGACTCAGATTTTGCAAAAACTCCAAACTAATCTAAATGGAACGGAAGAGGAGGAGTACGGTATTGTCTACACAGAACACTAAGCGGTTTCTAAATTGCTCTTCATAATTTATATCCCCTGGTTGCAAAAACTTCCTGCTAAACAGGCGCCGAAAATGTTGGATCCTTTCTAACGTACCTTGCCACTACACTTAAATATGTTGTGCAGTGGGACAGACCTGCATCATAAAATACCAAACGGGGGGGCTTTGGTTTAGCACTTCACTTTCTTGACATGATTTTCTACTGCCTGCTCAGTGATGGTTTCATCTTCTTCAATGGTTTTTTTAACCTTCTGGCCCACCAGATCAAAGATGGCTTCTGGAGGAAATCCCTTCGGCTCTCCCACTTTCACTGTCAGCATGTCAAGTGTCAACACCGCGCCTTCAGGAATTGTCACTTTTGCCACAACAGACTTCCCCAGCTACACAAGAGAAAATAAGAAGAACGTTTAAGTAACACAATCCTAGGCACAGAACACCAGAAGAGGATTTAAAAAAATCATACGGCTACTTGGGAAAGGGCTGCCCATCCTGCTGCTTAGCTTCTTACTCCAGAAGAAGTTTCAGTTAGTGCGGAAATGTGGCTTTGGTATAAACAGTCACTGGCTGCCAGAAACAGCACACGGTAAGAAACAGCAGGTCTGCGTTCAAGTTACAGAGCAGTAAGTGCAGCGTGTGTGCTGCTCCTCAGCACTGAAAAATATATCAGGGTGCAGAGGCAAAACACTGCTGCAAATACTGACGTCTTGAGACTACAAACCCAAGTATTAGCTGCTGTTCTTCTGCATGTGAGTTACTAACCGAATCAAAAACAAAAGTTACCTTTTCATTGCAAGCCATTTCACAAGGCAAGAGCTGTTTGATTGGAGAACCCATGGCTTTTTCCACAGTACGGATGGCTTTCACTAACTCTGCCAGCTCCTTTGGCTCCAGAGATGCTTGGTGGTCACTTCCTTTCCATGTTTTGTCAAGAGTCACGTGACGTTCCACTACTTTAGCACCCAGAGCAACAGCAGCCACCGAAATGGCAATGCCAGTTTCATGCCCCGAATAGCCAATGGGGATGTCAGGAAAAGCGGACTGGTACGCCTGGAATCATGACAGAGTTGGTCTCAGTTACCAGGGTAGCAATTTCATAAACAGCAAATTTAACAGTAATAACTGCAGTGAAAACACGGGCAGTTACCGTGCCACAAAACAAGTGGTTGGTTATGCTCAGGGAGGATGCTCCGAGGAGTCCATTGCGATTATCAACACTGACAATGAGAAAGACACGTTCTATTCTATGCCTTCTCTTCTGCTTTTCTTTTTCCATTTATTTGTCCTCTTCAAGGTCTTAGAAGCCCACCCCGCTGGAAGTTACGCAGACAGAGTTTATTTTCATCTGAGAACCCAATGCCTCGTTAAGCTTCGCCTCTGTTCAGTGCACATGGTGCTCCTTCCCATGTTTCAAATCTGAAGCAATCACAGGACTGATTCAGCCCTACAGGCAATTAAATTCAGTCGCGTCCAGTTCTACTACTCAAGCTAACAAATACTGTGTGCATAAAACTGGGCAAATGTTTGAAAGCTGGCTGATCTGCGAACATTGAACTACATCAGTATCAGGCACACCCAAGCAATAACTGCAAAGGAAACTATAACCCATTTTCTCTCACAGCTCTGATATTCACACGAACCCTTTTCAATGAACTTACCCGGCTGAGCTCCCTACTTTGGAACACCTTCTCAGTTCCAACACCTTCCTAAAAGTGAGGTAACTGTGCACACCCTTTCCTTTCCTTTTCAAAGTACAGGCCAACGCTTCAACCTCCTACCTCCTTCTATTTAACTGCAAAGCCCCAACAGCAGTAGCTCTTATTATATTCCTTAAAGCTGACTTCAGCCAAAAGAGGATCCCATTCATAACTTTACTTCAAGGCCAGGATGAATTAAAGCGCCATGGTACGTTTTCTCACTTCCCAGAAGCAAACTCAAGCATGCCTAAGACCTGGAAATAGAATGCCGAAGAAGTGCATAGCCGTTCTGTGGTACTGTAACCACAGCAGTCTGACTTGTTCACTGACCGATATAACACGGAGATTGACATCCTCAGGCTGAAGTGGGTAGGCACTGGTGCACTGCAGGAAGCAGAAGTTTGGATTGATGGGCTTCACAATCTGATAAACCTGATGCATTGTGTTCATCGACTGCATCCCGCTGGAAATCACCATTGGGCGTCCTAGCCATTATAAAAAAAAAGGTTCTGCCTAGATTTCACGTTTAGATCCCTAAGAAATGTGCACAAGCTTAACTGAAATTCTTACAGTAAATGCATTTAGTTGAAGTAGGAAAGGAAGCCTTTTCTAAAAAGTGAATAAAAAATATTTTTTTGAGTATTTTTTCACTCAGAGGGTGGTGGCACACTGAACAGGTTGCCCAGGGAGGTCATGGATGCCCCATCCCTGGAGGCGATCAAGGCCAGGCTGGATGTGGCCCTGGGCAGCCTGCTCTAGTGGTTGGTGGCCCTGCACCTGGAGGGGAGGTTGAAACTAGCTGATCGTTATGGTCCCTTTCAACCCAGGCCATTCTACCATTCTTTGATTCTGAAATTAAGTGGAGAAAATACCTAGTAACTGAGCTACTGGAAGCCAGTGAAGTTTACTGAGACGGGGAAATTCAAGAGAAAGTCCAGCAGAGGCTCACAAAGGTGGTGAGGTACCCAGAGCATCTCCTCTATGAGGAAAGGCAGAGACCCGGGGCCGTGCAGCCTGGAGAAGGCTAAGAGCGGATCAACTGAACGTGGGCAGGAGTCAAGTGGACTGAGCCACGCTCACGTCAGCGGTGCCCAGGGACAGAACAAGGGACAGTGGGCACAAGCCAGAACAAAAGAAGTTCCATCTGAGCGTAAAGAAAAACTCGAAAATGACAGAGCTCTGGAAAAGGCTGCCCTCCTTCTCTGGAGATATTCTAAACCTACCTGGACACTTTCCTGTGTGACCTGACGTAGGGAACCTGCTTTAGCAGGGGCTTGGACCAACTCCTACAACTCCTGTGATTCAGCAAAGACTGATCAAAAGAAAACGCCTACCTTTCTTTGCAGTCTTTTCCAAATAAGGAAAATTGTTTGTATCTCCTGATCCTACTTTGAAAAATGGAACATCCAGTTCATGAAGAAATTCCACAGCCATCTGCAAGGAAAATAAGCAAACAAACAAATAAATAGAAGTCACTGATTTGCAGCATACTACTTCAGTTGGGTTAACAGTAGAGAGGAACTACCAACAAGCCAACCTTGCAAAATACCAAAAGCAAAGCTTAATTAAATAGGGCATACATACACATAAATGTAGAATTATATTAATCCAGAACCAATGGCATAAGGTACAAAGTAAACAGAAAGATTACATAAATCCAAAGCATATGCATCCTTCTGCTTCTGGAGGCTGATGTGCAGGTTAACACTGGGGAAACCCTGGGTGAGACAAATGACCAGATTTCAAGATTAACACTGACAGTGTGGCTGGATTTTTCTGTCAGACGCCTTTACAACACTTCTACAAACACTAAGCCTGAATTTCTGAAACTGTTGTCAAAATACTCTTGGTACGATGGAGGCAAATAGTACGAATATTAGCTTCTGTTTCTCGGCGAAGAAGAATTTTACTCAGAGACTGCAGGCAGCTTTCCTGAATAACTCTGCCACCTGACCTACTGTACAAGTATTCCGCTGCCTTCTGACTCCTTTGGGAGTTATAGAAAGCTCCGTTAAAATCTGAGCGGCATCACTAAGATAACCTTCTGAAAATAAGTACACTGAAGAAAGAGATCCCATATCAGGAGCGATATTAAAATCCTGCACTCACATCTGAGGGAAACAATGAAACAGCTACCTAACTTTGTCTCCCTTTCACTCATTCCCCAAACACCTCTGATTTCCTTGGCTCCTTCTTTGTTGACGCTGAATTTATTTAGCTGTTCACAGAACAACTTCCTCATACAATTAAACACACATTTTGAGCTCCCTGACGTAGCTGGAGTTCCAGAGATCACGTTCCATTTACAGAAGGTAACAAATACTACATCAGTCTGTGCAACGCCTATGGTAAGCTCAAAGATCTGGGGCCAGCAGAAACGCTGCCAGAAGTTTCAGCAGCTGTGTGAAGAAAATGCTGCTCACAGAACGATGTCGGTGCATCCATACTGCTGAACAACTGATGAGGCAACGAGCTCGGGCAGCATCTTGAGGAAAATAAGGGTATTACAAGTGGAAAGTGAACTGACACAGTTCACAAGTTCTGCATTTCACTACGGCTGGCAAGAAAGTTTTAACATCAGGGATTTTTCAGTCCAGAGGCGTACAGGTGTTTAAGATCTCAGTTACTATTGGATTAAAATGTTCTTTTCTTAAAGGAAAGACAGGAAGCAATGCTATTCCACAGACCCCTCAGACATGAAAACACAAATTACATAAATATCGCAGCACCTTCTTTTCCCCGCCTTATTTCTAAGGCCATGGCAAAAGACTCCTGCAATACATGCAAAACACCTTTATTCTTCTTTTTGGTCTGACTCTGGAAATAAGCTTTTCAAGGGGTCTGACAGCTGCATGCAGAGGGGACACAGTGTTGTGGTTTTGTGGTTTTGATGCCGGTATTCCACATCAGAACATCATGCAGGCCGTTAAGGAGTTAATGCTGTGGGAGCAGGGGAGGGGCGGAGCTCCGCACCAGACGAGGGGCCCGCGCCGGGGCTGCCGTGAGGAGTTCAGCACGTGTAAAGTAAGCTCCCAGTTTTCTGGTTTGGAAATTTTGTCTCTCTCTCTCTCAATTGTTCAAATTTATTTAGATTTAGTAAAGTTACCGTTCCTTCTCAGATCGTGCCGTTGTGTTTTTCTTTACAGACCCTCTATTCCCTCTGTTTCCCCTCCCCCTGGAGCGCGCAGCTTTGCTGAGGCGGCCGCGCGGCAGTTTTTTTCCTCTCCCTTTCTTTTTCCCTTCTCGGATCCCCCTTGGGTTACTGTCATGGATAACTCCGTGACACATTATTGGTGGAGGATGCGGGCAATCCAGTATTTGAACTCCCCTGTAAAACTGGTGTTGAGTGGACTAACTGTTTTCATGTACCTTAGAGCATGTTGGCGTCTTTTTAAGCTCCTCATGTTCAGCACCGGAGTCATATATGCATACAGCTGCTTTAGTGTGCTGATGGGGTTACCCCCCTCCTGCCTAAACGCCCTGGTTAATATGACAGATTATACGGCATTTGGATTGGTTTCCAGGTACTCTTTTCAGGTTTTTACCTATCTTCAAGATGTCAGCCTGGCAACTGTGTTATCCGTTTTTCTGAATGTACTCACTGTAACAGTAATTTACATCCAGTGGAGGAAGCCTTCCTCAGAACCAGAGAGTGTTGAATGGCAGGGAAGGTGGGAAAAATTAGGAAAGAAATTAGAAGCGTGGGGACCCCCGGTGCAATGTGATTTTGATCTTGAGCACCTGCGGGATCCTGAGAAATTCAGTGAGTGTTTAGGTCAGGAGTCATGTGACTCAGGAAGATCTGAGAAGGAACGGATTGTTTGGGGCTTGGCTTGTGCTTATCGAGCTATAATTGATATTCTTGAGAGAAATGGTTTCCAAACCGAGGTTCAGAGCAAAAATGAAAACCTTGAGGTTAAACCTGACCAGTCACAGGAAGCACCGGCATCCGTGTCGGTTGCCCCTGTGGAAGGTCAGAAATGGAAACGAGTGTCCTCGCGGCTAGAACGGAAAGAAGAAGAAGCAGAGAAAAAAAAGGAAGATCCAGGTGAGGGGCCCTCTTCAGCACCAACACCACCACCACCACCTAAAAAGGCCACTAAGGAAGGTGAGAAACATGGAGACAACAGAGATGAGAAAGAAGAGGAAGATCCAGGTGAGGGGCCCTCCTCAGCACCATCACCACCACCACCTCCTAGAAAGGCCACTAAGAAAAGTGTGAGACATGGAGAGGACAGCGATAATGAAGAAATCACCATTACTACTATTCGTCGGCCCCTAAAGATGACTGAAATCCAGGGTTCAAGAAAGGAGTTTGTACGGCGCTCAGATGAACCTATTGTCACCTGGTTGCTGCGGTGTTGGGACAATGGTGCCAGCAGCGTGTCCCTAGATGGCAACGAAGCCCGCCAACTGGGAAGCATTGCTCGAGACCCAGCTATCGACAGAGGGATTAGTAGATGTCTGAGTGGAGTTGCTACCCTCTGGGAACGAGTACTAGTAGCTGTAAAGGAGAGATTTCCTTACAAAGACGATTTGGAGCCTAAGGTGGAAAGATGGAATACTGTGGAGAAGGGCGTCCAATTTTTGAGAGAAATGGCTGTAGTGGAGATGTTGTACGTGTCACGCTCCAATATAGAGGAGGGAGACGAGGTTCTTTAAGATTATGTGTATACCCAGCGTGAGATTAAGAAGCAACGGTTCAAATGTTGGTCCGACCAGTTTATTACCAATATTGGCCAGGGATAATAGGGAAGGGAGAGGCGGACATTTTTAAGGGTGATGGGGAAGGGAAGGTGAGCGATAGGAAAGATAGGAAAGAAGCAAGGGTTTGTACAACGCAGGGAAAGTCACCATCCAGGATCCTAGGAGCGGTCCGGTTGCAAGCGGCTCCGACGGTCCGAGGCCGAAGAGTAGGGCAGGCAGAAGCGGGGAGAGCAGCAGCAGCAGCGGAGCAGCCTTGAGCAGCAAGCAGTTGTCCGGAGAAGCGGCACCGGGTCAGCCCAGGAACAGCAGCAGCCAGCGCTGGAGAAGCAGCAAGGGGTCAACCCCGAGAGGGGCAGCAGCGAACAGTGATCAGCTCGTGAGGACTCTCCAAAGAGAAGGCCTCTTCCAGGCAGCAGCAGTGAGATCAGCTCGGGTAGTCCCTCCGAAGAGAAACTCCAGCTTCGAGAAAATCCCTCGCAGAGAAAATCGCACAACTTCGTGGCTGCAGGACCCCTATTTTATCTTCCAGATTCCTCCAGTCTACGTGACAAATCCCATGCTGCAAGCGTCTCCTGAGATGGTTATCTCCCCAGAGATGAGTACCAAACAAAAGAGTGTTCGTTGGCCATCGCTGCCCCCATGCTAGTGTGCCAGGCAAGCATCTCCTGAGATGGCTATCTCCCCACGGAGATGAGTACCAAACAAAAGAGTGTTCAGCGGCCATTGAGCTGCCGCTTATCTCTCTTTCGTTGCCCCAGGACGTGTTCATCAGCAAACTTTGAGTCAATGGCATTCCAATAGTCTCTTACACCACCCCGTGACTCAAAGATTGCTTAAAAATTGGACACTGGTGATCCATGATGGTGAGAAAAAAGATAGAAAGCAGAAGGGTAAAGGAGGGAGGGGTGCATGGAATCAAAAGTTTTCATATAATTGTTACAACAGTCCTTTTAGTCTTGGTTACAATTGTCACCCTGATACGTTTCACTTCTCCATCAGCAGAGGAGTTTGTAAAGTACATAGAGGATACCACACATTGTATTAGTTGAATAAAACATGGTATCATACAAGGAACAAACTAAAGAGTTGCAATAACACACAATGAACAGAATAAAATACATTTTACCCATGGGCCACCTGGGAGCTAGAAGAAGAGGCCAAGGTCTGGGCTTTTCCAAGTTTAGACAGGATGTACTACTTTTGATATACCTAAAGCAATTTGTTTGCATCAATCCCATTATCATCAATCTTTAGACAAGTGAAATCATTTAATTTGCCGCAGACACCCCCTTCTTCAGCTAGCAGGTAGTCCAGAACAATGTGATGCTGAAGTATTGCCACCCACATCTGTGAGGCTTGATCTGCAAGGAGATCTAGGTCATAACATTCAGTGTATTAAACCAAAATAACATAACCCCAGTTCAGTTTACAGGTAGTTGTTTATATGCATAGTGAAAACAAATAATGTCCCTTTAGTGATAATCGTGAGCTTCCTAACATTCACCCTTCACCCCCCCGCTCACTTGAGGGGTGAAGGAATTAAGTTTTCTGATGCCTCTGGTAGCTCTTCTGGTGCTGTGGGAGAGGCACTAGGACCTGGGGTTTTGCTTTCCTCAGATCTAGTCGGCCATCCAGTCACCAGCATCTCGAGCCTATCAGTTGTCAGTCCATCCATCAAATTTCGTGGAATGCCCTTTTTCCAGCCCAGAGTCCAAAGGCCATTACGTTTATGCTCAATGCTTCGCCTACCAGTTCTTAGTGGGCATGAAACCTTTTGAGTTTTAAGCTTTGGGCTAGGTGGCCTGAGGGCAAGACTGGCTGCAGCAAGCCTTACTCCTCTTGGCTCAGATTTACTGGGTGAAGGCACCACTGGCCCATATTTTCTTTCATAGTTAATTAACTCTTGGGCAACCTCCCCCCATGTCCATACTTTGCATCCTGTCTGCAGATGATTGGAAGTTGCAGTTCCTTCTAACATTGCCCGGGTTCTTTCTCCCTGAGACATAACCTGTATCTTTATGCCTATGGGTTTCAGTGATTCTGGAAGCCCCCTGATTAGAGGGGTCATTCTCTCAGGATCAACGGGCAACATCATGGGTGATTCATGGTGTAACTGCAGCTTCCTGTCATACATCATTTGGAGACAGGCAGCCTTCTGAACATTCTCTACTAATTTATCAACAGTTCCAGTAATGGCAAGGGGGTCTCCCCTTTCAAGGGGATTGAGACCGCCTGCCCAATAGGCAGCTCTCTGTGTGAGGGACCAAGGAGCACGATTGTTTCCAGTAGTTAAAAATACTCCTGGTCCCCAATAACCTTCAGCCTCTTTTTCAGTTAAAAGTATCTGATCTCCACCTGTGAGGCTGACCCTCCATACGTACTCTGTTTCTGATTCCTTAGGAGAGCGGCCAAAATCTCTTTTCAGTTTTGCTATCTCTGTAGCAGAGAAAGGGGTTTCTTTAATGCTCATTTGAGGATCTAAATCCTCACCATTATCGTATGAATACTCAGTTTTAATTAAAGGACGCAACTGAGCTGGGGAGGCTTCTAATTTGTCTACACCTGCCTTAATACCTTGCAATTCCTCCCTTGGATAAGTTATATCTTGAGGTGCGCTAGTACAACTGGCATCCTTACCCATTAATACTTCCCTTAAAGCTATTTGCAACAGATCAGAATTATGTTTTTCTCTTTCTAATTGCTCTTCTAGGTTTGCAATTTGATTTTGCAGAGCTTTTATCAATTCCTGACTAACTTTAACTGATTCATGCAATGCTTGTAAAGCTTGGCTCTCTGTTTTAAGCTGCTGGTCGCGGAATTCTACAGCTGCAACCAAAGCAGAACCCAAAACTGCACAAATAAATGACTTCCCTTTTCCAGCTCGAGTACGAGCATTCTTTTGCAGAACACAAATACGGTCAGAGATGCTCTGCAAGTTATACCAGTTCTGCCGTGCCCAGTCTACCCCTGTTAGTGAGGGTCTAGCACCATGCTTTTCCAAAAGATCAAATAATACATCTTCACTACTCATTCTGACACTGTCACTCATTTTCTCAATACAAAGGGAGAGAGGAGGTATTCAAAAGTTTAACACCTCACCCCACCCAGGGAGGCACAAAACACCTAATTAAGCAAAGATAAACACTGTCCCAATCACTCCTCCCTTTTGCAGAGAGGAGCACACAAAAAGACAAAAGCTAAAAACAACATTTTCTAAGGTAAATAAACTTCCTGGAAAAGTACACAGTTCCTCACTTCCCCAAGAGGTGCACTCAAAGAAGGTTTAGTTTTCAAACACCAAATAAACAGTATCAAAAACACAGTTAAGGTTCAATATGCGGAGTGATTCTTCCTGGAGAGGTTCTCACATATAAGTTACCAAAATTATCACTCCTTGCAACTCCAGGAGGTATACACAAGAAAAGGTTAAAGTTTAAAACTTAAGTTAACAGATTCAGCATTTGGAGTGATCTTCTTGGAGAGGTACACACATTTAAATCAAGAAATATCACTCCTCACAACTCCAAGAGGCAAACACAGAAAAAGGGTTCAAATTATATCTGGAAGAACAACACTCTCACGAAGGGCATCCTGCCGACTACGCCAATAAAATGGCAGTTTTCAATATAAAAGAGGGAGGAAAGCGAGTCATGGAGATTATCCTGCCGACTACGCCAATAAAATGTCACGCTCCAATATAGAGGAGGGAGACGAGGTTCTTTAAGATTATGTGTATACCCAGCGTGAGATTAAGAAGCAACGGTTCAAATGTTGGTCCGACCAGTTTATTACCAATATTGGCCAGGGATAATAGGGAAGGGAGAGGCGGACATTTTTAAGGGTGATGGGGAAGGGAAGGTGAGCGATAGGAAAGATAGGAAAGAAGCAAGGGTTTGTACAACGCAGGGAAAGTCACCATCCAGGATCCTAGGAGCGGTCCGGTTGCAAGCGGCTCCGACGGTCCGAGGCCGAAGAGTAGGGCAGGCAGAAGCGGGGAGAGCAGCAGCAGCAGCGGAGCAGCCTTGAGCAGCAAGCAGTTGTCCGGAGAAGCGGCACCGGGTCAGCCCAGGAACAGCAGCAGCCAGCGCTGGAGAAGCAGCAAGGGGTCAACCCCGAGAGGGGCAGCAGCGAACAGTGATCAGCTCGTGAGGACTCTCCAAAGAGAAGGCCTCTTCCAGGCAGCAGCAGTGAGATCAGCTCGGGTAGTCCCTCCGAAGAGAAACTCCAGCTTCGAGAAAATCCCTCGCAGAGAAAATCGCACAACTTCGTGGCTGCAGGACCCCTATTTTATCTTCCAGATTCCTCCAGTCTACGTGACAAATCCCATGCTGCAAGCGTCTCCTGAGATGGTTATCTCCCCAGAGATGAGTACCAAACAAAAGAGTGTTCGTTGGCCATCGCTGCCCCCATGCTAGTGTGCCAGGCAAGCATCTCCTGAGATGGCTATCTCCCCACGGAGATGAGTACCAAACAAAAGAGTGTTCAGCGGCCATTGAGCTGCCGCTTATCTCTCTTTCGTTGCCCCAGGACGTGTTCATCAGCAAACTTTGAGTCAATGGCATTCCAATAGTCTCTTACACCACCCCGTGACTCAAAGATTGCTTAAAAATTGGACACTGGTGATCCATGATGGTGAGAAAAAAGATAGAAAGCAGAAGGGTAAAGGAGGGAGGGGTGCATGGAATCAAAAGTTTTCATATAATTGTTACAACAGTCCTTTTAGTCTTGGTTACAATTGTCACCCTGATACGTTTCACTTCTCCATCAGCAGAGGAGTTTGTAAAGTACATAGAGGATACCACACATTGTATTAGTTGAATAAAACATGGTATCATACAAGGAACAAACTAAAGAGTTGCAATAACACACAATGAACAGAATAAAATACATTTTACCCATGGGCCACCTGGGAGCTAGAAGAAGAGGCCAAGGTCTGGGCTTTTCCAAGTTTAGACAGGATGTACTACTTTTGATATACCTAAAGCAATTTGTTTGCATCAATCCCATTATCATCAATCTTTAGACAAGTGAAATCATTTAATTTGCCGCAGACACCCCCTTCTTCAGCTAGCAGGTAGTCCAGAACAATGTGATGCTGAAGTATTGCCACCCACATCTGTGAGGCTTGATCTGCAAGGAGATCTAGGTCATAACATTCAGTGTATTAAACCAAAATAACATAACCCCAGTTCAGTTTACAGGTAGTTGTTTATATGCATAGTGAAAACAAATAATGTCCCTTTAGTGATAATCGTGAGCTTCCTAACATTCACCCTTCACCCCCCCGCTCACTTGAGGGGTGAAGGAATTAAGTTTTCTGATGCCTCTGGTAGCTCTTCTGGTGCTGTGGGAGAGGCACTAGGACCTGGGGTTTTGCTTTCCTCAGATCTAGTCGGCCATCCAGTCACCAGCATCTCGAGCCTATCAGTTGTCAGTCCATCCATCAAATTTCGTGGAATGCCCTTTTTCCAGCCCAGAGTCCAAAGGCCATTACGTTTATGCTCAATGCTTCGCCTACCAGTTCTTAGTGGGCATGAAACCTTTTGAGTTTTAAGCTTTGGGCTAGGTGGCCTGAGGGCAAGACTGGCTGCAGCAAGCCTTACTCCTCTTGGCTCAGATTTACTGGGTGAAGGCACCACTGGCCCATATTTTCTTTCATAGTTAATTAACTCTTGGGCAACCTCCCCCCATGTCCATACTTTGCATCCTGTCTGCAGATGATTGGAAGTTGCAGTTCCTTCTAACATTGCCCGGGTTCTTTCTCCCTGAGACATAACCTGTATCTTTATGCCTATGGGTTTCAGTGATTCTGGAAGCCCCCTGATTAGAGGGGTCATTCTCTCAGGATCAACGGGCAACATCATGGGTGATTCATGGTGTAACTGCAGCTTCCTGTCATACATCATTTGGAGACAGGCAGCCTTCTGAACATTCTCTACTAATTTATCAACAGTTCCAGTAATGGCAAGGGGGTCTCCCCTTTCAAGGGGATTGAGACCGCCTGCCCAATAGGCAGCTCTCTGTGTGAGGGACCAAGGAGCACGATTGTTTCCAGTAGTTAAAAATACTCCTGGTCCCCAATAACCTTCAGCCTCTTTTTCAGTTAAAAGTATCTGATCTCCACCTGTGAGGCTGACCCTCCATACGTACTCTGTTTCTGATTCCTTAGGAGAGCGGCCAAAATCTCTTTTCAGTTTTGCTATCTCTGTAGCAGAGAAAGGGGTTTCTTTAATGCTCATTTGAGGATCTAAATCCTCACCATTATCGTATGAATACTCAGTTTTAATTAAAGGACGCAACTGAGCTGGGGAGGCTTCTAATTTGTCTACACCTGCCTTAATACCTTGCAATTCCTCCCTTGGATAAGTTATATCTTGAGGTGCGCTAGTACAACTGGCATCCTTACCCATTAATACTTCCCTTAAAGCTATTTGCAACAGATCAGAATTATGTTTTTCTCTTTCTAATTGCTCTTCTAGGTTTGCAATTTGATTTTGCAGAGCTTTTATCAATTCCTGACTAACTTTAACTGATTCATGCAATGCTTGTAAAGCTTGGCTCTCTGTTTTAAGCTGCTGGTCGCGGAATTCTACAGCTGCAACCAAAGCAGAACCCAAAACTGCACAAATAAATGACTTCCCTTTTCCAGCTCGAGTACGAGCATTCTTTTGCAGAACACAAATACGGTCAGAGATGCTCTGCAAGTTATACCAGTTCTGCCGTGCCCAGTCTACCCCTGTTAGTGAGGGTCTAGCACCATGCTTTTCCAAAAGATCAAATAATACATCTTCACTACTCATTCTGACACTGTCACTCATTTTCTCAATACAAAGGGAGAGAGGAGGTATTCAAAAGTTTAACACCTCACCCCACCCAGGGAGGCACAAAACACCTAATTAAGCAAAGATAAACACTGTCCCAATCACTCCTCCCTTTTGCAGAGAGGAGCACACAAAAAGACAAAAGCTAAAAACAACATTTTCTAAGGTAAATAAACTTCCTGGAAAAGTACACAGTTCCTCACTTCCCCAAGAGGTGCACTCAAAGAAGGTTTAGTTTTCAAACACCAAATAAACAGTATCAAAAACACAGTTAAGGTTCAATATGCGGAGTGATTCTTCCTGGAGAGGTTCTCACATATAAGTTACCAAAATTATCACTCCTTGCAACTCCAGGAGGTATACACAAGAAAAGGTTAAAGTTTAAAACTTAAGTTAACAGATTCAGCATTTGGAGTGATCTTCTTGGAGAGGTACACACATTTAAATCAAGAAATATCACTCCTCACAACTCCAAGAGGCAAACACAGAAAAAGGGTTCAAATTATATCTGGAAGAACAACACTCTCACGAAGGGCATCCTGCCGACTACGCCAATAAAATGGCAGTTTTCAATATAAAAGAGGGAGGAAAGCGAGTCATGGAGATTATCCTGCCGACTACGCCAATAAAATGTCACGCTCCAATATAGAGGAGGGAGACGAGGTTCTTTAAGATTATGTGTATACCCAGCGTGAGATTAAGAAGCAACGGTTCAAATGTTGGTCCGACCAGTTTATTACCAATATTGGCCAGGGATAATAGGGAAGGGAGAGGCGGACATTTTTAAGGGTGATGGGGAAGGGAAGGTGAGCGATAGGAAAGATAGGAAAGAAGCAAGGGTTTGTACAACGCAGGGAAAGTCACCATCCAGGATCCTAGGAGCGGTCCGGTTGCAAGCGGCTCCGACGGTCCGAGGCCGAAGAGTAGGGCAGGCAGAAGCGGGGAGAGCAGCAGCAGCAGCGGAGCAGCCTTGAGCAGCAAGCAGTTGTCCGGAGAAGCGGCACCGGGTCAGCCCAGGAACAGCAGCAGCCAGCGCTGGAGAAGCAGCAAGGGGTCAACCCCGAGAGGGGCAGCAGCGAACAGTGATCAGCTCGTGAGGACTCTCCAAAGAGAAGGCCTCTTCCAGGCAGCAGCAGTGAGATCAGCTCGGGTAGTCCCTCCGAAGAGAAACTCCAGCTTCGAGAAAATCCCTCGCAGAGAAAATCGCACAACTTCGTGGCTGCAGGACCCCTATTTTATCTTCCAGATTCCTCCAGTCTACGTGACAAATCCCATGCTGCAAGCGTCTCCTGAGATGGTTATCTCCCCAGAGATGAGTACCAAACAAAAGAGTGTTCGTTGGCCATCGCTGCCCCCATGCTAGTGTGCCAGGCAAGCATCTCCTGAGATGGCTATCTCCCCACGGAGATGAGTACCAAACAAAAGAGTGTTCAGCGGCCATTGAGCTGCCGCTTATCTCTCTTTCGTTGCCCCAGGACGTGTTCATCAGCAAACTTTGAGTCAATGGCATTCCAATAGTCTCTTACAGTACGATCCTACTTTCGTCCCTAACAATCCACACCAGGACCGCGATCCTGAGAAAGCATGGTGTAAAGCTGATGTATATCGGAAGCTCTCAAAAACAGCACCAGAAAGGTACGCAAGTACACTGGTAGCAACATTCAATATACTCGAGGGCCGAAACAGAAGACTCCCATTTCATGAAGTGGTTACTACACTTCAAAATTTTGAACAACAACTTCCACCATCACACGTTTCCATTGCAGCTGTATCATCGGTAGCAGGAGAAGTCAGTGACATAAAGAAGATAGTAAAAATGATACTGGAGGAATTGTCCTTACTGATGAACCGGGATGGACCTGTGTCAGTATCAGAAACACCGGATGAAGACGGGGATGATCCAAAGAATCTGATGGAGAAACTGATCAAACTGATAAAAGTCTCAGCCATCAAAGGCAACCGCCTCTCTGCTCGAGCAGATGACAGCAGTAACTTCATGTCGCGTGTGTCCATGTGGAGCTTCTTACGAGAGAATGGAGAGGACATGAAGAAGTGGCATAAAAACCCACCCCTGCACTACGAGCACGTGTGAGAGAATTACAGCAGAGATCAAGCTGCTAAAATTGAAGTGTCTCAAATAGACTTGGACTGGTAGAACAAAGGAGAGTTATTTTTAGCTCAGTGGGCCCATGAGACCTCAGGCCATCAAGGAAGGGATGCGACCTACAAGTGGGCTAGAGACCGAGGGGTGGACTTAACTATGGATGTCATCGCACAGGTTACCCAATGACTGTGATACATGTGCCATAATTAAACAAGCCAAGAGGATGAAACCTCTCTGGCAGGAAGGGAGATGGCAGAAGTATAAATATGGGGAGGCGTGGCAGGTTGATTATATCACCTTGCCGTGATCTCGCAATGGTAAGCGTTATGTGCTCACCATGGTGGAGGCGACCACTGGGTGGCGGGACATTTAAGCATTGGGAGAAAAATCTGTCAGAAGCCACCTGGTTGGTCAACACTAGGGGATCAGTAAACCGAGATGGTCCTACACAATCCAGCTCCCTACAGGGGGAGATAAGGTCCCTGTAGTACATGTGAAGAGCATGTTGGGAAAAGCGGTGTGGGTCCTTCCAGCCTCTGGAAAGGGCAGACCCCTCTGGGGAACAGTTTTTGCACAGGGACCTGGGTGCACCTGGTGGGTAATGGATAAAAATGGGGATGTCCAGTGTGTACCACAAGGGAATCTGATGCTGGGGGAGTGCAGTCTGTGATTCCATGTGTATATGTATATGTATAGATCTATTTGTATGTAATCTGTGTTATTGCTGTTCTTGGTTTTATATAGATACATGTTAAGCATGATGTGATGATGTGGAATAAGGGGTGGAATGTTGTGGTTTTGTGGTTTTGATGCCGGTATTCCACATCAGAACATCATGCAGGCCGTTAAGGAGTTAATGCTGTGGGAGCAGGGGAGGGGCGGAGCTCCGCACCAGACGCGGGGCCCGCGCTTTTTGTGGCGCGCGGTCGGGGCTGCCGTGAGGAGTTCAGCACGTGTAAAGTAAGCTCCCAGTTTTCTGGTTTGGAAATTTTGTCTCTCTCTCTCTCAATTGTTCAAATTTATTTAGATTTAGTAAAGTTACCGTTCCTTCTCAGATCGTGCCGTTGTGTTTTTCTTTACAGACCCTCTATTCCCTCTGTTTCCCCTCCCCCTGGAGCGCGCAGCTTTGCTGAGGCGGCCGCGCGGCAGTTTTTTTCCTCTCCCTTTCTTTTTCCCTTCTCGGATCCCCCTTGGGTTACTGTCACGGATAACTCCGTGACACACAGCAATTCACGGGTTTCAGCTGGCAGAACAGCGTGTTTACAGAAGCAGTGAGAATGACCAGAGGACTAGAAAAGACGAGGGATAAAGCTTGAGGGGACTGCAATTCCTTACTCCAGGGAATACAAAAAAAGAAGACAGTAATGTTGTTCAAATAAAAAAACAAGAGCTACAACGAATGTAGAGACTTTTAGGTCAGATGAAGAATTACAAGAAAGCTAACATTCAGCTAACAGGTCAGCAATTCTCTTCGATGGCAAGGAAAGTGAGACACGGAACAGATCACCTTAGGACACTAGATATATCCCATTTCATCCCACCGTGGGCAAGGCTACTTGCAGAACTACAGAAATGCTGGCAGGCCTGTCTTAGGGAAAAGTGGCTGGCTTACTTCTAGAGGGTTTCATTCAGTTGGTTTTCTTCATTTTCTAGGCCACAAACAAAAGTGCAGTAACATATAACCTTCACCCCGTGTTAAGGTTTAACTGATACCCGAACTTTCCAGCCTACACACTTCAATGGTACGCTGCATTTATTAATTTGAGGTAGGCAGCTTCCAAGAGGTTAAAGACCGTCACGTCCCTCAAGGGGGAACAGCAGCAGATGAGTTCCACGGAAGGTGGCTGACTACCCAGAATGTCTACCGACAAAATCAGAACGTGTTTCAAGAGCGGCAGAGCAAGGTAAAGACCCTCTGCGCCTCGATGGAAAAGGGAGTGCAGCTGTTTCTGCAGTTCGGAAACACGAACTTACATCCAGTAAACAGGAAGGAAGGGAAAGATGAGAGAAAAGATTGGTACTAAGCAAAAAAAGAAAATCTATAGAGGAAAGTCCGACGTACAATCAACCACAGCGGATACACAAGCGAACAAGCAGCACTCCAGCTTCCTCGTTTATAAACTCAGCATCAGCACGTACTTGGTGGACTGTACGCTGCAAACAACAGATGCGACAGCTGAACTCTGCATCATGCTGGTGCGGTTTCTATACCTCATCCATGCCAGAAGCCGTGAAGAAAATCCCAACCTCCTCCGCGTACTTCTTCAGCTCCCTGTACTGGTCGTGGCTGAACTCCAGGTGGCGCTTGTGCTCCCCGTAGGTCTTCCCCCAGGAGTGCTCGGAGGTGTACGGTCTCTCTAAGGCTTTCTTGTTGAATTTGTATTCCAGCTCGCTTTTCTGGAACTTGGCGCAATCCGCCCCGCAGTCCTGCCAAAGAAGCTGGGTCACGCTCGGGGGCGGCGCAACCGGCCCCAGCCCGAGCACGCATCGGCACCGCAGCATTCGCACCATCGCGGCACCGGCGGGAACGCAGCGACAAGCGCTAAGGCGGCCGAGGCAAACGCAGGCACCGCTCCGGAGCCGCACCCACACCCGGGCCCGGCACAGCGACGGTGCCGAGCGTGAGGCGGGCACCTCCCAGCGCGAGCACGGCACAGCCGCGAGCCGCCGCGCACCGGATGCGGATGCGGCTGCGGCTGCGGCTGCGGAGCGTTCCCTTCCTTACCAGCCCCGCTCCTCCCGGGCAGAGCCCGGGCCCCGCTCCCACCTCCCGCCCGCGGCCCTCCGCCGCCCGCCCCGCGCACCTTGGCCATGCGGATCATGCGCTTGGCGATGTCCAGGTCGCCCTGGTGGTTCTGCCCGATCTCCGCGATGATGAAGCACGGATTGTCGCCGCCGACGCGGCGTCCCGGACACAGCTCGAACTCCCGCGCCATCACGGCACCGCCGCCCGCCCGCCCGCGACTGCGCCGACCGTCGCCGGCAGCCGGCGGCCGGCCCGCCGCGCTCCGCCCGGCCGTGGGGCGGGGCTGTGCCGACGTGCCCCGCGGCCCTAGGAGGAGCAGCGGGGCTGGGAAGCGGGGCGGTTGGGCCCTGGCGATGTGAGGCCGATGTGCGGCTCGCTGCAGCCTGCTTTCGGACATTGAGGGCGATACGGTCATCCCTGAGCCTCCTCCGCAGACCGAACAGTCACAGCTCCCTCAGCGACCTGTGCTCGTGGCTTCACTGCTCTTCTGTGTCGCTCTTCTAGCGAGGAGCCCGAAAACCATATGGAAAACCATAATGGACTCCACATCGACTCCACACGTGTCATAATACAAAGACACTTTATTCCAAACATCAAGAGTATACATAGACAACTGCTGTGACAAACAACTCTTCAGACTGGGCCACGTCAGCCAATGGCTTTGCTCTTCCTTGTGCCTTCTCATTGGTGCTAATACTCCACGCTCACCTCCACACTCCACAGTCCCACCTGCCGTCTCAGTGAATGTCTCCTGACCTTCATCTGAGCCCAATGGTCACATCTACTTCTAATCCTCCACACTCGTGCTTAAATCTCTGTTTGCTATTTCAAAAGTCTCTTTTAACTGTTGATGTTTGGAGACAGATGCACACAGAACTAGCAGACAGCTCACAAGGATTAATTTTCACTCTGTAGGAGTGATCATTTATTCTTATTCCTTATCTTGATATTATTCAATCCAGTTAGTGGCCAGTCACCAGAGGTATGTTCCAGGGCTCAATACTGGGGCTAGTGCTCTTCTGTCAGTGCCTTGGATGAAGGGATCAAGCACTTGCTCAGTAAGCTTGCAGACAGTGCCGAATTAGGCTGAACTGTTCATCTGCTTGAAGGAGTAAGGAGTCGCCAGGGGCCTGGATAGACTGGATCAGTGGGATCGACTACCATGAGACTGTTAGTGTTGTTTGTTGAGTTGTTGGTGTTGCTGGGAGGTGTTCTTCCATCGGAAATCTCATGAGCTGATTCCCTGCTGCTGAACTCCCTCCTGGGCCTGCTGCCTGAGACATGCTGCTTTCTCCTGGACCTCGCCGCTCCTTTGAGGTGTTCTACCGTCTGAACCCTCACGAGCTGATGACCCTTCACTGCTTCTCTGGTGCTGACTGATGCTGTTCCTGTGCTGACCCCACGCTGCTTCTCCTGTGCTGACCCAGTGCTGCTTCTCCAGGACAACTGCTTGCTGTCCAAGGCTGCCCGTCGCTGCCGCTGTTCTCTCCGCTTCTGCCACCCCTGCTCTTCTGCCTTGGACCGTCGGAGCTGCTTGCAACCGGACCACCCCTAGGATCCTGGCTGGTGACTTTTGCTGCGTTGTACAAATCCTTGCTTCTTCCCTATCTTTCTTATCCCTCGCCTTCCCTTCCCCATCACCCTTTACAGTGTCTGCCTTCAGTATTGGTCAATATTGGTAATAAACTGGTCGGACCAACATTTGAATCGTTGCATCTTGATCTCACGCTGGGTATACACATAATCTTAAGAACCTTGTCTCCCTCCTTTATATTGGAGCCTGACGCACAGAAACAAGGGAACTTTATGCTTTCAGGCATTGAGAGCGATACAGTCATTCCTGAGCCTCCTCCGCAGACTGAACAGTCACAGCTCCCTCAGCGACCTGTGCTCGTGGCTTCACTGCTCTTCTGTGTCGCTCTTGTAGCGAGGAGCCCGAAGCCGAACGTAGTACAGCCTCAGCAGGGCTGAGTGCAGGGACAATCACCTCCCCGCTCCTGCTGGCTGCACTAGTGTGCAGGCCAGGATGCCTTTGGCCCGCTTTGCCCTCTGGGCAGCGCTGCTGGCTCACGTTCAGCTGGCTGTCCTACCAAGGTGCCCAGATCCTTGTAAACCACGCAGCTCTCCATCCGCTCTGCCCCAAACTTGTGTCCGAAGCGCAGGACCTGGCACTTGGTCTTGCTGAACTTCATCCCGTTGGCCTCAGCCCAGCTCTCCAGCCTGACCAGATCCCTCTGGTCGGGCCTTGCTACCCCCAGGCAGGTCAACGCTTTCTCCTAATATGGTGCCATCTGCAAAAGCAATGAGGATGCGGTCACCTACGTAGCCTACTTACACTCTTTTCTTTACCAGGCTTTGACAAAGGGACGTGCAGTATGGCCTGGGTACAGAACCGTGAGCCAAAGTACCAGCGTTTCATTTTGGGTTTAAACTGCTTCACAGAAACAAGG
This sequence comes from Callipepla californica brunnescens, assembly GCA_023055505.1. Lineage (NCBI taxonomy): Eukaryota > Metazoa > Chordata > Aves > Galliformes > Odontophoridae > Callipepla > Callipepla californica. Next base: position 1,845,006 of record JALIRH010000023.1, on the reverse strand, counting down.
CAACGTTAGATTTAGGCGTGTGGTTGCCAGAATTCCTGGAAATGATGCAGTGCACTCTCTTAGCGTCCTGCCTGTACCAAGGTGTTTCTTTCTGAGGTGGAAACGAACCACCTGACTGGAAGCATGTTGATTGTACTGACATGCTCTGGATTTGCACCACAGTTGGATGGAAGTGCTCCTGGAAAAATCTGGTAAATATATTTAAGCCCAGACCGATTACTCATTCTTCAGGGTATGCTGCACGGGCAGAGTACGTGCAGAAAGGAGAGTCCCATCTCTGCCTTCCTCCAGTTTTCACTTATCTTCACCTGTTAAGACTGCAAAATGTTGAATGATAACAGCAGCCCCGAGGAGGCCTCCAGGCCCAGCACAGCTCACACCTTCCTGCGGGCGGAGGGCTGAAGGCACTGTTTGCAACCCAGAGAATCTTGTGTAATTCTGTTGCTTGGCTCCGTCTGACACGGCGCGGGCCTGGCAGAGCCCCTGGGGGCTGCATGTGCCCCAGCCACAGGCCCGGTCACGTTCTTGCCAGTTGCTGGGGCAGCAACCTAGCGTCGCGGTCTCTTGGCAGGTGGTGCAGAGGCCTCAGAGGTGTTGTTTTTCCTCTTCGGGGCTCGCCGAGGCGCCGTGCGTGAGCACTCCCTGTCCGTGCTGGCACTTGAGGTATCTGGTGCAGCCTCCCCCGGCTCCTCCTGGGCTGCTTCTGGGACCAGCGGCGGCACCGAAGCCGGGACGGACGGAGCCAGGCCGGGGATCTGGTGGAGGGCATCGCTGGGGTTCTCAACGAAGGCATCCCCGGGGTTCTCACAGAGGGCATTGCCGGGGTTCTCAAAGATGGCATCGCCGTGGTTCTCACAGAGGGCATCGCCGGGGTTCTCAGACGGGGCATCGCCATAGTTCTCAGACAGGGCATCGCCGGGGTTCTCAACGAAGGCATCCCCGGGGTTCTCACCGAGGGCATCAGCTGTGGGGACAGGAAGCTCCTCCGTGTTGGTGTCCCCAGTGCTGCTGTAGGGCCGTGGGCTCGGGTCAGGACCCTGTTGTGGGGAGGCAGCTGCGCCAGGGGCAGCTGCGGGGCTGCCTTCCTGCCCTGTGGCATCACGAGGCGTCTCCACGCTCAGCAGATGTCGCACCTCCGCGCCGCACCACTGCACAGCTCGGACAATGAGCCGTCGCACGAAGCTGGCGGCCTGGCTTTGCAGGGAGCTGAACAGCTGCAGGGTCAGCGCTCCCTCGTCCAGGCCAAAGAGGCGCAGGCCAGAGACCACAAGGCGCCGTGCTGCAGAGGCTGCCCTCCCGTCAGCCCCAAAGAGCTGCCTCAGCTCCTGGCGCAGCCAGGGCAGCAGGGGCCGCAGCACGCCTGGCTGCAGGCGGAAGATGGACGCCCACCTGGACACCTGCCTCGCAGCCCCTTGTTGCCTCCTGATGACAGCCTCTTGAAAATCATCAACCGCACGCACCGAGTGCAAGATGGATGTCATTCTGCATCTGCAGAGGGGACACCTGTCGCTCATCGTGGCCCACCGACGGATGCAGCCGAGGCAAAACCAGTGCAGGCACGGCATGACGTGGGCGACACCATCCATGGTGTCCAGGCAAATGCAGCAGAGAGAGTTCAGCTCGGCGGCCATGCTCTCCATCTGCTGTGGTGGGCGGGCGGGAGAGCGCGGAGATGAGGGGCTGCTCCTCACACTGCCGCTGCCGCAGCAGCAGCAGCAGCAGGGGTCACACTAGGAAAGGAAGAGAGGCCACGGTCACTCGCTGAGCCTGGCAGGGGAGGAACAAGTGGCCAGGGCCCTCAGGAAGCAAACCCTGCCGGGTGCCCAGGGTGAGACAGCCTTACCGCTCGGTTCCCTTTGCTGCCGCGGCCTCCTGGGTGCCCCGGCTGCCTGAGCCAGGCAGGCCGGGGAAGAAAATCAGACGGCTCTGGGGACGAGCACTGAGAGCGGCTGTCAGCAGCTCCCAGAGCGCGAGACCAGCACCGAGGCTATCCTTGCTGCTCGCTCCAGACCTCGCAGACACGTTCGGCCGGAGTGCAGGCACAAGCCAGAGTGAGACTGGGTGCCCGGCTGCGAGTGCTCGACAGCTCACAGTGCCTACGCGTCACAGCGCACTGCTGCGTCACAGCGCACTGGCGGTGACGATGGCCCTCACAGAGGAGAATCGCTGCCGCTGACATCACAATGGGCCATCATCGAGAATCGCTGCCGCTGACATCACAATGGGCCATCATCATCTGCAGCATTCCACTGGCGCAGAGTTCGAAAGGTTTTTCTGTGTATTAGGTGGTGAAGTATAATGATGAAACGGATCTTAGGATTTAGGTTTAGAAGGGTCTTTAAATATCATCTAGATCCCTTTTGCAATTAGCAGGAACAAAAGATTTTTTCAGTTTCACACTGTATTTATTAATTTGACGTGGGTAATTTCAGCCTAGAGGTTAAAGACGTCACATCTCTCAAGGGGGAGCAGCAGCAGATGAGTTCTATGGAAGGTGGGTGACTACCCAAAATGTCCACCGACAAAATCAACACGCAGTTTGTTTTACCTTGTCTAATTCAAGTAGGCAAAAACTAACTTCCATGGATGCTCTACTGCGTGTGTGTATTTGGCCAGCTCCAGAACCGTGCTGGGAGGCAGGCCAGGATGGCATTCCTCTATTGTGCTCTGGGGACGAGCACTGAGAGCGGCTGTCAGCAGCTCCCAGAGCGCGAGACCAGCACCGAGGCTATCCTTGCTGCTCGCTCCAGACTTCGCAGAGGAGAATCGCTGCTGCTGCCGCTGACATCACCCGCTGTATTTTAAATACAGCCAGTCTTAGCGGTCACAGTGAGGCAGAGAGGTGTGGAGGTGCAGCTGTGTTTTCAGTCACTATTCATGTGCAGTACTTACTCTCCTGAGGTCTTTTTTCATGGCACAGTGATTTCTGTCCTGCTTCACGGACTTGATATTGTTCATTCCAGTTAGTAGCCAGTCACCAGAGGTACGTTCCAGGGCTCAGTACTGGGGCTAGTGCTCTTCTGTCAGTGCCTTGGATGGAAGGGATCAAGCACTTGCTCAGTAAGCTTGCAGACAGTGCCGAATTAGGCTGAACTGGTCATCTGCTTGAAGGAATAAGGAGTGTCCAGGGGTAGAGTGGATTAGTGGATGAAGTCCACGACACAGTGAAGCCAAGTGCCAGGTGTTGTACTTGGCTCACAACTCTGTGTAGCAGCACGGGCTGGGGAAAGAAAAGGACCTGGAGTTTTGATCAGCAGGCGGCTGAATATGAACCAGAAGTCTGCCCAGGTGCTCAAAAAGGCCTGTGGCATCTTGGCCTGCATCAGAAATAGTGTAGGTAGCGAAGGAAGTGATTGTCCCCTTGCATAGGGGCACTGTTGAGACCACACCTCCAATTCTGCACTCAGCTTTAGTCCTCTCACCAGGATACTGAGTTGTTCAAGTGCACACAGAGAAGAGCTACAAAATAAAGGAGGGGAAGGTGCTAGAAAACGGGACACTGCAGAAGCAACAGAGGGAACTGCAGTTGTTTAGTAAGGTCGAGGTTGAGGGGAGACCTCATCATTCTCTGCAACTGCTTGAAAGGAGGCTGCAGAGAAGACGGTGTTTGTTCTCAGGTAACAAGTGACAGAATGGATGGAAATGGCCCTTTCCACCCAGAGTGATTCTATGATTAAAGTCCTGGCAGTCTCTGAAGCCTATCTTTTAATCAGTTTATTGGATCAGCTGTACTGTTCACCTGAACAAGCACCTGCACTTGAAGCAAGCCAGGTAATCCTTGGTAGTTCAAATACTAAAGGCTGTGTACTCCTCTCTGCTGCCGGCGAGGTCTTACTACAGAAATGCAAAAACAGGAGCTTGTTTTAAGAGCCGGATTTATTGATAATTTGCCATTAAAAAAAAATCAACACTTGTATTGTTTCCAAATGCAAGGCAAGCATATGGCATCAGAGCTCACAGACTGTCACAAACACATGATTCAAAGAGCGTCTTCCCAGTTTCAAGACAGAAAGAACTACAGACTCTTCAGAGTATACAGGCACAGAAACATCACCATCAAATTCAAGATGCACTACCAATTCATGACCCAGAGGCAGCAATAACCGCAATAACCATAACTAGTAAATGATTCTTTCACAAAGACAGATGGATTACACCAATGTGATTCTGTGCTAACCAAGCTAGTTGAGAGACACGTTACACCTGCTGCCATCTGGTCCTGCCCAAGAGTGGAGTGCACAGAGGAGTGCTGATGACCATGCTGTGATCCTGTCAATGAGCTGATCTAGACAAGCAGGAAGATGCTAAATCTTTACTAGGATATGACCTCTTACCTGAGAAGCTGACCCCACATACAAATAGAGAAACCCAACTGCACTGCAGAATGTGCTGGGATATCAGGATTCAGTAAGCTAACTGATGCTTTTGCCATTTCTGGAAGAGCAGATAAAATTTTCTTCCGCTGATCCGTCTCTGGCAAATTTTGCCTCATCTAGTCTTGTCTTTCAGCTTACAAAAAGCACAGAAGGGCTCCTTCTCTTGCTTCTTATATGGGAGCTGTCTATATATCCAGTTCACTGACTTGGATGATACTGCCTTTAAGAAGGTCTGTACATATTGGACTCTAGTTTTCTCAAGAGTGGCATCACAGGAATAGACAGTTATCTCCTTTCTCTATACTGCCATGCTTCCGTGAGGTTATCCACTTCCACTCCTCAGGCAGGTTTCTGCAGCCCATTTCTTTACCTCAAAACTAATTTTTAAAATCTTAAAACGTTATATAAAGTTTTCTGTTCAGTTCATGTAATCTTTCTCTTCCATGCGCGCAACTCAAACTCACATCCTACTTTCATGGGACTGAAGGAAGTGGCAGAAGAGATAAAAAAAAAAAGGTACAGCAATAGAAGAATTCAAGTAGAGACAAATTATTAGGATTAGTGCATTCTTACCAGAAAAGGAAAGCGAGAAAACAGGAGACCTAGGACTCAGATTTTGCAAAAACTCCAAACTAATCTAAATGGAACGGAAGAGGAGGAGTACGGTATTGTCTACACAGAACACTAAGCGGTTTCTAAATTGCTCTTCATAATTTATATCCCCTGGTTGCAAAAACTTCCTGCTAAACAGGCGCCGAAAATGTTGGATCCTTTCTAACGTACCTTGCCACTACACTTAAATATGTTGTGCAGTGGGACAGACCTGCATCATAAAATACCAAACGGGGGGGCTTTGGTTTAGCACTTCACTTTCTTGACATGATTTTCTACTGCCTGCTCAGTGATGGTTTCATCTTCTTCAATGGTTTTTTTAACCTTCTGGCCCACCAGATCAAAGATGGCTTCTGGAGGAAATCCCTTCGGCTCTCCCACTTTCACTGTCAGCATGTCAAGTGTCAACACCGCGCCTTCAGGAATTGTCACTTTTGCCACAACAGACTTCCCCAGCTACACAAGAGAAAATAAGAAGAACGTTTAAGTAACACAATCCTAGGCACAGAACACCAGAAGAGGATTTAAAAAAATCATACGGCTACTTGGGAAAGGGCTGCCCATCCTGCTGCTTAGCTTCTTACTCCAGAAGAAGTTTCAGTTAGTGCGGAAATGTGGCTTTGGTATAAACAGTCACTGGCTGCCAGAAACAGCACACGGTAAGAAACAGCAGGTCTGCGTTCAAGTTACAGAGCAGTAAGTGCAGCGTGTGTGCTGCTCCTCAGCACTGAAAAATATATCAGGGTGCAGAGGCAAAACACTGCTGCAAATACTGACGTCTTGAGACTACAAACCCAAGTATTAGCTGCTGTTCTTCTGCATGTGAGTTACTAACCGAATCAAAAACAAAAGTTACCTTTTCATTGCAAGCCATTTCACAAGGCAAGAGCTGTTTGATTGGAGAACCCATGGCTTTTTCCACAGTACGGATGGCTTTCACTAACTCTGCCAGCTCCTTTGGCTCCAGAGATGCTTGGTGGTCACTTCCTTTCCATGTTTTGTCAAGAGTCACGTGACGTTCCACTACTTTAGCACCCAGAGCAACAGCAGCCACCGAAATGGCAATGCCAGTTTCATGCCCCGAATAGCCAATGGGGATGTCAGGAAAAGCGGACTGGTACGCCTGGAATCATGACAGAGTTGGTCTCAGTTACCAGGGTAGCAATTTCATAAACAGCAAATTTAACAGTAATAACTGCAGTGAAAACACGGGCAGTTACCGTGCCACAAAACAAGTGGTTGGTTATGCTCAGGGAGGATGCTCCGAGGAGTCCATTGCGATTATCAACACTGACAATGAGAAAGACACGTTCTATTCTATGCCTTCTCTTCTGCTTTTCTTTTTCCATTTATTTGTCCTCTTCAAGGTCTTAGAAGCCCACCCCGCTGGAAGTTACGCAGACAGAGTTTATTTTCATCTGAGAACCCAATGCCTCGTTAAGCTTCGCCTCTGTTCAGTGCACATGGTGCTCCTTCCCATGTTTCAAATCTGAAGCAATCACAGGACTGATTCAGCCCTACAGGCAATTAAATTCAGTCGCGTCCAGTTCTACTACTCAAGCTAACAAATACTGTGTGCATAAAACTGGGCAAATGTTTGAAAGCTGGCTGATCTGCGAACATTGAACTACATCAGTATCAGGCACACCCAAGCAATAACTGCAAAGGAAACTATAACCCATTTTCTCTCACAGCTCTGATATTCACACGAACCCTTTTCAATGAAATTACCCGGCTGAGCTCCCTACTTTGGAACACGTTCTCAGTTCCAACACCTTCCTAAAAGTGAGGTAACTGTGCACACCCTTTCCTTTCCTTTTCAAAGTACAGGCCAACGCTTCAACCTCCTACCTCCTTCTATTTAACTGCAAAGCCCCAACAGCAGTAGCTCTTATTATATTCCTTAAAGCTGACTTCAGCCAAAAGAGGATCCCATTCATAACTTTACTTCAAGGCCAGGATGAATTAAAGCGCCATGGTACGTTTTCTCACTTCCCAGAAGCAAACTCAAGCATGCCTAAGACCTGGAAATAGAATGCCGAAGAAGTGCATAGCCGTTCTGTGGTACTGTAACCACAGCAGTCTGACTTGTTCACTGACCGATATAACACGGAGATTGACATCCTCAGGCTGAAGTGGGTAGGCACTGGTGCACTGCAGGAAGCAGAAGTTTGGATTGATGGGCTTCACAATCTGATAAACTTGATGCATTGTGTTCATCGACTGCATCCCGCTGGAAATCACCATTGGGCGTCCTAGCCATTATAAAAAAAAAAGGTTCTGCCTAGATTTCACGTTTAGATCCCTAAGAAATGTGCACAAGCTTAACTGAAATTCTTACAGTAAATGCATTTAGTTGAAGTAGGAAAGGAAGCCTTTTCTAAAAAGTGAATAAAAAATATTTTTTTGAGTATTTTTTCACTCAGAGGGTGGTGGCACACTGAACAGGTTGCCCAGGGAGGTCATGGATGCCCCATCCCTGGAGGCGATCAAGGCCAGGCTGGATGTGGCCCTGGGCAGCCTGCTCTAGTGGTTGATGGCCCTGCACCTGGAGGGGAGGTTGAAACTAGCTGATCGTTATGGTCCCTTTCAACCCAGGCCATTCTACCATTCTTTGATTCTGAAATTAAGTGGAGAAAATACCTAGTAACTGAGCTACTGGAAGCCAGTGAAGTTTACTGAGACGGGGAAATTCAAGAGAAAGTCCAGCAGAGGCTCACAAAGGTGGTGAGGTACCCAGAGCATCTCCTCTATGAGGAAAGGCAGAGACCCGGGGCCGTGCAGCCTGGAGAAGGCTAAGAGCGGATCAACTGAACGTGGGCAGGAGTCAAGTGGACTGAGCCACGCTCACGTCAGCGGTGCCCAGGGACAGAACAAGGGACAGTGGGCACAAGCCAGAACAAAAGAAGTTCCATCTGAGCGTAAAGAAAAACTCGAAAATGACAGAGCTCTGGAAAAGGCTGCCCTCCTTCTCTGGAGATATTCTAAACCTACCTGGACACTTTCCTGTGTGACCTGACGTAGGGAACCTGCTTTAGCAGGGGCTTGGACCAACTCCTACAACTCCTGTGATTCAGCAAAGACTGATCAAAAGAAAACGCCTACCTTTCTTTGCAGTCTTTTCCAAATAAGGAAAATTGTTTGTATCTCCTGATCCTACTTTGAAAAATGGAACATCCAGTTCATGAAGAAATTCCACAGCCATCTGCAAGGAAAATAAGCAAACAAACAAATAAATAGAAGTCACTGATTTGCAGCATACTACTTCAGTTGGGTTAACAGTAGAGAGGAACTACCAACAAGCCAACCTTGCAAAATACCAAAAGCAAAGCTTAATTAAATAGGGCATACATACACATAAATGTAGAATTATATTAATCCAGAACCAATGGCATAAGGTACAAAGTAAACAGAAAGATTACATAAATCCAAAGCATATGCATCCTTCTGCTTCTGGAGGCTGATGTGCAGGTTAACACTGGGGAAACCCTGGGTGAGACAAATGACCAGATTTCAAGATTAACACTGACAGTGTGGCTGGATTTTTCTGTCAGACGCCTTTACAACACTTCTACAAACACTAAGCCTGAATTTCTGAAACTGTTGTCAAAATACTCTTGGTACGATGGAGGCAAATAGTACGAATATTAGCTTCTGTTTCTCGGTGAAGAAGAATTTTACTCAGAGACTGCAGGCAGCTTTCCTGAATAACTCTGCCACCTGACCTACTGTACAAGTATTCCGCTGCCTTCTGACTCCTTTGGGAGTTATAGAAAGCTCCATTAAAATCTGAGCGGCATCACTAAGATAACCTTCTGAAAATAAGTACACTGAAGAAAGAGATCCCATATCAGGAGCGATATTAAAATCCTGCACTCACATCTGAGGGAAACAATGAAACAGCTACCTAACTTTGTCTCCCTTTCACTCATTCCCCAAACACCTCTGATTTCCTTGGCTCCTTCTTTGTTGACGCTGAATTTATTTAGCTGTTCACAGAACAACTTCCTCATACAATTAAACACACATTTTGAGCTCCCTGACGTAGCTGGAGTTCCAGAGATCACGTTCCATTTACAGAAGGTAACAAATACTACATCAGTCTGTGCAACGCCTATGGTAAGCTCAAAGATCTGGGGCCAGCAGAAACGCTGCCAGAAGTTTCAGCAGCTGTGTGAAGAAAATGCTGCTCACAGAACGATGTCGGTGCATCCATACTGCTGAACAACTGATGAGGCAACGAGCTCGGGCAGCATCTTGAGGAAAATAAGGGTATTACAAGTGGAAAGTGAACTGACACAGTTCACAAGTTCTGCATTTCACTACGGCTGGCAAGAAAGTTTTAACATCGGGGATTTTTCAGTCCAGAGGCGTACAGGTGTTTAAGATCTCAGTTACTATTGGATTAAAATGTTCTTTTCTTAAAGGAAAGACAGGAAGCAATGCTATTCCACAGACCCCTCAGACATGAAAACACAAATTACATAAATATCGCAGCACCTTCTTTTCCCCGCCTTATTTCTAAGGCCATGGCAAAAGACTCCTGCAATACATGCAAAACACCTTTATTCTTCTTTTTGGTCTGACTCTGGAAATAAGCTTTTCAAGGGGTCTGACAGCTGCATGCAGAGGGGACACAGCAATTCACGGGTTTCAGCCGGCAGAACAGCGTGTTTACAGAAGCAGTGAGAATGACCAGAGGACTAGAAAAGACGAGGGATAAAGCTTGAGGGGACTGCAATTCCTTACTCCAGGGAATACAAAAAAAGAAGACAGTAATGTTGTTCAAATAAAAAAACAAGAGCTACAACGAATGTAGAGACTTTTAGGTCAGATGAAGAATTACAAGAAAGCTAACATTCAGCTAACAGGTCAGCAATTCTCTTCGATGGCAAGGAAAGTGAGACACGGAACAGATCACCTTAGGACACTAGATATATCCCATTTCATCCCACCGTGGGCAAGGCTACTTGCAGAACTACAGAAATGCTGGCAGGCCTGTCTTAGGAAAAAGTGGCTGGCTTACTTCTAGAGGGTTTCATTCAGTTCTGTCGCCCTGGTGGTTCTGCCCGATCTCCGCGATGATGAAGCACGGATTGTCGCCGCCGACGCGGCGTCCCGGACACAGCTCGAACTCCCGCGCCATCACGGCACCGCCGCCCGCCCGCCCGCGACTGCGCCGACCGTCGCTGGCGGCCGGCCCGCCGCGCTCCGCCCGGCCGTGGGGCGGGGCTGTGCCGACGTGCCCCGCGGCCCTAGGAGGAGCAGCGGGGCTGGGAAGCGGGGCGGTTGGGCCCTGGCGATGTGAGGCCGATGTGCGGCTCGCTGCAGCCTGCTTTCGGACATTGAGGGCGATACGGTCATCCCTGAGCCTCCTCCGCAGACCGAACAGTCACAGCTCCCTCAGCGACCTGTGCTCGTGGCTTCACTGCTCTTCTGTGTCGCTCTTCTAGCGAGGAGCCCGAAAACCATATGGAAAACCATAATGGACTCCACATCGACTCCACACGTGTCATAATACAAAGACACTTTATTCCAAACATCAAGAGTATACATAGACAACTGCTGTGACAAACAACTCTTCAGACTGGGCCACGTCAGCCAATGGCTTTGCTCTTCCTTGTGCCTTCTCATTGGTGCTAATACTCCACGCTCACCTCCACACTCCACAGTCCCACCTGCCGTCTCAGTGAATGTCTCCTGACCTTCATCTGAGCCCAATGGTCACATCTACTTCTAATCCTCCACACTCGTGCTTAAATCTCTGTTTGCTATTTCAAAAGTCTCTTTTAACTGTTGATGTTTGGAGACAGATGCACACAGAACTAGCAGACAGCTCACAAGGATTAATTTTCACTCTGTAGGAGTGATCATTTATTCTTATTCCTTATCTTGATATTATTCAATCCAGTTAGTGGCCAGTCACCAGAGGTATGTTCCAGGGCTCAATACTGGGGCTAGTGCTCTTCTGTCAGTGCCTTGGATGAAGGGATCAAGCACTTGCTCAGTAAGCTTGCAGACAGTGCCGAATTAGGCTGAACTGTTCATCTGCTTGAAGGAGTAAGGAGTCGCCAGGGGCCTGGATAGACTGGATCAGTGGGATCGACTACCATGAGACTGTTAGTGTTGTTTGTTGAGTTGTTGGTGTTGCTGGGAGGTGTTCTTCCATCGGAAATCTCATGAGCTGATTCCCTGCTGCTGAACTCCCTCCTGGGCCTGCTGCCTGAGACATGCTGCTTTCTCCTGGACCTCGCCGCTCCTTTGAGGTGTTCTACCGTCTGAACCCTCACGAGCTGATGACCCTTCACTGCTTCTCTGGTGCTGACTGATGCTGTTCCTGTGCTGACCCCACGCTGCTTCTCCTGTGCTGACCCAGTGCTGCTTCTCCAGGACAACTGCTTGCTGTCCAAGGCTGCCCGTCGCTGCCGCTGTTCTCTCCGCTTCTGCCACCCCTGCTCTTCTGCCTTGGACCGTCGGAGCTGCTTGCAACCGGACCACCCCTAGGATCCTGGCTGGTGACTTTTGCTGCGTTGTACAAATCCTTGCTTCTTCCCTATCTTTCTTATCCCTCGCCTTCCCTTCCCCATCACCCTTTACAGTGTCTGCCTTCAGTATTGGTCAATATTGGTAATAAACTGGTCGGACCAACATTTGAATCGTTGCATCTTGATCTCACGCTGGGTATACACATAATCTTAAGAACCTTGTCTCCCTCCTTTATATTGGAGCCTGACGCACAGAAACAAGGGAACTTTATGCTTTCAGGCATTGAGAGCGATACAGTCATTCCTGAGCCTCCTCCGCAGACTGAACAGTCACAGCTCCCTCAGCGACCTGTGCTCGTGGCTTCACTGCTCTTCTGTGTCGCTCTTGTAGCGAGGAGCCCGAAGCCGAACGTAGTACAGCCTCAGCAGGGCTGAGTGCAGGGACAATCACCTCCCCGCTCCTGCTGGCTGCACTAGTGTGCAGGCCAGGATGCCTTTGGCCCGCTTTGCCCTCTGGGCAGCGCTGCTGGCTCACGTTCAGCTGGCTGTCCTACCAAGGTGCCCAGATCCTTGTAAACCACGCAGCTCTCCATCCGCTCTGCCCCAAACTTGTGTCCGAAGCGCAGGACCTGGCACTTGGTCTTGCTGAACTTCATCCCGTTGGCCTCAGCCCAGCTCTCCAGCCTGACCAGATCCCTCTGGTCGGGCCTTGCTACCCCCAGGCAGGTCAACGCTTTCTCCTAATATGGTGCCATCTGCAAAAGCAATGAGGATGCGGTCACCTACGTAGCCTACTTACACTCTTTTCTTTACCAGGCTTTGACAAAGGGACGTGCAGTATGGCCTGGGTACAGAACCGTGAGCCAAAGTACCAGCGTTTCATTTTGGGTTTAAACTGCTTCACAGAAACAAGGCAACGTTAGATTTAGGCGTGTGGTTGCCAGAATTCCTGGAAATGATGCAGTGCACTCTCTTAGCGTCCTGCCTGTACCAAGGTGTTTCTTTCTGAGGTGGAAACGAACCACCTGACTGGAAGCATGTTGATTGTACTGACATGCTCTGGATTTGCACCACAGTTGGATGGAAGTGCTCCTGGAAAAATCTGGTAAATATATTTAAGCCCAGACCGATTACTCATTCTTCAGGGTATGCTGCACGGGCAGAGTACGTGCAGAAAGGAGAGTCCCATCTCTGCCTTCCTCCAGTTTTCACTTATCTTCACCTGTTAAGACTGCAAAATGTTGAATGATAACAGCAGCCCCGAGGAGGCCTCCAGGCCCAGCACAGCTCACACCTTCCTGCGGGCGGAGGGCTGAAGGCACTGTTTGCAACCCAGAGAATCTTGTGTAATTCTGTTGCTTGGCTCCGTCTGACACGGCGCGGGCCTGGCAGAGCCCCTGGGGGCTGCATGTGCCCCAGCCACAGGCCCGGTCACGTTCTTGCCAGTTGCTGGGGCAGCAACCTAGCGTCGCGGTCTCTTGGCAGGTGGTGCAGAGGCCTCAGAGGTGTTGTTTTTCCTCTTCGGGGCTCGCCGAGGCGCCGTGCGTGAGCACTCCCTGTCCGTGCTGGCACTTGAGGTATCTGGTGCAGCCTCCCCCGGCTCCTCCTGGGCTGCTTCTGGGACCAGCGGCGGCACCGAAGCCGGGACGGACGGAGCCAGGCCGGGGATCTGGTGGAGGGCATCGCTGGGGTTCTCAACGAAGGCATCCCCGGGGTTCTCACAGAGGGCATTGCCGGGGTTCTCAAAGATGGCATCGCCGTGGTTCTCACAGAGGGCATCGCCGGGGTTCTCAGACGGGGCATCGCCATAGTTCTCAGACAGGGCATCGCCGGGGTTCTCAACGAAGGCATCCCCGGGGTTCTCACCGAGGGCATCAGCTGTGGGGACAGGAAGCTCCTCCGTGTTGGTGTCCCCAGTGCTGCTGTAGGGCCGTGGGCTCGGGTCAGGACCCTGTTGTGGGGAGGCAGCTGCGCCAGGGGCAGCTGCGGGGCTGCCTTCCTGCCCTGTGGCATCACGAGGCGTCTCCACGCTCAGCAGATGTCGCACCTCCGCGCCGCACCACTGCACAGCTCGGACAATGAGCCGTCGCACGAAGCTGGCGGCCTGGCTTTGCAGGGAGCTGAACAGCTGCAGGGTCAGCGCTCCCTCGTCCAGGCCAAAGAGGCGCAGGCCAGAGACCACAAGGCGCCGTGCTGCAGAGGCTGCCCTCCCGTCAGCCCCAAAGAGCTGCCTCAGCTCCTGGCGCAGCCAGGGCAGCAGGGGCCGCAGCACGCCTGGCTGCAGGCGGAAGATGGACGCCCACCTGGACACCTGCCTCGCAGCCCCTTGTTGCCTCCTGATGACAGCCTCTTGAAAATCATCAACCGCACGCACCGAGTGCAAGATGGATGTCATTCTGCATCTGCAGAGGGGACACCTGTCGCTCATCGTGGCCCACCGACGGATGCAGCCGAGGCAAAACGAGTGCAGGCACGGCATGACGTGGGCGACACCATCCATGGTGTCCAGGCAAATGCAGCAGAGAGAGTTCAGCTCGGCGGCCATGCTCTCCATCTGCTGTGGTGGGCGGGCGGGAGAGCGCGGAGATGAGGGGCTGCTCCTCACACTGCCGCTGCCGCAGCAGCAGCAGCAGCAGGGGTCACACTAGGAAAGGAAGAGAGGCCACGGTCACTCGCTGAGCCTGGCAGGGGAGGAACAAGTGGCCAGGGCCCTCAGGAAGCAAACCCTGCCGGGTGCCCAGGGTGAGACAGCCTTACCGCTCGGTTCCCTTTGCTGCCGCGGCCTCCTGGGTGCCCCGGCTGCCTGAGCCAGGCAGGCCGGGGAAGAAAATCAGACGGCTCTGGGGACGAGCACTGAGAGCGGCTGTCAGCAGCTCCCAGAGCGCGAGACCAGCACCGAGGCTATCCTTGCTGCTCGCTCCAGACCTCGCAGACACGTTCGGCCGGAGTGCAGGCACAAGCCAGAGTGAGACTGGGTGCCCGGCTGCGAGTGCTCGACAGCTCACAGTGCCTACGCGTCACAGCGCACTGCTGCGTCACAGCGCACTGGCGGTGACGATGGCCCTCACAGAGGAGAATCGCTGCTGCTGACATCACAATGGGCCATCATCGAGAATCGCTGCCGCTGACATCACAATGGGCCATCATCATCTGCAGCATTCCACTGGCGCAGAGTTCGAAAGGTTTTTCTGTGTATTAGGTGGTGAAGTATAATGATGAAACGGATCTTAGGATTTAGGTTTAGAAGGGTCTTTAAATATCATCTAGATCCCTTTTGCAATTAGCAGGAACAAAAGATTTTTTCAGTTTCACACTGTATTTATTAATTTGACGTGGGTAATTTCAGCCTAGAGGTTAAAGACGTCACATCTCTCAAGGGGGAGCAGCAGCAGATGAGTTCTATGGAAGGTGGGTGACTACCCAAAATGTCCACCGACAAAATCAACACGCAGTTTGTTTTACCTTGTCTAATTCAAGTAGGCAAAAACTAACTTCCATGGATGCTCTACTGCGTGTGTGTATTTGGCCAGCTCCAGAACCGTGCTGGGAGGCAGGCCAGGATGGCATTCCTCTATTGTGCTCTGGGGACGAGCACTGAGAGCGGCTGTCAGCAGCTCCCAGAGCGCGAGACCAGCACCGAGGCTATCCTTGCTGCTCGCTCCAGACTTCGCAGAGGAGAATCGCTGCTGCTGCCGCTGACATCACCCGCTGTATTTTAAATACAGCCAGTCTTAGCGGTCACAGTGAGGCAGAGAGGTGTGGAGGTGCAGCTGTGTTTTCAGTCACTATTCATGTGCAGTACTTACTCTCCTGAGGTCTTTTTTCATGGCACAGTGATTTCTGTCCTGCTTCACGGACTTGATATTGTTCATTCCAGTTAGTAGCCAGTCACCAGAGGTACGTTCCAGGGCTCAGTACTGGGGCTAGTGCTCTTCTGTCAGTGCCTTGGATGGAAGGGATCAAGCACTTGCTCAGTAAGCTTGCAGACAGTGCCGAATTAGGCTGAACTGGTCATCTGCTTGAAGGAATAAGGAGTGTCCAGGGGTAGAGTGGATTAGTGGATGAAGTCCACGACACAGTGAAGCCAAGTGCCAGGTGTTGTACTTGGCTCACAACTCTGTGTAGCAGCACGGGCTGGGGAAAGAAAAGGACCTGGAGTTTTGATCAGCAGGCGGCTGAATATGAACCAGAAGTCTGCCCAGGTGCTCAAAAAGGCCTGTGGCATCTTGGCCTGCATCAGAAATAGTGTAGGTAGCGAAGGAAGTGATTGTCCCCTTGCATAGGGGCACTGTTGAGACCACACCTCCAATTCTGCACTCAGCTTTAGTCCTCTCACCAGGATACTGAGTTGTTCAAGTGCACACAGAGAAGAGCTACAAAATAAAGGAGGGGAAGGTGCTAGAAAACGGGACACTGCAGAAGCAACAGAGGGAACTGCAGTTGTTTAGTAAGGTCGAGGTTGAGGGGAGACCTCATCATTCTCTGCAACTGCTTGAAAGGAGGCTGCAGAGAAGATGGTGTTTGTTCTCAGGTAACAAGTGACAGAATGGATGGAAATGGCCCTTTCCACCCAGAGTGATTCTATGATTAAAGTCCTGGCAGTCTCTGAAGCCTATCTTTTAATCAGTTTATTGGATCAGCTGTACTGTTCACCTGAACAAGCACCTGCACTTGAAGCAAGCCAGGTAATCCTTGGTAGTTCAAATACTAAAGGCTGTGTACTCCTCTCTGCTGCCGGCGAGGTCTTACTACAGAAATGCAAAAACAGGAGCTTGTTTTAAGAGCCGGATTTATTGATAATTTGCCATTAAAAAAAAATCAACACTTGTATTGTTTCCAAATGCAAGGCAAGCATATGGCATCAGAGCTCACAGACTGTCACAAACACATGATTCAAAGAGCGTCTTCCCAGTTTCAAGACAGAAAGAACTACAGACTCTTCAGAGTATACAGGCACAGAAACATCACCATCAAATTCAAGATGCACTACCAATTCATGACCCAGAGGCAGCAATAACCGCAATAACCATAACTAGTAAATGATTCTTTCACAAAGACAGATGGATTACACCAATGTGATTCTGTGCTAACCAAGCTAGTTGAGAGACACGTTACACCTGCTGCCATCTGGTCCTGCCCAAGAGTGGAGTGCACAGAGGAGTGCTGACGACCATGCTGTGATCCCGTCAATGAGCTGATCTAGACAAGCAGGAAGATGCTAAATCTTTACTAGGATATGACCTCTTACCTGAGAAGCTGACCCCACATACAAATAGAGAAACCCAACTGCACTGCAGAATGTGCTGGGATATCAGGATTCAGTAAGCTAACTGATGCTTTTGCCATTTCTGGAAGAGCAGATAAAATTTTCTTCCGCTGATCCGTCTCTGGCAAATTTTGCCTCATCTAGTCTTGTCTTTCAGCTTACAAAAAGCACAGAAGGGCTCCTTCTCTTGCTTCTTATATAGGAGCTGTCTATATATCCAGTTCACTGACTTGGATGATACTGCCTTTAAGAAGGTCTGTACATATTGGACTCTAGTTTTCTCAAGAGTGGCATCACAGGAATAGACAGTTATCTCCTTTCTCTATACTGCCATGCTTCCGTGAGGTTATCCACTTCCACTCCTCAGGCAGGTTTCTGCAGCCCATTTCTTTACCTCAAAACTAATTTTTAAAATCTTAAAACGTTATATAAAGTTTTCTGTTCAGTTCATGTAATCTTTCTCTTCCATGCGCGCAACTCAAACTCACATCCTACTTTCATGGGACTGAAGGAAGTGGCAGAAGAGATAAAAAAAAAAAGGTACAGCAATAGAAGAATTCAAGTAGAGACAAATTATTAGGATTAGTGCATTCTTACCAGAAAAGGAAAGCGAGAAAACAGGAGACCTAGGACTCAGATTTTGCAAAAACTCCAAACTAATCTAAATGGAACGGAAGAGGAGGAGTACGGTATTGTCTACACAGAACACTAAGCGGTTTCTAAATTGCTCTTCATAATTTATATCCCCTGGTTGCAAAAACTTCCTGCTAAACAGGCGCCGAAAATGTTGGATCCTTTCTAACGTACCTTGCCACTACACTTAAATATGTTGTGCAGTGGGACAGACCTGCATCATAAAATACCAAACGGGGGGCTTTGGTTTAGCACTTCACTTTCTTGACATGATTTTCTACTGCCTGCTCAGTGATGGTTTCATCTTCTTCAATGGTTTTTTTAACCTTCTGGCCCACCAGATCAAAGATGGCTTCTGGAGGAAATCCCTTCGGCTCTCCCACTTTCACTGTCAGCATGTCAAGTGTCAACACCGCACCTTCAGGAATTGTCACTTTTGCCACAACAGACTTCCCCAGCTACACAAGAGAAAATAAGAAGAACGTTTAAGTAACACAATCCTAGGCACAGAACACCAGAAGAGGATTTAAAAAAATCATACGGCTACTTGGGAAAGGGCTGCCCATCCTGCTGCTTAGCTTCTTACTCCAGAAGAAGTTTCAGTTAGTGCGGAAATGTGGCTTTGGTATAAACAGTCACTGGCTGCCAGAAACAGCACACGGTAAGAAACAGCAGGTCTGCGTTCAAGTTACAGAGCAGTAAGTGCAGCGTGTGTGCTGCTCCTCAGCACTGAAAAATATATCAGGGTGCAGAGGCAAAACACTGCTGCAAATACTGACGTCTTGAGACTACAAACCCAAGTATTAGCTGCTGTTCTTCTGCATGTGAGTTACTAACCGAATCAAAAACAAAAGTTACCTTTTCATTGCAAGCCATTTCACAAGGCAAGAGCTGTTTGATTGGAGAACCCATGGCTTTTTCCACAGTACGGATGGCTTTCACTAACTCTGCCAGCTCCTTTGGCTCCAGAGATGCTTGGTGGTCACTTCCTTTCCATGTTTTGTCAAGAGTCACGTGACGTTCCACTACTTTAGCACCCAGAGCAACAGCAGCCACCGAAATGGCAATGCCAGTTTCATGCCCCGAATAGCCAATGGGGATGTCAGGAAAAGCGGACTGGTACGCCTGGAATCATGACAGAGTTGGTCTCAGTTACCAGGGTAGCAATTTCATAAACAGCAAATTTAACAGTAATAACTGCAGTGAAAACACGGGCAGTTACCGTGCCACAAAACAAGTGGTTGGTTATGCTCAGGGAGGATGCTCCGAGGAGTCCATTGCGATTATCAACACTGACAATGAGAAAGACACGTTCTATTCTATGCCTTCTCTTCTGCTTTTCTTTTTCCATTTATTTGTCCTCTTCAAGGTCTTAGAAGCCCACCCCGCTGGAAGTTACGCAGACAGAGTTTATTTTCATCTGAGAACCCAATGCCTCGTTAAGCTTCGCCTCTGTTCAGTGCACATGGTGCTCCTTCCCATGTTTCAAATCTGAAGCAATCACAGGACTGATTCAGCCCTACAGGCAATTAAATTCAGTCGCGTCCAGTTCTACTACTCAAGCTAACAAATACTGTGTGCATAAAACTGGGCAAATGTTTGAAAGCTGGCTGATCTGCGAACATTGAACTACATCAGTATCAGGCACACCCAAGCAATAACTGCAAAGGAAACTATAACCCATTTTCTCTCACAGCTCTGATATTCACACGAACCCTTTTCAATGAAATTACCCGGCTGAGCTCCCTACTTTGGAACACCTTCTCAGTTCCAACACCTTCCTAAAAGTGAGGTAACTGTGCACACCCTTTCCTTTCCTTTTCAAAGTACAGGCCAACGCTTCAACCTCCTACCTCCTTCTATTTAACTGCAAAGCCCCAACAGCAGTAGCTCTTATTATATTCCTTAAAGCTGACTTCAGCCAAAAGAGGATCCCATTCATAACTTTACTTCAAGGCCAGGATGAATTAAAGCGCCATGGTACGTTTTCTCACTTCCCAGAAGCAAACTCAAGCATGCCTAAGACCTGGAAATAGAATGCCGAAGAAGTGCATAGCTGTTCTGTGGTACTGTAACCACAGCAGTCTGACTTGTTCACTGACCGATATAACACGGAGATTGACATCCTCAGGCTGAAGTGGGTAGGCACTGGTGCACTGCAGGAAGCAGAAGTTTGGATTGATGGGCTTCACAATCTGATAAACCTGATGCATTGTGTTCATCGACTGCATCCCGCTGGAAATCACCATTGGGCGTCCTAGCCATTATAAAAAAAAAAGGTTCTGCCTAGATTTCACGTTTAGATCCCTAAGAAATGTGCACAAGCTTAACTGAAATTCTTACAGTAAATGCATTTAGTTGAAGTAGGAAAGGAAGCCTTTTCTAAAAAGTGAATAAAAAATATTTTTTTGAGTATTTTTTCACTCAGAGGGTGGTGGCACACTGAACAGGTTGCCCAGGGAGGTCATGGATGCCCCATCCCTGGAGGCGATCAAGGCCAGGCTGGATGTGGCCCTGGGCAGCCTGCTCTAGTGGTTGATGGCCCTGCACCTGGAGGGGAGGTTGAAACTAGCTGATCGTTATGGTCCCTTTCAACCCAGGCCATTCTACCATTCTTTGATTCTGAAATTAAGTGGAGAAAATACCTAGTAACTGAGCTACTGGAAGCCAGTGAAGTTTACTGAGACGGGGAAATTCAAGAGAAAGTCCAGCAGAGGCTCACAAAGGTGGTGAGGTACCCAGAGCATCTCCTCTATGAGGAAAGGCAGAGACCCGGGGCCGTGCAGCCTGGAGAAGGCTAAGAGCGGATCAACTGAACGTGGGCAGGAGTCAAGTGGACTGAGCCACGCTCACGTCAGCGGTGCCCAGGGACAGAACAAGGGACAGTGGGCACAAGCCAGAACAAAAGAAGTTCCATCTGAGCGTAAAGAAAAACTCGAAAATGACAGAGCTCTGGAAAAGGCTGCCCTCCTTCTCTGGAGATATTCTAAACCTACCTGGACACTTTCCTGTGTGACCTGACGTAGGGAACCTGCTTTAGCAGGGGCTTGGACCAACTCCTACAACTCCTGTGATTCAGCAAAGACTGATCAAAAGAAAACGCCTACCTTTCTTTGCAGTCTTTTCCAAATAAGGAAAATTGTTTGTATCTCCTGATCCTACTTTGAAAAATGGAACATCCAGTTCATGAAGAAATTCCACAGCCATCTGCAAGGAAAATAAGCAAACAAACAAATAAATAGAAGTCACTGATTTGCAGCATACTACTTCAGTTGGGTTAACAGTAGAGAGGAACTACCAACAAGCCAACCTTGCAAAATACCAAAAGCAAAGCTTAATTAAATAGGGCATACATACACATAAATGTAGAATTATATTAATCCAGAACCAATGGCATAAGGTACAAAGTAAACAGAAAGATTACATAAATCCAAAGCATATGCATCCTTCTGCTTCTGGAGGCTGATGTGCAGGTTAACACTGGGGAAACCCTGGGTGAGACAAATGACCAGATTTCAAGATTAACACTGACAGTGTGGCTGGATTTTTCTGTCAGACGCCTTTACAACACTTCTACAAACACTAAGCCTGAATTTCTGAAACTGTTGTCAAAATACTCTTGGTACGATGGAGGCAAATAGTACGAATATTAGCTTCTGTTTCTCGGCGAAGAAGAATTTTACTCAGAGACTGCAGGCAGCTTTCCTGAATAACTCTGCCACCTGACCTACTGTACAAGTATTCCGCTGCCTTCTGACTCCTTTGGGAGTTATAGAAAGCTCCGTTAAAATCTGAGCGGCATCACTAAGATAACCTTCTGAAAATAAGTACACTGAAGAAAGAGATCCCATATCAGGAGCGATATTAAAATCCTGCACTCACATCTGAGGGAAACAATGAAACAGCTACCTAACTTTGTCTCCCTTTCACTCATTCCCCAAACACCTCTGATTTCCTTGGCTCCTTCTTTGTTGACGCTGAATTTATTTAGCTGTTCACAGAACAACTTCCTCATACAATTAAACACACATTTTGAGCTCCCTGACGTAGCTGGAGTTCCAGAGATCACGTTCCATTTACAGAAGGTAACAAATACTACATCAGTCTGTGCAACGCCTATGGTAAGCTCAAAGATCTGGGGCCAGCAGAAACGCTGCCAGAAGTTTCAGCAGCTGTGTGAAGAAAATGCTGCTCACAGAACGATGTCGGTGCATCCATACTGCTGAACAACTGATGAGGCAACGAGCTCGGGCAGCATCTTGAGGAAAATAAGGGTATTACAAGTGGAAAGTGAACTGACACAGTTCACAAGTTCTGCATTTCACTACGGCTGGCAAGAAAGTTTTAACATCGGGGATTTTTCAGTCCAGAGGCGTACAGGTGTTTAAGATCTCAGTTACTATTGGATTAAAATGTTCTTTTCTTAAAGGAAAGACAGGAAGCAATGCTATTCCACAGACCCCTCAGACATGAAAACACAAATTACATAAATATCGCAGCACCTTCTTTTCCCCGCCTTATTTCTAAGGCCATGGCAAAAGACTCCTGCAATACATGCAAAACACCTTTATTCTTCTTTTTGGTCTGACTCTGGAAATAAGCTTTTCAAGGGGTCTGACAGCTGCATGCAGAGGGGACACAGCAATTCACGGGTTTCAGCCGGCAGAACAGCGTGTTTACAGAAGCAGTGAGAATGACCAGAGGACTAGAAAAGACGAGGGATAAAGCTTGAGGGGACTGCAATTCCTTACTCCAGGGAATACAAAAAAAGAAGACAGTAATGTTGTTCAAATAAAAAAACAAGAGCTACAACGAATGTAGAGACTTTTAGGTCAGATGAAGAATTACAAGAAAGCTAACATTCAGCTAACAGGTCAGCAATTCTCTTCGATGGCAAGGAAAGTGAGACACGGAACAGATCACCTTAGGACACTAGATATATCCCATTTCATCCCACCGTGGGCAAGGCTACTTGCAGAACTACAGAAATGCTGGCAGGCCTGTCTTAGGGAAAAGTGGCTGGCTTACTTCTAGAGGGTTTCATTCAGTTCTGTCGCCCTGGTGGTTCTGCCCGATCTCCGCGATGATGAAGCACGGATTGTCGCCGCCGACGCGGCGTCCCGGACACAGCTCGAACTCCCGCGCCATCACGGCACCGCCGCCCGCCCGCCCGCGACTGCGCCGACCGTCGCCGGCGGCCGGCCCGCCGCGCTCCGCCCGGCCGTGGGGCGGGGCTGTGCCGACGTGCCCCGCGGCCCTAGGAGGAGCAGCGGGGCTGGGAAGCGGGGCGGTTGGGCCCTGGCGATGTGAGGCCGATGTGCGGCTCGCTGCAGCCTGCTTTCGGACATTGAGGGCGATACGGTCATCCCTGAGCCTCCTCCGCAGACCGAACAGTCACAGCTCCCTCAGCGACCTGTGCTCGTGGCTTCACTGCTCTTCTGTGTCGCTCTTCTAGCGAGGAGCCCGAAAACCATATGGAAAACCATAATGGACTCCACATCGACTCCACACGTGTCATAATACAAAGACACTTTATTCCAAACATCAAGAGTATACATAGACAACTGCTGTGACAAACAACTCTTCAGACTGGGCCACGTCAGCCAATGGCTTTGCTCTTCCTTGTGCCTTCTCATTGGTGCTAATACTCCACGCTCACCTCCACACTCCACAGTCCCACCTGCCGTCTCAGTGAATGTCTCCTGACCTTCATCTGAGCCCAATGGTCACATCTACTTCTAATCCTCCACACTCGTGCTTAAATCTCTGTTTGCTATTTCAAAAGTCTCTTTTAACTGTTGATGTTTGGAGACAGATGCACACAGAACTAGCAGACAGCTCACAAGGATTAATTTTCACTCTGTAGGAGTGATCATTTATTCTTATTCCTTATCTTGATATTATTCAATCCAGTTAGTGGCCAGTCACCAGAGGTATGTTCCAGGGCTCAATACTGGGGCTAGTGCTCTTCTGTCAGTGCCTTGGATGAAGGGATCAAGCACTTGCTCAGTAAGCTTGCAGACAGTGCCGAATTAGGCTGAACTGTTCATCTGCTTGAAGGAGTAAGGAGTCGCCAGGGGCCTGGATAGACTGGATCAGTGGGATCGACTACCATGAGACTGTTAGTGTTGTTTGTTGAGTTGTTGGTGTTGCTGGGAGGTGTTCTTCCATCGGAAATCTCATGAGCTGATTCCCTGCTGCTGAACTCCCTCCTGGGCCTGCTGCCTGAGACATGCTGCTTTCTCCTGGACCTCGCCGCTCCTTTGAGGTGTTCTACCGTCTGAACCCTCACGAGCTGATGACCCTTCACTGCTTCTCTGGTGCTGACTGATGCTGTTCCTGTGCTGACCCCACGCTGCTTCTCCTGTGCTGACCCAGTGCTGCTTCTCCAGGACAACTGCTTGCTGTCCAAGGCTGCCCGTCGCTGCCGCTGTTCTCTCCGCTTCTGCCACCCCTGCTCTTCTGCCTTGGACCGTCGGAGCTGCTTGCAACCGGACCACCCCTAGGATCCTGGCTGGTGACTTTTGCTGCGTTGTACAAATCCTTGCTTCTTCCCTATCTTTCTTATCCCTCGCCTTCCCTTCCCCATCACCCTTTACAGTGTCTGCCTTCAGTATTGGTCAATATTGGTAATAAACTGGTCGGACCAACATTTGAATCGTTGCATCTTGATCTCACGCTGGGTATACACATAATCTTAAGAACCTTGTCTCCCTCCTTTATATTGGAGCCTGACGCACAGAAACAAGGGAACTTTATGCTTTCAGGCATTGAGAGCGATACAGTCATTCCTGAGCCTCCTCCGCAGACTGAACAGTCACAGCTCCCTCAGCGACCTGTGCTCGTGGCTTCACTGCTCTTCTGTGTCGCTCTTGTAGCGAGGAGCCCGAAGCCGAACGTAGTACAGCCTCAGCAGGGCTGAGTGCAGGGACAATCACCTCCCCGCTCCTGCTGGCTGCACTAGTGTGCAGGCCAGGATGCCTTTGGCCCGCTTTGCCCTCTGGGCAGCGCTGCTGGCTCACGTTCAGCTGGCTGTCCTACCAAGGTGCCCAGATCCTTGTAAACCACGCAGCTCTCCATCCGCTCTGCCCCAAACTTGTGTCCGAAGCGCAGGACCTGGCACTTGGTCTTGCTGAACTTCATCCCGTTGGCCTCAGCCCAGCTCTCCAGCCTGACCAGATCCCTCTGGTCGGGCCTTGCTACCCCCAGGCAGGTCAACGCTTTCTCCTAATATGGTGCCATCTGCAAAAGCAATGAGGATGCGGTCACCTACGTAGCCTACTTACACTCTTTTCTTTACCAGGCTTTGACAAAGGGACGTGCAGTATGGCCTGGGTACAGAACCGTGAGCCAAAGTACCAGCGTTTCATTTTGGGTTTAAACTGCTTCACGGAAACAAGGCAACGTTAGATTTAGGCGTGTGGTTGCCAGAATTCCTGGAAATGATGCAGTGCACTCTCTTAGCGTCCTGCCTGTACCAAGGTGTTTCTTTCTGAGGTGGAAACGAACCACCTGACTGGAAGCATGTTGATTGTACTGACATGCTCTGGATTTGCACCACAGTTGGATGGAAGTGCTCCTGGAAAAATCTGGTAAATATATTTAAGCCCAGACCGATTACTCATTCTTCAGGGTATGCTGCATGGGCAGAGTACGTGCAGAAAGGAGAGTCCCATCTCTGCCTTCCTCCAGTTTTCACTTATCTTCACCTGTTAAGACTGCAAAATGTTGAATGATAACAGCAGCCCCGAGGAGGCCTCCAGGCCCAGCACAGCTCACACCTTCCTGCGGGCGGAGGGCTGAAGGCACTGTTTGCAACCCAGAGAATCTTGTGTAATTCTGTTGCTTGGCTCCGTCTGACACGGCGCGGGCCTGGCAGAGCCCCTGGGGGCTGCATGTGCCCCAGCCACAGGCCCGGTCACGTTCTTGCCAGTTGCTGGGGCAGCAACCTAGCGTCGCGGTCTCTTGGCAGGTGGTGCAGAGGCCTCAGAGGTGTTGTTTTTCCTCTTCGGGGCTCGCCGAGGCGCCGTGCGTGAGCACTCCCTGTCCGTGCTGGCACTTGAGGTATCTGGTGCAGCCTCCCCCGGCTCCTCCTGGGCTGCTTCTGGGACCAGCGGCGGCACCGAAGCCGGGACGGACGGAGCCAGGCCGGGGATCTGGTGGAGGGCATCGCTGGGGTTCTCAACGAAGGCATCCCCGGGGTTCTCACAGAGGGCATTGCCGGGGTTCTCAAAGATGGCATCGCCGTGGTTCTCACAGAGGGCATCGCCGGGGTTCTCAGACGGGGCATCGCCATAGTTCTCAGACAGGGCATCGCCGGGGTTCTCAACGAAGGCATCCCCGGGGTTCTCACCGAGGGCATCAGCTGTGGGGACAGGAAGCTCCTCCGTGTTGGTGTCCCCAGTGCTGCTGTAGGGCCATGGGCTCGGGTCAGGACCCTGTTGTGGGGAGGCAGCTGCGCCAGGGGCAGCTGCGGGGCTGCCTTCCTGCCCTGTGGCATCACGAGGCGTCTCCACGCTCAGCAGATGTCGCACCTCCGCGCCGCACCACTGCACAGCTCGGACAATGAGCCATCGCACGAAGCTGGCGGCCTGGCTTTGCAGGGAGCTGAACAGCTGCAGGGTCAGCGCTCCCTCGTCCAGGCCAAAGAGGCGCAGGCCAGAGACCACAAGGCGCCGTGCTGCAGAGGCTGCCCTCCCGTCAGCCCCAAAGAGCTGCCTCAGCTCCTGGCGCAGCCAGGGCAGCAGGGGCCGCAGCACGCCTGGCTGCAGGCGGAAGATGGACGCCCACCTGGACACCTGCCTCGCAGCCCCTTGTTGCCTCCTGATGACAGCCTCTTGAAAATCATCAACCGCACGCACCGAGTGCAAGATGGATGTCATTCTGCATCTGCAGAGGGGACACCTGTCGCTCATCGTGGCCCACCGACGGATGCAGCCGAGGCAAAACGAGTGCAGGCACGGCATGACGTGGGCGACACCATCCATGGTGTCCAGGCAAATGCAGCAGAGAGAGTTCAGCTCGGCGGCCATGCTCTCCATCTGCTGTGGTGGGCGGGCGGGAGAGCGCGGAGATGAGGGGCTGCTCCTCACACTGCCGCTGCCGCAGCAGCAGCAGCAGCAGGGGTCACACTAGGAAAGGAAGAGAGGCCACGGTCACTCGCTGAGCCTGGCAGGGGAGGAACAAGTGGCCAGGGCCCTCAGGAAGCAAACCCTGCTGGGTTCCCAGGGTGAGACAGCCTTACCGCTCGGTTCCCTTTGCTGCCGCGGCCTCCTGGGTGCCCCGGCTGCCTGAGCCAGGCAGGCCGGGGAAGAAAATCAGACGGCTCTGGGGACGAGCACTGAGAGCGGCTGTCAGCAGCTCCCAGAGCGCGAGACCAGCACCGAGGCTATCCTTGCTGCTCGCTCCAGACCTCGCAGACACGTTCGGCCGGAGTGCAGGCACAAGCCAGAGTGAGACTGGGTGCCCGGCTGCGAGTGCTCGACAGCTCACAGTGCCTACGCGTCACAGCGCACTGCTGCGTCACAGCGCACTGGCGGTGACAATGGCCCTCACAGAGGAGAATCGCTGCCGCTGACATCACAATGGGCCATCATCGAGAATCGCTGCCGCTGACATCACAATGGGCCATCATCATCTGCAGCATTCCACTGGCGCAGAGTTCGAAAGGTTTTTCTGTGTATTAGGTGGTGAAGTATAATGATGAAACGGATCTTAGGATTTAGGTTTAGAAGGGTCTTTAAATATCATCTAGATCCCTTTTGCAATTAGCAGGAACAAAAGATTTTTTCAGTTTCACACTGTATTTATTAATTTGACGTGGGTAATTTCAGCCTAGAGGTTAAAGACGTCACATCTCTCAAGGGGGAGCAGCAGCAGATGAGTTCTATGGAAGGTGGGTGACTACCCAAAATGTCCACCGACAAAATCAACACGCAGTTTGTTTTACCTTGTCTAATTCAAGTAGGCAAAAACTAACTTCCATGGATGCTCTACTGCGTTTGTGTATTTGGCCAGCTCCAGAACCGTGCTGGGAGGCAGGCCAGGATGGCATTCCTCTATTGTGCTCTGGGGACGAGCACTGAGAGCGGCTGTCAGCAGCTCCCAGAGCGCGAGACCAGCACCGAGGCTATCCTTGCTGCTCGCTCCAGACTTCGCAGAGGAGAATCGCTGCTGCTGCCGCTGACATCACCCGCTGTATTTTAAATACAGCCAGTCTTAGCGGTCACAGTGAGGCAGAGAGGTGTGGAGGTGCAGCTGTGTTTTCAGTCACTATTCATGTGCAGTACTTACTCTCCTGAGGTCTTTTTTCATGGCACAGTGATTTCTGTCCTGCTTCACGGACTTGATATTGTTCATTCCAGTTAGTAGCCAGTCACCAGAGGTACGTTCCAGGGCTCAGTACTGGGGCTAGTGCTCTTCTGTCAGTGCCTTGGATGGAAGGGATCAAGCACTTGCTCAGTAAGCTTGCAGACAGTGCCGAATTAGGCTGAACTGGTCATCTGCTTGAAGGAATAAGGAGTGTCCAGGGGTAGAGTGGATTAGTGGATGAAGTCCACGACACAGTGAAGCCAAGTGCCAGGTGTTGTACTTGGCTCACAACTCTGTGTAGCAGCACGGGCTGGGGAAAGAAAAGGACCTGGAGTTTTGATCAGCAGGCGGCTGAATATGAACCAGAAGTCTGCCCAGGTGCTCAAAAAGGCCTGTGGCATCTTGGCCTGCATCAGAAATAGTGTAGGTAGCGAAGGAAGTGATTGTCCCCTTGCATAGGGGCACTGTTGAGACCACACCTCCAATTCTGCACTCAGCTTTAGTCCTCTCACCAGGATACTGAGTTGTTCAAGTGCACACAGAGAAGAGCTACAAAATAAAGGAGGGGAAGGTGCTAGAAAACGGGACACTGCAGAAGCAACAGAGGGAACTGCAGTTGTTTAGTAAGGTCGAGGTTGAGGGGAGACCTCATCATTCTCTGCAACTGCTTGAAAGGAGGCTGCAGAGAAGATGGTGTTTGTTCTCAGGTAACAAGTGACAGAATGGATGGAAATGGCCCTTTCCACCCAGAGTGATTCTATGATTAAAGTCCTGGCAGTCTCTGAAGCCTATCTTTTAATCAGTTTATTGGATCAGCTGTACTGTTCACCTGAACAAGCACCTGCACTTGAAGCAAGCCAGGTAATCCTTGGTAGTTCAAATACTAAAGGCTGTGTACTCCTCTCTGCTGCCGGCGAGGTCTTACTACAGAAATGCAAAAACAGGAGCTTGTTTTAAGAGCCGGATTTATTGATAATTTGCCATTAAAAAAAAATCAACACTTGTATTGTTTCCAAATGCAAGGCAAGCATATGGCATCAGAGCTCACAGACTGTCACAAACACATGATTCAAAGAGCGTCTTCCCAGTTTCAAGACAGAAAGAACTACAGACTCTTCAGAGTATACAGGCACAGAAACATCACCATCAAATTCAAGATGCACTACCAATTCATGACCCAGAGGCAGCAATAACCGCAATAACCATAACTAGTAAATGATTCTTTCACAAAGACAGATGGATTACACCAATGTGATTCTGTGCTAACCAAGCTAGTTGAGAGACACGTTACACCTGCTGCCATCTGGTCCTGCCCAAGAGTGGAGTGCACAGAGGAGTGCTGACGACCATGCTGTGATCCCATCAATGAGCTGATCTAGACAAGCAGGAAGATGCTAAATCTTTACTAGGATATGACCTCTTACCTGAGAAGCTGACCCCACATACAAATAGAGAAACCCAACTGCACTGCAGAATGTGCTGGGATATCAGGATTCAGTAAGCTAACTGATGCTTTTGCCATTTCTGGAAGAGCAGATAAAATTTTCTTCCGCTGATCCGTCTCTGGCAAATTTTGCCTCATCTAGTCTTGTCTTTCAGCTTACAAAAAGCACAGAAGGGCTCCTTCTCTTGCTTCTTATATGGGAGCTGTCTATATATCCAGTTCACTGACTTGGATGATACTGCCTTTAAGAAGGTCTGTACATATTGGACTCTAGTTTTCTCAAGAGTGGCATCACAGGAATAGACAGTTATCTCCTTTCTCTATACTGCCATGCTTCCGTGAGGTTATCCACTTCCACTCCTCAGGCAGGTTTCTGCAGCCCATTTCTTTACCTCAAAACTAATTTTTAAAATCTTAAAACGTTATATAAAGTTTTCTGTTCAGTTCATGTAATCTTTCTCTTCCATGCGCGCAACTCAAACTCACATCCTACTTTCATGGGACTGAAGGAAGTGGCAGAAGAGATAAAAAAAAAAAGGTACAGCAATAGAAGAATTCAAGTAGAGACAAATTATTAGGATTAGTGCATTCTTACCAGAAAAGGAAAGCGAGAAAACAGGAGACCTAGGACTCAGATTTTGCAAAAACTCCAAACTAATCTAAATGGAACGGAAGAGGAGGAGTACGGTATTGTCTACACAGAACACTAAGCGGTTTCTAAATTGCTCTTCATAATTTATATCCCCTGGTTGCAAAAACTTCCTGCTAAACAGGCGCCGAAAATGTTGGATCCTTTCTAACGTACCTTGCCACTACACTTAAATATGTTGTGCAGTGGGACAGACCTGCATCATAAAATACCAAACGGGGGGGCTTTGGTTTAGCACTTCACTTTCTTGACATGATTTTCTACTGCCTGCTCAGTGATGGTTTCATCTTCTTCAATGGTTTTTTTAACCTTCTGGCCCACCAGATCAAAGATGGCTTCTGGAGGAAATCCCTTCGGCTCTCCCACTTTCACTGTCAGCATGTCAAGTGTCAACACCGCGCCTTCAGGAATTGTCACTTTTGCCACAACAGACTTCCCCAGCTACACAAGAGAAAATAAGAAGAACGTTTAAGTAACACAATCCTAGGCACAGAACACCAGAAGAGGATTTAAAAAAATCATACGGCTACTTGGGAAAGGGCTGCCCATCCTGCTGCTTAGCTTCTTACTCCAGAAGAAGTTTCAGTTAGTGCGGAAATGTGGCTTTGGTATAAACAGTCACTGGCTGCCAGAAACAGCACACGGTAAGAAACAGCAGGTCTGCGTTCAAGTTACAGAGCAGTAAGTGCAGCGTGTGTGCTGCTCCTCAGCACTGAAAAATATATCAGGGTGCAGAGGCAAAACACTGCTGCAAATACTGACGTCTTGAGACTACAAACCCAAGTATTAGCTGCTGTTCTTCTGCATGTGAGTTACTAACCGAATCAAAAACAAAAGTTACCTTTTCATTGCAAGCCATTTCACAAGGCAAGAGCTGTTTGATTGGAGAACCCATGGCTTTTTCCACAGTACGGATGGCTTTCACTAACTCTGCCAGCTCCTTTGGCTCCAGAGATGCTTGGTGGTCACTTCCTTTCCATGTTTTGTCAAGAGTCACATGACGTTCCACTACTTTAGCACCCAGAGCAACAGCAGCCACCGAAATGGCAATGCCAGTTTCATGCCCCGAATAGCCAATGGGGATGTCAGGAAAAGCGGACTGGTACGCCTGGAATCATGACAGAGTTGGTCTCAGTTACCAGGGTAGCAATTTCATAAACAGCAAATTTAACAGTAATAACTGCAGTGAAAACACGGGCAGTTACCGTGCCACAAAACAAGTGGTTGGTTATGCTCAGGGAGGATGCTCCGAGGAGTCCATTGCGATTATCAACACTGACAATGAGAAAGACACGTTCTATTCTATGCCTTCTCTTCTGCTTTTCTTTTTCCATTTATTTGTCCTCTTCAAGGTCTTAGAAGCCCACCCCGCTGGAAGTTACGCAGACAGAGTTTATTTTCATCTGAGAATCCAATGCCTCGTTAAGCTTCGCCTCTGTTCAGTGCACATGGTGCTCCTTCCCATGTTTCAAATCTGAAGCAATCACAGGACTGATTCAGCCCTACAGGCAATTAAATTCAGTCGCGTCCAGTTCTACTACTCAAGCTAACAAATACTGTGTGCATAAAACTGGGCAAATGTTTGAAAGCTGGCTGATCTGCGAACATTGAACTACATCAGTATCAGGCACACCCAAGCAATAACTGCAAAGGAAACTATAACCCATTTTCTCTCACAGCTCTGATATTCACACGAACCCTTTTCAATGAAATTACCCGGCTGAGCTCCCTACTTTGGAACACCTTCTCAGTTCCAACACCTTCCTAAAAGTGAGGTAACTGTGCACACCCTTTCCTTTCCTTTTCAAAGTACAGGCCAACGCTTCAACCTCCTACCTCCTTCTATTTAACTGCAAAGCCCCAACAGCAGTAGCTCTTATTATATTCCTTAAAGCTGACTTCAGCCAAAAGAGGATCCCATTCATAACTTTACTTCAAGGCCAGGATGAATTAAAGCGCCATGGTACGTTTTCTCACTTCCCAGAAGCAAACTCAAGCATGCCTAAGACCTGGAAATAGAATGCCGAAGAAGTGCATAGCCGTTCTGTGGTACTGTAACCACAGCAGTCTGACTTGTTCACTGACCGATATAACACGGAGATTGACATCCTCAGGCTGAAGTGGGTAGGCACTGGTGCACTGCAGGAAGCAGAAGTTTGGATTGATGGGCTTCACAATCTGATAAACCTGATGCATTGTGTTCATCGACTGCATCCCGCTGGAAATCACCATTGGGCGTCCTAGCCATTATAAAAAAAAAAGGTTCTGCCTAGATTTCACGTTTAGATCCCTAAGAAATGTGCACAAGCTTAACTGAAATTCTTACAGTAAATGCATTTAGTTGAAGTAGGAAAGGAAGCCTTTTCTAAAAAGTGAATAAAAAATATTTTTTTGAGTATTTTTTCACTCAGAGGGTGGTGGCACACTGAACAGGTTGCCCAGGGAGGTCATGGATGCCCCATCCCTGGAGGCGATCAAGGCCAGGCTGGATGTGGCCCTGGGCAGCCTGCTCTAGTGGTTGATGGCCCTGCACCTGGAGGGGAGGTTGAAACTAGCTGATCGTTATGGTCCCTTTCAACCCAGGCCATTCTACCATTCTTTGATTCTGAAATTAAGTGGAGAAAATACCTAGTAACTGAGCTACTGGAAGCCAGTGAAGTTTACTGAGACGGGGAAATTCAAGAGAAAGTCCAGCAGAGGCTCACAAAGGTGGTGAGGTACCCAGAGCATCTCCTCTATGAGGAAAGGCAGAGACCCGGGGCCGTGCAGCCTGGAGAAGGCTAAGAGCGGATCAACTGAACGTGGGCAGGAGTCAAGTGGACTGAGCCACGCTCACGTCAGCGGTGCCCAGGGACAGAACAAGGGACAGTGGGCACAAGCCAGAACAAAAGAAGTTCCATCTGAGCGTAAAGAAAAACTCGAAAATGACAGAGCTCTGGAAAAGGCTGCCCTCCTTCTCTGGAGATATTCTAAACCTACCTGGACACTTTCCTGTGTGACCTGACGTAGGGAACCTGCTTTAGCAGGGGCTTGGACCAACTCCTACAACTCCTGTGATTCAGCAAAGACTGATCAAAAGAAAACGCCTACCTTTCTTTGCAGTCTTTTCCAAATAAGGAAAATTGTTTGTATCTCCTGATCCTACTTTGAAAAATGGAACATCCAGTTCATGAAGAAATTCCACAGCCATCTGCAAGGAAAATAAGCAAACAAACAAATAAATAGAAGTCACTGATTTGCAGCATACTACTTCAGTTGGGTTAACAGTAGAGAGGAACTACCAACAAGCCAACCTTGCAAAATACCAAAAGCAAAGCTTAATTAAATAGGGCATACATACACATAAATGTAGAATTATATTAATCCAGAACCAATGGCATAAGGTACAAAGTAAACAGAAAGATTACATAAATCCAAAGCATATGCATCCTTCTGCTTCTGGAGGCTGATGTGCAGGTTAACACTGGGGAAACCCTGGGTGAGACAAATGACCAGATTTCAAGATTAACACTGACAGTGTGGCTGGATTTTTCTGTCAGACGCCTTTACAACACTTCTACAAACACTAAGCCTGAATTTCTGAAACTGTTGTCAAAATACTCTTGGTACGATGGAGGCAAATAGTACGAATATTAGCTTCTGTTTCTCGGCGAAGAAGAATTTTACTCAGAGACTGCAGGCAGCTTTCCTGAATAACTCTGCCACCTGACCTACTGTACAAGTATTCCGCTGCCTTCTGACTCCTTTGGGAGTTATAGAAAGCTCCATTAAAATCTGAGCGGCATCACTAAGATAACCTTCTGAAAATAAGTACACTGAAGAAAGAGATCCCATATCAGGAGCGATATTAAAATCCTGCACTCACATCTGAGGGAAACAATGAAACAGCTACCTAACTTTGTCTCCCTTTCACTCATTCCCCAAACACCTCTGATTTCCTTGGCTCCTTCTTTGTTGACGCTGAATTTATTTAGCTGTTCACAGAACAACTTCCTCATACAATTAAACACACATTTTGAGCTCCCTGACGTAGCTGGAGTTCCAGAGATCACGTTCCATTTACAGAAGGTAACAAATACTACATCAGTCTGTGCAACGCCTATGGTAAGCTCAAAGATCTGGGGCCAGCAGAAACGCTGCCAGAAGTTTCAGCAGCTGTGTGAAGAAAATGCTGCTCACAGAACGATGTCGGTGCATCCATACTGCTGAACAACTGATGAGGCAACGAGCTCGGGCAGCATCTTGAGGAAAATAAGGGTATTACAAGTGGAAAGTGAACTGACACAGTTCACAAGTTCTGCATTTCACTACGGCTGGCAAGAAAGTTTTAACATCGGGGATTTTTCAGTCCAGAGGCGTACAGGTGTTTAAGATCTCAGTTACTATTGGATTAAAATGTTCTTTTCTTAAAGGAAAGACAGGAAGCAATGCTATTCCACAGACCCCTCAGACATGAAAACACAAATTACATAAATATCGCAGCACCTTCTTTTCCCCGCCTTATTTCTAAGGCCATGGCAAAAGACTCCTGCAATACATGCAAAACACCTTTATTCTTCTTTTTGGTCTGACTCTGGAAATAAGCTTTTCAAGGGGTCTGACAGCTGCATGCAGAGGGGACACAGCAATTCACGGGTTTCAGCCGGCAGAACAGCGTGTTTACAGAAGCAGTGAGAATGACCAGAGGACTAGAAAAGACGAGGGATAAAGCTTGAGGGGACTGCAATTCCTTACTCCAGGGAATACAAAAAAAGAAGACAGTAATGTTGTTCAAATAAAAAAACAAGAGCTACAACGAATGTAGAGACTTTTAGGTCAGATGAAGAATTACAAGAAAGCTAACATTCAGCTAACAGGTCAGCAATTCTCTTCGATGGCAAGGAAAGTGAGACACAGAACAGATCACCTTAGGACACTAGATATATCCCATTTCATCCCACCGTGGGCAAGGCTACTTGCAGAACTACAGAAATGCTGGCAGGCCTGTCTTAGGGAAAAGTGGCTGGCTTACTTCTAGAGGGTTTCATTCAGTTCTGTCGCCCTGGTGGTTCTGCCCGATCTCCGCGATGATGAAGCACGGATTGTCGCCGCCGACGCGGCGTCCCGGACACAGCTCGAACTCCCGCGCCATCACGGCACCGCCGCCCGCCCGCCCGCGACTGCGCCGACCGTCGCCGGCGGCCGGCCCGCCGCGCTCCGCCCGGCCGTGGGGCGGGGCTGTGCCGACGTGCCCCGCGGCCCTAGGAGGAGCAGCGGGGCTGGGAAGCGGGGCGGTTGGGCCCTGGCGATGTGAGGCCGATGTGCGGCTCGCTGCAGCCTGCTTTCGGACATTGAGGGCGATACGGTCATCCCTGAGCCTCCTCCGCAGACCGAACAGTCACAGCTCCCTCAGCGACCTGTGCTCGTGGCTTCACTGCTCTTCTGTGTCGCTCTTCTAGCGAGGAGCCCGAAAACCATATGGAAAACCATAATGGACTCCACATCGACTCCACACGTGTCATAATACAAAGACACTTTATTCCAAACATCAAGAGTATACATAGACAACTGCTGTGACAAACAACTCTTCAGACTGGGCCACGTCAGCCAATGGCTTTGCTCTTCCTTGTGCCTTCTCATTGGTGCTAATACTCCACGCTCACCTCCACACTCCACAGTCCCACCTGCCGTCTCAGTGAATGTCTCCTGACCTTCATCTGAGCCCAATGGTCACATCTACTTCTAATCCTCCACACTCGTGCTTAAATCTCTGTTTGCTATTTCAAAAGTCTCTTTTAACTGTTGATGTTTGGAGACAGATGCACACAGAACTAGCAGACAGCTCACAAGGATTAATTTTCACTCTGTAGGAGTGATCATTTATTCTTATTCCTTATCTTGATATTATTCAATCCAGTTAGTGGCCAGTCACCAGAGGTATGTTCCAGGGCTCAATACTGGGGCTAGTGCTCTTCTGTCAGTGCCTTGGATGAAGGGATCAAGCACTTGCTCAGTAAGCTTGCAGACAGTGCCGAATTAGGCTGAACTGTTCATCTGCTTGAAGGAGTAAGGAGTCGCCAGGGGCCTGGATAGACTGGATCAGTGGGATCGACTACCATGAGACTGTTAGTGTTGTTTGTTGAGTTGTTGGTGTTGCTGGGAGGTGTTCTTCCATCGGAAATCTCATGAGCTGATTCCCTGCTGCTGAACTCCCTCCTGGGCCTGCTGCCTGAGACATGCTGCTTTCTCCTGGACCTCGCCGCTCCTTTGAGGTGTTCTACCGTCTGAACCCTCACGAGCTGATGACCCTTCACTGCTTCTCTGGTGCTGACTGATGCTGTTCCTGTGCTGACCCCACGCTGCTTCTCCTGTGCTGACCCAGTGCTGCTTCTCCAGGACAACTGCTTGCTGTCCAAGGCTGCCCGTCGCTGCCGCTGTTCTCTCCGCTTCTGCCACCCCTGCTCTTCTGCCTTGGACCGTCGGAGCTGCTTGCAACCGGACCACCCCTAGGATCCTGGCTGGTGACTTTTGCTGCGTTGTACAAATCCTTGCTTCTTCCCTATCTTTCTTATCCCTCGCCTTCCCTTCCCCATCACCCTTTACAGTGTCTGCCTTCAGTATTGGTCAATATTGGTAATAAACTGGTCGGACCAACATTTGAATCGTTGCATCTTGATCTCACGCTGGGTATACACATAATCTTAAGAACCTTGTCTCCCTCCTTTATATTGGAGCCTGACGCACAGAAACAAGGGAACTTTATGCTTTCAGGCATTGAGAGCGATACAGTCATTCCTGAGCCTCCTCCGCAGACTGAACAGTCACAGCTCCCTCAGCGACCTGTGCTCGTGGCTTCACTGCTCTTCTGTGTCGCTCTTGTAGCGAGGAGCCCGAAGCCGAACGTAGTACAGCCTCAGCAGGGCTGAGTGCAGGGACAATCACCTCCCCGCTCCTGCTGGCTGCACTAGTGTGCAGGCCAGGATGCCTTTGGCCCGCTTTGCCCTCTGGGCAGCGCTGCTGGCTCACGTTCAGCTGGCTGTCCTACCAAGGTGCCCAGATCCTTGTAAACCACGCAGCTCTCCATCCGCTCTGCCCCAAACTTGTGTCCGAAGCGCAGGACCTGGCACTTGGTCTTGCTGAACTTCATCCCGTTGGCCTCAGCCCAGCTCTCCAGCCTGACCAGATCCCTCTGGTCGGGCCTTGCTACCCCCAGGCAGGTCAACGCTTTCTCCTAATATGGTGCCATCTGCAAAAGCAATGAGGATGCGGTCACCTACGTAGCCTACTTACACTCTTTTCTTTACCAGGCTTTGACAAAGGGACGTGCAGTATGGCCTGGGTACAGAACCGTGAGCCAAAGTACCAGCGTTTCATTTTGGGTTTAAACTGCTTCACAGAAACAAGGCAACGTTAGATTTAGGCGTGTGGTTGCCAGAATTCCTGGAAATGATGCAGTGCACTCTCTTAGCGTCCTGCCTGTACCAAGGTGTTTCTTTCTGAGGTGGAAACGAACCACCTGACTGGAAGCATGTTGATTGTACTGACATGCTCTGGATTTGCACCACAGTTGGATGGAAGTGCTCCTGGAAAAATCTGGTAAATATATTTAAGCCCAGACCGATTACTCATTCTTCAGGGTATGCTGCACGGGCAGAGTACGTGCAGAAAGGAGAGTCCCATCTCTGCCTTCCTCCAGTTTTCACTTATCTTCACCTGTTAAGACTGCAAAATGTTGAATGATAACAGCAGCCCCGAGGAGGCCTCCAGGCCCAGCACAGCTCACACCTTCCTGCGGGCGGAGGGCTGAAGGCACTGTTTGCAACCCAGAGAATCTTGTGTAATTCTGTTGCTTGGCTCCGTCTGACACGGCGCGGGCCTGGCAGAGCCCCTGGGGGCTGCATGTGCCCCAGCCACAGGCCCGGTCACGTTCTTGCCAGTTGCTGGGGCAGCAACCTAGCGTCGCGGTCTCTTGGCAGGTGGTGCAGAGGCCTCAGAGGTGTTGTTTTTCCTCTTCGGGGCTCGCCGAGGCGCCGTGCGTGAGCACTCCCTGTCCGTGCTGGCACTTGAGGTATCTGGTGCAGCCTCCCCCGGCTCCTCCTGGGCTGCTTCTGGGACCAGCGGCGGCACCGAAGCCGGGACGGACGGAGCCAGGCCGGGGATCTGGTGGAGGGCATCGCTGGGGTTCTCAACGAAGGCATCCCCGGGGTTCTCACAGAGGGCATTGCCGGGGTTCTCAAAGATGGCATCGCCGTGGTTCTCACAGAGGGCATCGCCGGGGTTCTCAGACGGGGCATCGCCATAGTTCTCAGACAGGGCATCGCCGGGGTTCTCAACGAAGGCATCCCCGGGGTTCTCACCGAGGGCATCAGCTGTGGGGACAGGAAGCTCCTCCGTGTTGGTGTCCCCAGTGCTGCTGTAGGGCCGTGGGCTCGGGTCAGGACCCTGTTGTGGGGAGGCAGCTGCGCCAGGGGCAGCTGCGGGGCTGCCTTCCTGCCCTGTGGCATCACGAGGCGTCTCCACGCTCAGCAGATGTCGCACCTCCGCGCCGCACCACTGCACAGCTCGGACAATGAGCCGTCGCACGAAGCTGGCGGCCTGGCTTTGCAGGGAGCTGAACAGCTGCAGGGTCAGCGCTCCCTCGTCCAGGCCAAAGAGGCGCAGGCCAGAGACCACAAGGCGCCGTGCTGCAGAGGCTGCCCTCCCGTCAGCCCCAAAGAGCTGCCTCAGCTCCTGGCGCAGCCAGGGCAGCAGGGGCCGCAGCACGCCTGGCTGCAGGCGGAAGATGGACGCCCACCTGGACACCTGCCTCGCAGCCCCTTGTTGCCTCCTGATGACAGCCTCTTGAAAATCATCAACCGCACGCACCGAGTGCAAGATGGATGTCATTCTGCATCTGCAGAGGGGACACCTGTCGCTCATCGTGGCCCACCGACGGATGCAGCCGAGGCAAAACGAGTGCAGGCACGGCATGACGTGGGCGACACCATCCATGGTGTCCAGGCAAATGCAGCAGAGAGAGTTCAGCTCGGCGGCCATGCTCTCCATCTGCTGTGGTGGGCGGGCGGGAGAGCGCGGAGATGAGGGGCTGCTCCTCACACTGCCGCTGCCGCAGCAGCAGCAGCAGCAGGGGTCACACTAGGAAAGGAAGAGAGGCCACGGTCACTCGCTGAGCCTGGCAGGGGAGGAACAAGTGGCCAGGGCCCTCAGGAAGCAAACCCTGCCGGGTGCCCAGGGTGAGACAGCCTTACCGCTCGGTTCCCTTTGCTGCCGCGGCCTCCTGGGTGCCCCGGCTGCCTGAGCCAGGCAGGCCGGGGAAGAAAATCAGACGGCTCTGGGGACGAGCACTGAGAGCGGCTGTCAGCAGCTCCCAGAGCGCGAGACCAGCACCGAGGCTATCCTTGCTGCTCGCTCCAGACCTCGCAGACACGTTCGGCCGGAGTGCAGGCACAAGCCAGAGTGAGACTGGGTGCCCGGCTGCGAGTGCTCGACAGCTCACAGTGCCTACGCGTCACAGCGCACTGCTGCGTCACAGCGCACTGGCGGTGACGATGGCCCTCACAGAGCAGAATCGCTGCCGCTGACATCACAATGGGCCATCATCGAGAATCGCTGCCGCTGACATCACAATGGGCCATCATCATCTGCAGCATTCCACTGGCGCAGAGTTCGAAAGGTTTTTCTGTGTATTAGGTGGTGAAGTATAATGATGAAACGGATCTTAGGATTTAGGTTTAGAAGGGTCTTTAAATATCATCTAGATCCCTTTTGCAATTAGCAGGAACAAAAGATTTTTTCAGTTTCACACTGTATTTATTAATTTGACGTGGGTAATTTCAGCCTAGAGGTTAAAGACGTCACATCTCTCAAGGGGGAGCAGCAGCAGATGAGTTCTATGGAAGGTGGGTGACTACCCAAAATGTCCACCGACAAAATCAACACGCAGTTTGTTTTACCTTGTCTAATTCAAGTAGGCAAAAACTAACTTCCATGGATGCTCTACTGCGTGTGTGTATTTGGCCAGCTCCAGAACCGTGCTGGGAGGCAGGCCAGGATGGCATTCCTCTATTGTGCTCTGGGGACGAGCACTGAGAGCGGCTGTCAGCAGCTCCCAGAGCGCGAGACCAGCACCGAGGCTATCCTTGCTGCTCGCTCCAGACTTCGCAGAGGAGAATCGCTGCTGCTGCCGCTGACATCACCCGCTGTATTTTAAATACAGCCAGTCTTAGCGGTCACAGTGAGGCAGAGAGGTGTGGAGGTGCAGCTGTGTTTTCAGTCACTATTCATGTGCAGTACTTACTCTCCTGAGGTCTTTTTTCATGGCACAGTGATTTCTGTCCTGCTTCACGGACTTGATATTGTTCATTCCAGTTAGTAGCCAGTCACCAGAGGTACGTTCCAGGGCTCAGTACTGGGGCTAGTGCTCTTCTGTCAGTGCCTTGGATGGAAGGGATCAAGCACTTGCTCAGTAAGCTTGCAGACAGTGCCGAATTAGGCTGAACTGGTCATCTGCTTGAAGGAATAAGGAGTGTCCAGGGGTAGAGTGGATTAGTGGATGAAGTCCACGACACAGTGAAGCCAAGTGCCAGGTGTTGTACTTGGCTCACAACTCTGTGTAGCAGCACGGGCTGGGGAAAGAAAAGGACCTGGAGTTTTGATCAGCAGGCGGCTGAATATGAACCAGAAGTCTGCCCAGGTGCTCAAAAAGGCCTGTGGCATCTTGGCCTGCATCAGAAATAGTGTAGGTAGCGAAGGAAGTGATTGTCCCCTTGCATAGGGGCACTGTTGAGACCACACCTCCAATTCTGCACTCAGCTTTAGTCCTCTCACCAGGATACTGAGTTGTTCAAGTGCACACAGAGAAGAGCTACAAAATAAAGGAGGGGAAGGTGCTAGAAAACGGGACACTGCAGAAGCAACAGAGGGAACTGCAGTTGTTTAGTAAGGTCGAGGTTGAGGGGAGACCTCATCATTCTCTGCAACTGCTTGAAAGGAGGCTGCAGAGAAGATGGTGTTTGTTCTCAGGTAACAAGTGACAGAATGGATGGAAATGGCCCTTTCCACCCAGAGTGATTCTATGATTAAAGTCCTGGCAGTCTCTGAAGCCTATCTTTTAATCAGTTTATTGGATCAGCTGTACTGTTCACCTGAACAAGCACCTGCACTTGAAGCAAGCCAGGTAATCCTTGGTAGTTCAAATACTAAAGGCTGTGTACTCCTCTCTGCTGCCGGCGAGGTCTTACTACAGAAATGCAAAAACAGGAGCTTGTTTTAAGAGCCGGATTTATTGATAATTTGCCATTAAAAAAAAATCAACACTTGTATTGTTTCCAAATGCAAGGCAAGCATATGGCATCAGAGCTCACAGACTGTCACAAACACATGATTCAAAGAGCGTCTTCCCAGTTTCAAGACAGAAAGAACTACAGACTCTTCAGAGTATACAGGCACAGAAACATCACCATCAAATTCAAGATGCACTACCAATTCATGACCCAGAGGCAGCAATAACCGCAATAACCATAACTAGTAAATGATTCTTTCACAAAGACAGATGGATTACACCAATGTGATTCTGTGCTAACCAAGCTAGTTGAGAGACACGTTACACCTGCTGCCATCTGGTCCTGCCCAAGAGTGGAGTGCACAGAGGAGTGCTGACGACCATGCTGTGATCCTGTCAATGAGCTGATCTAGACAAGCAGGAAGATGCTAAATCTTTACTAGGATATGACCTCTTACCTGAGAAGCTGACCCCACATACAAATAGAGAAACCCAACTGCACTGCAGAATGTGCTGGGATATCAGGATTCAGTAAGCTAACTGATGCTTTTGCCATTTCTGGAAGAGCAGATAAAATTTTCTTCCGCTGATCCGTCTCTGGCAAATTTTGCCTCATCTAGTCTTGTCTTTCAGCTTACAAAAAGCACAGAAGGGCTCCTTCTCTTGCTTCTTATATGGGAGCTGTCTATATATCCAGTTCACTGACTTGGATGATACTGCCTTTAAGAAGGTCTGTACATATTGGACTCTAGTTTTCTCAAGAGTGGCATCACAGGAATAGACAGTTATCTCCTTTCTCTATACTGCCATGCTTCCGTGAGGTTATCCACTTCCACTCCTCAGGCAGGTTTCTGCAGCCCATTTCTTTACCTCAAAACTAATTTTTAAAATCTTAAAACGTTATATAAAGTTTTCTGTTCAGTTCATGTAATCTTTCTCTTCCATGCGCGCAACTCAAACTCACATCCTACTTTCATGGGACTGAAGGAAGTGGCAGAAGAGATAAAAAAAAAAAGGTACAGCAATAGAAGAATTCAAGTAGAGACAAATTATTAGGATTAGTGCATTCTTACCAGAAAAGGAAAGCGAGAAAACAGGAGACCTAGGACTCAGATTTTGCAAAAACTCCAAACTAATCTAAATGGAACGGAAGAGGAGGAGTACGGTATTGTCTACACAGAACACTAAGCGGTTTCTAAATTGCTCTTCATAATTTATATCCCCTGGTTGCAAAAACTTCCTGCTAAACAGGCGCCGAAAATGTTGGATCCTTTCTAACGTACCTTGCCACTACACTTAAATATGTTGTGCAGTGGGACAGACCTGCATCATAAAATACCAAACGGGGGGGCTTTGGTTTAGCACTTCACTTTCTTGACATGATTTTCTACTGCCTGCTCAGTGATGGTTTCATCTTCTTCAATGGTTTTTTTAACCTTCTGGCCCACCAGATCAAAGATGGCTTCTGGAGGAAATCCCTTCGGCTCTCCCACTTTCACTGTCAGCATGTCAAGTGTCAACACCGCGCCTTCAGGAATTGTCACTTTTGCCACAACAGACTTCCCCAGCTACACAAGAGAAAATAAGAAGAACGTTTAAGTAACACAATCCTAGGCACAGAACACCAGAAGAGGATTTAAAAAAATCATACGGCTACTTGGGAAAGGGCTGCCCATCCTGCTGCTTAGCTTCTTACTCCAGAAGAAGTTTCAGTTAGTGCGGAAATGTGGCTTTGGTATAAACAGTCACTGGCTGCCAGAAACAGCACACGGTAAGAAACAGCAGGTCTGCGTTCAAGTTACAGAGCAGTAAGTGCAGCGTGTGTGCTGCTCCTCAGCACTGAAAAATATATCAGGGTGCAGAGGCAAAACACTGCTGCAAATACTGACGTCTTGAGACTACAAACCCAAGTATTAGCTGCTGTTCTTCTGCATGTGAGTTACTAACCGAATCAAAAACAAAAGTTACCTTTTCATTGCAAGCCATTTCACAAGGCAAGAGCTGTTTGATTGGAGAACCCATGGCTTTTTCCACAGTACGGATGGCTTTCACTAACTCTGCCAGCTCCTTTGGCTCCAGAGATGCTTGGTGGTCACTTCCTTTCCATGTTTTGTCAAGAGTCACGTGACGTTCCACTACTTTAGCACCCAGAGCAACAGCAGCCACCGAAATGGCAATGCCAGTTTCATGCCCCGAATAGCCAATGGGGATGTCAGGAAAAGCGGACTGGTACGCCTGGAATCATGACAGAGTTGGTCTCAGTTACCAGGGTAGCAATTTCATAAACAGCAAATTTAACAGTAATAACTGCAGTGAAAACACGGGCAGTTACCGTGCCACAAAACAAGTGGTTGGTTATGCTCAGGGAGGATGCTCCGAGGAGTCCATTGCGATTATCAACACTGACAATGAGAAAGACACGTTCTATTCTATGCCTTCTCTTCTGCTTTTCTTTTTCCATTTATTTGTCCTCTTCAAGGTCTTAGAAGCCCACCCCGCTGGAAGTTACGCAGACAGAGTTTATTTTCATCTGAGAACCCAATGCCTCGTTAAGCTTCGCCTCTGTTCAGTGCACATGGTGCTCCTTCCCATGTTTCAAATCTGAAGCAATCACAGGACTGATTCAGCCCTACAGGCAATTAAATTCAGTCACGTCCAGTTCTACTACTCAAGCTAACAAATACTGTGTGCATAAAACTGGGCAAATGTTTGAAAGCTGGCTGATCTGCGAACATTGAACTACATCAGTATCAGGCACACCCAAGCAATAACTGCAAAGGAAACTATAACCCATTTTCTCTCACAGCTCTGATATTCACACGAACCCTTTTCAATGAAATTACCCGGCTGAGCTCCCTACTTTGGAACACGTTCTCAGTTCCAACACCTTCCTAAAAGTGAGGTAACTG
Organism: Callipepla californica brunnescens; assembly: GCA_023055505.1. Lineage (NCBI taxonomy): Eukaryota > Metazoa > Chordata > Aves > Galliformes > Odontophoridae > Callipepla > Callipepla californica. Next base: position 1,801,061 of record JALIRH010000023.1, on the reverse strand, counting down.
TGCACACCCTTTCCTTTCCTTTTCAAAGTACAGGCCAACGCTTCAACCTCCTACCTCCTTCTATTTAACTGCAAAGCCCCAACAGCAGTAGCTCTTATTATATTCCTTAAAGCTGACTTCAGCCAAAAGAGGATCCCATTCATAACTTTACTTCAAGGCCAGGATGAATTAAAGCGCCATGGTACGTTTTCTCACTTCCCAGAAGCAAACTCAAGCATGCCTAAGACCTGGAAATAGAATGCCGAAGAAGTGCATAGCCGTTCTGTGGTACTGTAACCACAGCAGTCTGACTTGTTCACTGACCGATATAACACGGAGATTGACATCCTCAGGCTGAAGTGGGTAGGCACTGGTGCACTGCAGGAAGCAGAAGTTTGGATTGATGGGCTTCACAATCTGATAAACCTGATGCATTGTGTTCATCGACTGCATCCCGCTGGAAATCACCATTGGGCGTCCTAGCCATTATAAAAAAAAAAGGTTCTGCCTAGATTTCACGTTTAGATCCCTAAGAAATGTGCACAAGCTTAACTGAAATTCTTACAGTAAATGCATTTAGTTGAAGTAGGAAAGGAAGCCTTTTCTAAAAAGTGAATAAAAAATATTTTTTTGAGTATTTTTTCACTCAGAGGGTGGTGGCACACTGAACAGGTTGCCCAGGGAGGTCATGGATGCCCCATCCCTGGAGGCGATCAAGGCCAGGCTGGATGTGGCCCTGGGCAGCCTGCTCTAGTGGTTGATGGCCCTGCACCTGGAGGGGAGGTTGAAACTAGCTGATCGTTATGGTCCCTTTCAACCCAGGCCATTCTACCATTCTTTGATTCTGAAATTAAGTGGAGAAAATACCTAGTAACTGAGCTACTGGAAGCCAGTGAAGTTTACTGAGACGGGGAAATTCAAGAGAAAGTCCAGCAGAGGCTCACAAAGGTGGTGAGGTACCCAGAGCATCTCCTCTATGAGGAAAGGCAGAGACCCGGGGCCGTGCAGCCTGGAGAAGGCTAAGAGCGGATCAACTGAACGTGGGCAGGAGTCAAGTGGACTGAGCCACGCTCACGTCAGCGGTGCCCAGGGACAGAACAAGGGACAGTGGGCACAAGCCAGAACAAAAGAAGTTCCATCTGAGCGTAAAGAAAAACTCGAAAATGACAGAGCTCTGGAAAAGGCTGCCCTCCTTCTCTGGAGATATTCTAAACCTACCTGGACACTTTCCTGTGTGACCTGACGTAGGGAACCTGCTTTAGCAGGGGCTTGGACCAACTCCTACAACTCCTGTGATTCAGCAAAGACTGATCAAAAGAAAACGCCTACCTTTCTTTGCAGTCTTTTCCAAATAAGGAAAATTGTTTGTATCTCCTGATCCTACTTTGAAAAATGGAACATCCAGTTCATGAAGAAATTCCACAGCCATCTGCAAGGAAAATAAGCAAACAAACAAATAAATAGAAGTCACTGATTTGCAGCATACTACTTCAGTTGGGTTAACAGTAGAGAGGAACTACCAACAAGCCAACCTTGCAAAATACCAAAAGCAAAGCTTAATTAAATAGGGCATACATACACATAAATGTAGAATTATATTAATCCAGAACCAATGGCATAAGGTACAAAGTAAACAGAAAGATTACATAAATCCAAAGCATATGCATCCTTCTGCTTCTGGAGGCTGATGTGCAGGTTAACACTGGGGAAACCCTGGGTGAGACAAATGACCAGATTTCAAGATTAACACTGACAGTGTGGCTGGATTTTTCTGTCAGACGCCTTTACAACACTTCTACAAACACTAAGCCTGAATTTCTGAAACTGTTGTCAAAATACTCTTGGTACGATGGAGGCAAATAGTACGAATATTAGCTTCTGTTTCTCGGCGAAGAAGAATTTTACTCAGAGACTGCAGGCAGCTTTCCTGAATAACTCTGCCACCTGACTTACTGTACAAGTATTCCGCTGCCTTCTGACTCCTTTGGGAGTTATAGAAAGCTCCATTAAAATCTGAGCGGCATCACTAAGATAACCTTCTGAAAATAAGTACACTGAAGAAAGAGATCCCATATCAGGAGCGATATTAAAATCCTGCACTCACATCTGAGGGAAACAATGAAACAGCTACCTAACTTTGTCTCCCTTTCACTCATTCCCCAAACACCTCTGATTTCCTTGGCTCCTTCTTTGTTGACGCTGAATTTATTTAGCTGTTCACAGAACAACTTCCTCATACAATTAAACACACATTTTGAGCTCCCTGACGTAGCTGGAGTTCCAGAGATCACGTTCCATTTACAGAAGGTAACAAATACTACATCAGTCTGTGCAACGCCTATGGTAAGCTCAAAGATCTGGGGCCAGCAGAAACGCTGCCAGAAGTTTCAGCAGCTGTGTGAAGAAAATGCTGCTCACAGAACGATGTCGGTGCATCCATACTGCTGAACAACTGATGAGGCAACGAGCTCGGGCAGCATCTTGAGGAAAATAAGGGTATTACAAGTGGAAAGTGAACTGACACAGTTCACAAGTTCTGCATTTCACTACGGCTGGCAAGAAAGTTTTAACATCGGGGATTTTTCAGTCCAGAGGCGTACAGGTGTTTAAGATCTCAGTTACTATTGGATTAAAATGTTCTTTTCTTAAAGGAAAGACAGGAAGCAATGCTATTCCACAGACCCCTCAGACATGAAAACACAAATTACATAAATATCGCAGCACCTTCTTTTCCCCGCCTTATTTCTAAGGCCATGGCAAAAGACTCCTGCAATACATGCAAAACACCTTTATTCTTCTTTTTGGTCTGACTCTGGAAATAAGCTTTTCAAGGGGTCTGACAGCTGCATGCAGAGGGGACACAGCAATTCACGGGTTTCAGCCGGCAGAACAGCGTGTTTACAGAAGCAGTGAGAATGACCAGAGGACTAGAAAAGACGAGGGATAAAGCTTGAGGGGACTGCAATTCCTTACTCCAGGGAATACAAAAAAAGAAGACAGTAATGTTGTTCAAATAAAAAAACAAGAGCTACAACGAATGTAGAGACTTTTAGGTCAGATGAAGAATTACAAGAAAGCTAACATTCAGCTAACAGGTCAGCAATTCTCTTCGATGGCAAGGAAAGTGAGACACGGAACAGATCACCTTAGGACACCAGATATATCCCATTTCATCCCACCGTGGGCAAGGCTACTTGCAGAACTACAGAAATGCTGGCAGGCCTGTCTTAGGGAAAAGTGGCTGGCTTACTTCTAGAGGGTTTCATTCAGTTCTGTCGCCCTGGTGGTTCTGCCCGATCTCCGCGATGATGAAGCACGGATTGTCGCCGCCGACGCGGCGTCCCGGACACAGCTCGAACTCCCGCGCCATCACGGCACCGCCGCCCGCCCGCCCGCGACTGCGCCGACCGTCGCCGGCAGCCGGCGGCCGGCCCGCCGCGCTCCGCCCGGCCGTGGGGCGGGGCTGTGCCGACGTGCCCCGCGGCCCTAGGAGGAGCAGCGGGGCTGGGAAGCAGGGCGGTTGGGCCCTGGCGATGTGAGGCCGATGTGCGGCTCGCTGCAGCCTGCTTTCGGACATTGAGGGCGATACGGTCATCCCTGAGCCTCCTCCGCAGACCGAACAGTCACAGCTCCCTCAGCGACCTGTGCTCGTGGCTTCACTGCTCTTCTGTGTCGCTCTTCTAGCGAGGAGCCCGAAAACCATATGGAAAACCATAATGGACTCCACATCGACTCCACACGTGTCATAATACAAAGACACTTTATTCCAAACATCAAGAGTATACATAGACAACTGCTGTGACAAACAACTCTTCAGACTGGGCCACGTCAGCCAATGGCTTTGCTCTTCCTTGTGCCTTCTCATTGGTGCTAATACTCCACGCTCACCTCCACACTCCACAGTCCCACCTGCCGTCTCAGTGAATGTCTCCTGACCTTCATCTGAGCCCAATGGTCACATCTACTTCTAATCCTCCACACTCGTGCTTAAATCTCTGTTTGCTATTTCAAAAGTCTCTTTTAACTGTTGATGTTTGGAGACAGATGCACACAGAACTAGCAGACAGCTCACAAGGATTAATTTTCACTCTGTAGGAGTGATCATTTATTCTTATTCCTTATCTTGATATTATTCAATCCAGTTAGTGGCCAGTCACCAGAGGTATGTTCCAGGGCTCAATACTGGGGCTAGTGCTCTTCTGTCAGTGCCTTGGATGAAGGGATCAAGCACTTGCTCAGTAAGCTTGCAGACAGTGCCGAATTAGGCTGAACTGTTCATCTGCTTGAAGGAGTAAGGAGTCGCCAGGGGCCTGGATAGACTGGATCAGTGGGATCGACTACCATGAGACTGTTAGTGTTGTTTGTTGAGTTGTTGGTGTTGCTGGGAGGTGTTCTTCCATCGGAAATCTCATGAGCTGATTCCCTGCTGCTGAACTCCCTCCTGGGCCTGCTGCCTGAGACATGCTGCTTTCTCCTGGACCTCGCCGCTCCTTTGAGGTGTTCTACCGTCTGAACCCTCACGAGCTGATGACCCTTCACTGCTTCTCTGGTGCTGACTGATGCTGTTCCTGTGCTGACCCCACGCTGCTTCTCCTGTGCTGACCCAGTGCTGCTTCTCCAGGACAACTGCTTGCTGTCCAAGGCTGCCCGTCGCTGCCGCTGTTCTCTCCGCTTCTGCCACCCCTGCTCTTCTGCCTTGGACCGTCGGAGCTGCTTGCAACCGGACCACCCCTAGGATCCTGGCTGGTGACTTTTGCTGCGTTGTACAAATCCTTGCTTCTTCCCTATCTTTCTTATCCCTCGCCTTCCCTTCCCCATCACCCTTTACAGTGTCTGCCTTCAGTATTGGTCAATATTGGTAATAAACTGGTCGGACCAACATTTGAATCGTTGCATCTTGATCTCACGCTGGGTATACACATAATCTTAAGAACCTTGTCTCCCTCCTTTATATTGGAGCCTGACGCACAGAAACAAGGGAACTTTATGCTTTCAGGCATTGAGAGCGATACAGTCATTCCTGAGCCTCCTCCGCAGACTGAACAGTCACAGCTCCCTCAGCGACCTGTGCTCGTGGCTTCACTGCTCTTCTGTGTCGCTCTTGTAGCGAGGAGCCCGAAGCCGAACGTAGTACAGCCTCAGCAGGGCTGAGTGCAGGGACAATCACCTCCCCGCTCCTGCTGGCTGCACTAGTGTGCAGGCCAGGATGCCTTTGGCCCGCTTTGCCCTCTGGGCAGCGCTGCTGGCTCACGTTCAGCTGGCTGTCCTACCAAGGTGCCCAGATCCTTGTAAACCACGCAGCTCTCCATCCGCTCTGCCCCAAACTTGTGTCCGAAGCGCAGGACCTGGCACTTGGTCTTGCTGAACTTCATCCCGTTGGCCTCAGCCCAGCTCTCCAGCCTGACCAGATCCCTCTGGTCGGGCCTTGCTACCCCCAGGCAGGTCAACGCTTTCTCCTAATATGGTGCCATCTGCAAAAGCAATGAGGATGCGGTCACCTACGTAGCCTACTTACACTCTTTTCTTTACCAGGCTTTGACAAAGGGACGTGCAGTATGGCCTGGGTACAGAACCGTGAGCCAAAGTACCAGCGTTTCATTTTGGGTTTAAACTGCTTCACAGAAACAAGGCAACGTTAGATTTAGGCGTGTGGTTGCCAGAATTCCTGGAAATGATGCAGTGCACTCTCTTAGCGTCCTGCCTGTACCAAGGTGTTTCTTTCTGAGGTGGAAACGAACCACCTGACTGGAAGCATGTTGATTGTACTGACATGCTCTGGATTTGCACCACAGTTGGATGGAAGTGCTCCTGGAAAAATCTGGTAAATATATTTAAGCCCAGACCGATTACTCATTCTTCAGGGTATGCTGCACGGGCAGAGTACGTGCAGAAAGGAGAGTCCCATCTCTGCCTTCCTCCAGTTTTCACTTATCTTCACCTGTTAAGACTGCAAAATGTTGAATGATAACAGCAGCCCCGAGGAGGCCTCCAGGCCCAGCACAGCTCACACCTTCCTGCGGGCGGAGGGCTGAAGGCACTGTTTGCAACCCAGAGAATCTTGTGTAATTCTGTTGCTTGGCTCCGTCTGACACGGCGCGGGCCTGGCAGAGCCCCTGGGGGCTGCATGTGCCCCAGCCACAGGCCCGGTCACGTTCTTGCCAGTTGCTGGGGCAGCAACCTAGCGTCGCGGTCTCTTGGCAGGTGGTGCAGAGGCCTCAGAGGTGTTGTTTTTCCTCTTCGGGGCTCGCCGAGGCGCCGTGCGTGAGCACTCCCTGTCCGTGCTGGCACTTGAGGTATCTGGTGCAGCCTCCCCCGGCTCCTCCTGGGCTGCTTCTGGGACCAGCGGCGGCACCGAAGCCGGGACGGACGGAGCCAGGCCGGGGATCTGGTGGAGGGCATCGCTGGGGTTCTCAACGAAGGCATCCCCGGGGTTCTCACAGAGGGCATTGCCGGGGTTCTCAAAGATGGCATCGCCGTGGTTCTCACAGAGGGCATCGCCGGGGTTCTCAGACGGGGCATCGCCATAGTTCTCAGACAGGGCATCGCCGGGGTTCTCAACGAAGGCATCCCCGGGGTTCTCACCGAGGGCATCAGCTGTGGGGACAGGAAGCTCCTCCGTGTTGGTGTCCCCAGTGCTGCTGTAGGGCCGTGGGCTCGGGTCAGGACCCTGTTGTGGGGAGGCAGCTGCGCCAGGGGCAGCTGCGGGGCTGCCTTCCTGCCCTGTGGCATCACGAGGCGTCTCCACGCTCAGCAGATGTCGCACCTCCGCGCCGCACCACTGCACAGCTCGGACAATGAGCCGTCGCACGAAGCTGGCGGCCTGGCTTTGCAGGGAGCTGAACAGCTGCAGGGTCAGCGCTCCCTCGTCCAGGCCAAAGAGGCGCAGGCCAGAGACCACAAGGCGCCGTGCTGCAGAGGCTGCCCTCCCGTCAGCCCCAAAGAGCTGCCTCAGCTCCTGGCGCAGCCAGGGCAGCAGGGGCCGCAGCACGCCTGGCTGCAGGCGGAAGATGGACGCCCACCTGGACACCTGCCTCGCAGCCCCTTGTTGCCTCCTGATGACAGCCTCTTGAAAATCATCAACCGCACGCACCGAGTGCAAGATGGATGTCATTCTGCATCTGCAGAGGGGACACCTGTCGCTCATCGTGGCCCACCGACGGATGCAGCCGAGGCAAAACCAGTGCAGGCACGGCATGACGTGGGCGACACCATCCATGGTGTCCAGGCAAATGCAGCAGAGAGAGTTCAGCTCGGCGGCCATGCTCTCCATCTGCTGTGGTGGGCGGGCGGGAGAGCGCGGAGATGAGGGGCTGCTCCTCACACTGCCGCTGCCGCAGCAGCAGCAGCAGCAGGGGTCACACTAGGAAAGGAAGAGAGGCCACGGTCACTCGCTGAGCCTGGCAGGGGAGGAACAAGTGGCCAGGGCCCTCAGGAAGCAAACCCTGCCGGGTGCCCAGGGTGAGACAGCCTTACCGCTCGGTTCCCTTTGCTGCCGCGGCCTCCTGGGTGCCCCGGCTGCCTGAGCCAGGCAGGCCGGGGAAGAAAATCAGACGGCTCTGGGGACGAGCACTGAGAGCGGCTGTCAGCAGCTCCCAGAGCACGAGACCAGCACCGAGGCTATCCTTGCTTCTCGCTCCAGACCTCGCAGACACGTTCGGCCGGAGTGCAGGCACAAGCCAGAGTGAGACTGGGTGCCCGGCTGCGAGTGCTCGACAGCTCACAGTGCCTACGCGTCACAGCGCACTGCTGCGTCACAGCGCACTGGCGGTGACGATGGCCCTCACAGAGGAGAATCGCTGCCGCTGACATCACAATGGGCCATCATCGAGAATCGCTGCCGCTGACATCACAATGGGCCATCATCGAGAATCGCTGCCGCTGACATCACAATGGGCCATCATCGAGAATCGCTGCCGCTGACATCACAATGGGCCATCATCATCTGCAGCATTCCACTGGCGCAGAGTTCGAAAGGTTTTTCTGTGTATTAGGTGGTGAAGTATAATGATGAAACGGATCTTAGGATTTAGGTTTAGAAGGGTCTTTAAATATCATCTAGATCCCTTTTGCAATTAGCAGGAACAAAAGATTTTTTCAGTTTCACACTGTATTTATTAATTTGACGTGGGTAATTTCAGCCTAGAGGTTAAAGACGTCACATCTCTCAAGGGGGAGCAGCAGCAGATGAGTTCTATGGAAGGTGGGTGACTACCCAAAATGTCCACCGACAAAATCAACACGCAGTTTGTTTTACCTTGTCTAATTCAAGTAGGCAAAAACTAACTTCCATGGATGCTCTACTGCGTGTGTGTATTTGGCCAGCTCCAGAACCGTGCTGGGAGGCAGGCCAGGATGGCATTCCTCTATTGTGCTCTGGGGACGAGCACTGAGAGCGGCTGTCAGCAGCTCCCAGAGCGCGAGACCAGCACCGAGGCTATCCTTGCTGCTCGCTCCAGACTTCGCAGAGGAGAATCGCTGCTGCTGCCGCTGACATCACCCGCTGTATTTTAAATACAGCCAGTCTTAGCGGTCACAGTGAGGCAGAGAGGTGTGGAGGTGCAGCTGTGTTTTCAGTCACTATTCATGTGCAGTACTTACTCTCCTGAGGTCTTTTTTCATGGCACAGTGATTTCTGTCCTGCTTCACGGACTTGATATTGTTCATTCCAGTTAGTAGCCAGTCACCAGAGGTACGTTCCAGGGCTCAGTTCTGGGGCTAGTGCTCTTCTGTCAGTGCCTTGGATGGAAGGGATCAAGCACTTGCTCAGTAAGCTTGCAGACAGTGCCGAATTAGGCTGAACTGGTCATCTGCTTGAAGGAATAAGGAGTGTCCAGGGGTAGAGTGGATTAGTGGATGAAGTCCACGACACAGTGAAGCCAAGTGCCAGGTGTTGTACTTGGCTCACAACTCTGTGTAGCAGCACGGGCTGGGGAAAGAAAAGGACCTGGAGTTTTGATCAGCAGGCGGCTGAATATGAACCAGAAGTCTGCCCAGGTGCTCAAAAAGGCCTGTGGCATCTTGGCCTGCATCAGAAATAGTGTAGGTAGCGAAGGAAGTGATTGTCCCCTTGCATAGGGGCACTGTTGAGACCACACCTCCAATTCTGCACTCAGCTTTAGTCCTCTCACCAGGATACTGAGTTGTTCAAGTGCACACAGAGAAGAGCTACAAAATAAAGGAGGGGAAGGTGCTAGAAAACGGGACACTGCAGAAGCAACAGAGGGAACTGCAGTTGTTTAGTAAGGTCGAGGTTGAGGGGAGACCTCATCATTCTCTGCAACTGCTTGAAAGGAGGCTGCAGAGAAGATGGTGTTTGTTCTCAGGTAACAAGTGACAGAATGGATGGAAATGGCCCTTTCCACCCAGAGTGATTCTATGATTAAAGTCCTGGCAGTCTCTGAAGCCTATCTTTTAATCAGTTTATTGGATCAGCTGTACTGTTCACCTGAACAAGCACCTGCACTTGAAGCAAGCCAGGTAATCCTTGGTAGTTCAAATACTAAAGGCTGTGTACTCCTCTCTGCTGCCGGCGAGGTCTTACTACAGAAATGCAAAAACAGGAGCTTGTTTTAAGAGCCGGATTTATTGATAATTTGCCATTAAAAAAAAATCAACACTTGTATTGTTTCCAAATGCAAGGCAAGCATATGGCATCAGAGCTCACAGACTGTCACAAACACATGATTCAAAGAGCGTCTTCCCAGTTTCAAGACAGAAAGAACTACAGACTCTTCAGAGTATACAGGCACAGAAACATCACCATCAAATTCAAGATGCACTACCAATTCATGACCCAGAGGCAGCAATAACCGCAATAACCATAACTAGTAAATGATTCTTTCACAAAGACAGATGGATTACACCAATGTGATTCTGTGCTAACCAAGCTAGTTGAGAGACACGTTACACCTGCTGCCATCTGGTCCTGCCCAAGAGTGGAGTGCACAGAGGAGTGCTGACGACCATGCTGTGATCCCGTCAATGAGCTGATCTAGACAAGCAGGAAGATGCTAAATCTTTACTAGGATATGACCTCTTACCTGAGAAGCTGACCCCACATACAAATAGAGAAACCCAACTGCACTGCAGAATGTGCTGGGATATCAGGATTCAGTAAGCTAACTGATGCTTTTGCCATTTCTGGAAGAGCAGATAAAATTTTCTTCCGCTGATCCGTCTCTGGCAAATTTTGCCTCATCTAGTCTTGTCTTTCAGCTTACAAAAAGCACAGAAGGGCTCCTTCTCTTGCTTCTTATATGGGAGCTGTCTATATATCCAGTTCACTGACTTGGATGATACTGCCTTTAAGAAGGTCTGTACATATTGGACTCTAGTTTTCTCAAGAGTGGCATCACAGGAATAGACAGTTATCTCCTTTCTCTATACTGCCATGCTTCCGTGAGGTTATCCACTTCCACTCCTCAGGCAGGTTTCTGCAGCCCATTTCTTTACCTCAAAACTAATTTTTAAAATCTTAAAACGTTATATAAAGTTTTCTGTTCAGTTCATGTAATCTTTCTCTTCCATGCGCGCAACTCAAACTCACATCCTACTTTCATGGGACTGAAGGAAGTGGCAGAAGAGATAAAAAAAAAAAGGTACAGCAATAGAAGAATTCAAGTAGAGACAAATTATTAGGATTAGTGCATTCTTACCAGAAAAGGAAAGCGAGAAAACAGGAGACCTAGGACTCAGATTTTGCAAAAACTCCAAACTAATCTAAATGGAACGGAAGAGGAGGAGTACGGTATTGTCTACACAGAACACTAAGCGGTTTCTAAATTGCTCTTCATAATTTATATCCCCTGGTTGCAAAAACTTCCTGCTAAACAGGCGCCGAAAATGTTGGATCCTTTCTAACGTACCTTGCCACTACACTTAAATATGTTGTGCAGTGGGACAGACCTGCATCATAAAATACCAAACGGGGGGGCTTTGGTTTAGCACTTCACTTTCTTGACATGATTTTCTACTGCCTGCTCAGTGATGGTTTCATCTTCTTCAATGGTTTTTTTAACCTTCTGGCCCACCAGATCAAAGATGGCTTCTGGAGGAAATCCCTTCGGCTCTCCCACTTTCACTGTCAGCATGTCAAGTGTCAACACCGCGCCTTCAGGAATTGTCACTTTTGCCACAACAGACTTCCCCAGCTACACAAGAGAAAATAAGAAGAACGTTTAAGTAACACAATCCTAGGCACAGAACACCAGAAGAGGATTTAAAAAAATCATACGGCTACTTGGGAAAGGGCTGCCCATCCTGCTGCTTAGCTTCTTACTCCAGAAGAAGTTTCAGTTAGTGCGGAAATGTGGCTTTGGTATAAACAGTCACTGGCTGCCAGAAACAGCACACGGTAAGAAACAGCAGGTCTGCGTTCAAGTTACAGAGCAGTAAGTGCAGCGTGTGTGCTGCTCCTCAGCACTGAAAAATATATCAGGGTGCAGAGGCAAAACACTGCTGCAAATACTGACGTCTTGAGACTACAAACCCAAGTATTAGCTGCTGTTCTTCTGCATGTGAGTTACTAACCGAATCAAAAACAAAAGTTACCTTTTCATTGCAAGCCATTTCACAAGGCAAGAGCTGTTTGATTGGAGAACCCATGGCTTTTTCCACAGTACGGATGGCTTTCACTAACTCTGCCAGCTCCTTTGGCTCCAGAGATGCTTGGTGGTCACTTCCTTTCCATGTTTTGTCAAGAGTCACGTGACGTTCCACTACTTTAGCACCCAGAGCAACAGCAGCCACCGAAATGGCAATGCCAGTTTCATGCCCCGAATAGCCAATGGGGATGTCAGGAAAAGCGGACTGGTACGCCTGGAATCATGACAGAGTTGGTCTCAGTTACCAGGGTAGCAATTTCATAAACAGCAAATTTAACAGTAATAACTGCAGTGAAAACACGGGCAGTTACCGTGCCACAAAACAAGTGGTTGGTTATGCTCAGGGAGGATGCTCCGAGGAGTCCATTGCGATTATCAACACTGACAATGAGAAAGACACGTTCTATTCTATGCCTTCTCTTCTGCTTTTCTTTTTCCATTTATTTGTCCTCTTCAAGGTCTTAGAAGCCCACCCCGCTGGAAGTTACGCAGACAGAGTTTATTTTCATCTGAGAACCCAATGCCTCGTTAAGCTTCGCCTCTGTTCAGTGCACATGGTGCTCCTTCCCATGTTTCAAATCTGAAGCAATCACAGGACTGATTCAGCCCTACAGGCAATTAAATTCAGTCGCGTCCAGTTCTACTACTCAAGCTAACAAATACTGTGTGCATAAAACTGGGCAAATGTTTGAAAGCTGGCTGATCTGCGAACATTGAACTACATCAGTATCAGGCACACCCAAGCAATAACTGCAAAGGAAACTATAACCCATTTTCTCTCACAGCTCTGATATTCACACGAACCCTTTTCAATGAAATTACCCGGCTGAGCTCCCTACTTTGGAACACCTTCTCAGTTCCAACACCTTCCTAAAAGTGAGGTAACTGTGCACACCCTTTCCTTTCCTTTTCAAAGTACAGGCCAACGCTTCAACCTCCTACCTCCTTCTATTTAACTGCAAAGCCCCAACAGCAGTAGCTCTTATTATATTCCTTAAAGCTGACTTCAGCCAAAAGAGGATCCCATTCATAACTTTACTTCAAGGCCAGGATGAATTAAAGCGCCATGGTACGTTTTCTCACTTCCCAGAAGCAAACTCAAGCATGCCTAAGACCTGGAAATAGAATGCCGAAGAAGTGCATAGCTGTTCTGTGGTACTGTAACCACAGCAGTCTGACTTGTTCACTGACCGATATAACACGGAGGTTGACATCCTCAGGCTGAAGTGGGTAGGCACTGGTGCACTGCAGGAAGCAGAAGTTTGGATTGATGGGCTTCACAATCTGATAAACCTGATGCATTGTGTTCATCGACTGCATCCCGCTGGAAATCACCATTGGGCGTCCTAGCCATTATAAAAAAAAAAGGTTCTGCCTAGATTTCACGTTTAGATCCCTAAGAAATGTGCACAAGCTTAACTGAAATTCTTACAGTAAATGCATTTAGTTGAAGTAGGAAAGGAAGCCTTTTCTAAAAAGTGAATAAAAAATATTTTTTTGAGTATTTTTTCACTCAGAGGGTGGTGGCACACTGAACAGGTTGCCCAGGGAGGTCATGGATGCCCCATCCCTGGAGGCGATCAAGGCCAGGCTGGATGTGGCCCTGGGCAGCCTGCTCTAGTGGTTGGTGGCCCTGCACCTGGAGGGGAGGTTGAAACTAGCTGATCGTTATGGTCCCTTTCAACCCAGGCCATTCTACCATTCTTTGATTCTGAAATTAAGTGGAGAAAATACCTAGTAACTGAGCTACTGGAAGCCAGTGAAGTTTACTGAGACGGGGAAATTCAAGAGAAAGTCCAGCAGAGGCTCACAAAGGTGGTGAGGTACCCAGAGCATCTCCTCTATGAGGAAAGGCAGAGACCCGGGGCCGTGCAGCCTGGAGAAGGCTAAGAGCGGATCAACTGAACGTGGGCAGGAGTCAAGTGGACTGAGCCACGCTCACGTCAGCGGTGCCCAGGGACAGAACAAGGGACAGTGGGCACAAGCCAGAACAAAAGAAGTTCCATCTGAGCGTAAAGAAAAACTCGAAAATGACAGAGCTCTGGAAAAGGCTGCCCTCCTTCTCTGGAGATATTCTAAACCTACCTGGACACTTTCCTGTGTGACCTGACGTAGGGAACCTGCTTTAGCAGGGGCTTGGACCAACTCCTACAACTCCTGTGATTCAGCAAAGACTGATCAAAAGAAAACGCCTACCTTTCTTTGCAGTCTTTTCCAAATAAGGAAAATTGTTTGTATCTCCTGATCCTACTTTGAAAAATGGAACATCCAGTTCATGAAGAAATTCCACAGCCATCTGCAAGGAAAATAAGCAAACAAACAAATAAATAGAAGTCACTGATTTGCAGCATACTACTTCAGTTGGGTTAACAGTAGAGAGGAACTACCAACAAGCCAACCTTGCAAAATACCAAAAGCAAAGCTTAATTAAATAGGGCATACATACACATAAATGTAGAATTATATTAATCCAGAACCAATGGCATAAGGTACAAAGTAAACAGAAAGATTACATAAATCCAAAGCATATGCATCCTTCTGCTTCTGGAGGCTGATGTGCAGGTTAACACTGGGGAAACCCTGGGTGAGACAAATGACCAGATTTCAAGATTAACACTGACAGTGTGGCTGGATTTTTCTGTCAGACGCCTTTACAACACTTCTACAAACACTAAGCCTGAATTTCTGAAACTGTTGTCAAAATACTCTTGGTACGATGGAGGCAAATAGTACGAATATTAGCTTCTGTTTCTCGGCGAAGAAGAATTTTACTCAGAGACTGCAGGCAGCTTTCCTGAATAACTCTGCCACCTGACCTACTGTACAAGTATTCCGCTGCCTTCTGACTCCTTTGGGAGTTATAGAAAGCTCCATTAAAATCTGAGCGGCATCACTAAGATAACCTTCTGAAAATAAGTACACTGAAGAAAGAGATCCCATATCAGGAGCGATATTAAAATCCTGCACTCACATCTGAGGGAAACAATGAAACAGCTACCTAACTTTGTCTCCCTTTCACTCATTCCCCAAACACCTCTGATTTCCTTGGCTCCTTCTTTGTTGACGCTGAATTTATTTAGCTGTTCACAGAACAACTTCCTCATACAATTAAACACACATTTTGAGCTCCCTGACGTAGCTGGAGTTCCAGAGATCACGTTCCATTTACAGAAGGTAACAAATACTACATCAGTCTGTGCAACGCCTATGGTAAGCTCAAAGATCTGGGGCCAGCAGAAACGCTGCCAGAAGTTTCAGCAGCTGTGTGAAGAAAATGCTGCTCACAGAACGATGTCGGTGCATCCATACTGCTGAACAACTGATGAGGCAACGAGCTCGGGCAGCATCTTGAGGAAAATAAGGGTATTACAAGTGGAAAGTGAACTGACACAGTTCACAAGTTCTGCATTTCACTACGGCTGGCAAGAAAGTTTTAACATCGGGGATTTTTCAGTCCAGAGGCGTACAGGTGTTTAAGATCTCAGTTACTATTGGATTAAAATGTTCTTTTCTTAAAGGAAAGACAGGAAGCAATGCTATTCCACAGACCCCTCAGACATGAAAACACAAATTACATAAATATCGCAGCACCTTCTTTTCCCCGCCTTATTTCTAAGGCCATGGCAAAAGACTCCTGCAATACATGCAAAACACCTTTATTCTTCTTTTTGGTCTGACTCTGGAAATAAGCTTTTCAAGGGGTCTGACAGCTGCATGCAGAGGGGACACAGCAATTCACGGGTTTCAGCCGGCAGAACAGCGTGTTTACAGAAGCAGTGAGAATGACCAGAGGACTAGAAAAGACGAGGGATAAAGCTTGAGGGGACTGCAATTCCTTACTCCAGGGAATACAAAAAAAGAAGACAGTAATGTTGTTCAAATAAAAAAACAAGAGCTACAACGAATGTAGAGACTTTTAGGTCAGATGAAGAATTACAAGAAAGCTAACATTCAGCTAACAGGTCAGCAATTCTCTTCGATGGCAAGGAAAGTGAGACACGGAACAGATCACCTTAGGACACTAGATATATCCCATTTCATCCCACCGTGGGCAAGGCTACTTGCAGAACTACAGAAATGCTGGCAGGCCTGTCTTAGGGAAAAGTGGCTGGCTTACTTCTAGAGGGTTTCATTCAGTTCTGTCGCCCTGGTGGTTCTGCCCGATCTCCGCGATGATGAAGCACGGATTGTCGCCGCCGACGCGGCGTCCCGGACACAGCTCGAACTCCCGCGCCATCACGGCACCGCCGCCCGCCCGCCCGCGACTGCGCCGACCGTCGCCGGCGGCCGGCCCGCCGCGCTCCGCCCGGCCGTGGGGCGGGGCTGTGCCGACGTGCCCCGCGGCCCTAGGAGGAGCAGCGGGGCTGGGAAGCGGGGCGGTTGGGCCCTGGCGATGTGAGGCCGATGTGCGGCTCGCTGCAGCCTGCTTTCGGACATTGAGGGCGATACGGTCATCCCTGAGCCTCCTCCGCAGACCGAACAGTCACAGCTCCCTCAGCGACCTGTGCTCGTGGCTTCACTGCTCTTCTGTGTCGCTCTTCTAGCGAGGAGCCCGAAAACCATATGGAAAACCATAATGGACTCCACATCGACTCCACACGTGTCATAATACAAAGACACTTTATTCCAAACATCAAGAGTATACATAGACAACTGCTGTGACAAACAACTCTTCAGACTGGGCCACGTCAGCCAATGGCTTTGCTCTTCCTTGTGCCTTCTCATTGGTGCTAATACTCCACGCTCACCTCCACACTCCACAGTCCCACCTGCCGTCTCAGTGAATGTCTCCTGACCTTCATCTGAGCCCAATGGTCACATCTACTTCTAATCCTCCACACTCGTGCTTAAATCTCTGTTTGCTATTTCAAAAGTCTCTTTTAACTGTTGATGTTTGGAGACAGATGCACACAGAACTAGCAGACAGCTCACAAGGATTAATTTTCACTCTGTAGGAGTGATCATTTATTCTTATTCCTTATCTTGATATTATTCAATCCAGTTAGTGGCCAGTCACCAGAGGTATGTTCCAGGGCTCAATACTGGGGCTAGTGCTCTTCTGTCAGTGCCTTGGATGAAGGGATCAAGCACTTGCTCAGTAAGCTTGCAGACAGTGCCGAATTAGGCTGAACTGTTCATCTGCTTGAAGGAGTAAGGAGTCGCCAGGGGCCTGGATAGACTGGATCAGTGGGATCGACTACCATGAGACTGTTAGTGTTGTTTGTTGAGTTGTTGGTGTTGCTGGGAGGTGTTCTTCCATCGGAAATCTCATGAGCTGATTCCCTGCTGCTGAACTCCCTCCTGGGCCTGCTGCCTGAGACATGCTGCTTTCTCCTGGACCTCGCCGCTCCTTTGAGGTGTTCTACCGTCTGAACCCTCACGAGCTGATGACCCTTCACTGCTTCTCTGGTGCTGACTGATGCTGTTCCTGTGCTGACCCCACGCTGCTTCTCCTGTGCTGACCCAGTGCTGCTTCTCCAGGACAACTGCTTGCTGTCCAAGGCTGCCCGTCGCTGCCGCTGTTCTCTCCGCTTCTGCCACCCCTGCTCTTCTGCCTTGGACCGTCGGAGCTGCTTGCAACCGGACCACCCCTAGGATCCTGGCTGGTGACTTTTGCTGCGTTGTACAAATCCTTGCTTCTTCCCTATCTTTCTTATCCCTCGCCTTCCCTTCCCCATCACCCTTTACAGTGTCTGCCTTCAGTATTGGTCAATATTGGTAATAAACTGGTCGGACCAACATTTGAATCGTTGCATCTTGATCTCACGCTGGGTATACACATAATCTTAAGAACCTTGTCTCCCTCCTTTATATTGGAGCCTGACGCACAGAAACAAGGGAACTTTATGCTTTCAGGCATTGAGAGCGATACAGTCATTCCT
Organism: Callipepla californica brunnescens; assembly: GCA_023055505.1. NCBI lineage: Eukaryota > Metazoa > Chordata > Aves > Galliformes > Odontophoridae > Callipepla > Callipepla californica. The sequence continues at coordinate 1,783,597 of JALIRH010000023.1, read as the reverse complement.
GAGCCTCCTCCGCAGACTGAACAGTCACAGCTCCCTCAGCGACCTGTGCTCGTGGCTTCACTGCTCTTCTGTGTCGCTCTTGTAGCGAGGAGCCCGAAGCCGAACGTAGTACAGCCTCAGCAGGGCTGAGTGCAGGGACAATCACCTCCCCGCTCCTGCTGGCTGCACTAGTGTGCAGGCCAGGATGCCTTTGGCCCGCTTTGCCCTCTGGGCAGCGCTGCTGGCTCACGTTCAGCTGGCTGTCCTACCAAGGTGCCCAGATCCTTGTAAACCACGCAGCTCTCCATCCGCTCTGCCCCAAACTTGTGTCCGAAGCGCAGGACCTGGCACTTGGTCTTGCTGAACTTCATCCCGTTGGCCTCAGCCCAGCTCTCCAGCCTGACCAGATCCCTCTGGTCGGGCCTTGCTACCCCCAGGCAGGTCAACGCTTTCTCCTAATATGGTGCCATCTGCAAAAGCAATGAGGATGCGGTCACCTACGTAGCCTACTTACACTCTTTTCTTTACCAGGCTTTGACAAAGGGACGTGCAGTATGGCCTGGGTACAGAACCGTGAGCCAAAGTACCAGCGTTTCATTTTGGGTTTAAACTGCTTCACAGAAACAAGGCAACGTTAGATTTAGGCGTGTGGTTGCCAGAATTCCTGGAAATGATGCAGTGCACTCTCTTAGCGTCCTGCCTGTACCAAGGTGTTTCTTTCTGAGGTGGAAACGAACCACCTGACTGGAAGCATGTTGATTGTACTGACATGCTCTGGATTTGCACCACAGTTGGATGGAAGTGCTCCTGGAAAAATCTGGTAAATATATTTAAGCCCAGACCGATTACTCATTCTTCAGGGTATGCTGCACGGGCAGAGTACGTGCAGAAAGGAGAGTCCCATCTCTGCCTTCCTCCAGTTTTCACTTATCTTCACCTGTTAAGACTGCAAAATGTTGAATGATAACAGCAGCCCCGAGGAGGCCTCCAGGCCCAGCACAGCTCACACCTTCCTGCGGGCGGAGGGCTGAAGGCACTGTTTGCAACCCAGAGAATCTTGTGTAATTCTGTTGCTTGGCTCCGTCTGACACGGCGCGGGCCTGGCAGAGCCCCTGGGGGCTGCATGTGCCCCAGCCACAGGCCCGGTCACGTTCTTGCCAGTTGCTGGGGCAGCAACCTAGCGTCGCGGTCTCTTGGCAGGTGGTGCAGAGGCCTCAGAGGTGTTGTTTTTCCTCTTCGGGGCTCGCCGAGGCGCCGTGCGTGAGCACTCCCTGTCCGTGCTGGCACTTGAGGTATCTGGTGCAGCCTCCCCCGGCTCCTCCTGGGCTGCTTCTGGGACCAGCGGCGGCACCGAAGCCGGGACGGACGGAGCCAGGCCGGGGATCTGGTGGAGGGCATCGCTGGGGTTCTCAACGAAGGCATCCCCGGGGTTCTCACAGAGGGCATTGCCGGGGTTCTCAAAGATGGCATCGCCGTGGTTCTCACAGAGGGCATCGCCGGGGTTCTCAGACGGGGCATCGCCATAGTTCTCAGACAGGGCATCGCCGGGGTTCTCAACGAAGGCATCCCCGGGGTTCTCACCGAGGGCATCAGCTGTGGGGACAGGAAGCTCCTCCGTGTTGGTGTCCCCAGTGCTGCTGTAGGGCCGTGGGCTCGGGTCAGGACCCTGTTGTGGGGAGGCAGCTGCGCCAGGGGCAGCTGCGGGGCTGCCTTCCTGCCCTGTGGCATCACGAGGCGTCTCCACGCTCAGCAGATGTCGCACCTCCGCGCCGCACCACTGCACAGCTCGGACAATGAGCCGTCGCACGAAGCTGGCGGCCTGGCTTTGCAGGGAGCTGAACAGCTGCAGGGTCAGCGCTCCCTCGTCCAGGCCAAAGAGGCGCAGGCCAGAGACCACAAGGCGCCGTGCTGCAGAGGCTGCCCTCCCGTCAGCCCCAAAGAGCTGCCTCAGCTCCTGGCGCAGCCAGGGCAGCAGGGGCCGCAGCACGCCTGGCTGCAGGCGGAAGATGGACGCCCACCTGGACACCTGCCTCGCAGCCCCTTGTTGCCTCCTGATGACAGCCTCTTGAAAATCATCAACCGCACGCACCGAGTGCAAGATGGATGTCATTCTGCATCTGCAGAGGGGACACCTGTCGCTCATCGTGGCCCACCGACGGATGCAGCCGAGGCAAAACCAGTGCAGGCACGGCATGACGTGGGCGACACCATCCATGGTGTCCAGGCAAATGCAGCAGAGAGAGTTCAGCTCGGCGGCCATGCTCTCCATCTGCTGTGGTGGGCGGGCGGGAGAGCGCGGAGATGAGGGGCTGCTCCTCACACTGCCGCTGCCGCAGCAGCAGCAGCAGCAGGGGTCACACTAGGAAAGGAAGAGAGGCCACGGTCACTCGCTGAGCCTGGCAGGGGAGGAACAAGTGGCCAGGGCCCTCAGGAAGCAAACCCTGCCGGGTGCCCAGGGTGAGACAGCCTTACCGCTCGGTTCCCTTTGCTGCCGCGGCCTCCTGGGTGCCCCGGCTGCCTGAGCCAGGCAGGCCGGGGAAGAAAATCAGACGGCTCTGGGGACGAGCACTGAGAGCGGCTGTCAGCAGCTCCCAGAGCACGAGACCAGCACCGAGGCTATCCTTGCTGCTCGCTCCAGACCTCGCAGACACGTTCGGCCGGAGTGCAGGCACAAGCCAGAGTGAGACTGGGTGCCCGGCTGCGAGTGCTCGACAGCTCACAGTGCCTACGCGTCACAGCGCACTGCTGCGTCACAGCGCACTGGCGGTGACGATGGCCCTCACAGAGGAGAATCGCTGCCGCTGACATCACAATGGGCCATCATCGAGAATCGCTGCCGCTGACATCACAATGGGCCATCATCGAGAATCGCTGCCGCTGACATCACAATGGGCCATCATCATCTGCAGCATTCCACTGGCGCAGAGTTCGAAAGGTTTTTCTGTGTATTAGGTGGTGAAGTATAATGATGAAACGGATCTTAGGATTTAGGTTTAGAAGGGTCTTTAAATATCATCTAGATCCCTTTTGCAATTAGCAGGAACAAAAGATTTTTTCAGTTTCACACTGTATTTATTAATTTGACGTGGGTAATTTCAGCCTAGAGGTTAAAGACGTCACATCTCTCAAGGGGGAGCAGCAGCAGATGAGTTCTATGGAAGGTGGGTGACTACCCAAAATGTCCACCGACAAAATCAACACGCAGTTTGTTTTACCTTGTCTAATTCAAGTAGGCAAAAACTAACTTCCATGGATGCTCTACTGCGTGTGTGTATTTGGCCAGCTCCAGAACCGTGCTGGGAGGCAGGCCAGGATGGCATTCCTCTATTGTGCTCTGGGGACGAGCACTGAGAGCGGCTGTCAGCAGCTCCCAGAGCGCGAGACCAGCACCGAGGCTATCCTTGCTGCTCGCTCCAGACTTCGCAGAGGAGAATCGCTGCTGCTGCCGCTGACATCACCCGCTGTATTTTAAATACAGCCAGTCTTAGCGGTCACAGTGAGGCAGAGAGGTGTGGAGGTGCAGCTGTGTTTTCAGTCACTATTCATGTGCAGTACTTACTCTCCTGAGGTCTTTTTTCATGGCACAGTGATTTCTGTCCTGCTTCACGGACTTGATATTGTTCATTCCAGTTAGTAGCCAGTCACCAGAGGTACGTTCCAGGGCTCAGTACTGGGGCTAGTGCTCTTCTGTCAGTGCCTTGGATGGAAGGGATCAAGCACTTGCTCAGTAAGCTTGCAGACAGTGCCGAATTAGGCTGAACTGGTCATCTGCTTGAAGGAATAAGGAGTGTCCAGGGGTAGAGTGGATTAGTGGATGAAGTCCACGACACAGTGAAGCCAAGTGCCAGGTGTTGTACTTGGCTCACAACTCTGTGTAGCAGCACGGGCTGGGGAAAGAAAAGGACCTGGAGTTTTGATCAGCAGGCGGCTGAATATGAACCAGAAGTCTGCCCAGGTGCTCAAAAAGGCCTGTGGCATCTTGGCCTGCATCAGAAATAGTGTAGGTAGCGAAGGAAGTGATTGTCCCCTTGCATAGGGGCACTGTTGAGACCACACCTCCAATTCTGCACTCAGCTTTAGTCCTCTCACCAGGATACTGAGTTGTTCAAGTGCACACAGAGAAGAGCTACAAAATAAAGGAGGGGAAGGTGCTAGAAAACGGGACACTGCAGAAGCAACAGAGGGAACTGCAGTTGTTTAGTAAGGTCGAGGTTGAGGGGAGACCTCATCATTCTCTGCAACTGCTTGAAAGGAGGCTGCAGAGAAGATGGTGTTTGTTCTCAGGTAACAAGTGACAGAATGGATGGAAATGGCCCTTTCCACCCAGAGTGATTCTATGATTAAAGTCCTGGCAGTCTCTGAAGCCTATCTTTTAATCAGTTTATTGGATCAGCTGTACTGTTCACCTGAACAAGCACCTGCACTTGAAGCAAGCCAGGTAATCCTTGGTAGTTCAAATACTAAAGGCTGTGTACTCCTCTCTGCTGCCGGCGAGGTCTTACTACAGAAATGCAAAAACAGGAGCTTGTTTTAAGAGCCGGATTTATTGATAATTTGCCATTAAAAAAAAATCAACACTTGTATTGTTTCCAAATGCAAGGCAAGCATATGGCATCAGAGCTCACAGACTGTCACAAACACATGATTCAAAGAGCGTCTTCCCAGTTTCAAGACAGAAAGAACTACAGACTCTTCAGAGTATACAGGCACAGAAACATCACCATCAAATTCAAGATGCACTACCAATTCATGACCCAGAGGCAGCAATAACCGCAATAACCATAACTAGTAAATGATTCTTTCACAAAGACAGATGGATTACACCAATGTGATTCTGTGCTAACCAAGCTAGTTGAGAGACACGTTACACCTGCTGCCATCTGGTCCTGCCCAAGAGTGGAGTGCACAGAGGAGTGCTGACGACCATGCTGTGATCCCGTCAATGAGCTGATCTAGACAAGCAGGAAGATGCTAAATCTTTACTAGGATATGACCTCTTACCTGAGAAGCTGACCCCACATACAAATAGAGAAACCCAACTGCACTGCAGAATGTGCTGGGATATCAGGATTCAGTAAGCTAACTGATGCTTTTGCCATTTCTGGAAGAGCAGATAAAATTTTCTTCCGCTGATCCGTCTCTGGCAAATTTTGCCTCATCTAGTCTTGTCTTTCAGCTTACAAAAAGCACAGAAGGGCTCCTTCTCTTGCTTCTTATATGGGAGCTGTCTATATATCCAGTTCACTGACTTGGATGATACTGCCTTTAAGAAGGTCTGTACATATTGGACTCTAGTTTTCTCAAGAGTGGCATCACAGGAATAGACAGTTATCTCCTTTCTCTATACTGCCATGCTTCCGTGAGGTTATCCACTTCCACTCCTCAGGCAGGTTTCTGCAGCCCATTTCTTTACCTCAAAACTAATTTTTAAAATCTTAAAACGTTATATAAAGTTTTCTGTTCAGTTCATGTAATCTTTCTCTTCCATGCGCGCAACTCAAACTCACATCCTACTTTCATGGGACTGAAGGAAGTGGCAGAAGAGATAAAAAAAAAAGGTACAGCAATAGAAGAATTCAAGTAGAGACAAATTATTAGGATTAGTGCATTCTTACCAGAAAAGGAAAGCGAGAAAACAGGAGACCTAGGACTCAGATTTTGCAAAAACTCCAAACTAATCTAAATGGAACGGAAGAGGAGGAGTACGGTATTGTCTACACAGAACACTAAGCGGTTTCTAAATTGCTCTTCATAATTTATATCCCCTGGTTGCAAAAACTTCCTGCTAAACAGGCGCCGAAAATGTTGGATCCTTTCTAACGTACCTTGCCACTACACTTAAATATGTTGTGCAGTGGGACAGACCTGCATCATAAAATACCAAACGGGGGGGCTTTGGTTTAGCACTTCACTTTCTTGACATGATTTTCTACTGCCTGCTCAGTGATGGTTTCATCTTCTTCAATGGTTTTTTTAACCTTCTGGCCCACCAGATCAAAGATGGCTTCTGGAGGAAATCCCTTCGGCTCTCCCACTTTCACTGTCAGCATGTCAAGTGTCAACACCGCGCCTTCAGGAATTGTCACTTTTGCCACAACAGACTTCCCCAGCTACACAAGAGAAAATAAGAAGAACGTTTAAGTAACACAATCCTAGGCACAGAACACCAGAAGAGGATTTAAAAAAATCATACGGCTACTTGGGAAAGGGCTGCCCATCCTGCTGCTTAGCTTCTTACTCCAGAAGAAGTTTCAGTTAGTGCGGAAATGTGGCTTTGGTATAAACAGTCACTGGCTGCCAGAAACAGCACACGGTAAGAAACAGCAGGTCTGCGTTCAAGTTACAGAGCAGTAAGTGCAGCGTGTGTGCTGCTCCTCAGCACTGAAAAATATATCAGGGTGCAGAGGCAAAACACTGCTGCAAATACTGATGTCTTGAGACTACAAACCCAAGTATTAGCTGCTGTTCTTCTGCATGTGAGTTACTAACCGAATCAAAAACAAAAGTTACCTTTTCATTGCAAGCCATTTCACAAGGCAAGAGCTGTTTGATTGGAGAACCCATGGCTTTTTCCACAGTACGGATGGCTTTCACTAACTCTGCCAGCTCCTTTGGCTCCAGAGATGCTTGGTGGTCACTTCCTTTCCATGTTTTGTCAAGAGTCACGTGACGTTCCACTACTTTAGCACCCAGAGCAACAGCAGCCACCGAAATGGCAATGCCAGTTTCATGCCCCGAATAGCCAATGGGGATGTCAGGAAAAGCGGACTGGTACGCCTGGAATCATGACAGAGTTGGTCTCAGTTACCAGGGTAGCAATTTCATAAACAGCAAATTTAACAGTAATAACTGCAGTGAAAACACGGGCAGTTACCGTGCCACAAAACAAGTGGTTGGTTATGCTCAGGGAGGATGCTCCGAGGAGTCCATTGCGATTATCAACACTGACAATGAGAAAGACACGTTCTATTCTATGCCTTCTCTTCTGCTTTTCTTTTTCCATTTATTTGTCCTCTTCAAGGTCTTAGAAGCCCACCCCGCTGGAAGTTACGCAGACAGAGTTTATTTTCATCTGAGAACCCAATGCCTCGTTAAGCTTCGCCTCTGTTCAGTGCACATGGTGCTCCTTCCCATGTTTCAAATCTGAAGCAATCACAGGACTGATTCAGCCCTACAGGCAATTAAATTCAGTCGCGTCCAGTTCTACTACTCAAGCTAACAAATACTGTGTGCATAAAACTGGGCAAATGTTTGAAAGCTGGCTGATCTGCGAACATTGAACTACATCAGTATCAGGCACACCCAAGCAATAACTGCAAAGGAAACTATAACCCATTTTCTCTCACAGCTCTGATATTCACACGAACCCTTTTCAATGAAATTACCCGGCTGAGCTCCCTACTTTGGAACACGTTCCCAGTTCCAACACCTTCCTAAAAGTGAGGTAACTGTGCACACCCTTTCCTTTCCTTTTCAAAGTACAGGCCAACGCTTCAACCTCCTACCTCCTTCTATTTAACTGCAAAGCCCCAACAGCAGTAGCTCTTATTATATTCCTTAAAGCTGACTTCAGCCAAAAGAGGATCCCATTCATAACTTTACTTCAAGGCCAGGATGAATTAAAGCGCCATGGTACGTTTTCTCACTTCCCAGAAGCAAACTCAAGCATGCCTAAGACCTGGAAATAGAATGCCGAAGAAGTGCATAGCCGTTCTGTGGTACTGTAACCACAGCAGTCTGACTTGTTCACTGACCGATATAACACGGAGATTGACATCCTCAGGCTGAAGTGGGTAGGCACTGGTGCACTGCAGGAAGCAGAAGTTTGGATTGATGGGCTTCACAATCTGATAAACCTGATGCATTGTGTTCATCGACTGCATCCCGCTGGAAATCACCATTGGGCGTCCTAGCCATTATAAAAAAAAAAGGTTCTGCCTAGATTTCACGTTTAGATCCCTAAGAAATGTGCACAAGCTTAACTGAAATTCTTACAGTAAATGCATTTAGTTGAAGTAGGAAAGGAAGCCTTTTCTAAAAAGTGAATAAAAAATATTTTTTTGAGTATTTTTTCACTCAGAGGGTGGTGGCACACTGAACAGGTTGCCCAGGGAGGTCATGGATGCCCCATCCCTGGAGGCGATCAAGGCCAGGCTGGATGTGGCCCTGGGCAGCCTGCTCTAGTGGTTGATGGCCCTGCACCTGGAGGGGAGGTTGAAACTAGCTGATCGTTATGGTCCCTTTCAACCCAGGCCATTCTACCATTCTTTGATTCTGAAATTAAGTGGAGAAAATACCTAGTAACTGAGCTACTGGAAGCCAGTGAAGTTTACTGAGACGGGGAAATTCAAGAGAAAGTCCAGCAGAGGCTCACAAAGGTGGTGAGGTACCCAGAGCATCTCCTCTATGAGGAAAGGCAGAGACCTGGGGCCGTGCAGCCTGGAGAAGGCTAAGAGCGGATCAACTGAACGTGGGCAGGAGTCAAGTGGACTGAGCCACGCTCACGTCAGCGGTGCCCAGGGACAGAACAAGGGACAGTGGGCACAAGCCAGAACAAAAGAAGTTCCATCTGAGCGTAAAGAAAAACTCGAAAATGACAGAGCTCTGGAAAAGGCTGCCCTCCTTCTCTGGAGATATTCTAAACCTACCTGGACACTTTCCTGTGTGACCTGACGTAGGGAACCTGCTTTAGCAGGGGCTTGGACCAACTCCTACAACTCCTGTGATTCAGCAAAGACTGATCAAAAGAAAACGCCTACCTTTCTTTGCAGTCTTTTCCAAATAAGGAAAATTGTTTGTATCTCCTGATCCTACTTTGAAAAATGGAACATCCAGTTCATGAAGAAATTCCACAGCCATCTGCAAGGAAAATAAGCAAACAAACAAATAAATAGAAGTCACTGATTTGCAGCATACTACTTCAGTTGGGTTAACAGTAGAGAGGAACTACCAACAAGCCAACCTTGCAAAATACCAAAAGCAAAGCTTAATTAAATAGGGCATACATACACATAAATGTAGAATTATATTAATCCAGAACCAATGGCATAAGGTACAAAGTAAACAGAAAGATTACATAAATCCAAAGCATATGCATCCTTCTGCTTCTGGAGGCTGATGTGCAGGTTAACACTGGGGAAACCCTGGGTGAGACAAATGACCAGATTTCAAGATTAACACTGACAGTGTGGCTGGATTTTTCTGTCAGACGCCTTTACAACACTTCTACAAACACTAAGCCTGAATTTCTGAAACTGTTGTCAAAATACTCTTGGTACGATGGAGGCAAATAGTACGAATATTAGCTTCTGTTTCTCGGCGAAGAAGAATTTTACTCAGAGACTGCAGGCAGCTTTCCTGAATAACTCTGCCACCTGACCTACTGTACAAGTATTCCGCTGCCTTCTGACTCCTTTGGGAGTTATAGAAAGCTCCATTAAAATCTGAGCGGCATCACTAAGATAACCTTCTGAAAATAAGTACACTGAAGAAAGAGATCCCATATCAGGAGCGATATTAAAATCCTGCACTCACATCTGAGGGAAACAATGAAACAGCTACCTAACTTTGTCTCCCTTTCACTCATTCCCCAAACACCTCTGATTTCCTTGGCTCCTTCTTTGTTGACGCTGAATTTATTTAGCTGTTCACAGAACAACTTCCTCATACAATTAAACACACATTTTGAGCTCCCTGACGTAGCTGGAGTTCCAGAGATCACGTTCCATTTACAGAAGGTAACAAATACTACATCAGTCTGTGCAACGCCTATGGTAAGCTCAAAGATCTGGGGCCAGCAGAAACGCTGCCAGAAGTTTCAGCAGCTGTGTGAAGAAAATGCTGCTCACAGAACGATGTCGGTGCATCCATACTGCTGAACAACTGATGAGGCAACGAGCTCGGGCAGCATCTTGAGGAAAATAAGGGTATTACAAGTGGAAAGTGAACTGACACAGTTCACAAGTTCTGCATTTCACTACGGCTGGCAAGAAAGTTTTAACATCGGGGATTTTTCAGTCCAGAGGCGTACAGGTGTTTAAGATCTCAGTTACTATTGGATTAAAATGTTCTTTTCTTAAAGGAAAGACAGGAAGCAATGCTATTCCACAGACCCCTCAGACATGAAAACACAAATTACATAAATATCGCAGCACCTTCTTTTCCCCGCCTTATTTCTAAGGCCATGGCAAAAGACTCCTGCAATACATGCAAAACACCTTTATTCTTCTTTTTGGTCTGACTCTGGAAATAAGCTTTTCAAGGGGTCTGACAGCTGCATGCAGAGGGGACACAGCAATTCACGGGTTTCAGCCGGCAGAACAGCGTGTTTACAGAAGCAGTGAGAATGACCAGAGGACTAGAAAAGACGAGGGATAAAGCTTGAGGGGACTGCAATTCCTTACTCCAGGGAATACAAAAAAAGAAGACAGTAATGTTGTTCAAATAAAAAAACAAGAGCTACAACGAATGTAGAGACTTTTAGGTCAGATGAAGAATTACAAGAAAGCTAACATTCAGCTAACAGGTCAGCAATTCTCTTCGATGGCAAGGAAAGTGAGACACGGAACAGATCACCTTAGGACACTAGATATATCCCATTTCATCCCACCGTGGGCAAGGCTACTTGCAGAACTACAGAAATGCTGGCAGGCCTGTCTTAGGGAAAAGTGGCTGGCTTACTTCTAGAGGGTTTCATTCAGTTCTGTCGCCCTGGTGGTTCTGCCCGATCTCCGCGATGATGAAGCACGGATTGTCGCCGCCGACGCGGCGTCCCGGACACAGCTCGAACTCCCGCGCCATCACGGCACCGCCGCCCGCCCGCCCGCGACTGCGCCGACCGTCGCTGGCGGCCGGCCCGCCGCGCTCCGCCCGGCCGTGGGGCGGGGCTGTGCCGACGTGCCCCGCGGCCCTAGGAGGAGCAGCGGGGCTGGGAAGCGGGGCGGTTGGGCCCTGGCGATGTGAGGCCGATGTGCGGCTCGCTGCAGCCTGCTTTCGGACATTGAGGGCGATACGGTCATCCCTGAGCCTCCTCCGCAGACCGAACAGTCACAGCTCCCTCAGCGACCTGTGCTCGTGGCTTCACTGCTCTTCTGTGTCGCTCTTCTAGCGAGGAGCCCGAAAACCATATGGAAAACCATAATGGACTCCACATCGACTCCACACGTGTCATAATACAAAGACACTTTATTCCAAACATCAAGAGTATACATAGACAACTGCTGTGACAAACAACTCTTCAGACTGGGCCACGTCAGCCAATGGCTTTGCTCTTCCTTGTGCCTTCTCATTGGTGCTAATACTCCACGCTCACCTCCACACTCCACAGTCCCACCTGCCGTCTCAGTGAATGTCTCCTGACCTTCATCTGAGCCCAATGGTCACACCTACTTCTAATCCTCCACACTCGTGCTTAAATCTCTGTTTGCTATTTCAAAAGTCTCTTTTAACTGTTGATGTTTGGAGACAGATGCACACAGAACTAGCAGACAGCTCACAAGGATTAATTTTCACTCTGTAGGAGTGATCATTTATTCTTATTCCTTATCTTGATATTGTTCAATCCAGTTAGTGGCCAGTCACCAGAGGTATGTTCCAGGGCTCAATACTGGGGCTAGTGCTCTTCTGTCAGTGCCTTGGATGAAGGGATCAAGCACTTGCTCAGTAAGCTTGCAGACAGTGCCGAATTAGGCTGAACTGTTCATCTGCTTGAAGGAGTAAGGAGTCGCCAGGGGCCTGGATAGACTGGATCAGTGGGATCGACTACCATGAGACTGTTAGTGTTGTTTGTTGAGTTGTTGGTGTTGCTGGGAGGTGTTCTTCCATCGGAAATCTCATGAGCTGATTCCCTGCTGCTGAACTCCCTCCTGGGCCTGCTGCCTGAGACATGCTGCTTTCTCCTGGACCTCGCCGCTCCTTTGAGGTGTTCTACCGTCTGAACCCTCACGAGCTGATGACCCTTCACTGCTTCTCTGGTGCTGACTGATGCTGTTCCTGTGCTGACCCCACGCTGCTTCTCCTGTGCTGACCCAGTGCTGCTTCTCCAGGACAACTGCTTGCTGTCCAAGGCTGCCCGTCGCTGCCGCTGTTCTCTCCGCTTCTGCCACCCCTGCTCTTCTGCCTTGGACCGTCGGAGCTGCTTGCAACCGGACCACCCCTAGGATCCTGGCTGGTGACTTTTGCTGCGTTGTACAAATCCTTGCTTCTTCCCTATCTTTCTTATCCCTCGCCTTCCCTTCCCCATCACCCTTTACAGTGTCTGCCTTCAGTATTGGTCAATATTGGTAATAAACTGGTCGGACCAACATTTGAATCGTTGCATCTTGATCTCACGCTGGGTATACACATAATCTTAAGAACCTTGTCTCCCTCCTTTATATTGGAGCCTGACGCACAGAAACAAGGGAACTTTATGCTTTCAGGCATTGAGAGCGATACAGTCATTCCTGAGCCTCCTCCGCAGACTGAACAGTCACAGCTCCCTCAGCGACCTGTGCTCGTGGCTTCACTGCTCTTCTGTGTCGCTCTTGTAGCGAGGAGCCCGAAGCCGAACGTAGTACAGCCTCAGCAGGGCTGAGTGCAGGGACAATCACCTCCCCGCTCCTGCTGGCTGCACTAGTGTGCAGGCCAGGATGCCTTTGGCCCGCTTTGCCCTCTGGGCAGCGCTGCTGGCTCACGTTCAGCTGGCTGTCCTACCAAGGTGCCCAGATCCTTGTAAACCACGCAGCTCTCCATCCGCTCTGCCCCAAACTTGTGTCCGAAGCGCAGGACCTGGCACTTGGTCTTGCTGAACTTCATCCCGTTGGCCTCAGCCCAGCTCTCCAGCCTGACCAGATCCCTCTGGTCGGGCCTTGCTACCCCCAGGCAGGTCAACGCTTTCTCCTAATATGGTGCCATCTGCAAAAGCAATGAGGATGCGGTCACCTACGTAGCCTACTTACACTCTTTTCTTTACCAGGCTTTGACAAAGGGACGTGCAGTATGGCCTGGGTACAGAACCGTGAGCCAAAGTACCAGCGTTTCATTTTGGGTTTAAACTGCTTCACAGAAACAAGGCAACGTTAGATTTAGGCGTGTGGTTGCCAGAATTCCTGGAAATGATGCAGTGCACTCTCTTAGCGTCCTGCCTGTACCAAGGTGTTTCTTTCTGAGGTGGAAACGAACCACCTGACTGGAAGCATGTTGATTGTACTGACATGCTCTGGATTTGCACCACAGTTGGATGGAAGTGCTCCTGGAAAAATCTGGTAAATATATTTAAGCCCAGACCGATTACTCATTCTTCAGGGTATGCTGCACGGGCAGAGTACGTGCAGAAAGGAGAGTCCCATCTCTGCCTTCCTCCAGTTTTCACTTATCTTCACCTGTTAAGACTGCAAAATGTTGAATGATAACAGCAGCCCCGAGGAGGCCTCCAGGCCCAGCACAGCTCACACCTTCCTGCGGGCGGAGGGCTGAAGGCACTGTTTGCAACCCAGAGAATCTTGTGTAATTCTGTTGCTTGGCTCCGTCTGACACGGCGCGGGCCTGGCAGAGCCCCTGGGGGCTGCATGTGCCCCAGCCACAGGCCCGGTCACGTTCTTGCCAGTTGCTGGGGCAGCAACCTAGCGTCGCGGTCTCTTGGCAGGTGGTGCAGAGGCCTCAGAGGTGTTGTTTTTCCTCTTCGGGGCTCGCCGAGGCGCCGTGCGTGAGCACTCCCTGTCCGTGCTGGCACTTGAGGTATCTGGTGCAGCCTCCCCCGGCTCCTCCTGGGCTGCTTCTGGGACCAGCGGCGGCACCGAAGCCGGGACGGACGGAGCCAGGCCGGGGATCTGGTGGAGGGCATCGCTGGGGTTCTCAACGAAGGCATCCCCGGGGTTCTCACAGAGGGCATTGCCGGGGTTCTCAAAGATGGCATCGCCGTGGTTCTCACAGAGGGCATCGCCGGGGTTCTCAGACGGGGCATCGCCATAGTTCTCAGACAGGGCATCGCCAGGGTTCTCAACGAAGGCATCCCCGGGGTTCTCACCGAGGGCATCAGCTGTGGGGACAGGAAGCTCCTCCGTGTTGGTGTCCCCAGTGCTGCTGTAGGGCCGTGGGCTCGGGTCAGGACCCTGTTGTGGGGAGGCAGCTGCGCCAGGGGCAGCTGCGGGGCTGCCTTCCTGCCCTGTGGCATCACGAGGCGTCTCCACGCTCAGCAGATGTCGCACCTCCGCGCCGCACCACTGCACAGCTCGGACAATGAGCCGTCGCACGAAGCTGGCGGCCTGGCTTTGCAGGGAGCTGAACAGCTGCAGGGTCAGCGCTCCCTCGTCCAGGCCAAAGAGGCGCAGGCCAGAGACCACAAGGCGCCGTGCTGCAGAGGCTGCCCTCCCGTCAGCCCCAAAGAGCTGCCTCAGCTCCTGGCGCAGCCAGGGCAGCAGGGGCCGCAGCACGCCTGGCTGCAGGCGGAAGATGGACGCCCACCTGGACACCTGCCTCGCAGCCCCTTGTTGCCTCCTGATGACAGCCTCTTGAAAATCATCAACCGCACGCACCGAGTGCAAGATGGATGTCATTCTGCATCTGCAGAGGGGACACCTGTCGCTCATCGTGGCCCACCGACGGATGCAGCCGAGGCAAAACCAGTGCAGGCACGGCATGACGTGGGCGACACCATCCATGGTGTCCAGGCAAATGCAGCAGAGAGAGTTCAGCTCGGCGGCCATGCTCTCCATCTGCTGTGGTGGGCGGGCGGGAGAGCGCGGAGATGAGGGGCTGCTCCTCACACTGCCGCTGCCGCAGCAGCAGCAGCAGCAGGGGTCACACTAGGAAAGGAAGAGAGGCCACGGTCACTCGCTGAGCCTGGCAGGGGAGGAACAAGTGGCCAGGGCCCTCAGGAAGCAAACCCTGCCGGGTGCCCAGGGTGAGACAGCCTTACCGCTCGGTTCCCTTTGCTGCCGCGGCCTCCTGGGTGCCCCGGCTGCCTGAGCCAGGCAGGCCGGGGAAGAAAATCAGACGGCTCTGGGGACGAGCACTGAGAGCGGCTGTCAGCAGCTCCCAGAGCACGAGACCAGCACCGAGGCTATCCTTGCTGCTCGCTCCAGACCTCGCAGACACGTTCGGCCGGAGTGCAGGCACAAGCCAGAGTGAGACTGGGTGCCCGGCTGCGAGTGCTCGACAGCTCACAGTGCCTACGCGTCACAGCGCACTGCTGCGTCACAGCGCACTGGCGGTGACGATGGCCCTCACAGAGGAGAATCGCTGCCGCTGACATCACAATGGGCCATCATCGAGAATCGCTGCCGCTGACATCACAATGGGCCATCATCGAGAATCGCTGCCGCTGACATCACAATGGGCCATCATCATCTGCAGCATTCCACTGGCGCAGAGTTCGAAAGGTTTTTCTGTGTATTAGGTGGTGAAGTATAATGATGAAACGGATCTTAGGATTTAGGTTTAGAAGGGTCTTTAAATATCATCTAGATCCCTTTTGCAATTAGCAGGAACAAAAGATTTTTTCAGTTTCACACTGTATTTATTAATTTGACGTGGGTAATTTCAGCCTAGAGGTTAAAGACGTCACATCTCTCAAGGGGGAGCAGCAGCAGATGAGTTCTATGGAAGGTGGGTGACTACCCAAAATGTCCACCGACAAAATCAACACGCAGTTTGTTTTACCTTGTCTAATTCAAGTAGGCAAAAACTAACTTCCATGGATGCTCTACTGCGTGTGTGTATTTGGCCAGCTCCAGAACCGTGCTGGGAGGCAGGCCAGGATGGCATTCCTCTATTGTGCTCTGGGGACGAGCACTGAGAGCGGCTGTCAGCAGCTCCCAGAGCGCGAGACCAGCACCGAGGCTATCCTTGCTGCTCGCTCCAGACTTCGCAGAGGAGAATCGCTGCTGCTGCCGCTGACATCACCCGCTGTATTTTAAATACAGCCAGTCTTAGCGGTCACAGTGAGGCAGAGAGGTGTGGAGGTGCAGCTGTGTTTTCAGTCACTATTCATGTGCAGTACTTACTCTCCTGAGGTCTTTTTTCATGGCACAGTGATTTCTGTCCTGCTTCACGGACTTGATATTGTTCATTCCAGTTAGTAGCCAGTCACCAGAGGTACGTTCCAGGGCTCAGTACTGGGGCTAGTGCTCTTCTGTCAGTGCCTTGGATGGAAGGGATCAAGCACTTGCTCAGTAAGCTTGCAGACAGTGCCGAATTAGGCTGAACTGGTCATCTGCTTGAAGGAATAAGGAGTGTCCAGGGGTAGAGTGGATTAGTGGATGAAGTCCACGACACAGTGAAGCCAAGTGCCAGGTGTTGTACTTGGCTCACAACTCTGTGTAGCAGCACGGGCTGGGGAAAGAAAAGGACCTGGAGTTTTGATCAGCAGGCGGCTGAATATGAACCAGAAGTCTGCCCAGGTGCTCAAAAAGGCCTGTGGCATCTTGGCCTGCATCAGAAATAGTGTAGGTAGCGAAGGAAGTGATTGTCCCCTTGCATAGGGGCACTGTTGAGACCACACCTCCAATTCTGCACTCAGCTTTAGTCCTCTCACCAGGATACTGAGTTGTTCAAGTGCACACAGAGAAGAGCTACAAAATAAAGGAGGGGAAGGTGCTAGAAAACGGGACACTGCAGAAGCAACAGAGGGAACTGCAGTTGTTTAGTAAGGTCGAGGTTGAGGGGAGACCTCATCATTCTCTGCAACTGCTTGAAAGGAGGCTGCAGAGAAGATGGTGTTTGTTCTCAGGTAACAAGTGACAGAATGGATGGAAATGGCCCTTTCCACCCAGAGTGATTCTATGATTAAAGTCCTGGCAGTCTCTGAAGCCTATCTTTTAATCAGTTTATTGGATCAGCTGTACTGTTCACCTGAACAAGCACCTGCACTTGAAGCAAGCCAGGTAATCCTTGGTAGTTCAAATACTAAAGGCTGTGTACTCCTCTCTGCTGCCGGCGAGGTCTTACTACAGAAATGCAAAAACAGGAGCTTGTTTTAAGAGCCGGATTTATTGATAATTTGCCATTAAAAAAAAATCAACACTTGTATTGTTTCCAAATGCAAGGCAAGCATATGGCATCAGAGCTCACAGACTGTCACAAACACATGATTCAAAGAGCGTCTTCCCAGTTTCAAGACAGAAAGAACTACAGACTCTTCAGAGTATACAGGCACAGAAACATCACCATCAAATTCAAGATGCACTACCAATTCATGACCCAGAGGCAGCAATAACCGCAATAACCATAACTAGTAAATGATTCTTTCACAAAGACAGATGGATTACACCAATGTGATTCTGTGCTAACCAAGCTAGTTGAGAGACACGTTACACCTGCTGCCATCTGGTCCTGCCCAAGAGTGGAGTGCACAGAGGAGTGCTGACGACCATGCTGTGATCCCGTCAATGAGCTGATCTAGACAAGCAGGAAGATGCTAAATCTTTACTAGGATATGACCTCTTACCTGAGAAGCTGACCCCACATACAAATAGAGAAACCCAACTGCACTGCAGAATGTGCTGGGATATCAGGATTCAGTAAGCTAACTGATGCTTTTGCCATTTCTGGAAGAGCAGATAAAATTTTCTTCCGCTGATCCGTCTCTGGCAAATTTTGCCTCATCTAGTCTTGTCTTTCAGCTTACAAAAAGCACAGAAGGGCTCCTTCTCTTGCTTCTTATATGGGAGCTGTCTATATATCCAGTTCACTGACTTGGATGATACTGCCTTTAAGAAGGTCTGTACATATTGGACTCTAGTTTTCTCAAGAGTGGCATCACAGGAATAGACAGTTATCTCCTTTCTCTATACTGCCATGCTTCCGTGAGGTTATCCACTTCCACTCCTCAGGCAGGTTTCTGCAGCCCATTTCTTTACCTCAAAACTAATTTTTAAAATCTTAAAACGTTATATAAAGTTTTCTGTTCAGTTCATGTAATCTTTCTCTTCCATGCGCGCAACTCAAACTCACATCCTACTTTCATGGGACTGAAGGAAGTGGCAGAAGAGATAAAAAAAAAAAGGTACAGCAATAGAAGAATTCAAGTAGAGACAAATTATTAGGATTAGTGCATTCTTACCAGAAAAGGAAAGCGAGAAAACAGGAGACCTAGGACTCAGATTTTGCAAAAACTCCAAACTAATCTAAATGGAACGGAAGAGGAGGAGTACGGTATTGTCTACACAGAACACTAAGCGGTTTCTAAATTGCTCTTCATAATTTATATCCCCTGGTTGCAAAAACTTCCTGCTAAACAGGCGCCGAAAATGTTGGATCCTTTCTAACGTACCTTGCCACTACACTTAAATATGTTGTGCAGTGGGACAGACCTGCATCATAAAATACCAAACGGGGGGCTTTGGTTTAGCACTTCACTTTCTTGACATGATTTTCTACTGCCTGCTCAGTGATGGTTTCATCTTCTTCAATGGTTTTTTTAACCTTCTGGCCCACCAGATCAAAGATGGCTTCTGGAGGAAATCCCTTCGGCTCTCCCACTTTCACTGTCAGCATGTCAAGTGTCAACACCGCACCTTCAGGAATTGTCACTTTTGCCACAACAGACTTCCCCAGCTACACAAGAGAAAATAAGAAGAACGTTTAAGTAACACAATCCTAGGCACAGAACACCAGAAGAGGATTTAAAAAAATCATACGGCTACTTGGGAAAGGGCTGCCCATCCTGCTGCTTAGCTTCTTACTCCAGAAGAAGTTTCAGTTAGTGCGGAAATGTGGCTTTGGTATAAACAGTCACTGGCTGCCAGAAACAGCACACGGTAAGAAACAGCAGGTCTGCGTTCAAGTTACAGAGCAGTAAGTGCAGCGTGTGTGCTGCTCCTCAGCACTGAAAAATATATCAGGGTGCAGAGGCAAAACACTGCTGCAAATACTGACGTCTTGAGACTACAAACCCAAGTATTAGCTGCTGTTCTTCTGCATGTGAGTTACTAACCGAATCAAAAACAAAAGTTACCTTTTCATTGCAAGCCATTTCACAAGGCAAGAGCTGTTTGATTGGAGAACCCATGGCTTTTTCCACAGTACGGATGGCTTTCACTAACTCTGCCAGCTCCTTTGGCTCCAGAGATGCTTGGTGGTCACTTCCTTTCCATGTTTTGTCAAGAGTCACGTGACGTTCCACTACTTTAGCACCCAGAGCAACAGCAGCCACCGAAATGGCAATGCCAGTTTCATGCCCCGAATAGCCAATGGGGATGTCAGGAAAAGCGGACTGGTACGCCTGGAATCATGACAGAGTTGGTCTCAGTTACCAGGGTAGCAATTTCATAAACAGCAAATTTAACAGTAATAACTGCAGTGAAAACACGGGCAGTTACCGTGCCACAAAACAAGTGGTTGGTTATGCTCAGGGAGGATGCTCCGAGGAGTCCATTGCGATTATCAACACTGACAATGAGAAAGACACGTTCTATTCTATGCCTTCTCTTCTGCTTTTCTTTTTCCATTTATTTGTCCTCTTCAAGGTCTTAGAAGCCCACCCCGCTGGAAGTTACGCAGACAGAGTTTATTTTCATCTGAGAACCCAATGCCTCGTTAAGCTTCGCCTCTGTTCAGTGCACATGGTGCTCCTTCCCATGTTTCAAATCTGAAGCAATCACAGGACTGATTCAGCCCTACAGGCAATTAAATTCAGTCGCGTCCAGTTCTACTACTCAAGCTAACAAATACTGTGTGCATAAAACTGGGCAAATGTTTGAAAGCTGGCTGATCTGCGAACATTGAACTACATCAGTATCAGGCACACCCAAGCAATAACTGCAAAGGAAACTATAACCCATTTTCTCTCACAGCTCTGATATTCACACGAACCCTTTTCAATGAAATTACCCGGCTGAGCTCCCTACTTTGGAACACCTTCTCAGTTCCAACACCTTCCTAAAAGTGAGGTAACTGTGCACACCCTTTCCTTTCCTTTTCAAAGTACAGGCCAACGCTTCAACCTCCTACCTCCTTCTATTTAACTGCAAAGCCCCAACAGCAGTAGCTCTTATTATATTCCTTAAAGCTGACTTCAGCCAAAAGAGGATCCCATTCATAACTTTACTTCAAGGCCAGGATGAATTAAAGCGCCATGGTACGTTTTCTCACTTCCCAGAAGCAAACTCAAGCATGCCTAAGACCTGGAAATAGAATGCCGAAGAAGTGCATAGCCGTTCTGTGGTACTGTAACCACAGCAGTCTGACTTGTTCACTGACCGATATAACACGGAGATTGACATCCTCAGGCTGAAGTGGGTAGGCACTGGTGCACTGCAGGAAGCAGAAGTTTGGATTGATGGGCTTCACAATCTGATAAACCTGATGCACTGTGTTCATCGACTGCATCCCGCTGGAAATCACCATTGGGCGTCCTAGCCATTATAAAAAAAAAAGGTTCTGCCTAGATTTCACGTTTAGATCCCTAAGAAATGTGCACAAGCTTAACTGAAATTCTTACAGTAAATGCATTTAGTTGAAGTAGGAAAGGAAGCCTTTTCTAAAAAGTGAATAAAAAATATTTTTTTGAGTATTTTTTCACTCAGAGGGTGGTGGCACACTGAACAGGTTGCCCAGGGAGGTCATGGATGCCCCATCCCTGGAGGCGATCAAGGCCAGGCTGGATGTGGCCCTGGGCAGCCTGCTCTAGTGGTTGATGGCCCTGCACCTGGAGGGGAGGTTGAAACTAGCTGATCGTTATGGTCCCTTTCAACCCAGGCCATTCTACCATTCTTTGATTCTGAAATTAAGTGGAGAAAATACCTAGTAACTGAGCTACTGGAAGCCAGTGAAGTTTACTGAGACGGGGAAATTCAAGAGAAAGTCCAGCAGAGGCTCACAAAGGTGGTGAGGTACCCAGAGCATCTCCTCTATGAGGAAAGGCAGAGACCCGGGGCCGTGCAGCCTGGAGAAGGCTAAGAGCGGATCAACTGAACGTGGGCAGGAGTCAAGTGGACTGAGCCACGCTCACGTCAGCGGTGCCCAGGGACAGAACAAGGGACAGTGGGCACAAGCCAGAACAAAAGAAGTTCCATCTGAGCGTAAAGAAAAACTCGAAAATGACAGAGCTCTGGAAAAGGCTGCCCTCCTTCTCTGGAGATATTCTAAACCTACCTGGACACTTTCCTGTGTGACCTGACGTAGGGAACCTGCTTTAGCAGGGGCTTGGACCAACTCCTACAACTCCTGTGATTCAGCAAAGACTGATCAAAAGAAAACGCCTGCCTTTCTTTGCAGTCTTTTCCAAATAAGGAAAATTGTTTGTATCTCCTGATCCTACTTTGAAAAATGGAACATCCAGTTCATGAAGAAATTCCACAGCCATCTGCAAGGAAAATAAGCAAACAAACAAATAAATAGAAGTCACTGATTTGCAGCATACTACTTCAGTTGGGTTAACAGTAGAGAGGAACTACCAACAAGCCAACCTTGCAAAATACCAAAAGCAAAGCTTAATTAAATAGGGCATACATACACATAAATGTAGAATTATATTAATCCAGAACCAATGGCATAAGGTACAAAGTAAACAGAAAGATTACATAAATCCAAAGCATATGCATCCTTCTGCTTCTGGAGGCTGATGTGCAGGTTAACACTGGGGAAACCCTGGGTGAGACAAATGACCAGATTTCAAGATTAACACTGACAGTGTGGCTGGATTTTTCTGTCAGACGCCTTTACAACACTTCTACAAACACTAAGCCTGAATTTCTGAAACTGTTGTCAAAATACTCTTGGTACGATGGAGGCAAATAGTACGAATATTAGCTTCTGTTTCTCGGCGAAGAAGAATTTTACTCAGAGACTGCAGGCAGCTTTCCTGAATAACTCTGCCACCTGACTTACTGTACAAGTATTCCGCTGCCTTCTGACTCCTTTGGGAGTTATAGAAAGCTCCATTAAAATCTGAGCGGCATCACTAAGATAACCTTCTGAAAATAAGTACACTGAAGAAAGAGATCCCATATCAGGAGCGATATTAAAATCCTGCACTCACATCTGAGGGAAACAATGAAACAGCTACCTAACTTTGTCTCCCTTTCACTCATTCCCCAAACACCTCTGATTTCCTTGGCTCCTTCTTTGTTGACGCTGAATTTATTTAGCTGTTCACAGAACAACTTCCTCATACAATTAAACACACATTTTGAGCTCCCTGACGTAGCTGGAGTTCCAGAGATCACGTTCCATTTACAGAAGGTAACAAATACTACATCAGTCTGTGCAACGCCTATGGTAAGCTCAAAGATCTGGGGCCAGCAGAAACGCTGCCAGAAGTTTCAGCAGCTGTGTGAAGAAAATGCTGCTCACAGAACGATGTCGGTGCATCCATACTGCTGAACAACTGATGAGGCAACGAGCTCGGGCAGCATCTTGAGGAAAATAAGGGTATTACAAGTGGAAAGTGAACTGACACAGTTCACAAGTTCTGCATTTCACTACGGCTGGCAAGAAAGTTTTAACATCGGGGATTTTTCAGTCCAGAGGCGTACAGGTGTTTAAGATCTCAGTTACTATTGGATTAAAATGTTCTTTTCTTAAAGGAAAGACAGGAAGCAATGCTATTCCACAGACCCCTCAGACATGAAAACACAAATTACATAAATATCGCAGCACCTTCTTTTCCCCGCCTTATTTCTAAGGCCATGGCAAAAGACTCCTGCAATACATGCAAAACACCTTTATTCTTCTTTTTGGTCTGACTCTGGAAATAAGCTTTTCAAGGGGTCTGACAGCTGCATGCAGAGGGGACACAGCAATTCACGGGTTTCAGCCGGCAGAACAGCGTGTTTACAGAAGCAGTGAGAATGACCAGAGGACTAGAAAAGACGAGGGATAAAGCTTGAGGGGACTGCAATTCCTTACTCCAGGGAATACAAAAAAAGAAGACAGTAATGTTGTTCAAATAAAAAAACAAGAGCTACAACGAATGTAGAGACTTTTAGGTCAGATGAAGAATTACAAGAAAGCTAACATTCAGCTAACAGGTCAGCAATTCTCTTCGATGGCAAGGAAAGTGAGACACGGAACAGATCACCTTAGGACACTAGATATATCCCATTTCATCCCACCGTGGGCAAGGCTACTTGCAGAACTACAGAAATGCTGGCAGGCCTGTCTTAGGGAAAAGTGGCTGGCTTACTTCTAGAGGGTTTCATTCAGTTCTGTCGCCCTGGTGGTTCTGCCCGATCTCCGCGATGATGAAGCACGGATTGTCGCCGCCGACGCGGCGTCCCGGACACAGCTCGAACTCCCGCGCCATCACGGCACCGCCGCCCGCCCGCCCGCGACTGCGCCGACCGTCGCCGGCGGCCGGCCCGCCGCGCTCCGCCCGGCCGTGGGGCGGGGCTGTGCCAACGTGCCCCGCGGCCCTAGGAGGAGCAGCGGGGCTGGGAAGCGGGGCGGTTGGGCCCTGGCGATGTGAGGCCGATGTGCGGCTCGCTGCAGCCTGCTTTCGGACATTGAGGGCGATACGGTCATCCCTGAGCCTCCTCCGCAGACCGAACAGTCACAGCTCCCTCAGCGACCTGTGCTCGTGGCTTCACTGCTCTTCTGTGTCGCTCTTCTAGCGAGGAGCCCGAAAACCATATGGAAAACCATAATGGACTCCACATCGACTCCACACATGTCATAATACAAAGACACTTTATTCCAAACATCAAGAGTATACATAGACAACTGCTGTGACAAACAACTCTTCAGACTGGGCCACGTCAGCCAATGGCTTTGCTCTTCCTTGTGCCTTCTCATTGGTGCTAATACTCCACGCTCACCTCCACACTCCACAGTCCCACCTGCCGTCTCAGTGAATGTCTCCTGACCTTCATCTGAGCCCAATGGTCACATCTACTTCTAATCCTCCACACTCGTGCTTAAATCTCTGTTTGCTATTTCAAAAGTCTCTTTTAACTGTTGATGTTTGGAGACAGATGCACACAGAACTAGCAGACAGCTCACAAGGATTAATTTTCACTCTGTAGGAGTGATCATTTATTCTTATTCCTTATCTTGATATTATTCAATCCAGTTAGTGGCCAGTCACCAGAGGTATGTTCCAGGGCTCAATACTGGGGCTAGTGCTCTTCTGTCAGTGCCTTGGATGAAGGGATCAAGCACTTGCTCAGTAAGCTTGCAGACAGTGCCGAATTAGGCTGAACTGTTCATCTGCTTGAAGGAGTAAGGAGTCGCCAGGGGCCTGGATAGACTGGATCAGTGGGATCGACTACCATGAGACTGTTAGTGTTGTTTGTTGAGTTGTTGGTGTTGCTGGGAGGTGTTCTTCCATCGGAAATCTCATGAGCTGATTCCCTGCTGCTGAACTCCCTCCTGGGCCTGCTGCCTGAGACATGCTGCTTTCTCCTGGACCTCGCCGCTCCTTTGAGGTGTTCTACCGTCTGAACCCTCACGAGCTGATGACCCTTCACTGCTTCTCTGGTGCTGACTGATGCTGTTCCTGTGCTGACCCCACGCTGCTTCTCCTGTGCTGACCCAGTGCTGCTTCTCCAGGACAACTGCTTGCTGTCCAAGGCTGCCCGTCGCTGCCGCTGTTCTCTCCGCTTCTGCCACCCCTGCTCTTCTGCCTTGGACCGTCGGAGCTGCTTGCAACCGGACCACCCCTAGGATCCTGGCTGGTGACTTTTGCTGCGTTGTACAAATCCTTGCTTCTTCCCTATCTTTCTTATCCCTCGCCTTCCCTTCCCCATCACCCTTTACAGTGTCTGCCTTCAGTATTGGTCAATATTGGTAATAAACTGGTCGGACCAACATTTGAATCGTTGCATCTTGATCTCACGCTGGGTATACACATAATCTTAAGAACCTTGTCTCCCTCCTTTATATTGGAGCCTGACGCACAGAAACAAGGGAACTTTATGCTTTCAGGCATTGAGAGCGATACAGTCATTCCTGAGCCTCCTCCGCAGACTGAACAGTCACAGCTCCCTCAGCGACCTGTGCTCGTGGCTTCACTGCTCTTCTGTGTCGCTCTTGTAGCGAGGAGCCCGAAGCCGAACGTAGTACAGCCTCAGCAGGGCTGAGTGCAGGGACAATCACCTCCCCGCTCCTGCTGGCTGCACTAGTGTGCAGGCCAGGATGCCTTTGGCCCGCTTTGCCCTCTGGGCAGCGCTGCTGGCTCACGTTCAGCTGGCTGTCCTACCAAGGTGCCCAGATCCTTGTAAACCACGCAGCTCTCCATCCGCTCTGCCCCAAACTTGTGTCCGAAGCGCAGGACCTGGCACTTGGTCTTGCTGAACTTCATCCCGTTGGCCTCAGCCCAGCTCTCCAGCCTGACCAGATCCCTCTGGTCGGGCCTTGCTACCCCCAGGCAGGTCAACGCTTTCTCCTAATATGGTGCCATCTGCAAAAGCAATGAGGATGCGGTCACCTACGTAGCCTACTTACACTCTTTTCTTTACCAGGCTTTGACAAAGGGACGTGCAGTATGGCCTGGGTACAGAACCGTGAGCCAAAGTACCAGCGTTTCATTTTGGGTTTAAACTGCTTCACAGAAACAAGGCAACGTTAGATTTAGGCGTGTGGTTGCCAGAATTCCTGGAAATGATGCAGTGCACTCTCTTAGCGTCCTGCCTGTACCAAGGTGTTTCTTTCTGAGGTGGAAACGAACCACCTGACTGGAAGCATGTTGATTGTACTGACATGCTCTGGATTTGCACCACAGTTGGATGGAAGTGCTCCTGGAAAAATCTGGTAAATATATTTAAGCCCAGACCGATTACTCATTCTTCAGGGTATGCTGCACGGGCAGAGTACGTGCAGAAAGGAGAGTCCCATCTCTGCCTTCCTCCAGTTTTCACTTATCTTCACCTGTTAAGACTGCAAAATGTTGAATGATAACAGCAGCCCCGAGGAGGCCTCCAGGCCCAGCACAGCTCACACCTTCCTGCGGGCGGAGGGCTGAAGGCACTGTTTGCAACCCAGAGAATCTTGTGTAATTCTGTTGCTTGGCTCCGTCTGACACGGCGCGGGCCTGGCAGAGCCCCTGGGGGCTGCATGTGCCCCAGCCACAGGCCCGGTCACGTTCTTGCCAGTTGCTGGGGCAGCAACCTAGCGTCGCGGTCTCTTGGCAGGTGGTGCAGAGGCCTCAGAGGTGTTGTTTTTCCTCTTCGGGGCTCGCCGAGGCGCCGTGCGTGAGCACTCCCTGTCCGTGCTGGCACTTGAGGTATCTGGTGCAGCCTCCCCCGGCTCCTCCTGGGCTGCTTCTGGGACCAGCGGCGGCACCGAAGCCGGGACGGACGGAGCCAGGCCGGGGATCTGGTGGAGGGCATCGCTGGGGTTCTCAACGAAGGCATCCCCGGGGTTCTCACAGAGGGCATTGCCGGGGTTCTCAAAGATGGCATCGCCGTGGTTCTCACAGAGGGCATCGCCGGGGTTCTCAGACGGGGCATCGCCATAGTTCTCAGACAGGGCATCGCCGGGGTTCTCAACGAAGGCATCCCCGGGGTTCTCACCGAGGGCATCAGCTGTGGGGACAGGAAGCTCCTCCGTGTTGGTGTCCCCAGTGCTGCTGTAGGGCCGTGGGCTCGGGTCAGGACCCTGTTGTGGGGAGGCAGCTGCGCCAGGGGCAGCTGCGGGGCTGCCTTCCTGCCCTGTGGCATCACGAGGCGTCTCCACGCTCAGCAGATGTCGCACCTCCGCGCCGCACCACTGCACAGCTCGGACAATGAGCCGTCGCACGAAGCTGGCGGCCTGGCTTTGCAGGGAGCTGAACAGCTGCAGGGTCAGCGCTCCCTCGTCCAGGCCAAAGAGGCGCAGGCCAGAGACCACAAGGCGCCGTGCTGCAGAGGCTGCCCTCCCGTCAGCCCCAAAGAGCTGCCTCAGCTCCTGGCGCAGCCAGGGCAGCAGGGGCCGCAGCACGCCTGGCTGCAGGCGGAAGATGGACGCCCACCTGGACACCTGCCTCGCAGCCCCTTGTTGCCTCCTGATGACAGCCTCTTGAAAATCATCAACCGCACGCACCGAGTGCAAGATGGATGTCATTCTGCATCTGCAGAGGGGACACCTGTCGCTCATCGTGGCCCACCGACGGATGCAGCCGAGGCAAAACCAGTGCAGGCACGGCATGACGTGGGCGACACCATCCATGGTGTCCAGGCAAATGCAGCAGAGAGAGTTCAGCTCGGCGGCCATGCTCTCCATCTGCTGTGGTGGGCGGGCGGGAGAGCGCGGAGATGAGGGGCTGCTCCTCACACTGCCGCTGCCGCAGCAGCAGCAGCAGCAGGGGTCACACTAGGAAAGGAAGAGAGGCCACGGTCACTCGCTGAGCCTGGCAGGGGAGGAACAAGTGGCCAGGGCCCTCAGGAAGCAAACCCTGCCGGGTGCCCAGGGTGAGACAGCCTTACCGCTCGGTTCCCTTTGCTGCCGCGGCCTCCTGGGTGCCCCGGCTGCCTGAGCCAGGCAGGCCGGGGAAGAAAATCAGACGGCTCTGGGGACGAGCACTGAGAGCGGCTGTCAGCAGCTCCCAGAGCACGAGACCAGCACCGAGGCTATCCTTGCTGCTCGCTCCAGACCTCGCAGACACGTTCGGCCAGAGTGCAGGCACAAGCCAGAGTGAGACTGGGTGCCCGGCTGCGAGTGCTCGACAGCTCACAGTGCCTACGCGTCACAGCGCACTGCTGCGTCACAGCGCACTGGCGGTGACAATGGCCCTCACAGAGGAGAATCGCTGCCGCTGACATCACAATGGGCCATCATCGAGAATCGCTGCCGCTGACATCACAATGGGCCATCATCATCTGCAGCATTCCACTGGCGCAGAGTTCGAAAGGTTTTTCTGTGTATTAGGTGGTGAAGTATAATGATGAAACGGATCTTAGGATTTAGGTTTAGAAGGGTCTTTAAATATCATCTAGATCCCTTTTGCAATTAGCAGGAACAAAAGATTTTTTCAGTTTCACACTGTATTTATTAATTTGACGTGGGTAATTTCAGCCTAGAGGTTAAAGACGTCACATCTCTCAAGGGGGAGCAGCAGCAGATGAGTTCTATGGAAGGTGGGTGACTACCCAAAATGTCCACCGACAAAATCAACACGCAGTTTGTTTTACCTTGTCTAATTCAAGTAGGCAAAAACTAACTTCCATGGATGCTCTACTGCGTGTGTGTATTTGGCCAGCTCCAGAACCGTGCTGGGAGGCAGGCCAGGATGGCATTCCTCTATTGTGCTCTGGGGACGAGCACTGAGAGCGGCTGTCAGCAGCTCCCAGAGCGCGAGACCAGCACCGAGGCTATCCTTGCTGCTCGCTCCAGACTTCGCAGAGGAGAATCGCTGCTGCTGCCGCTGACATCACCCGCTGTATTTTAAATACAGCCAGTCTTAGCGGTCACAGTGAGGCAGAGAGGTGTGGAGGTGCAGCTGTGTTTTCAGTCACTATTCATGTGCAGTACTTACTCTCCTGAGGTCTTTTTTCATGGCACAGTGATTTCTGTCCTGCTTCACGGACTTGATATTGTTCATTCCAGTTAGTAGCCAGTCACCAGAGGTACGTTCCAGGGCTCAGTACTGGGGCTAGTGCTCTTCTGTCAGTGCCTTGGATGGAAGGGATCAAGCACTTGCTCAGTAAGCTTGCAGACAGTGCCGAATTAGGCTGAACTGGTCATCTGCTTGAAGGAATAAGGAGTGTCCAGGGGTAGAGTGGATTAGTGGATGAAGTCCACGACACAGTGAAGCCAAGTGCCAGGTGTTGTACTTGGCTCACAACTCTGTGTAGCAGCACGGGCTGGGGAAAGAAAAGGACCTGGAGTTTTGATCAGCAGGCGGCTGAATATGAACCAGAAGTCTGCCCAGGTGCTCAAAAAGGCCTGTGGCATCTTGGCCTGCATCAGAAATAGTGTAGGTAGCGAAGGAAGTGATTGTCCCCTTGCATAGGGGCACTGTTGAGACCACACCTCCAATTCTGCACTCAGCTTTAGTCCTCTCACCAGGATACTGAGTTGTTCAAGTGCACACAGAGAAGAGCTACAAAATAAAGGAGGGGAAGGTGCTAGAAAACGGGACACTGCAGAAGCAACAGAGGGAACTGCAGTTGTTTAGTAAGGTCGAGGTTGAGGGGAGACCTCATCATTCTCTGCAACTGCTTGAAAGGAGGCTGCAGAGAAGATGGTGTTTGTTCTCAGGTAACAAGTGACAGAATGGATGGAAATGGCCCTTTCCACCCAGAGTGATTCTATGATTAAAGTCCTGGCAGTCTCTGAAGCCTATCTTTTAATCAGTTTATTGGATCAGCTGTACTGTTCACCTGAACAAGCACCTGCACTTGAAGCAAGCCAGGTAATCCTTGGTAGTTCAAATACTAAAGGCTGTGTACTCCTCTCTGCTGCCGGCGAGGTCTTACTACAGAAATGCAAAAACAGGAGCTTGTTTTAAGAGCCGGATTTATTGATAATTTGCCATTAAAAAAAAATCAACACTTGTATTGTTTCCAAATGCAAGGCAAGCATATGGCATCAGAGCTCACAGACTGTCACAAACACATGATTCAAAGAGCGTCTTCCCAGTTTCAAGACAGAAAGAACTACAGACTCTTCAGAGTATACAGGCACAGAAACATCACCATCAAATTCAAGATGCACTACCAATTCATGACCCAGAGGCAGCAATAACCGCAATAACCATAACTAGTAAATGATTCTTTCACAAAGACAGATGGATTACACCAATGTGATTCTGTGCTAACCAAGCTAGTTGAGAGACACGTTACACCTGCTGCCATCTGGTCCTGCCCAAGAGTGGAGTGCACAGAGGAGTGCTGACGACCATGCTGTGATCCCGTCAATGAGCTGATCTAGACAAGCAGGAAGATGCTAAATCTTTACTAGGATATGACCTCTTACCTGAGAAGCTGACCCCACATACAAATAGAGAAACCCAACTGCACTGCAGAATGTGCTGGGATATCAGGATTCAGTAAGCTAACTGATGCTTTTGCCATTTCTGGAAGAGCAGATAAAATTTTCTTCCGCTGATCCGTCTCTGGCAAATTTTGCCTCATCTAGTCTTGTCTTTCAGCTTACAAAAAGCACAGAAGGGCTCCTTCTCTTGCTTCTTATATGGGAGCTGTCTATATATCCAGTTCACTGACTTGGATGATACTGCCTTTAAGAAGGTCTGTACATATTGGACTCTAGTTTTCTCAAGAGTGGCATCACAGGAATAGACAGTTATCTCCTTTCTCTATACTGCCATGCTTCCGTGACGTTATCCACTTCCACTCCTCAGGCAGGTTTCTGCAGCCCATTTCTTTACCTCAAAACTAATTTTTAAAATCTTAAAACGTTATATAAAGTTTTCTGTTCAGTTCATGTAATCTTTCTCTTCCATGCGCGCAACTCAAACTCACATCCTACTTTCATGGGACTGAAGGAAGTGGCAGAAGAGATAAAAAAAAAAAGGTACAGCAATAGAAGAATTCAAGTAGAGACAAATTATTAGGATTAGTGCATTCTTACCAGAAAAGGAAAGCGAGAAAACAGGAGACCTAGGACTCAGATTTTGCAAAAACTCCAAACTAATCTAAATGGAACGGAAGAGGAGGAGTACGGTATTGTCTACACAGAACACTAAGCGGTTTCTAAATTGCTCTTCATAATTTATATCCCCTGGTTGCAAAAACTTCCTGCTAAACAGGCGCCGAAAATGTTGGATCCTTTCTAACGTACCTTGCCACTACACTTAAATATGTTGTGCAGTGGGACAGACCTGCATCATAAAATACCAAACGGGGGGGCTTTGGTTTAGCACTTCACTTTCTTGACATGATTTTCTACTGCCTGCTCAGTGATGGTTTCATCTTCTTCAATGGTTTTTTTAACCTTCTGGCCCACCAGATCAAAGATGGCTTCTGGAGGAAATCCCTTCGGCTCTCCCACTTTCACTGTCAGCATGTCAAGTGTCAACACCGCGCCTTCAGGAATTGTCACTTTTGCCACAACAGACTTCCCCAGCTACACAAGAGAAAATAAGAAGAACGTTTAAGTAACACAATCCTAGGCACAGAACACCAGAAGAGGATTTAAAAAAATCATACGGCTACTTGGGAAAGGGCTGCCCATCCTGCTGCTTAGCTTCTTACTCCAGAAGAAGTTTCAGTTAGTGCGGAAATGTGGCTTTGGTATAAACAGTCACTGGCTGCCAGAAACAGCACACGGTAAGAAACAGCAGGTCTGCGTTCAAGTTACAGAGCAGTAAGTGCAGCGTGTGTGCTGCTCCTCAGCACTGAAAAATATATCAGGGTGCAGAGGCAAAACACTGCTGCAAATACTGACGTCTTGAGACTACAAACCCAAGTATTAGCTGCTGTTCTTCTGCATGTGAGTTACTAACCGAATCAAAAACAAAAGTTACCTTTTCATTGCAAGCCATTTCACAAGGCAAGAGCTGTTTGACTGGAGAACCCATGGCTTTTTCCACAGTACGGATGGCTTTCACTAACTCTGCCAGCTCCTTTGGCTCCAGAGATGCTTGGTGGTCACTTCCTTTCCATGTTTTGTCAAGAGTCACGTGACGTTCCACTACTTTAGCACCCAGAGCAACAGCAGCCACCGAAATGGCAATGCCAGTTTCATGCCCCGAATAGCCAATGGGGATGTCAGGAAAAGCGGACTGGTACGCCTGGAATCATGACAGAGTTGGTCTCAGTTACCAGGGTAGCAATTTCATAAACAGCAAATTTAACAGTAATAACTGCAGTGAAAACACGGGCAGTTACCGTGCCACAAAACAAGTGGTTGGTTATGCTCAGGGAGGATGCTCCGAGGAGTCCATTGCGATTATCAACACTGACAATGAGAAAGACACGTTCTATTCTATGCCTTCTCTTCTGCTTTTCTTTTTCCATTTATTTGTCCTCTTCAAGGTCTTAGAAGCCCACCCCGCTGGAAGTTACGCAGACAGAGTTTATTTTCATCTGAGAACCCAATGCCTCGTTAAGCTTCGCCTCTGTTCAGTGCACATGGTGCTCCTTCCCATGTTTCAAATCTGAAGCAATCACAGGACTGATTCAGCCCTACAGGCAATTAAATTCAGTCGCGTCCAGTTCTACTACTCAAGCTAACAAATACTGTGTGCATAAAACTGGGCAAATGTTTGAAAGCTGGCTGATCTGCGAACATTGAACTACATCAGTATCAGGCACACCCAAGCAATAACTGCAAAGGAAACTATAACCCATTTTCTCTCACAGCTCTGATATTCACACGAACCCTTTTCAATGAAATTACCCGGCTGAGCTCCCTACTTTGGAACACCTTCTCAGTTCCAACACCTTCCTAAAAGTGAGGTAACTGTGCACACCCTTTCCTTTCCTTTTCAAAGTACAGGCCAACGCTTCAACCTCCTACCTCCTTCTATTTAACTGCAAAGCCCCAACAGCAGTAGCTCTTATTATATTCCTTAAAGCTGACTTCAGCCAAAAGAGGATCCCATTCATAACTTTACTTCAAGGCCAGGATGAATTAAAGCGCCATGGTACGTTTTCTCACTTCCCAGAAGCAAACTCAAGCATGCCTAAGACCTGGAAATAGAATGCCGAAGAAGTGCATAGCCGTTCTGTGGTACTGTAACCACAGCAGTCTGACTTGTTCACTGACCGATATAACACGGAGATTGACATCCTCAGGCTGAAGTGGGTAGGCACTGGTGCACTGCAGGAAGCAGAAGTTTGGATTGATGGGCTTCACAATCTGATAAACCTGATGCATTGTGTTCATCGACTGCATCCCGCTGGAAATCACCATTGGGCGTCCTAGCCATTATAAAAAAAAAAGGTTCTGCCTAGATTTCACGTTTAGATCCCTAAGAAATGTGCACAAGCTTAACTGAAATTCTTACAGTAAATGCATTTAGTTGAAGTAGGAAAGGAAGCCTTTTCTAAAAAGTGAATAAAAAATATTTTTTTGAGTATTTTTTCACTCAGAGGGTGGTGGCACACTGAACAGGTTGCCCAGGGAGGTCATGGATGCCCCATCCCTGGAGGCGATCAAGGCCAGGCTGGATGTGGCCCTGGGCAGCCTGCTCTAGTGGTTGATGGCCCTGCACCTGGAGGGGAGGTTGAAACTAGCTGATCGTTATGGTCCCTTTCAACCCAGGCCATTCTACCATTCTTTGATTCTGAAATTAAGTGGAGAAAATACCTAGTAACTGAGCTACTGGAAGCCAGTGAAGTTTACTGAGACGGGGAAATTCAAGAGAAAGTCCAGCAGAGGCTCACAAAGGTGGTGAGGTACCCAGAGCATCTCCTCTATGAGGAAAGGCAGAGACCCGGGGCCGTGCAGCCTGGAGAAGGCTAAGAGCGGATCAACTGAACGTGGGCAGGAGTCAAGTGGACTGAGCCACGCTCACGTCAGCGGTGCCCAGGGACAGAACAAGGGACAGTGGGCACAAGCCAGAACAAAAGAAGTTCCATCTGAGCGTAAAGAAAAACTCGAAAATGACAGAGCTCTGGAAAAGGCTGCCCTCCTTCTCTGGAGATATTCTAAACCTACCTGGACACTTTCCTGTGTGACCTGACGTAGGGAACCTGCTTTAGCAGGGGCTTGGACCAACTCCTACAACTCCTGTGATTCAGCAAAGACTGATCAAAAGAAAACGCCTACCTTTCTTTGCAGTCTTTTCCAAATAAGGAAAATTGTTTGTATCTCCTGATCCTACTTTGAAAAATGGAACATCCAGTTCATGAAGAAATTCCACAGCCATCTGCAAGGAAAATAAGCAAACAAACAAATAAATAGAAGTCACTGATTTGCAGCATACTACTTCAGTTGGGTTAACAGTAGAGAGGAACTACCAACAAGCCAACCTTGCAAAATACCAAAAGCAAAGCTTAATTAAATAGGGCATACATACACATAAATGTAGAATTATATTAATCCAGAACCAATGGCATAAGGTACAAAGTAAACAGAAAGATTACATAAATCCAAAGCATATGCATCCTTCTGCTTCTGGAGGCTGATGTGCAGGTTAACACTGGGGAAACCCTGGGTGAGACAAATGACCAGATTTCAAGATTAACACTGACAGTGTGGCTGGATTTTTCTGTCAGACGCCTTTACAACACTTCTACAAACACTAAGCCTGAATTTCTGAAACTGTTGTCAAAATACTCTTGGTACGATGGAGGCAAATAGTACGAATATTAGCTTCTGTTTCTCGGCGAAGAAGAATTTTACTCAGAGACTGCAGGCAGCTTTCCTGAATAACTCTGCCACCTGACCTACTGTACAAGTATTCCGCTGCCTTCTGACTCCTTTGGGAGTTATAGAAAGCTCCATTAAAATCTGAGCGGCATCACTAAGATAACCTTCTGAAAATAAGTACACTGAAGAAAGAGATCCCATATCAGGAGCGATATTAAAATCCTGCACTCACATCTGAGGGAAACAATGAAACAGCTACCTAACTTTGTCTCCCTTTCACTCATTCCCCAAACACCTCTGATTTCCTTGGCTCCTTCTTTGTTGACGCTGAATTTATTTAGCTGTTCACAGAACAACTTCCTCATACAATTAAACACACATTTTGAGCTCCCTGACGTAGCTGGAGTTCCAGAGATCACGTTCCATTTACAGAAGGTAACAAATACTACATCAGTCTGTGCAACGCCTATGGTAAGCTCAAAGATCTGGGGCCAGCAGAAACGCTGCCAGAAGTTTCAGCAGCTGTGTGAAGAAAATGCTGCTCACAGAACGATGTCGGTGCATCCATACTGCTGAACAACTGATGAGGCAACGAGCTCGGGCAGCATCTTGAGGAAAATAAGGGTATTACAAGTGGAAAGTGAACTGACACAGTTCACAAGTTCTGCATTTCACTACGGCTGGCAAGAAAGTTTTAACATCGGGGATTTTTCAGTCCAGAGGCGTACAGGTGTTTAAGATCTCAGTTACTATTGGATTAAAATGTTCTTTTCTTAAAGGAAAGACAGGAAGCAATGCTATTCCACAGACCCCTCAGACATGAAAACACAAATTACATAAATATCGCAGCACCTTCTTTTCCCCGCCTTATTTCTAAGGCCATGGCAAAAGACTCCTGCAATACATGCAAAACACCTTTATTCTTCTTTTTGGTCTGACTCTGGAAATAAGCTTTTCAAGGGGTCTGACAGCTGCATGCAGAGGGGACACAGCAATTCACGGGTTTCAGCCGGCAGAACAGCGTGTTTACAGAAGCAGTGAGAATGACCAGAGGACTAGAAAAGACGAGGGATAAAGCTTGAGGGGACTGCAATTCCTTACTCCAGGGAATACAAAAAAAGAAGACAGTAATGTTGTTCAAATAAAAAAACAAGAGCTACAACGAATGTAGAGACTTTTAGGTCAGATGAAGAATTACAAGAAAGCTAACATTCAGCTAACAGGTCAGCAATTCTCTTCGATGGCAAGGAAAGTGAGACACGGAACAGATCACCTTAGGACACTAGATATATCCCATTTCATCCCACCGTGGGCAAGGCTACTTGCAGAACTACAGAAATGCTGGCAGGCCTGTCTTAGGGAAAAGTGGCTGGCTTACTTCTAGAGGGTTTCATTCAGTTCTGTCGCCCTGGTGGTTCTGCCCGATCTCCGCGATGATGAAGCACGGATTGTCGCCGCCGACGCGGCGTCCCGGACACAGCTCGAACTCCCGCGCCATCACGGCACCGCCGCCCGCCCGCCCGCGACTGCGCCGACCGTCGCCGGCGGCCGGCCCGCCGCGCTCCGCCCGGCCGTGGGGCGGGGCTGTGCCGACGTGCCCCGCGGCCCTAGGAGGAGCAGCGGGGCTGGGAAGCGGGGCGGTTGGGCCCTGGCGATGTGAGGCCGATGTGCGGCTCGCTGCAGCCTGCTTTCGGACATTGAGGGCGATACGGTCATCCCTGAGCCTCCTCCGCAGACCGAACAGTCACAGCTCCCTCAGCGACCTGTGCTCGTGGCTTCACTGCTCTTCTGTGTCGCTCTTCTAGCGAGGAGCCCGAAAACCATATGGAAAACCATAATGGACTCCACATCGACTCCACACGTGTCATAATACAAAGACACTTTATTCCAAACATCAAGAGTATACATAGACAACTGCTGTGACAAACAACTCTTCAGACTGGGCCACGTCAGCCAATGGCTTTGCTCTTCCTTGTGCCTTCTCATTGGTGCTAATACTCCACGCTCACCTCCACACTCCACAGTCCCACCTGCCGTCTCAGTGAATGTCTCCTGACCTTCATCTGAGCCCAATGGTCACATCTACTTCTAATCCTCCACACTCGTGCTTAAATCTCTGTTTGCTATTTCAAAAGTCTCTTTTAACTGTTGATGTTTGGAGACAGATGCACACAGAACTAGCAGACAGCTCACAAGGATTAATTTTCACTCTGTAGGAGTGATCATTTATTCTTATTCCTTATCTTGATATTATTCAATCCAGTTAGTGGCCAGTCACCAGAGGTATGTTCCAGGGCTCAATACTGGGGCTAGTGCTCTTCTGTCAGTGCCTTGGATGAAGGGATCAAGCACTTGCTCAGTAAGCTTGCAGACAGTGCCGAATTAGGCTGAACTGTTCATCTGCTTGAAGGAGTAAGGAGTCGCCAGGGGCCTGGATAGACTGGATCAGTGGGATCGACTACCATGAGACTGTTAGTGTTGTTTGTTGAGTTGTTGGTGTTGCTGGGAGGTGTTCTTCCATCGGAAATCTCATGAGCTGATTCCCTGCTGCTGAACTCCCTCCTGGGCCTGCTGCCTGAGACATGCTGCTTTCTCCTGGACCTCGCCGCTCCTTTGAGGTGTTCTACCGTCTGAACCCTCACGAGCTGATGACCCTTCACTGCTTCTCTGGTGCTGACTGATGCTGTTCCTGTGCTGACCCCACGCTGCTTCTCCTGTGCTGACCCAGTGCTGCTTCTCCAGGACAACTGCTTGCTGTCCAAGGCTGCCCGTCGCTGCCGCTGTTCTCTCCGCTTCTGCCACCCCTGCTCTTCTGCCTTGGACCGTCGGAGCTGCTTGCAACCGGACCACCCCTAGGATCCTGGCTGGTGACTTTTGCTGCGTTGTACAAATCCTTGCTTCTTCCCTATCTTTCTTATCCCTCGCCTTCCCTTCCCCATCACCCTTTACAGTGTCTGCCTTCAGTATTGGTCAATATTGGTAATAAACTGGT
Organism: Callipepla californica brunnescens; assembly: GCA_023055505.1. Classification (NCBI taxonomy): domain Eukaryota; kingdom Metazoa; phylum Chordata; class Aves; order Galliformes; family Odontophoridae; genus Callipepla; species Callipepla californica. The sequence continues at coordinate 1,746,513 of JALIRH010000023.1, read as the reverse complement.
CGGACCAACATTTGAATCGTTGCATCTTGATCTCACGCTGGGTATACACATAATCTTAAGAACCTTGTCTCCCTCCTTTATATTGGAGCCTGACGCACAGAAACAAGGGAACTTTATGCTTTCAGGCATTGAGAGCGATACAGTCATTCCTGAGCCTCCTCCGCAGACTGAACAGTCACAGCTCCCTCAGCGACCTGTGCTCGTGGCTTCACTGCTCTTCTGTGTCGCTCTTGTAGCGAGGAGCCCGAAGCCGAACGTAGTACAGCCTCAGCAGGGCTGAGTGCAGGGACAATCACCTCCCCGCTCCTGCTGGCTGCACTAGTGTGCAGGCCAGGATGCCTTTGGCCCGCTTTGCCCTCTGGGCAGCGCTGCTGGCTCACGTTCAGCTGGCTGTCCTACCAAGGTGCCCAGATCCTTGTAAACCACGCAGCTCTCCATCCGCTCTGCCCCAAACTTGTGTCCGAAGCGCAGGACCTGGCACTTGGTCTTGCTGAACTTCATCCCGTTGGCCTCAGCCCAGCTCTCCAGCCTGACCAGATCCCTCTGGTCGGGCCTTGCTACCCCCAGGCAGGTCAACGCTTTCTCCTAATATGGTGCCATCTGCAAAAGCAATGAGGATGCGGTCACCTACGTAGCCTACTTACACTCTTTTCTTTACCAGGCTTTGACAAAGGGACGTGCAGTATGGCCTGGGTACAGAACCGTGAGCCAAAGTACCAGCGTTTCATTTTGGGTTTAAACTGCTTCACGGAAACAAGGCAACGTTAGATTTAGGCGTGTGGTTGCCAGAATTCCTGGAAATGATGCAGTGCACTCTCTTAGCGTCCTGCCTGTACCAAGGTGTTTCTTTCTGAGGTGGAAACGAACCACCTGACTGGAAGCATGTTGATTGTACTGACATGCTCTGGATTTGCACCACAGTTGGATGGAAGTGCTCCTGGAAAAATCTGGTAAATATATTTAAGCCCAGACCGATTACTCATTCTTCAGGGTATGCTGCACGGGCAGAGTACGTGCAGAAAGGAGAGTCCCATCTCTGCCTTCCTCCAGTTTTCACTTATCTTCACCTGTTAAGACTGCAAAATGTTGAATGATAACAGCAGCCCCGAGGAGGCCTCCAGGCCCAGCACAGCTCACACCTTCCTGCGGGCGGAGGGCTGAAGGCACTGTTTGCAACCCAGAGAATCTTGTGTAATTCTGTTGCTTGGCTCCGTCTGACACGGCGCGGGCCTGGCAGAGCCCCTGGGGGCTGCATGTGCCCCAGCCACAGGCCCGGTCACGTTCTTGCCAGTTGCTGGGGCAGCAACCTAGCGTCGCGGTCTCTTGGCAGGTGGTGCAGAGGCCTCAGAGGTGTTGTTTTTCCTCTTCGGGGCTCGCCGAGGCGCCGTGCGTGAGCACTCCCTGTCCGTGCTGGCACTTGAGGTATCTGGTGCAGCCTCCCCCGGCTCCTCCTGGGCTGCTTCTGGGACCAGCGGCGGCACCGAAGCCGGGACGGACGGAGCCAGGCCGGGGATCTGGTGGAGGGCATCGCTGGGGTTCTCAACGAAGGCATCCCCGGGGTTCTCACAGAGGGCATTGCCGGGGTTCTCAAAGATGGCATCGCCGTGGTTCTCACAGAGGGCATCGCCGGGGTTCTCAGACGGGGCATCGCCATAGTTCTCAGACAGGGCATCGCCGGGGTTCTCAACGAAGGCATCCCCGGGGTTCTCACCGAGGGCATCAGCTGTGGGGACAGGAAGCTCCTCCGTGTTGGTGTCCCCAGTGCTGCTGTAGGGCCGTGGGCTCGGGTCAGGACCCTGTTGTGGGGAGGCAGCTGCGCCAGGGGCAGCTGCGGGGCTGCCTTCCTGCCCTGTGGCATCACGAGGCGTCTCCACGCTCAGCAGATGTCGCACCTCCGCGCCGCACCACTGCACAGCTCGGACAATGAGCCGTCGCACGAAGCTGGCGGCCTGGCTTTGCAGGGAGCTGAACAGCTGCAGGGTCAGCGCTCCCTCGTCCAGGCCAAAGAGGCGCAGGCCAGAGACCACAAGGCGCCGTGCTGCAGAGGCTGCCCTCCCGTCAGCCCCAAAGAGCTGCCTCAGCTCCTGGCGCAGCCAGGGCAGCAGGGGCCGCAGCACGCCTGGCTGCAGGCGGAAGATGGACGCCCACCTGGACACCTGCCTCGCAGCCCCTTGTTGCCTCCTGATGACAGCCTCTTGAAAATCATCAACCGCACGCACCGAGTGCAAGATGGATGTCATTCTGCATCTGCAGAGGGGACACCTGTCGCTCATCGTGGCCCACCGACGGATGCAGCCGAGGCAAAACCAGTGCAGGCACGGCATGACGTGGGCGACACCATCCATGGTGTCCAGGCAAATGCAGCAGAGAGAGTTCAGCTCGGCGGCCATGCTCTCCATCTGCTGTGGTGGGCGGGCGGGAGAGCGCGGAGATGAGGGGCTGCTCCTCACACTGCCGCTGCCGCAGCAGCAGCAGCAGCAGGGGTCACACTAGGAAAGGAAGAGAGGCCACGGTCACTCGCTGAGCCTGGCAGGGGAGGAACAAGTGGCCAGGGCCCTCAGGAAGCAAACCCTGCCGGGTGCCCAGGGTGAGACAGCCTTACCGCTCGGTTCCCTTTGCTGCCGCGGCCTCCTGGGTGCCCCGGCTGCCTGAGCCAGGCAGGCCGGGGAAGAAAATCAGACGGCTCTGGGGACGAGCACTGAGAGCGGCTGTCAGCAGCTCCCAGAGCACGAGACCAGCACCGAGGCTATCCTTGCTGCTCGCTCCAGACCTCGCAGACACGTTCGGCCGGAGTGCAGGCACAAGCCAGAGTGAGACTGGGTGCCCGGCTGCGAGTGCTCGACAGCTCACAGTGCCTACGCGTCACAGCGCACTGCTGCGTCACAGCGCACTGGCGGTGACGATGGCCCTCACAGAGGAGAATCGCTGCCGCTGACATCACAATGGGCCATCATCGAGAATCGCTGCCGCTGACATCACAATGGGCCATCATCGAGAATCGCTGCCGCTGACATCACAATGGGCCATCATCATCTGCAGCATTCCACTGGCGCAGAGTTCGAAAGGTTTTTCTGTGTATTAGGTGGTGAAGTATAATGATGAAACGGATCTTAGGATTTAGGTTTAGAAGGGTCTTTAAATATCATCTAGATCCCTTTTGCAATTAGCAGGAACAAAAGATTTTTTCAGTTTCACACTGTATTTATTAATTTGACGTGGGTAATTTCAGCCTAGAGGTTAAAGACGTCACATCTCTCAAGGGGGAGCAGCAGCAGATGAGTTCTATGGAAGGTGGGTGACTACCCAAAATGTCCACCGACAAAATCAACACGCAGTTTGTTTTACCTTGTCTAATTCAAGTAGGCAAAAACTAACTTCCATGGATGCTCTACTGCGTGTGTGTATTTGGCCAGCTCCAGAACCGTGCTGGGAGGCAGGCCAGGATGGCATTCCTCTATTGTGCTCTGGGGACGAGCACTGAGAGCGGCTGTCAGCAGCTCCCAGAGCGCGAGACCAGCACCGAGGCTATCCTTGCTGCTCGCTCCAGACTTCGCAGAGGAGAATCGCTGCTGCTGCCGCTGACATCACCCGCTGTATTTTAAATACAGCCAGTCTTAGCGGTCACAGTGAGGCAGAGAGGTGTGGAGGTGCAGCTGTGTTTTCAGTCACTATTCATGTGCAGTACTTACTCTCCTGAGGTCTTTTTTCATGGCACAGTGATTTCTGTCCTGCTTCACGGACTTGATATTGTTCATTCCAGTTAGTAGCCAGTCACCAGAGGTACGTTCCAGGGCTCAGTACTGGGGCTAGTGCTCTTCTGTCAGTGCCTTGGATGGAAGGGATCAAGCACTTGCTCAGTAAGCTTGCAGACAGTGCCGAATTAGGCTGAACTGGTCATCTGCTTGAAGGAATAAGGAGTGTCCAGGGGTAGAGTGGATTAGTGGATGAAGTCCACGACACAGTGAAGCCAAGTGCCAGGTGTTGTACTTGGCTCACAACTCTGTGTAGCAGCACGGGCTGGGGAAAGAAAAGGACCTGGAGTTTTGATCAGCAGGCGGCTGAATATGAACCAGAAGTCTGCCCAGGTGCTCAAAAAGGCCTGTGGCATCTTGGCCTGCATCAGAAATAGTGTAGGTAGCGAAGGAAGTGATTGTCCCCTTGCATAGGGGCACTGTTGAGACCACACCTCCAATTCTGCACTCAGCTTTAGTCCTCTCACCAGGATACTGAGTTGTTCAAGTGCACACAGAGAAGAGCTACAAAATAAAGGAGGGGAAGGTGCTAGAAAACGGGACACTGCAGAAGCAACAGAGGGAACTGCAGTTGTTTAGTAAGGTCGAGGTTGAGGGGAGACCTCATCATTCTCTGCAACTGCTTGAAAGGAGGCTGCAGAGAAGATGGTGTTTGTTCTCAGGTAACAAGTGACAGAATGGATGGAAATGGCCCTTTCCACCCAGAGTGATTCTATGATTAAAGTCCTGGCAGTCTCTGAAGCCTATCTTTTAATCAGTTTATTGGATCAGCTGTACTGTTCACCTGAACAAGCACCTGCACTTGAAGCAAGCCAGGTAATCCTTGGTAGTTCAAATACTAAAGGCTGTGTACTCCTCTCTGCTGCCGGCGAGGTCTTACTACAGAAATGCAAAAACAGGAGCTTGTTTTAAGAGCCGGATTTATTGATAATTTGCCATTAAAAAAAAATCAACACTTGTATTGTTTCCAAATGCAAGGCAAGCATATGGCATCAGAGCTCACAGACTGTCACAAACACATGATTCAAAGAGCGTCTTCCCAGTTTCAAGACAGAAAGAACTACAGACTCTTCAGAGTATACAGGCACAGAAACATCACCATCAAATTCAAGATGCACTACCAATTCATGACCCAGAGGCAGCAATAACCGCAATAACCATAACTAGTAAATGATTCTTTCACAAAGACAGATGGATTACACCAATGTGATTCTGTGCTAACCAAGCTAGTTGAGAGACACGTTACACCTGCTGCCATCTGGTCCTGCCCAAGAGTGGAGTGCACAGAGGAGTGCTGACGACCATGCTGTGATCCCGTCAATGAGCTGATCTAGACAAGCAGGAAGATGCTAAATCTTTACTAGGATATGACCTCTTACCTGAGAAGCTGACCCCACATACAAATAGAGAAACCCAACTGCACTGCAGAATGTGCTGGGATATCAGGATTCAGTAAGCTAACTGATGCTTTTGCCATTTCTGGAAGAGCAGATAAAATTTTCTTCCGCTGATCCGTCTCTGGCAAATTTTGCCTCATCTAGTCTTGTCTTTCAGCTTACAAAAAGCACAGAAGGGCTCCTTCTCTTGCTTCTTATATGGGAGCTGTCTATATATCCAGTTCACTGACTTGGATGATACTGCCTTTAAGAAGGTCTGTACATATTGGACTCTAGTTTTCTCAAGAGTGGCATCACAGGAATAGACAGTTATCTCCTTTCTCTATACTGCCATGCTTCCGTGAGGTTATCCACTTCCACTCCTCAGGCAGGTTTCTGCAGCCCATTTCTTTACCTCAAAACTAATTTTTAAAATCTTAAAACGTTATATAAAGTTTTCTGTTCAGTTCATGTAATCTTTCTCTTCCATGCGCGCAACTCAAACTCACATCCTACTTTCATGGGACTGAAGGAAGTGGCAGAAGAGATAAAAAAAAAAAGGTACAGCAATAGAAGAATTCAAGTAGAGACAAATTATTAGGATTAGTGCATTCTTACCAGAAAAGGAAAGCGAGAAAACAGGAGACCTAGGACTCAGATTTTGCAAAAACTCCAAACTAATCTAAATGGAACGGAAGAGGAGGAGTACGGTATTGTCTACACAGAACACTAAGCGGTTTCTAAATTGCTCTTCATAATTTATATCCCCTGGTTGCAAAAACTTCCTGCTAAACAGGCGCCGAAAATGTTGGATCCTTTCTAACGTACCTTGCCACTACACTTAAATATGTTGTGCAGTGGGACAGACCTGCATCATAAAATACCAAACGGGGGGCTTTGGTTTAGCACTTCACTTTCTTGACATGATTTTCTACTGCCTGCTCAGTGATGGTTTCATCTTCTTCAATGGTTTTTTTAACCTTCTGGCCCACCAGATCAAAGATGGCTTCTGGAGGAAATCCCTTCGGCTCTCCCACTTTCACTGTCAGCATGTCAAGTGTCAACACCGCACCTTCAGGAATTGTCACTTTTGCCACAACAGACTTCCCCAGCTACACAAGAGAAAATAAGAAGAACGTTTAAGTAACACAATCCTAGGCACAGAACACCAGAAGAGGATTTAAAAAAATCATACGGCTACTTGGGAAAGGGCTGCCCATCCTGCTGCTTAGCTTCTTACTCCAGAAGAAGTTTCAGTTAGTGCGGAAATGTGGCTTTGGTATAAACAGTCACTGGCTGCCAGAAACAGCACACGGTAAGAAACAGCAGGTCTGCGTTCAAGTTACAGAGCAGTAAGTGCAGCGTGTGTGCTGCTCCTCAGCACTGAAAAATATATCAGGGTGCAGAGGCAAAACACTGCTGCAAATACTGACGTCTTGAGACTACAAACCCAAGTATTAGCTGCTGTTCTTCTGCATGTGAGTTACTAACCGAATCAAAAACAAAAGTTACCTTTTCATTGCAAGCCATTTCACAAGGCAAGAGCTGTTTGATTGGAGAACCCATGGCTTTTTCCACAGTACGGATGGCTTTCACTAACTCTGCCAGCTCCTTTGGCTCCAGAGATGCTTGGTGGTCACTTCCTTTCCATGTTTTGTCAAGAGTCACGTGACGTTCCACTACTTTAGCACCCAGAGCAACAGCAGCCACCGAAATGGCAATGCCAGTTTCATGCCCCGAATAGCCAATGGGGATGTCAGGAAAAGCGGACTGGTACGCCTGGAATCATGACAGAGTTGGTCTCAGTTACCAGGGTAGCAATTTCATAAACAGCAAATTTAACAGTAATAACTGCAGTGAAAACACGGGCAGTTACCGTGCCACAAAACAAGTGGTTGGTTATGCTCAGGGAGGATGCTCCGAGGAGTCCATTGCGATTATCAACACTGACAATGAGAAAGACACGTTCTATTCTATGCCTTCTCTTCTGCTTTTCTTTTTCCATTTATTTGTCCTCTTCAAGGTCTTAGAAGCCCACCCCGCTGGAAGTTACGCAGACAGAGTTTATTTTCATCTGAGAACCCAATGCCTCGTTAAGCTTCGCCTCTGTTCAGTGCACATGGTGCTCCTTCCCATGTTTCAAATCTGAAGCAATCACAGGACTGATTCAGCCCTACAGGCAATTAAATTCAGTCGCGTCCAGTTCTACTACTCAAGCTAACAAATACTGTGTGCATAAAACTGGGCAAATGTTTGAAAGCTGGCTGATCTGCGAACATTGAACTACATCAGTATCAGGCACACCCAAGCAATAACTGCAAAGGAAACTATAACCCATTTTCTCTCACAGCTCTGATATTCACACGAACCCTTTTCAATGAAATTACCCGGCTGAGCTCCCTACTTTGGAACACGTTCTCAGTTCCAACACCTTCCTAAAAGTGAGGTAACTGTGCACACCCTTTCCTTTCCTTTTCAAAGTACAGGCCAACGCTTCAACCTCCTACCTCCTTCTATTTAACTGCAAAGCCCCAACAGCAGTAGCTCTTATTATATTCCTTAAAGCTGACTTCAGCCAAAAGAGGATCCCATTCATAACTTTACTTCAAGGCCAGGATGAATTAAAGCGCCATGGTACGTTTTCTCACTTCCCAGAAGCAAACTCAAGCATGCCTAAGACCTGGAAATAGAATGCCGAAGAAGTGCATAGCCGTTCTGTGGTACTGTAACCACAGCAGTCTGACTTGTTCACTGACCGATATAACACGGAGATTGACATCCTCAGGCTGAAGTGGGTAGGCACTGGTGCACTGCAGGAAGCAGAAGTTTGGATTGATGGGCTTCACAATCTGATAAACCTGATGCACTGTGTTCATCGACTGCATCCCGCTGGAAATCACCATTGGGCGTCCTAGCCATTATAAAAAAAAAAGGTTCTGCCTAGATTTCACGTTTAGATCCCTAAGAAATGTGCACAAGCTTAACTGAAATTCTTACAGTAAATGCATTTAGTTGAAGTAGGAAAGGAAGCCTTTTCTAAAAAGTGAATAAAAAATATTTTTTTGAGTATTTTTTCACTCAGAGGGTGGTGGCACACTGAACAGGTTGCCCAGGGAGGTCATGGATGCCCCATCCCTGGAGGCGATCAAGGCCAGGCTGGATGTGGCCCTGGGCAGCCTGCTCTAGTGGTTGATGGCCCTGCACCTGGAGGGGAGGTTGAAACTAGCTGATCGTTATGGTCCCTTTCAACCCAGGCCATTCTACCATTCTTTGATTCTGAAATTAAGTGGAGAAAATACCTAGTAACTGAGCTACTGGAAGCCAGTGAAGTTTACTGAGACGGGGAAATTCAAGAGAAAGTCCAGCAGAGGCTCACAAAGGTGGTGAGGTACCCAGAGCATCTCCTCTATGAGGAAAGGCAGAGACCCGGGGCCGTGCAGCCTGGAGAAGGCTAAGAGCGGATCAACTGAACGTGGGCAGGAGTCAAGTGGACTGAGCCACGCTCACGTCAGCGGTGCCCAGGGACAGAACAAGGGACAGTGGGCACAAGCCAGAACAAAAGAAGTTCCATCTGAGCGTAAAGAAAAACTCGAAAATGACAGAGCTCTGGAAAAGGCTGCCCTCCTTCTCTGGAGATATTCTAAACCTACCTGGACACTTTCCTGTGTGACCTGACGTAGGGAACCTGCTTTAGCAGGGGCTTGGACCAACTCCTACAACTCCTGTGATTCAGCAAAGACTGATCAAAAGAAAACGCCTACCTTTCTTTGCAGTCTTTTCCAAATAAGGAAAATTGTTTGTATCTCCTGATCCTACTTTGAAAAATGGAACATCCAGTTCATGAAGAAATTCCACAGCCATCTGCAAGGAAAATAAGCAAACAAACAAATAAATAGAAGTCACTGATTTGCAGCATACTACTTCAGTTGGGTTAACAGTAGAGAGGAACTACCAACAAGCCAACCTTGCAAAATACCAAAAGCAAAGCTTAATTAAATAGGGCATACATACACATAAATGTAGAATTATATTAATCCAGAACCAATGGCATAAGGTACAAAGTAAACAGAAAGATTACATAAATCCAAAGCATATGCATCCTTCTGCTTCTGGAGGCTGATGTGCAGGTTAACACTGGGGAAACCCTGGGTGAGACAAATGACCAGATTTCAAGATTAACACTGACAGTGTGGCTGGATTTTTCTGTCAGACGCCTTTACAACACTTCTACAAACACTAAGCCTGAATTTCTGAAACTGTTGTCAAAATACTCTTGGTACGATGGAGGCAAATAGTACGAATATTAGCTTCTGTTTCTCGGCGAAGAAGAATTTTACTCAGAGACTGCAGGCAGCTTTCCTGAATAACTCTGCCACCTGACCTACTGTACAAGTATTCCGCTGCCTTCTGACTCCTTTGGGAGTTATAGAAAGCTCCATTAAAATCTGAGCGGCATCACTAAGATAACCTTCTGAAAATAAGTACACTGAAGAAAGAGATCCCATATCAGGAGCGATATTAAAATCCTGCACTCACATCTGAGGGAAACAATGAAACAGCTACCTAACTTTGTCTCCCTTTCACTCATTCCCCAAACACCTCTGATTTCCTTGGCTCCTTCTTTGTTGACGCTGAATTTATTTAGCTGTTCACAGAACAACTTCCTCATACAATTAAACACACATTTTGAGCTCCCTGACGTAGCTGGAGTTCCAGAGATCACGTTCCATTTACAGAAGGTAACAAATACTACATCAGTCTGTGCAACGCCTATGGTAAGCTCAAAGATCTGGGGCCAGCAGAAACGCTGCCAGAAGTTTCAGCAGCTGTGTGAAGAAAATGCTGCTCACAGAACGATGTCGGTGCATCCATACTGCTGAACAACTGATGAGGCAACGAGCTCGGGCAGCATCTTGAGGAAAATAAGGGTATTACAAGTGGAAAGTGAACTGACACAGTTCACAAGTTCTGCATTTCACTACGGCTGGCAAGAAAGTTTTAACATCGGGGATTTTTCAGTCCAGAGGCGTACAGGTGTTTAAGATCTCAGTTACTATTGGATTAAAATGTTCTTTTCTTAAAGGAAAGACAGGAAGCAATGCTATTCCACAGACCCCTCAGACATGAAAACACAAATTACATAAATATCGCAGCACCTTCTTTTCCCCGCCTTATTTCTAAGGCCATGGCAAAAGACTCCTGCAATACATGCAAAACACCTTTATTCTTCTTTTTGGTCTGACTCTGGAAATAAGCTTTTCAAGGGGTCTGACAGCTGCATGCAGAGGGGACACAGCAATTCACGGGTTTCAGCCGGCAGAACAGCGTGTTTACAGAAGCAGTGAGAATGACCAGAGGACTAGAAAAGACGAGGGATAAAGCTTGAGGGGACTGCAATTCCTTACTCCAGGGAATACAAAAAAAGAAGACAGTAATGTTGTTCAAATAAAAAAACAAGAGCTACAACGAATGTAGAGACTTTTAGGTCAGATGAAGAATTACAAGAAAGCTAACATTCAGCTAACAGGTCAGCAATTCTCTTCGATGGCAAGGAAAGTGAGACACGGAACAGATCACCTTAGGACACTAGATATATCCCATTTCATCCCACCGTGGGCAAGGCTACTTGCAGAACTACAGAAATGCTGGCAGGCCTGTCTTAGGGAAAAGTGGCTGGCTTACTTCTAGAGGGTTTCATTCAGTTCTGTCGCCCTGGTGGTTCTGCCCGATCTCCGCGATGATGAAGCACGGATTGTCGCCGCCGACGCGGCGTCCCGGACACAGCTCGAACTCCCGCGCCATCACGGCACCGCCGCCCGCCCGCCCGCGACTGCGCCGACCGTCGCCGGCGGCCGGCCCGCCGCGCTCCGCCCGGCCGTGGGGCGGGGCTGTGCCGACGTGCCCCGCGGCCCTAGGAGGAGCAGCGGGGCTGGGAAGCGGGGCGGTTGGGCCCTGGCGATGTGAGGCCGATGTGCGGCTCGCTGCAGCCTGCTTTCGGACATTGAGGGCGATACGGTCATCCCTGAGCCTCCTCCGCAGACCGAACAGTCACAGCTCCCTCAGCGACCTGTGCTCGTGGCTTCACTGCTCTTCTGTGTCGCTCTTCTAGCGAGGAGCCCGAAAACCATATGGAAAACCATAATGGACTCCACATCGACTCCACGCGTGTCATAATACAAAGACACTTTATTCCAAACATCAAGAGTATACATAGACAACTGCTGTGACAAACAACTCTTCAGACTGGGCCACGTCAGCCAATGGCTTTGCTCTTCCTTGTGCCTTCTCATTGGTGCTAATACTCCACGCTCACCTCCACACTCCACAGTCCCACCTGCCGTCTCAGTGAATGTCTCCTGACCTTCATCTGAGCCCAATGGTCACATCTACTTCTAATCCTCCACACTCGTGCTTAAATCTCTGTTTGCTATTTCAAAAGTCTCTTTTAACTGTTGATGTTTGGAGACAGATGCACACAGAACTAGCAGACAGCTCACAAGGATTAATTTTCACTCTGTAGGAGTGATCATTTATTCTTATTCCTTATCTTGATATTATTCAATCCAGTTAGTGGCCAGTCACCAGAGGTATGTTCCAGGGCTCAATACTGGGGCTAGTGCTCTTCTGTCAGTGCCTTGGATGAAGGGATCAAGCACTTGCTCAGTAAGCTTGCAGACAGTGCCGAATTAGGCTGAACTGTTCATCTGCTTGAAGGAGTAAGGAGTCGCCAGGGGCCTGGATAGACTGGATCAGTGGGATCGACTACCATGAGACTGTTAGTGTTGTTTGTTGAGTTGTTGGTGTTGCTGGGAGGTGTTCTTCCATCGGAAATCTCATGAGCTGATTCCCTGCTGCTGAACTCCCTCCTGGGCCTGCTGCCTGAGACATGCTGCTTTCTCCTGGACCTCGCCGCTCCTTTGAGGTGTTCTACCGTCTGAACCCTCACGAGCTGATGACCCTTCACTGCTTCTCTGGTGCTGACTGATGCTGTTCCTGTGCTGACCCCACGCTGCTTCTCCTGTGCTGACCCAGTGCTGCTTCTCCAGGACAACTGCTTGCTGTCCAAGGCTGCCCGTCGCTGCCGCTGTTCTCTCCGCTTCTGCCACCCCTGCTCTTCTGCCTTGGACCGTCGGAGCTGCTTGCAACCGGACCACCCCTAGGATCCTGGCTGGTGACTTTTGCTGCGTTGTACAAATCCTTGCTTCTTCCCTATCTTTCTTATCCCTCGCCTTCCCTTCCCCATCACCCTTTACAGTGTCTGCCTTCAGTATTGGTCAATATTGGTAATAAACTGGTCGGACCAACATTTGAATCGTTGCATCTTGATCTCACGCTGGGTATACACATAATCTTAAGAACCTTGTCTCCCTCCTTTATATTGGAGCCTGACGCACAGAAACAAGGGAACTTTATGCTTTCAGGCATTGAGAGCGATACAGTCATTCCTGAGCCTCCTCCGCAGACTGAACAGTCACAGCTCCCTCAGCGACCTGTGCTCGTGGCTTCACTGCTCTTCTGTGTCGCTCTTGTAGCGAGGAGCCCGAAGCCGAACGTAGTACAGCCTCAGCAGGGCTGAGTGCAGGGACAATCACCTCCCCGCTCCTGCTGGCTGCACTAGTGTGCAGGCCAGGATGCCTTTGGCCCGCTTTGCCCTCTGGGCAGCGCTGCTGGCTCACGTTCAGCTGGCTGTCCTACCAAGGTGCCCAGATCCTTGTAAACCACGCAGCTCTCCATCCGCTCTGCCCCAAACTTGTGTCCGAAGCGCAGGACCTGGCACTTGGTCTTGCTGAACTTCATCCCGTTGGCCTCAGCCCAGCTCTCCAGCCTGACCAGATCCCTCTGGTCGGGCCTTGCTACCCCCAGGCAGGTCAACGCTTTCTCCTAATATGGTGCCATCTGCAAAAGCAATGAGGATGCGGTCACCTACGTAGCCTACTTACACTCTTTTCTTTACCAGGCTTTGACAAAGGGACGTGCAGTATGGCCTGGGTACAGAACCGTGAGCCAAAGTACCAGCGTTTCATTTTGGGTTTAAACTGCTTCACGGAAACAAGGCAACGTTAGATTTAGGCGTGTGGTTGCCAGAATTCCTGGAAATGATGCAGTGCACTCTCTTAGCGTCCTGCCTGTACCAAGGTGTTTCTTTCTGAGGTGGAAACGAACCACCTGACTGGAAGCATGTTGATTGTACTGACATGCTCTGGATTTGCACCACAGTTGGATGGAAGTGCTCCTGGAAAAATCTGGTAAATATATTTAAGCCCAGACCGATTACTCATTCTTCAGGGTATGCTGCACGGGCAGAGTACGTGCAGAAAGGAGAGTCCCATCTCTGCCTTCCTCCAGTTTTCACTTATCTTCACCTGTTAAGACTGCAAAATGTTGAATGATAACAGCAGCCCCGAGGAGGCCTCCAGGCCCAGCACAGCTCACACCTTCCTGCGGGCGGAGGGCTGAAGGCACTGTTTGCAACCCAGAGAATCTTGTGTAATTCTGTTGCTTGGCTCCGTCTGACACGGCGCGGGCCTGGCAGAGCCCCTGGGGGCTGCATGTGCCCCAGCCACAGGCCCGGTCACGTTCTTGCCAGTTGCTGGGGCAGCAACCTAGCGTCGCGGTCTCTTGGCAGGTGGTGCAGAGGCCTCAGAGGTGTTGTTTTTCCTCTTCGGGGCTCGCCGAGGCGCCGTGCGTGAGCACTCCCTGTCCGTGCTGGCACTTGAGGTATCTGGTGCAGCCTTCCCCGGCTCCTCCTGGGCTGCTTCTGGGACCAGCGGCGGCACCGAAGCCGGGACGGACGGAGCCAGGCCGGGGATCTGGTGGAGGGCATCGCTGGGGTTCTCAACGAAGGCATCCCCGGGGTTCTCACAGAGGGCATTGCCGGGGTTCTCAAAGATGGCATCGCCGTGGTTCTCACAGAGGGCATCGCCGGGGTTCTCAGACGGGGCATCGCCATAGTTCTCAGACAGGGCATCGCCGGGGTTCTCAACGAAGGCATCCCCGGGGTTCTCACCGAGGGCATCAGCTGTGGGGACAGGAAGCTCCTCCGTGTTGGTGTCCCCAGTGCTGCTGTAGGGCCGTGGGCTCGGGTCAGGACCCTGTTGTGGGGAGGCAGCTGCGCCAGGGGCAGCTGCGGGGCTGCCTTCCTGCCCTGTGGCATCACGAGGCGTCTCCACGCTCAGCAGATGTCGCACCTCCGCGCCGCACCACTGCACAGCTCGGACAATGAGCCGTCGCACGAAGCTGGCGGCCTGGCTTTGCAGGGAGCTGAACAGCTGCAGGGTCAGCGCTCCCTCGTCCAGGCCAAAGAGGCGCAGGCCAGAGACCACAAGGCGCCGTGCTGCAGAGGCTGCCCTCCCGTCAGCCCCAAAGAGCTGCCTCAGCTCCTGGCGCAGCCAGGGCAGCAGGGGCCGCAGCACGCCTGGCTGCAGGCGGAAGATGGACGCCCACCTGGACACCTGCCTCGCAGCCCCTTGTTGCCTCCTGATGACAGCCTCTTGAAAATCATCAACCGCACGCACCGAGTGCAAGATGGATGTCATTCTGCATCTGCAGAGGGGACACCTGTCGCTCATCGTGGCCCACCGACGGATGCAGCCGAGGCAAAACCAGTGCAGGCACGGCATGACGTGGGCGACACCATCCATGGTGTCCAGGCAAATGCAGCAGAGAGAGTTCAGCTCGGCGGCCATGCTCTCCATCTGCTGTGGTGGGCGGGCGGGAGAGCGCGGAGATGAGGGGCTGCTCCTCACACTGCCGCTGCCGCAGCAGCAGCAGCAGCAGGGGTCACACTAGGAAAGGAAGAGAGGCCACGGTCACTCGCTGAGCCTGGCAGGGGAGGAACAAGTGGCCAGGGCCCTCAGGAAGCAAACCCTGCCGGGTGCCCAGGGTGAGACAGCCTTACCGCTCGGTTCCCTTTGCTGCCGCGGCCTCCTGGGTGCCCCGGCTGCCTGAGCCAGGCAGGCCGGGGAAGAAAATCAGACGGCTCTGGGGACGAGCACTGAGAGCGGCTGTCAGCAGCTCCCAGAGCACGAGACCAGCACCGAGGCTATCCTTGCTGCTCGCTCCAGACCTCGCAGACACGTTCGGCCGGAGTGCAGGCACAAGCCAGAGTGAGACTGGGTGCCCGGCTGCGAGTGCTCGACAGCTCACAGTGCCTACGCGTCACAGCGCACTGCTGCGTCACAGCGCACTGGCGGTGACGATGGCCCTCACAGAGGAGAATCGCTGCCGCTGACATCACAATGGGCCATCATCGAGAATCGCTGCCGCTGACATCACAATGGGCCATCATCATCTGCAGCATTCCACTGGCGCAGAGTTCGAAAGGTTTTTCTGTGTATTAGGTGGTGAAGTATAATGATGAAACGGATCTTAGGATTTAGGTTTAGAAGGGTCTTTAAATATCATCTAGATCCCTTTTGCAATTAGCAGGAACAAAAGATTTTTTCAGTTTCACACTGTATTTATTAATTTGACGTGGGTAATTTCAGCCTAGAGGTTAAAGACGTCACATCTCTCAAGGGGGAGCAGCAGCAGATGAGTTCTATGGAAGGTGGGTGACTACCCAAAATGTCCACCGACAAAATCAACACGCAGTTTGTTTTACCTTGTCTAATTCAAGTAGGCAAAAACTAACTTCCATGGATGCTCTACTGCGTGTGTGTATTTGGCCAGCTCCAGAACCGTGCTGGGAGGCAGGCCAGGATGGCATTCCTCTATTGTGCTCTGGGGACGAGCACTGAGAGCGGCTGTCAGCAGCTCCCAGAGCGCGAGACCAGCACCGAGGCTATCCTTGCTGCTCGCTCCAGACTTCGCAGAGGAGAATCGCTGCTGCTGCCGCTGACATCACCCGCTGTATTTTAAATACAGCCAGTCTTAGCGGTCACAGTGAGGCAGAGAGGTGTGGAGGTGCAGCTGTGTTTTCAGTCACTATTCATGTGCAGTACTTACTCTCCTGAGGTCTTTTTTCATGGCACAGTGATTTCTGTCCTGCTTCACGGACTTGATATTGTTCATTCCAGTTAGTAGCCAGTCACCAGAGGTACGTTCCAGGGCTCAGTACTGGGGCTAGTGCTCTTCTGTCAGTGCCTTGGATGGAAGGGATCAAGCACTTGCTCAGTAAGCTTGCAGACAGTGCCGAATTAGGCTGAACTGGTCATCTGCTTGAAGGAATAAGGAGTGTCCAGGGGTAGAGTGGATTAGTGGATGAAGTCCACGACACAGTGAAGCCAAGTGCCAGGTGTTGTACTTGGCTCACAACTCTGTGTAGCAGCACGGGCTGGGGAAAGAAAAGGACCTGGAGTTTTGATCAGCAGGCGGCTGAATATGAACCAGAAGTCTGCCCAGGTGCTCAAAAAGGCCTGTGGCATCTTGGCCTGCATCAGAAATAGTGTAGGTAGCGAAGGAAGTGATTGTCCCCTTGCATAGGGGCACTGTTGAGACCACACCTCCAATTCTGCACTCAGCTTTAGTCCTCTCACCAGGATACTGAGTTGTTCAAGTGCACACAGAGAAGAGCTACAAAATAAAGGAGGGGAAGGTGCTAGAAAACGGGACACTGCAGAAGCAACAGAGGGAACTGCAGTTGTTTAGTAAGGTCGAGGTTGAGGGGAGACCTCATCATTCTCTGCAACTGCTTGAAAGGAGGCTGCAGAGAAGATGGTGTTTGTTCTCAGGTAACAAGTGACAGAATGGATGGAAATGGCCCTTTCCACCCAGAGTGATTCTATGATTAAAGTCCTGGCAGTCTCTGAAGCCTATCTTTTAATCAGTTTATTGGATCAGCTGTACTGTTCACCTGAACAAGCACCTGCACTTGAAGCAAGCCAGGTAATCCTTGGTAGTTCAAATACTAAAGGCTGTGTACTCCTCTCTGCTGCCGGCGAGGTCTTACTACAGAAATGCAAAAACAGGAGCTTGTTTTAAGAGCCGGATTTATTGATAATTTGCCATTAAAAAAAAATCAACACTTGTATTGTTTCCAAATGCAAGGCAAGCATATGGCATCAGAGCTCACAGACTGTCACAAACACATGATTCAAAGAGCGTCTTCCCAGTTTCAAGACAGAAAGAACTACAGACTCTTCAGAGTATACAGGCACAGAAACATCACCATCAAATTCAAGATGCACTACCAATTCATGACCCAGAGGCAGCAATAACCGCAATAACCATAACTAGTAAATGATTCTTTCACAAAGACAGATGGATTACACCAATGTGATTCTGTGCTAACCAAGCTAGTTGAGAGACACGTTACACCTGCTGCCATCTGGTCCTGCCCAAGAGTGGAGTGCACAGAGGAGTGCTGACGACCATGCTGTGATCCCGTCAATGAGCTGATCTAGACAAGCAGGAAGATGCTAAATCTTTACTAGGATATGACCTCTTACCTGAGAAGCTGACCCCACATACAAATAGAGAAACCCAACTGCACTGCAGAATGTGCTGGGATATCAGGATTCAGTAAGCTAACTGATGCTTTTGCCATTTCTGGAAGAGCAGATAAAATTTTCTTCCGCTGATCCGTCTCTGGCAAATTTTGCCTCATCTAGTCTTGTCTTTCAGCTTACAAAAAGCACAGAAGGGCTCCTTCTCTTGCTTCTTATATGGGAGCTGTCTATATATCCAGTTCACTGACTTGGATGATACTGCCTTTAAGAAGGTCTGTACATATTGGACTCTAGTTTTCTCAAGAGTGGCATCACAGGAATAGACAGTTATCTCCTTTCTCTATACTGCCATGCTTCCGTGAGGTTATCCACTTCCACTCCTCAGGCAGGTTTCTGCAGCCCATTTCTTTACCTCAAAACTAATTTTTAAAATCTTAAAACGTTATATAAAGTTTTCTGTTCAGTTCATGTAATCTTTCTCTTCCATGCGCGCAACTCAAACTCACATCCTACTTTCATGGGACTGAAGGAAGTGGCAGAAGAGATAAAAAAAAAAAGGTACAGCAATAGAAGAATTCAAGTAGAGACAAATTATTAGGATTAGTGCATTCTTACCAGAAAAGGAAAGCGAGAAAACAGGAGACCTAGGACTCAGATTTTGCAAAAACTCCAAACTAATCTAAATGGAACGGAAGAGGAGGAGTACGGTATTGTCTACACAGAACACTAAGCGGTTTCTAAATTGCTCTTCATAATTTATATCCCCTGGTTGCAAAAACTTCCTGCTAAACAGGCGCCGAAAATGTTGGATCCTTTCTAACGTACCTTGCCACTACACTTAAATATGTTGTGCAGTGGGACAGACCTGCATCATAAAATACCAAACGGGGGGGCTTTGGTTTAGCACTTCACTTTCTTGACATGATTTTCTACTGCCTGCTCAGTGATGGTTTCATCTTCTTCAATGGTTTTTTTAACCTTCTGGCCCACCAGATCAAAGATGGCTTCTGGAGGAAATCCCTTCGGCTCTCCCACTTTCACTGTCAGCATGTCAAGTGTCAACACCGCGCCTTCAGGAATTGTCACTTTTGCCACAACAGACTTCCCCAGCTACACAAGAGAAAATAAGAAGAACGTTTAAGTAACACAATCCTAGGCACAGAACACCAGAAGAGGATTTAAAAAAATCATACGGCTACTTGGGAAAGGGCTGCCCATCCTGCTGCTTAGCTTCTTACTCCAGAAGAAGTTTCAGTTAGTGCGGAAATGTGGCTTTGGTATAAACAGTCACTGGCTGCCAGAAACAGCACACGGTAAGAAACAGCAGGTCTGCGTTCAAGTTACAGAGCAGTAAGTGCAGCGTGTGTGCTGCTCCTCAGCACTGAAAAATATATCAGGGTGCAGAGGCAAAACACTGCTGCAAATACTGATGTCTTGAGACTACAAACCCAAGTATTAGCTGCTGTTCTTCTGCATGTGAGTTACTAACCGAATCAAAAACAAAAGTTACCTTTTCATTGCAAGCCATTTCACAAGGCAAGAGCTGTTTGATTGGAGAACCCATGGCTTTTTCCACAGTACGGATGGCTTTCACTAACTCTGCCAGCTCCTTTGGCTCCAGAGATGCTTGGTGGTCACTTCCTTTCCATGTTTTGTCAAGAGTCACGTGACGTTCCACTACTTTAGCACCCAGAGCAACAGCAGCCACCGAAATGGCAATGCCAGTTTCATGCCCCGAATAGCCAATGGGGATGTCAGGAAAAGCGGACTGGTACGCCTGGAATCATGACAGAGTTGGTCTCAGTTACCAGGGTAGCAATTTCATAAACAGCAAATTTAACAGTAATAACTGCAGTGAAAACACGGGCAGTTACCGTGCCACAAAACAAGTGGTTGGTTATGCTCAGGGAGGATGCTCCGAGGAGTCCATTGCGATTATCAACACTGACAATGAGAAAGACACGTTCTATTCTATGCCTTCTCTTCTGCTTTTCTTTTTCCATTTATTTGTCCTCTTCAAGGTCTTAGAAGCCCACCCCGCTGGAAGTTACGCAGACAGAGTTTATTTTCATCTGAGAACCCAATGCCTCGTTAAGCTTCGCCTCTGTTCAGTGCACATGGTGCTCCTTCCCATGTTTCAAATCTGAAGCAATCACAGGACTGATTCAGCCCTACAGGCAATTAAATTCAGTCGCGTCCAGTTCTACTACTCAAGCTAACAAATACTGTGTGCATAAAACTGGGCAAATGTTTGAAAGCTGGCTGATCTGCGAACATTGAACTACATCAGTATCAGGCACACCCAAGCAATAACTGCAAAGGAAACTATAACCCATTTTCTCTCACAGCTCTGATATTCACACGAACCCTTTTCAATGAAATTACCCGGCTGAGCTCCCTACTTTGGAACACGTTCTCAGTTCCAACACCTTCCTAAAAGTGAGGTAACTGTGCACACCCTTTCCTTTCCTTTTCAAAGTACAGGCCAACGCTTCAACCTCCTACCTCCTTCTATTTAACTGCAAAGCCCCAACAGCAGTAGCTCTTATTATATTCCTTAAAGCTGACTTCAGCCAAAAGAGGATCCCATTCATAACTTTACTTCAAGGCCAGGATGAATTAAAGCGCCATGGTACGTTTTCTCACTTCCCAGAAGCAAACTCAAGCATGCCTAAGACCTGGAAATAGAATGCCGAAGAAGTGCATAGCCGTTCTGTGGTACCGTAACCACAGCAGTCTGACTTGTTCACTGACCGATATAACACGGAGATTGACATCCTCAGGCTGAAGTGGGTAGGCACTGGTGCACTGCAGGAAGCAGAAGTTTGGATTGATGGGCTTCACAATCTGATAAACCTGATGCATTGTGTTCATCGACTGCATCCCGCTGGAAATCACCATTGGGCGTCCTAGCCATTATAAAAAAAAAAGGTTCTGCCTAGATTTCACGTTTAGATCCCTAAGAAATGTGCACAAGCTTAACTGAAATTCTTACAGTAAATGCATTTAGTTGAAGTAGGAAAGGAAGCCTTTTCTAAAAAGTGAATAAAAAATATTTTTTTGAGTATTTTTTCACTCAGAGGGTGGTGGCACACTGAACAGGTTGCCCAGGGAGGTCATGGATGCCCCATCCCTGGAGGCGATCAAGGCCAGGCTGGATGTGGCCCTGGGCAGCCTGCCCTAGTGGTTGATGGCCCTGCACCTGGAGGGGAGGTTGAAACTAGCTGATCGTTATGGTCCCTTTCAACCCAGGCCATTCTACCATTCTTTGATTCTGAAATTAAGTGGAGAAAATACCTAGTAACTGAGCTACTGGAAGCCAGTGAAGTTTACTGAGACGGGGAAATTCAAGAGAAAGTCCAGCAGAGGCTCACAAAGGTGGTGAGGTACCCAGAGCATCTCCTCTATGAGGAAAGGCAGAGACCCGGGGCCGTGCAGCCTGGAGAAGGCTAAGAGCGGATCAACTGAACGTGGGCAGGAGTCAAGTGGACTGAGCCACGCTCACGTCAGCGGTGCCCAGGGACAGAACAAGGGACAGTGGGCACAAGCCAGAACAAAAGAAGTTCCATCTGAGCGTAAAGAAAAACTCGAAAATGACAGAGCTCTGGAAAAGGCTGCCCTCCTTCTCTGGAGATATTCTAAACCTACCTGGACACTTTCCTGTGTGACCTGACGTAGGGAACCTGCTTTAGCAGGGGCTTGGACCAACTCCTACAACTCCTGTGATTCAGCAAAGACTGATCAAAAGAAAACGCCTACCTTTCTTTGCAGTCTTTTCCAAATAAGGAAAATTGTTTGTATCTCCTGATCCTACTTTGAAAAATGGAACATCCAGTTCATGAAGAAATTCCACAGCCATCTGCAAGGAAAATAAGCAAACAAACAAATAAATAGAAGTCACTGATTTGCAGCATACTACTTCAGTTGGGTTAACAGTAGAGAGGAACTACCAACAAGCCAACCTTGCAAAATACCAAAAGCAAAGCTTAATTAAATAGGGCATACATACACATAAATGTAGAATTATATTAATCCAGAACCAATGGCATAAGGTACAAAGTAAACAGAAAGATTACATAAATCCAAAGCATATGCATCCTTCTGCTTCTGGAGGCTGATGTGCAGGTTAACACTGGGGAAACCCTGGGTGAGACAAATGACCAGATTTCAAGATTAACACTGACAGTGTGGCTGGATTTTTCTGTCAGACGCCTTTACAACACTTCTACAAACACTAAGCCTGAATTTCTGAAACTGTTGTCAAAATACTCTTGGTACGATGGAGGCAAATAGTACGAATATTAGCTTCTGTTTCTCGGCGAAGAAGAATTTTACTCAGAGACTGCAGGCAGCTTTCCTGAATAACTCTGCCACCTGACCTACTGTACAAGTATTCCGCTGCCTTCTGACTCCTTTGGGAGTTATAGAAAGCTCCATTAAAATCTGAGCGGCATCACTAAGATAACCTTCTGAAAATAAGTACACTGAAGAAAGAGATCCCATATCAGGAGCGATATTAAAATCCTGCACTCACATCTGAGGGAAACAATGAAACAGCTACCTAACTTTGTCTCCCTTTCACTCATTCCCCAAACACCTCTGATTTCCTTGGCTCCTTCTTTGTTGACGCTGAATTTATTTAGCTGTTCACAGAACAACTTCCTCATACAATTAAACACACATTTTGAGCTCCCTGACGTAGCTGGAGTTCCAGAGATCACGTTCCATTTACAGAAGGTAACAAATACTACATCAGTCTGTGCAACGCCTATGGTAAGCTCAAAGATCTGGGGCCAGCAGAAACGCTGCCAGAAGTTTCAGCAGCTGTGTGAAGAAAATGCTGCTCACAGAACGATGTCGGTGCATCCATACTGCTGAACAACTGATGAGGCAACGAGCTCGGGCAGCATCTTGAGGAAAATAAGGGTATTACAAGTGGAAAGTGAACTGACACAGTTCACAAGTTCTGCATTTCACTACGGCTGGCAAGAAAGTTTTAACATCGGGGATTTTTCAGTCCAGAGGCGTACAGGTGTTTAAGATCTCAGTTACTATTGGATTAAAATGTTCTTTTCTTAAAGGAAAGACAGGAAGCAATGCTATTCCACAGACCCCTCAGACATGAAAACACAAATTACATAAATATCGCAGCACCTTCTTTTCCCCGCCTTATTTCTAAGGCCATGGCAAAAGACTCCTGCAATACATGCAAAACACCTTTATTCTTCTTTTTGGTCTGACTCTGGAAATAAGCTTTTCAAGGGGTCTGACAGCTGCATGCAGAGGGGACACAGCAATTCACGGGTTTCAGCCGGCAGAACAGCGTGTTTACAGAAGCAGTGAGAATGACCAGAGGACTAGAAAAGACGAGGGATAAAGCTTGAGGGGACTGCAATTCCTTACTCCAGGGAATACAAAAAAAGAAGACAGTAATGTTGTTCAAATAAAAAAACAAGAGCTACAACGAATGTAGAGACTTTTAGGTCAGATGAAGAATTACAAGAAAGCTAACATTCAGCTAACAGGTCAGCAATTCTCTTCGATGGCAAGGAAAGTGAGACACGGAACAGATCACCTTAGGACACTAGATATATCCCATTTCATCCCACCGTGGGCAAGGCTACTTGCAGAACTACAGAAATGCTGGCAGGCCTGTCTTAGGGAAAAGTGGCTGGCTTACTTCTAGAGGGTTTCATTCAGTTCTGTCGCCCTGGTGGTTCTGCCCGATCTCCGCGATGATGAAGCACGGATTGTCGCCGCCGACGCGGCGTCCCGGACACAGCTCGAACTCCCGCGCCATCACGGCACCGCCGCCCGCCCGCCCGCGACTGCGCCGACCGTCGCCGGCGGCCGGCCCGCCGCGCTCCGCCCGGCCGTGGGGCGGGGCTGTGCCGACGTGCCCCGCGGCCCTAGGAGGAGCAGCGGGGCTGGGAAGCGGGGCGGTTGGGCCCTGGCGATGTGAGGCCGATGTGCGGCTCGCTGCAGCCTGCTTTCGGACATTGAGGGCGATACGGTCATCCCTGAGCCTCCTCCGCAGACCGAACAGTCACAGCTCCCTCAGCGACCTGTGCTCGTGGCTTCACTGCTCTTCTGTGTCGCTCTTCTAGCGAGGAGCCCGAAAACCATATGGAAAACCATAATGGACTCCACATCGACTCCACACGTGTCATAATACAAAGGCACTTTATTCCAAACATCAAGAGTATACATAGACAACTGCTGTGACAAACAACTCTTCAGACTGGGCCACGTCAGCCAATGGCTTTGCTCTTCCTTGTGCCTTCTCATTGGTGCTAATACTCCACGCTCACCTCCACACTCCACAGTCCCACCTGCCGTCTCAGTGAATGTCTCCTGACCTTCATCTGAGCCCAATGGTCACATCTACTTCTAATCCTCCACACTCGTGCTTAAATCTCTGTTTGCTATTTCAAAAGTCTCTTTTAACTGTTGATGTTTGGAGACAGATGCACACAGAACTAGCAGACAGCTCACAAGGATTAATTTTCACTCTGTAGGAGTGATCATTTATTCTTATTCCTTATCTTGATATTATTCAATCCAGTTAGTGGCCAGTCACCAGAGGTATGTTCCAGGGCTCAATACTGGGGCTAGTGCTCTTCTGTCAGTGCCTTGGATGAAGGGATCAAGCACTTGCTCAGTAAGCTTGCAGACAGTGCCGAATTAGGCTGAACTGTTCATCTGCTTGAAGGAGTAAGGAGTCGCCAGGGGCCTGGATAGACTGGATCAGTGGGATCGACTACCATGAGACTGTTAGTGTTGTTTGTTGAGTTGTTGGTGTTGCTGGGAGGTGTTCTTCCATCGGAAATCTCATGAGCTGATTCCCTGCTGCTGAACTCCCTCCTGGGCCTGCTGCCTGAGACATGCTGCTTTCTCCTGGACCTCGCCGCTCCTTTGAGGTGTTCTACCGTCTGAACCCTCACGAGCTGATGACCCTTCACTGCTTCTCTGGTGCTGACTGATGCTGTTCCTGTGCTGACCCCACGCTGCTTCTCCTGTGCTGACCCAGTGCTGCTTCTCCAGGACAACTGCTTGCTGTCCAAGGCTGCCCGTCGCTGCCGCTGTTCTCTCCGCTTCTGCCACCCCTGCTCTTCTGCCTTGGACCGTCGGAGCTGCTTGCAACCGGACCACCCCTAGGATCCTGGCTGGTGACTTTTGCTGCGTTGTACAAATCCTTGCTTCTTCCCTATCTTTCTTATCCCTCGCCTTCCCTTCCCCATCACCCTTTACAGTGTCTGCCTTCAGTATTGGTCAATATTGGTAATAAACTGGTCGGACCAACATTTGAATCGTTGCATCTTGATCTCACGCTGGGTATACACATAATCTTAAGAACCTTGTCTCCCTCCTTTATATTGGAGCCTGACGCACAGAAACAAGGGAACTTTATGCTTTCAGGCATTGAGAGCGATACAGTCATTCCTGAGCCTCCTCCGCAGACTGAACAGTCACAGCTCCCTCAGCGACCTGTGCTCGTGGCTTCACTGCTCTTCTGTGTCGCTCTTGTAGCGAGGAGCCCGAAGCCGAACGTAGTACAGCCTCAGCAGGGCTGAGTGCAGGGACAATCACCTCCCCGCTCCTGCTGGCTGCACTAGTGTGCAGGCCAGGATGCCTTTGGCCCGCTTTGCCCTCTGGGCAGCGCTGCTGGCTCACGTTCAGCTGGCTGTCCTACCAAGGTGCCCAGATCCTTGTAAACCACGCAGCTCTCCATCCGCTCTGCCCCAAACTTGTGTCCGAAGCGCAGGACCTGGCACTTGGTCTTGCTGAACTTCATCCCGTTGGCCTCAGCCCAGCTCTCCAGCCTGACCAGATCCCTCTGGTCGGGCCTTGCTACCCCCAGGCAGGTCAACGCTTTCTCCTAATATGGTGCCATCTGCAAAAGCAATGAGGATGCGGTCACCTACGTAGCCTACTTACACTCTTTTCTTTACCAGGCTTTGACAAAGGGACGTGCAGTATGGCCTGGGTACAGAACCGTGAGCCAAAGTACCAGCGTTTCATTTTGGGTTTAAACTGCTTCACAGAAACAAGGCAACGTTAGATTTAGGCGTGTGGTTGCCAGAATTCCTGGAAATGATGCAGTGCACTCTCTTAGCGTCCTGCCTGTACCAAGGTGTTTCTTTCTGAGGTGGAAACGAACCACCTGACTGGAAGCATGTTGATTGTACTGACATGCTCTGGATTTGCACCACAGTTGGATGGAAGTGCTCCTGGAAAAATCTGGTAAATATATTTAAGCCCAGACCGATTACTCATTCTTCAGGGTATGCTGCACGGGCAGAGTACGTGCAGAAAGGAGAGTCCCATCTCTGCCTTCCTCCAGTTTTCACTTATCTTCACCTGTTAAGACTGCAAAATGTTGAATGATAACAGCAGCCCCGAGGAGGCCTCCAGGCCCAGCACAGCTCACACCTTCCTGCGGGCGGAGGGCTGAAGGCACTGTTTGCAACCCAGAGAATCTTGTGTAATTCTGTTGCTTGGCTCCGTCTGACACGGCGCGGGCCTGGCAGAGCCCCTGGGGGCTGCATGTGCCCCAGCCACAGGCCCGGTCACGTTCTTGCCAGTTGCTGGGGCAGCAACCTAGCGTCGCGGTCTCTTGGCAGGTGGTGCAGAGGCCTCAGAGGTGTTGTTTTTCCTCTTCGGGGCTCGCCGAGGCGCCGTGCGTGAGCACTCCCTGTCCGTGCTGGCACTTGAGGTATCTGGTGCAGCCTCCCCCGGCTCCTCCTGGGCTGCTTCTGGGACCAGCGGCGGCACCGAAGCCGGGACGGACGGAGCCAGGCCGGGGATCTGGTGGAGGGCATCGCTGGGGTTCTCAACGAAGGCATCCCCGGGGTTCTCACAGAGGGCATTGCCGGGGTTCTCAAAGATGGCATCGCCGTGGTTCTCACAGAGGGCATCGCCGGGGTTCTCAGACGGGGCATCGCCATAGTTCTCAGACAGGGCATCGCCGGGGTTCTCAACGAAGGCATCCCCGGGGTTCTCACCGAGGGCATCAGCTGTGGGGACAGGAAGCTCCTCCGTGTTGGTGTCCCCAGTGCTGCTGTAGGGCCGTGGGCTCGGGTCAGGACCCTGTTGTGGGGAGGCAGCTGCGCCAGGGGCAGCTGCGGGGCTGCCTTCCTGCCCTGTGGCATCACGAGGCGTCTCCACGCTCAGCAGATGTCGCACCTCCGCGCCGCACCACTGCACAGCTCGGACAATGAGCCGTCGCACGAAGCTGGCGGCCTGGCTTTGCAGGGAGCTGAACAGCTGCAGGGTCAGCGCTCCCTCGTCCAGGCCAAAGAGGCGCAGGCCAGAGACCACAAGGCGCCGTGCTGCAGAGGCTGCCCTCCCGTCAGCCCCAAAGAGCTGCCTCAGCTCCTGGCGCAGCCAGGGCAGCAGGGGCCGCAGCACGCCTGGCTGCAGGCGGAAGATGGACGCCCACCTGGACACCTGCCTCGCAGCCCCTTGTTGCCTCCTGATGACAGCCTCTTGAAAATCATCAACCGCACGCACCGAGTGCAAGATGGATGTCATTCTGCATCTGCAGAGGGGACACCTGTCGCTCATCGTGGCCCACCGACGGATGCAGCCGAGGCAAAACCAGTGCAGGCACGGCATGACGTGGGCGACACCATCCATGGTGTCCAGGCAAATGCAGCAGAGAGAGTTCAGCTCGGCGGCCATGCTCTCCATCTGCTGTGGTGGGCGGGCGGGAGAGCGCGGAGATGAGGGGCTGCTCCTCACACTGCCGCTGCCGCAGCAGCAGCAGCAGCAGGGGTCACACTAGGAAAGGAAGAGAGGCCACGGTCACTCGCTGAGCCTGGCAGGGGAGGAACAAGTGGCCAGGGCCCTCAGGAAGCAAACCCTGCCGGGTGCCCAGGGTGAGACAGCCTTACCGCTCGGTTCCCTTTGCTGCCGCGGCCTCCTGGGTGCCCCGGCTGCCTGAGCCAGGCAGGCCGGGGAAGAAAATCAGACGGCTCTGGGGACGAGCACTGAGAGCGGCTGTCAGCAGCTCCCAGAGCACGAGACCAGCACCGAGGCTATCCTTGCTGCTCGCTCCAGACCTCGCAGACACGTTCGGCCGGAGTGCAGGCACAAGCCAGAGTGAGACTGGGTGCCCGGCTGCGAGTGCTCGACAGCTCACAGTGCCTACGCGTCACAGCGCACTGCTGCGTCACAGCGCACTGGCGGTGACGATGGCCCTCACAGAGGAGAATCGCTGCCGCTGACATCACAATGGGCCATCATCGAGAATCGCTGCCGCTGACATCACAATGGGCCATCATCGAGAATCGCTGCCGCTGACATCACAATGGGCCATCATCATCTGCAGCATTCCACTGGCGCAGAGTTCGAAAGGTTTTTCTGTGTATTAGGTGGTGAAGTATAATGATGAAACGGATCTTAGGATTTAGGTTTAGAAGGGTCTTTAAATATCATCTAGATCCCTTTTGCAATTAGCAGGAACAAAAGATTTTTTCAGTTTCACACTGTATTTATTAATTTGACGTGGGTAATTTCAGCCTAGAGGTTAAAGACGTCACATCTCTCAAGGGGGAGCAGCAGCAGATGAGTTCTATGGAAGGTGGGTGACTACCCAAAATGTCCACCGACAAAATCAACACGCAGTTTGTTTTACCTTGTCTAATTCAAGTAGGCAAAAACTAACTTCCATGGATGCTCTACTGCGTGTGTGTATTTGGCCAGCTCCAGAACCGTGCTGGGAGGCAGGCCAGGATGGCATTCCTCTATTGTGCTCTGGGGACGAGCACTGAGAGCGGCTGTCAGCAGCTCCCAGAGCGCGAGACCAGCACCGAGGCTATCCTTGCTGCTCGCTCCAGACTTCGCAGAGGAGAATCGCTGCTGCTGCCGCTGACATCACCCGCTGTATTTTAAATACAGCCAGTCTTAGCGGTCACAGTGAGGCAGAGAGGTGTGGAGGTGCAGCTGTGTTTTCAGTCACTATTCATGTGCAGTACTTACTCTCCTGAGGTCTTTTTTCATGGCACAGTGATTTCTGTCCTGCTTCACGGACTTGATATTGTTCATTCCAGTTAGTAGCCAGTCACCAGAGGTACGTTCCAGGGCTCAGTACTGGGGCTAGTGCTCTTCTGTCAGTGCCTTGGATGGAAGGGATCAAGCACTTGCTCAGTAAGCTTGCAGACAGTGCCGAATTAGGCTGAACTGGTCATCTGCTTGAAGGAATAAGGAGTGTCCAGGGGTAGAGTGGATTAGTGGATGAAGTCCACGACACAGTGAAGCCAAGTGCCAGGTGTTGTACTTGGCTCACAACTCTGTGTAGCAGCACGGGCTGGGGAAAGAAAAGGACCTGGAGTTTTGATCAGCAGGCAGCTGAATATGAACCAGAAGTCTGCCCAGGTGCTCAAAAAGGCCTGTGGCATCTTGGCCTGCATCAGAAATAGTGTAGGTAGCGAAGGAAGTGATTGTCCCCTTGCATAGGGGCACTGTTGAGACCACACCTCCAATTCTGCACTCAGCTTTAGTCCTCTCACCAGGATACTGAGTTGTTCAAGTGCACACAGAGAAGAGCTACAAAATAAAGGAGGGGAAGGTGCTAGAAAACGGGACACTGCAGAAGCAACAGAGGGAACTGCAGTTGTTTAGTAAGGTCGAGGTTGAGGGGAGACCTCATCATTCTCTGCAACTGCTTGAAAGGAGGCTGCAGAGAAGATGGTGTTTGTTCTCAGGTAACAAGTGACAGAATGGATGGAAATGGCCCTTTCCACCCAGAGTGATTCTATGATTAAAGTCCTGGCAGTCTCTGAAGCCTATCTTTTAATCAGTTTATTGGATCAGCTGTACTGTTCACCTGAACAAGCACCTGCACTTGAAGCAAGCCAGGTAATCCTTGGTAGTTCAAATACTAAAGGCTGTGTACTCCTCTCTGCTGCCGGCGAGGTCTTACTACAGAAATGCAAAAACAGGAGCTTGTTTTAAGAGCCGGATTTATTGATAATTTGCCATTAAAAAAAAATCAACACTTGTATTGTTTCCAAATGCAAGGCAAGCATATGGCATCAGAGCTCACAGACTGTCACAAACACATGATTCAAAGAGCGTCTTCCCAGTTTCAAGACAGAAAGAACTACAGACTCTTCAGAGTATACAGGCACAGAAACATCACCATCAAATTCAAGATGCACTACCAATTCATGACCCAGAGGCAGCAATAACCGCAATAACCATAACTAGTAAATGATTCTTTCACAAAGACAGATGGATTACACCAATGTGATTCTGTGCTAACCAAGCTAGTTGAGAGACACGTTACACCTGCTGCCATCTGGTCCTGCCCAAGAGTGGAGTGCACAGAGGAGTGCTGACGACCATGCTGTGATCCTGTCAATGAGCTGATCTAGACAAGCAGGAAGATGCTAAATCTTTACTAGGATATGACCTCTTACCTGAGAAGCTGACCCCACATACAAATAGAGAAACCCAACTGCACTGCAGAATGTGCTGGGATATCAGGATTCAGTAAGCTAACTGATGCTTTTGCCATTTCTGGAAGAGCAGATAAAATTTTCTTCCGCTGATCCGTCTCTGGCAAATTTTGCCTCATCTAGTCTTGTCTTTCAGCTTACAAAAAGCACAGAAGGGCTCCTTCTCTTGCTTCTTATATGGGAGCTGTCTATATATCCAGTTCACTGACTTGGATGATACTGCCTTTAAGAAGGTCTGTACATATTGGACTCTAGTTTTCTCAAGAGTGGCATCACAGGAATAGACAGTTATCTCCTTTCTCTATACTGCCATGCTTCCGTGAGGTTATCCACTTCCACTCCTCAGGCAGGTTTCTGCAGCCCATTTCTTTACCTCAAAACTAATTTTTAAAATCTTAAAACGTTATATAAAGTTTTCTGTTCAGTTCATGTAATCTTTCTCTTCCATGCGCGCAACTCAAACTCACATCCTACTTTCATGGGACTGAAGGAAGTGGCAGAAGAGATAAAAAAAAAAAGGTACAGCAATAGAAGAATTCAAGTAGAGACAAATTATTAGGATTAGTGCATTCTTACCAGAAAAGGAAAGCGAGAAAACAGGAGACCTAGGACTCAGATTTTGCAAAAACTCCAAACTAATCTAAATGGAACGGAAGAGGAGGAGTACGGTATTGTCTACACAGAACACTAAGCGGTTTCTAAATTGCTCTTCATAATTTATATCCCCTGGTTGCAAAAACTTCCTGCTAAACAGGCGCCGAAAATGTTGGATCCTTTCTAACGTACCTTGCCACTACACTTAAATATGTTGTGCAGTGGGACAGACCTGCATCATAAAATACCAAACGGGGGGGCTTTGGTTTAGCACTTCACTTTCTTGACATGATTTTCTACTGCCTGCTCAGTGATGGTTTCATCTTCTTCAATGGTTTTTTTAACCTTCTGGCCCACCAGATCAAAGATGGCTTCTGGAGGAAATCCCTTCGGCTCTCCCACTTTCACTGTCAGCATGTCAAGTGTCAACACCGCGCCTTCAGGAATTGTCACTTTTGCCACAACAGACTTCCCCAGCTACACAAGAGAAAATAAGAAGAACGTTTAAGTAACACAATCCTAGGCACAGAACACCAGAAGAGGATTTAAAAAAATCATACGGCTACTTGGGAAAGGGCTGCCCATCCTGCTGCTTAGCTTCTTACTCCAGAAGAAGTTTCAGTTAGTGCGGAAATGTGGCTTTGGTATAAACAGTCACTGGCTGCCAGAAACAGCACACGGTAAGAAACAGCAGGTCTGCGTTCAAGTTACAGAGCAGTAAGTGCAGCGTGTGTGCTGCTCCTCAGCACTGAAAAATATATCAGGGTGCAGAGGCAAAACACTGCTGCAAATACTGACGTCTTGAGACTACAAACCCAAGTATTAGCTGCTGTTCTTCTGCATGTGAGTTACTAACCGAATCAAAAACAAAAGTTACCTTTTCATTGCAAGCCATTTCACAAGGCAAGAGCTGTTTGATTGGAGAACCCATGGCTTTTTCCACAGTACGGATGGCTTTCACTAACTCTGCCAGCTCCTTTGGCTCCAGAGATGCTTGGTGGTCACTTCCTTTCCATGTTTTGTCAAGAGTCACGTGACGTTCCACTACTTTAGCACCCAGAGCAACAGCAGCCACCGAAATGGCAATGCCAGTTTCATGCCCCGAATAGCCAATGGGGATGTCAGGAAAAGCGGACTGGTACGCCTGGAATCATGACAGAGTTGGTCTCAGTTACCAGGGTAGCAATTTCATAAACAGCAAATTTAACAGTAATAACTGCAGTGAAAACACGGGCAGTTACCGTGCCACAAAACAAGTGGTTGGTTATGCTCAGGGAGGATGCTCCGAGGAGTCCATTGCGATTATCAACACTGACAATGAGAAAGACACGTTCTATTCTATGCCTTCTCTTCTGCTTTTCTTTTTCCATTTATTTGTCCTCTTCAAGGTCTTAGAAGCCCACCCCGCTGGAAGTTACGCAGACAGAGTTTATTTTCATCTGAGAACCCAATGCCTCGTTAAGCTTCGCCTCTGTTCAGTGCACATGGTGCTCCTTCCCATGTTTCAAATCTGAAGCAATCACAGGACTGATTCAGCCCTACAGGCAATTAAATTCAGTCGCGTCCAGTTCTACTACTCAAGCTAACAAATACTGTGTGCATAAAACTGGGCAAATGTTTGAAAGCTGGCTGATCTGCGAACATTGAACTACATCAGTATCAGGCACACCCAAGCAATAACTGCAAAGGAAACTATAACCCATTTTCTCTCACAGCTCTGATATTCACACGAACCCTTTTCAATGAAATTACCCGGCTGAGCTCCCTACTTTGGAACACCTTCTCAGTTCCAACACCTTCCTAAAAGTGAGGTAACTGTGCACACCCTTTCCTTTCCTTTTCAAAGTACAGGCCAACGCTTCAACCTCCTACCTCCTTCTATTTAACTGCAAAGCCCCAACAGCAGTAGCTCTTATTATATTCCTTAAAGCTGACTTCAGCCAAAAGAGGATCCCATTCATAACTTTACTTCAAGGCCAGGATGAATTAAAGCGCCATGGTACGTTTTCTCACTTCCCAGAAGCAAACTCAAGCATGCCTAAGACCTGGAAATAGAATGCCGAAGAAGTGCATAGCCGTTCTGTGGTACTGTAACCACAGCAGTCTGACTTGTTCACTGACCGATATAACA
Organism: Callipepla californica brunnescens; assembly: GCA_023055505.1. Lineage (NCBI taxonomy): Eukaryota > Metazoa > Chordata > Aves > Galliformes > Odontophoridae > Callipepla > Callipepla californica. The sequence goes on along the minus strand of JALIRH010000023.1, from coordinate 1,713,807 downwards.
CGGAGATTGACATCCTCAGGCTGAAGTGGGTAGGCACTGGTGCACTGCAGGAAGCAGAAGTTTGGATTGATGGGCTTCACAATCTGATAAACCTGATGCATTGTGTTCATCGACTGCATCCCGCTGGAAATCACCATTGGGCGTCCTAGCCATTATAAAAAAAAAACGTTCTGCCTAGATTTCACGTTTAGATCCCTAAGAAATGTGCACAAGCTTAACTGAAATTCTTACAGTAAATGCATTTAGTTGAAGTAGGAAAGGAAGCCTTTTCTAAAAAGTGAATAAAAAATATTTTTTTGAGTATTTTTTCACTCAGAGGGTGGTGGCACACTGAACAGGTTGCCCAGGGAGGTCATGGATGCCCCATCCCTGGAGGCGATCAAGGCCAGGCTGGATGTGGCCCTGGGCAGCCTGCTCTAGTGGTTGGTGGCCCTGCACCTGGAGGGGAGGTTGAAACTAGCTGATCGTTATGGTCCCTTTCAACCCAGGCCATTCTACCATTCTTTGATTCTGAAATTAAGTGGAGAAAATACCTAGTAACTGAGCTACTGGAAGCCAGTGAAGTTTACTGAGACGGGGAAATTCAAGAGAAAGTCCAGCAGAGGCTCACAAAGGTGGTGAGGTACCCAGAGCATCTCCTCTATGAGGAAAGGCAGAGACCCGGGGCCGTGCAGCCTGGAGAAGGCTAAGAGCGGATCAACTGAACGTGGGCAGGAGTCAAGTGGACTGAGCCACACTCACGTCAGCGGTGCCCAGGGACAGAACAAGGGACAGTGGGCACAAGCCAGAACAAAAGAAGTTCCATCTGAGCGTAAAGAAAAACTCGAAAATGACAGAGCTCTGGAAAAGGCTGCCCTCCTTCTCTGGAGATATTCTAAACCTACCTGGACACTTTCCTGTGTGACCTGACGTAGGGAACCTGCTTTAGCAGGGGCTTGGACCAACTCCTACAACTCCTGTGATTCAGCAAAGACTGATCAAAAGAAAACGCCTGCCTTTCTTTGCAGTCTTTTCCAAATAAGGAAAATTGTTTGTATCTCCTGATCCTACTTTGAAAAATGGAACATCCAGTTCATGAAGAAATTCCACAGCCATCTGCAAGGAAAATAAGCAAACAAACAAATAAATAGAAGTCACTGATTTGCAGCATACTACTTCAGTTGGGTTAACAGTAGAGAGGAACTACCAACAAGCCAACCTTGCAAAATACCAAAAGCAAAGCTTAATTAAATAGGGCATACATACACATAAATGTAGAATTATATTAATCCAGAACCAATGGCATAAGGTACAAAGTAAACAGAAAGATTACATAAATCCAAAGCATATGCATCCTTCTGCTTCTGGAGGCTGATGTGCAGGTTAACACTGGGGAAACCCTGGGTGAGACAAATGACCAGATTTCAAGATTAACACTGACAGTGTGGCTGGATTTTTCTGTCAGACGCCTTTACAACACTTCTACAAACACTAAGCCTGAATTTCTGAAACTGTTGTCAAAATACTCTTGGTACGATGGAGGCAAATAGTACGAATATTAGCTTCTGTTTCTCGGCGAAGAAGAATTTTACTCAGAGACTGCAGGCAGCTTTCCTGAATAACTCTGCCACCTGACCTACTGTACAAGTATTCCGCTGCCTTCTGACTCCTTTGGGAGTTATAGAAAGCTCCATTAAAATCTGAGCGGCATCACTAAGATAACCTTCTGAAAATAAGTACACTGAAGAAAGAGATCCCATATCAGGAGCGATATTAAAATCCTGCACTCACATCTGAGGGAAACAATGAAACAGCTACCTAACTTTGTCTCCCTTTCACTCATTCCCCAAACACCTCTGATTTCCTTGGCTCCTTCTTTGTTGACGCTGAATTTATTTAGCTGTTCACAGAACAACTTCCTCATACAATTAAACACACATTTTGAGCTCCCTGACGTAGCTGGAGTTCCAGAGATCACGTTCCATTTACAGAAGGTAACAAATACTACATCAGTCTGTGCAACGCCTATGGTAAGCTCAAAGATCTGGGGCCAGCAGAAACGCTGCCAGAAGTTTCAGCAGCTGTGTGAAGAAAATGCTGCTCACAGAACGATGTCGGTGCATCCATACTGCTGAACAACTGATGAGGCAACGAGCTCGGGCAGCATCTTGAGGAAAATAAGGGTATTACAAGTGGAAAGTGAACTGACACAGTTCACAAGTTCTGCATTTCACTACGGCTGGCAAGAAAGTTTTAACATCGGGGATTTTTCAGTCCAGAGGCGTACAGGTGTTTAAGATCTCAGTTACTATTGGATTAAAATGTTCTTTTCTTAAAGGAAAGACAGGAAGCAATGCTATTCCACAGACCCCTCAGACATGAAAACACAAATTACATAAATATCGCAGCACCTTCTTTTCCCCGCCTTATTTCTAAGGCCATGGCAAAAGACTCCTGCAATACATGCAAAACACCTTTATTCTTCTTTTTGGTCTGACTCTGGAAATAAGCTTTTCAAGGGGTCTGACAGCTGCATGCAGAGGGGACACAGCAATTCACGGGTTTCAGCCGGCAGAACAGCGTGTTTACAGAAGCAGTGAGAATGACCAGAGGACTAGAAAAGACGAGGGATAAAGCTTGAGGGGACTGCAATTCCTTACTCCAGGGAATACAAAAAAAGAAGACAGTAATGTTGTTCAAATAAAAAAACAAGAGCTACAACGAATGTAGAGACTTTTAGGTCAGATGAAGAATTACAAGAAAGCTAACATTCAGCTAACAGGTCAGCAATTCTCTTCGATGGCAAGGAAAGTGAGACACGGAACAGATCACCTTAGGACACTAGATATATCCCATTTCATCCCACCGTGGGCAAGGCTACTTGCAGAACTACAGAAATGCTGGCAGGCCTGTCTTAGGGAAAAGTGGCTGGCTTACTTCTAGAGGGTTTCATTCAGTTCTGTCGCCCTGGTGGTTCTGCCCGATCTCCGCGATGATGAAGCACGGATTGTCGCCGCCGACGCGGCGTCCCGGACACAGCTCGAACTCCCGCGCCATCACGGCACCGCCGCCCGCCCGCCCGCGACTGCGCCGACCGTCGCCGGCGGCCGGCCCGCCGCGCTCCGCCCGGCCGTGGGGCGGGGCTGTGCCGACGTGCCCCGCGGCCCTAGGAGGAGCAGCGGGGCTGGGAAGCGGGGCGGTTGGGCCCTGGCGATGTGAGGCCGATGTGCGGCTCGCTGCAGCCTGCTTTCGGACATTGAGGGCGATACGGTCATCCCTGAGCCTCCTCCGCAGACCGAACAGTCACAGCTCCCTCAGCGACCTGTGCTCGTGGCTTCACTGCTCTTCTGTGTCGCTCTTCTAGCGAGGAGCCCGAAAACCATATGGAAAACCATAATGGACTCCACATCGACTCCACGCGTGTCATAATACAAAGACACTTTATTCCAAACATCAAGAGTATACATAGACAACTGCTGTGACAAACAACTCTTCAGACTGGGCCACGTCAGCCAATGGCTTTGCTCTTCCTTGTGCCTTCTCATTGGTGCTAATACTCCACGCTCACCTCCACACTCCACAGTCCCACCTGCCGTCTCAGTGAATGTCTCCTGACCTTCATCTGAGCCCAATGGTCACATCTACTTCTAATCCTCCACACTCGTGCTTAAATCTCTGTTTGCTATTTCAAAAGTCTCTTTTAACTGTTGATGTTTGGAGACAGATGCACACAGAACTAGCAGACAGCTCACAAGGATTAATTTTCACTCTGTAGGAGTGATCATTTATTCTTATTCCTTATCTTGATATTATTCAATCCAGTTAGTGGCCAGTCACCAGAGGTATGTTCCAGGGCTCAATACTGGGGCTAGTGCTCTTCTGTCAGTGCCTTGGATGAAGGGATCAAGCACTTGCTCAGTAAGCTTGCAGACAGTGCCGAATTAGGCTGAACTGTTCATCTGCTTGAAGGAGTAAGGAGTCGCCAGGGGCCTGGATAGACTGGATCAGTGGGATCGACTACCATGAGACTGTTAGTGTTGTTTGTTGAGTTGTTGGTGTTGCTGGGAGGTGTTCTTCCATCGGAAATCTCATGAGCTGATTCCCTGCTGCTGAACTCCCTCCTGGGCCTGCTGCCTGAGACATGCTGCTTTCTCCTGGACCTCGCCGCTCCTTTGAGGTGTTCTACCGTCTGAACCCTCACGAGCTGATGACCCTTCACTGCTTCTCTGGTGCTGACTGATGCTGTTCCTGTGCTGACCCCACGCTGCTTCTCCTGTGCTGACCCAGTGCTGCTTCTCCAGGACAACTGCTTGCTGTCCAAGGCTGCCCGTCGCTGCCGCTGTTCTCTCCGCTTCTGCCACCCCTGCTCTTCTGCCTTGGACCGTCGGAGCTGCTTGCAACCGGACCACCCCTAGGATCCTGGCTGGTGACTTTTGCTGCGTTGTACAAATCCTTGCTTCTTCCCTATCTTTCTTATCCCTCGCCTTCCCTTCCCCATCACCCTTTACAGTGTCTGCCTTCAGTATTGGTCAATATTGGTAATAAACTGGTCGGACCAACATTTGAATCGTTGCATCTTGATCTCACGCTGGGTATACACATAATCTTAAGAACCTTGTCTCCCTCCTTTATATTGGAGCCTGACGCACAGAAACAAGGGAACTTTATGCTTTCAGGCATTGAGAGCGATACAGTCATTCCTGAGCCTCCTCCGCAGACTGAACAGTCACAGCTCCCTCAGCGACCTGTGCTCGTGGCTTCACTGCTCTTCTGTGTCGCTCTTGTAGCGAGGAGCCCGAAGCCGAACGTAGTACAGCCTCAGCAGGGCTGAGTGCAGGGACAATCACCTCCCCGCTCCTGCTGGCTGCACTAGTGTGCAGGCCAGGATGCCTTTGGCCCGCTTTGCCCTCTGGGCAGCGCTGCTGGCTCACGTTCAGCTGGCTGTCCTACCAAGGTGCCCAGATCCTTGTAAACCACGCAGCTCTCCATCCGCTCTGCCCCAAACTTGTGTCCGAAGCGCAGGACCTGGCACTTGGTCTTGCTGAACTTCATCCCGTTGGCCTCAGCCCAGCTCTCCAGCCTGACCAGATCCCTCTGGTCGGGCCTTGCTACCCCCAGGCAGGTCAACGCTTTCTCCTAATATGGTGCCATCTGCAAAAGCAATGAGGATGCGGTCACCTACGTAGCCTACTTACACTCTTTTCTTTACCAGGCTTTGACAAAGGGACGTGCAGTATGGCCTGGGTACAGAACCGTGAGCCAAAGTACCAGCGTTTCATTTTGGGTTTAAACTGCTTCACAGAAACAAGGCAACGTTAGATTTAGGCGTGTGGTTGCCAGAATTCCTGGAAATGATGCAGTGCACTCTCTTAGCGTCCTGCCTGTACCAAGGTGTTTCTTTCTGAGGTGGAAACGAACCACCTGACTGGAAGCATGTTGATTGTACTGACATGCTCTGGATTTGCACCACAGTTGGATGGAAGTGCTCCTGGAAAAATCTGGTAAATATATTTAAGCCCAGACCGATTACTCATTCTTCAGGGTATGCTGCACGGGCAGAGTACGTGCAGAAAGGAGAGTCCCATCTCTGCCTTCCTCCAGTTTTCACTTATCTTCACCTGTTAAGACTGCAAAATGTTGAATGATAACAGCAGCCCCGAGGAGGCCTCCAGGCCCAGCACAGCTCACACCTTCCTGCGGGCGGAGGGCTGAAGGCACTGTTTGCAACCCAGAGAATCTTGTGTAATTCTGTTGCTTGGCTCCGTCTGACACGGCGCGGGCCTGGCAGAGCCCCTGGGGGCTGCATGTGCCCCAGCCACAGGCCCGGTCACGTTCTTGCCAGTTGCTGGGGCAGCAACCTAGCGTCGCGGTCTCTTGGCAGGTGGTGCAGAGGCCTCAGAGGTGTTGTTTTTCCTCTTCGGGGCTCGCCGAGGCGCCGTGCGTGAGCACTCCCTGTCCGTGCTGGCACTTGAGGTATCTGGTGCAGCCTCCCCCGGCTCCTCCTGGGCTGCTTCTGGGACCAGCGGCGGCACCGAAGCCGGGACGGACGGAGCCAGGCCGGGGATCTGGTGGAGGGCATCGCTGGGGTTCTCAACGAAGGCATCCCCGGGGTTCTCACAGAGGGCATTGCCGGGGTTCTCAAAGATGGCATCGCCGTGGTTCTCACAGAGGGCATCGCCGGGGTTCTCAGACGGGGCATCGCCATAGTTCTCAGACAGGGCATCGCCGGGGTTCTCAACGAAGGCATCCCCGGGGTTCTCACCGAGGGCATCAGCTGTGGGGACAGGAAGCTCCTCCGTGTTGGTGTCCCCAGTGCTGCTGTAGGGCCGTGGGCTCGGGTCAGGACCCTGTTGTGGGGAGGCAGCTGCGCCAGGGGCAGCTGCGGGGCTGCCTTCCTGCCCTGTGGCATCACGAGGCGTCTCCACGCTCAGCAGATGTCGCACCTCCGCGCCGCACCACTGCACAGCTCGGACAATGAGCCGTCGCACGAAGCTGGCGGCCTGGCTTTGCAGGGAGCTGAACAGCTGCAGGGTCAGCGCTCCCTCGTCCAGGCCAAAGAGGCGCAGGCCAGAGACCACAAGGCGCCGTGCTGCAGAGGCTGCCCTCCCGTCAGCCCCAAAGAGCTGCCTCAGCTCCTGGCGCAGCCAGGGCAGCAGGGGCCGCAGCACGCCTGGCTGCAGGCGGAAGATGGACGCCCACCTGGACACCTGCCTCGCAGCCCCTTGTTGCCTCCTGATGACAGCCTCTTGAAAATCATCAACCGCACGCACCGAGTGCAAGATGGATGTCATTCTGCATCTGCAGAGGGGACACCTGTCGCTCATCGTGGCCCACCGACGGATGCAGCCGAGGCAAAACCAGTGCAGGCACGGCATGACGTGGGCGACACCATCCATGGTGTCCAGGCAAATGCAGCAGAGAGAGTTCAGCTCGGCGGCCATGCTCTCCATCTGCTGTGGTGGGCGGGCGGGAGAGCGCGGAGATGAGGGGCTGCTCCTCACACTGCCGCTGCCGCAGCAGCAGCAGCAGCAGGGGTCACACTAGGAAAGGAAGAGAGGCCACGGTCACTCGCTGAGCCTGGCAGGGGAGGAACAAGTGGCCAGGGCCCTCAGGAAGCAAACCCTGCCGGGTGCCCAGGGTGAGACAGCCTTACCGCTCGGTTCCCTTTGCTGCCGCGGCCTCCTGGGTGCCCCGGCTGCCTGAGCCAGGCAGGCCGGGGAAGAAAATCAGACGGCTCTGGGGACGAGCACTGAGAGCGGCTGTCAGCAGCTCCCAGAGCACGAGACCAGCACCGAGGCTATCCTTGCTGCTCGCTCCAGACCTCGCAGACACGTTCGGCCGGAGTGCAGGCACAAGCCAGAGTGAGACTGGGTGCCCGGCTGCGAGTGCTCGACAGCTCACAGTGCCTACGCGTCACAGCGCACTGCTGCGTCACAGCGCACTGGCGGTGACGATGGCCCTCACAGAGGAGAATCGCTGCCGCTGACATCACAATGGGCCATCATCGAGAATCGCTGCCGCTGACATCACAATGGGCCATCATCGAGAATCGCTGCCGCTGACATCACAATGGGCCATCATCATCTGCAGCATTCCACTGGCGCAGAGTTCGAAAGGTTTTTCTGTGTATTAGGTGGTGAAGTATAATGATGAAACGGATCTTAGGATTTAGGTTTAGAAGGGTCTTTAAATATCATCTAGATCCCTTTTGCAATTAGCAGGAACAAAAGATTTTTTCAGTTTCACACTGTATTTATTAATTTGACGTGGGTAATTTCAGCCTAGAGGTTAAAGACGTCACATCTCTCAAGGGGGAGCAGCAGCAGATGAGTTCTATGGAAGGTGGGTGACTACCCAAAATGTCCACCGACAAAATCAACACGCAGTTTGTTTTACCTTGTCTAATTCAAGTAGGCAAAAACTAACTTCCATGGATGCTCTACTGCGTGTGTGTATTTGGCCAGCTCCAGAACCGTGCTGGGAGGCAGGCCAGGATGGCATTCCTCTATTGTGCTCTGGGGACGAGCACTGAGAGCGGCTGTCAGCAGCTCCCAGAGCGCGAGACCAGCACCGAGGCTATCCTTGCTGCTCGCTCCAGACTTCGCAGAGGAGAATCGCTGCTGCTGCCGCTGACATCACCCGCTGTATTTTAAATACAGCCAGTCTTAGCGGTCACAGTGAGGCAGAGAGGTGTGGAGGTGCAGCTGTGTTTTCAGTCACTATTCATGTGCAGTACTTACTCTCCTGAGGTCTTTTTTCATGGCACAGTGATTTCTGTCCTGCTTCACGGACTTGATATTGTTCATTCCAGTTAGTAGCCAGTCACCAGAGGTACGTTCCAGGGCTCAGTACTGGGGCTAGTGCTCTTCTGTCAGTGCCTTGGATGGAAGGGATCAAGCACTTGCTCAGTAAGCTTGCAGACAGTGCCGAATTAGGCTGAACTGGTCATCTGCTTGAAGGAATAAGGAGTGTCCAGGGGTAGAGTGGATTAGTGGATGAAGTCCACGACACAGTGAAGCCAAGTGCCAGGTGTTGTACTTGGCTCACAACTCTGTGTAGCAGCACGGGCTGGGGAAAGAAAAGGACCTGGAGTTTTGATCAGCAGGCGGCTGAATATGAACCAGAAGTCTGCCCAGGTGCTCAAAAAGGCCTGTGGCATCTTGGCCTGCATCAGAAATAGTGTAGGTAGCGAAGGAAGTGATTGTCCCCTTGCATAGGGGCACTGTTGAGACCACACCTCCAATTCTGCACTCAGCTTTAGTCCTCTCACCAGGATACTGAGTTGTTCAAGTGCACACAGAGAAGAGCTACAAAATAAAGGAGGGGAAGGTGCTAGAAAACGGGACACTGCAGAAGCAACAGAGGGAACTGCAGTTGTTTAGTAAGGTCGAGGTTGAGGGGAGACCTCATCATTCTCTGCAACTGCTTGAAAGGAGGCTGCAGAGAAGATGGTGTTTGTTCTCAGGTAACAAGTGACAGAATGGATGGAAATGGCCCTTTCCACCCAGAGTGATTCTATGATTAAAGTCCTGGCAGTCTCTGAAGCCTATCTTTTAATCAGTTTATTGGATCAGCTGTACTGTTCACCTGAACAAGCACCTGCACTTGAAGCAAGCCAGGTAATCCTTGGTAGTTCAAATACTAAAGGCTGTGTACTCCTCTCTGCTGCCGGCGAGGTCTTACTACAGAAATGCAAAAACAGGAGCTTGTTTTAAGAGCCGGATTTATTGATAATTTGCCATTAAAAAAAAATCAACACTTGTATTGTTTCCAAATGCAAGGCAAGCATATGGCATCAGAGCTCACAGACTGTCACAAACACATGATTCAAAGAGCGTCTTCCCAGTTTCAAGACAGAAAGAACTACAGACTCTTCAGAGTATACAGGCACAGAAACATCACCATCAAATTCAAGATGCACTACCAATTCATGACCCAGAGGCAGCAATAACCGCAATAACCATAACTAGTAAATGATTCTTTCACAAAGACAGATGGATTACACCAATGTGATTCTGTGCTAACCAAGCTAGTTGAGAGACACGTTACACCTGCTGCCATCTGGTCCTGCCCAAGAGTGGAGTGCACAGAGGAGTGCTGACGACCATGCTGTGATCCCGTCAATGAGCTGATCTAGACAAGCAGGAAGATGCTAAATCTTTACTAGGATATGACCTCTTACCTGAGAAGCTGACCCCACATACAAATAGAGAAACCCAACTGCACTGCAGAATGTGCTGGGATATCAGGATTCAGTAAGCTAACTGATGCTTTTGCCATTTCTGGAAGAGCAGATAAAATTTTCTTCCGCTGATCCGTCTCTGGCAAATTTTGCCTCATCTAGTCTTGTCTTTCAGCTTACGAAAAGCACAGAAGGGCTCCTTCTCTTGCTTCTTATATGGGAGCTGTCTATATATCCAGTTCACTGACTTGGATGATACTGCCTTTAAGAAGGTCTGTACATATTGGACTCTAGTTTTCTCAAGAGTGGCATCACAGGAATAGACAGTTATCTCCTTTCTCTATACTGCCATGCTTCCGTGAGGTTATCCACTTCCACTCCTCAGGCAGGTTTCTGCAGCCCATTTCTTTACCTCAAAACTAATTTTTAAAATCTTAAAACGTTATATAAAGTTTTCTGTTCAGTTCATGTAATCTTTCTCTTCCATGCGCGCAACTCAAACTCACATCCTACTTTCATGGGACTGAAGGAAGTGGCAGAAGAGATAAAAAAAAAAAGGTACAGCAATAGAAGAATTCAAGTAGAGACAAATTATTAGGATTAGTGCATTCTTACCAGAAAAGGAAAGCGAGAAAACAGGAGACCTAGGACTCAGATTTTGCAAAAACTCCAAACTAATCTAAATGGAACGGAAGAGGAGGAGTACGGTATTGTCTACACAGAACACTAAGCGGTTTCTAAATTGCTCTTCATAATTTATATCCCCTGGTTGCAAAAACTTCCTGCTAAACAGGCGCCGAAAATGTTGGATCCTTTCTAACGTACCTTGCCACTACACTTAAATATGTTGTGCAGTGGGACAGACCTGCATCATAAAATACCAAACGGGGGGGCTTTGGTTTAGCACTTCACTTTCTTGACATGATTTTCTACTGCCTGCTCAGTGATGGTTTCATCTTCTTCAATGGTTTTTTTAACCTTCTGGCCCACCAGATCAAAGATGGCTTCTGGAGGAAATCCCTTCGGCTCTCCCACTTTCACTGTCAGCATGTCAAGTGTCAACACCGCGCCTTCAGGAATTGTCACTTTTGCCACAACAGACTTCCCCAGCTACACAAGAGAAAATAAGAAGAACGTTTAAGTAACACAATCCTAGGCACAGAACACCAGAAGAGGATTTAAAAAAATCATACGGCTACTTGGGAAAGGGCTGCCCATCCTGCTGCTTAGCTTCTTACTCCAGAAGAAGTTTCAGTTAGTGCGGAAATGTGGCTTTGGTATAAACAGTCACTGGCTGCCAGAAACAGCACACGGTAAGAAACAGCAGGTCTGCGTTCAAGTTACAGAGCAGTAAGTGCAGCGTGTGTGCTGCTCCTCAGCACTGAAAAATATATCAGGGTGCAGAGGCAAAACACTGCTGCAAATACTGACGTCTTGAGACTACAAACCCAAGTATTAGCTGCTGTTCTTCTGCATGTGAGTTACTAACCGAATCAAAAACAAAAGTTACCTTTTCATTGCAAGCCATTTCACAAGGCAAGAGCTGTTTGATTGGAGAACCCATGGCTTTTTCCACAGTACGGATGGCTTTCACTAACTCTGCCAGCTCCTTTGGCTCCAGAGATGCTTGGTGGTCACTTCCTTTCCATGTTTTGTCAAGAGTCACGTGACGTTCCACTACTTTAGCACCCAGAGCAACAGCAGCCACCGAAATGGCAATGCCAGTTTCATGCCCCGAATAGCCAATGGGGATGTCAGGAAAAGCGGACTGGTACGCCTGGAATCATGACAGAGTTGGTCTCAGTTACCAGGGTAGCAATTTCATAAACAGCAAATTTAACAGTAATAACTGCAGTGAAAACACGGGCAGTTACCGTGCCACAAAACAAGTGGTTGGCTATGCTCAGGGAGGATGCTCCGAGGAGTCCATTGCGATTATCAACACTGACAATGAGAAAGACACGTTCTATTCTATGCCTTCTCTTCTGCTTTTCTTTTTCCATTTATTTGTCCTCTTCAAGGTCTTAGAAGCCCACCCCGCTGGAAGTTACGCAGACAGAGTTTATTTTCATCTGAGAACCCAATGCCTCGTTAAGCTTCGCCTCTGTTCAGTGCACATGGTGCTCCTTCCCATGTTTCAAATCTGAAGCAATCACAGGACTGATTCAGCCCTACAGGCAATTAAATTCAGTCGCGTCCAGTTCTACTACTCAAGCTAACAAATACTGTGTGCATAAAACTGGGCAAATGTTTGAAAGCTGGCTGATCTGCGAACATTGAACTACATCAGTATCAGGCACACCCAAGCAATAACTGCAAAGGAAACTATAACCCATTTTCTCTCACAGCTCTGATATTCACACGAACCCTTTTCAATGAAATTACCCGGCTGAGCTCCCTACTTTGGAACACGTTCTCAGTTCCAACACCTTCCTAAAAGTGAGGTAACTGTGCACACCCTTTCCTTTCCTTTTCAAAGTACAGGCCAACGCTTCAACCTCCTACCTCCTTCTATTTAACTGCAAAGCCCCAACAGCAGTAGCTCTTATTATATTCCTTAAAGCTGACTTCAGCCAAAAGAGGATCCCATTCATAACTTTACTTCAAGGCCAGGATGAATTAAAGCGCCATGGTACGTTTTCTCACTTCCCAGAAGCAAACTCAAGCATGCCTAAGACCTGGAAATAGAATGCCGAAGAAGTGCATAGCCGTTCTGTGGTACTGTAACCACAGCAGTCTGACTTGTTCACTGACCGATATAACACGGAGATTGACATCCTCAGGCTGAAGTGGGTAGGCACTGGTGCACTGCAGGAAGCAGAAGTTTGGATTGATGGGCTTCACAATCTGATAAACCTGATGCACTGTGTTCATCGACTGCATCCCGCTGGAAATCACCATTGGGCGTCCTAGCCATTATAAAAAAAAAAGGTTCTGCCTAGATTTCACGTTTAGATCCCTAAGAAATGTGCACAAGCTTAACTGAAATTCTTACAGTAAATGCATTTAGTTGAAGTAGGAAAGGAAGCCTTTTCTAAAAAGTGAATAAAAAATATTTTTTTGAGTATTTTTTCACTCAGAGGGTGGTGGCACACTGAACAGGTTGCCCAGGGAGGTCATGGATGCCCCATCCCTGGAGGCGATCAAGGCCAGGCTGGATGTGGCCCTGGGCAGCCTGCTCTAGTGGTTGATGGCCCTGCACCTGGAGGGGAGGTTGAAACTAGCTGATCGTTATGGTCCCTTTCAACCCAGGCCATTCTACCATTCTTTGATTCTGAAATTAAGTGGAGAAAATACCTAGTAACTGAGCTACTGGAAGCCAGTGAAGTTTACTGAGACGGGGAAATTCAAGAGAAAGTCCAGCAGAGGCTCACAAAGGTGGTGAGGTACCCAGAGCATCTCCTCTATGAGGAAAGGCAGAGACCTGGGGCCGTGCAGCCTGGAGAAGGCTAAGAGCGGATCAACTGAACGTGGGCAGGAGTCAAGTGGACTGAGCCACGCTCACGTCAGCGGTGCCCAGGGACAGAACAAGGGACAGTGGGCACAAGCCAGAACAAAAGAAGTTCCATCTGAGCGTAAAGAAAAACTCGAAAATGACAGAGCTCTGGAAAAGGCTGCCCTCCTTCTCTGGAGATATTCTAAACCTACCTGGACACTTTCCTGTGTGACCTGACGTAGGGAACCTGCTTTAGCAGGGGCTTGGACCAACTCCTACAACTCCTGTGATTCAGCAAAGACTGATCAAAAGAAAACGCCTGCCTTTCTTTGCAGTCTTTTCCAAATAAGGAAAATTGTTTGTATCTCCTGATCCTACTTTGAAAAATGGAACATCCAGTTCATGAAGAAATTCCACAGCCATCTGCAAGGAAAATAAGCAAACAAACAAATAAATAGAAGTCACTGATTTGCAGCATACTACTTCAGTTGGGTTAACAGTAGAGAGGAACTACCAACAAGCCAACCTTGCAAAATACCAAAAGCAAAGCTTAATTAAATAGGGCATACATACACATAAATGTAGAATTATATTAATCCAGAACCAATGGCATAAGGTACAAAGTAAACAGAAAGATTACATAAATCCAAAGCATATGCATCCTTCTGCTTCTGGAGGCTGATGTGCAGGTTAACACTGGGGAAACCCTGGGTGAGACAAATGACCAGATTTCAAGATTAACACTGACAGTGTGGCTGGATTTTTCTGTCAGACGCCTTTACAACACTTCTACAAACACTAAGCCTGAATTTCTGAAACTGTTGTCAAAATACTCTTGGTACGATGGAGGCAAATAGTACGAATATTAGCTTCTGTTTCTCGGCGAAGAAGAATTTTACTCAGAGACTGCAGGCAGCTTTCCTGAATAACTCTGCCACCTGACTTACTGTACAAGTATTCCGCTGCCTTCTGACTCCTTTGGGAGTTATAGAAAGCTCCATTAAAATCTGAGCGGCATCACTAAGATAACCTTCTGAAAATAAGTACACTGAAGAAAGAGATCCCATATCAGGAGCGATATTAAAATCCTGCACTCACATCTGAGGGAAACAATGAAACAGCTACCTAACTTTGTCTCCCTTTCACTCATTCCCCAAACACCTCTGATTTCCTTGGCTCCTTCTTTGTTGACGCTGAATTTATTTAGCTGTTCACAGAACAACTTCCTCATACAATTAAACACACATTTTGAGCTCCCTGACGTAGCTGGAGTTCCAGAGATCACGTTCCATTTACAGAAGGTAACAAATACTACATCAGTCTGTGCAACGCCTATGGTAAGCTCAAAGATCTGGGGCCAGCAGAAACGCTGCCAGAAGTTTCAGCAGCTGTGTGAAGAAAATGCTGCTCACAGAACGATGTCGGTGCATCCATACTGCTGAACAACTGATGAGGCAACGAGCTCGGGCAGCATCTTGAGGAAAATAAGGGTATTACAAGTGGAAAGTGAACTGACACAGTTCACAAGTTCTGCATTTCACTACGGCTGGCAAGAAAGTTTTAACATCGGGGATTTTTCAGTCCAGAGGCGTACAGGTGTTTAAGATCTCAGTTACTATTGGATTAAAATGTTCTTTTCTTAAAGGAAAGACAGGAAGCAATGCTATTCCACAGACCCCTCAGACATGAAAACACAAATTACATAAATATCGCAGCACCTTCTTTTCCCCGCCTTATTTCTAAGGCCATGGCAAAAGACTCCTGCAATACATGCAAAACACCTTTATTCTTCTTTTTGGTCTGACTCTGGAAATAAGCTTTTCAAGGGGTCTGACAGCTGCATGCAGAGGGGACACAGCAATTCACGGGTTTCAGCCGGCAGAACAGCGTGTTTACAGAAGCAGTGAGAATGACCAGAGGACTAGAAAAGACGAGGGATAAAGCTTGAGGGGACTGCAATTCCTTACTCCAGGGAATACAAAAAAAGAAGACAGTAATGTTGTTCAAATAAAAAAACAAGAGCTACAACGAATGTAGAGACTTTTAGGTCAGATGAAGAATTACAAGAAAGCTAACATTCAGCTAACAGGTCAGCAATTCTCTTCGATGGCAAGGAAAGTGAGACACGGAACAGATCACCTTAGGACACTAGATATATCCCATTTCATCCCACCGTGGGCAAGGCTACTTGCAGAACTACAGAAATGCTGGCAGGCCTGTCTTAGGGAAAAGTGGCTGGCTTACTTCTAGAGGGTTTCATTCAGTTCTGTCGCCCTGGTGGTTCTGCCCGATCTCCGCGATGATGAAGCACGGATTGTCGCCGCCGACGCGGCGTCCCGGACACAGCTCGAACTCCCGCGCCATCACGGCACCGCCGCCCGCCCGCCCGCGACTGCGCCGACCGTCGCCGGCGGCCGGCCCGCCGCGCTCCGCCTGGCCGTGGGGCGGGGCTGTGCCGACGTGCCCCGCGGCCCTAGGAGGAGCAGCGGGGCTGGGAAGCGGGGCGGTTGGGCCCTGGCGATGTGAGGCCGATGTGCGGCTCGCTGCAGCCTGCTTTCGGACATTGAGGGCGATACGGTCATCCCTGAGCCTCCTCCGCAGACCGAACAGTCACAGCTCCCTCAGCGACCTGTGCTCGTGGCTTCACTGCTCTTCTGTGTCGCTCTTCTAGCGAGGAGCCCGAAAACCATATGGAAAACCATAATGGACTCCACATCGACTCCACACGTGTCATAATACAAAGACACTTTATTCCAAACATCAAGAGTATACATAGACAACTGCTGTGACAAACAACTCTTCAGACTGGGCCACGTCAGCCAATGGCTTTGCTCTTCCTTGTGCCTTCTCATTGGTGCTAATACTCCACGCTCACCTCCACACTCCACAGTCCCACCTGCCGTCTCAGTGAATGTCTCCTGACCTTCATCTGAGCCCAATGGTCACATCTACTTCTAATCCTCCACACTCGTGCTTAAATCTCTGTTTGCTATTTCAAAAGTCTCTTTTAACTGTTGATGTTTGGAGACAGATGCACACAGAACTAGCAGACAGCTCACAAGGATTAATTTTCACTCTGTAGGAGTGATCATTTATTCTTATTCCTTATCTTGATATTATTCAATCCAGTTAGTGGCCAGTCACCAGAGGTATGTTCCAGGGCTCAATACTGGGGCTAGTGCTCTTCTGTCAGTGCCTTGGATGAAGGGATCAAGCACTTGCTCAGTAAGCTTGCAGACAGTGCCGAATTAGGCTGAACTGTTCATCTGCTTGAAGGAGTAAGGAGTCGCCAGGGGCCTGGATAGACTGGATCAGTGGGATCGACTACCATGAGACTGTTAGTGTTGTTTGTTGAGTTGTTGGTGTTGCTGGGAGGTGTTCTTCCATCGGAAATCTCATGAGCTGATTCCCTGCTGCTGAACTCCCTCCTGGGCCTGCTGCCTGAGACATGCTGCTTTCTCCTGGACCTCGCCGCTCCTTTGAGGTGTTCTACCGTCTGAACCCTCACGAGCTGATGACCCTTCACTGCTTCTCTGGTGCTGACTGATGCTGTTCCTGTGCTGACCCCACGCTGCTTCTCCTGTGCTGACCCAGTGCTGCTTCTCCAGGACAACTGCTTGCTGTCCAAGGCTGCCCGTCGCTGCCGCTGTTCTCTCCGCTTCTGCCACCCCTGCTCTTCTGCCTTGGACCGTCGGAGCTGCTTGCAACCGGACCACCCCTAGGATCCTGGCTGGTGACTTTTGCTGCGTTGTACAAATCCTTGCTTCTTCCCTATCTTTCTTATCCCTCGCCTTCCCTTCCCCATCACCCTTTACAGTGTCTGCCTTCAGTATTGGTCAATATTGGTAATAAACTGGTCGGACCAACATTTGAATCGTTGCATCTTGATCTCACGCTGGGTATACACATAATCTTAAGAACCTTGTCTCCCTCCTTTATATTGGAGCCTGACGCACAGAAACAAGGGAACTTTATGCTTTCAGGCATTGAGAGCGATACAGTCATTCCTGAGCCTCCTCCGCAGACTGAACAGTCACAGCTCCCTCAGCGACCTGTGCTCGTGGCTTCACTGCTCTTCTGTGTCGCTCTTGTAGCGAGGAGCCCGAAGCCGAACGTAGTACAGCCTCAGCAGGGCTGAGTGCAGGGACAATCACCTCCCCGCTCCTGCTGGCTGCACTAGTGTGCAGGCCAGGATGCCTTTGGCCCGCTTTGCCCTCTGGGCAGCGCTGCTGGCTCACGTTCAGCTGGCTGTCCTACCAAGGTGCCCAGATCCTTGTAAACCACGCAGCTCTCCATCCGCTCTGCCCCAAACTTGTGTCCGAAGCGCAGGACCTGGCACTTGGTCTTGCTGAACTTCATCCCGTTGGCCTCAGCCCAGCTCTCCAGCCTGACCAGATCCCTCTGGTCGGGCCTTGCTACCCCCAGGCAGGTCAACGCTTTCTCCTAATATGGTGCCATCTGCAAAAGCAATGAGGATGCGGTCACCTACGTAGCCTACTTACACTCTTTTCTTTACCAGGCTTTGACAAAGGGACGTGCAGTATGGCCTGGGTACAGAACCGTGAGCCAAAGTACCAGCGTTTCATTTTGGGTTTAAACTGCTTCACAGAAACAAGGCAACGTTAGATTTAGGCGTGTGGTTGCCAGAATTCCTGGAAATGATGCAGTGCACTCTCTTAGCGTCCTGCCTGTACCAAGGTGTTTCTTTCTGAGGTGGAAACGAACCACCTGACTGGAAGCATGTTGATTGTACTGACATGCTCTGGATTTGCACCACAGTTGGATGGAAGTGCTCCTGGAAAAATCTGGTAAATATATTTAAGCCCAGACCGATTACTCATTCTTCAGGGTATGCTGCACGGGCAGAGTACGTGCAGAAAGGAGAGTCCCATCTCTGCCTTCCTCCAGTTTTCACTTATCTTCACCTGTTAAGACTGCAAAATGTTGAATGATAACAGCAGCCCCGAGGAGGCCTCCAGGCCCAGCACAGCTCACACCTTCCTGCGGGCGGAGGGCTGAAGGCACTGTTTGCAACCCAGAGAATCTTGTGTAATTCTGTTGCTTGGCTCCGTCTGACACGGCGCGGGCCTGGCAGAGCCCCTGGGGGCTGCATGTGCCCCAGCCACAGGCCCGGTCACGTTCTTGCCAGTTGCTGGGGCAGCAACCTAGCGTCGCGGTCTCTTGGCAGGTGGTGCAGAGGCCTCAGAGGTGTTGTTTTTCCTCTTCGGGGCTCGCCGAGGCGCCGTGCGTGAGCACTCCCTGTCCGTGCTGGCACTTGAGGTATCTGGTGCAGCCTCCCCCGGCTCCTCCTGGGCTGCTTCTGGGACCAGCGGCGGCACCGAAGCCGGGACGGACGGAGCCAGGCCGGGGATCTGGTGGAGGGCATCGCTGGGGTTCTCAACGAAGGCATCCCCGGGGTTCTCACAGAGGGCATTGCCGGGGTTCTCAAAGATGGCATCGCCGTGGTTCTCACAGAGGGCATCGCCGGGGTTCTCAGACGGGGCATCGCCATAGTTCTCAGACAGGGCATCGCCGGGGTTCTCAACGAAGGCATCCCCGGGGTTCTCACCGAGGGCATCAGCTGTGGGGACAGGAAGCTCCTCCGTGTTGGTGTCCCCAGTGCTGCTGTAGGGCCGTGGGCTCGGGTCAGGACCCTGTTGTGGGGAGGCAGCTGCGCCAGGGGCAGCTGCGGGGCTGCCTTCCTGCCCTGTGGCATCACGAGGCGTCTCCACGCTCAGCAGATGTCGCACCTCCGCGCCGCACCACTGCACAGCTCGGACAATGAGCCGTCGCACGAAGCTGGCGGCCTGGCTTTGCAGGGAGCTGAACAGCTGCAGGGTCAGCGCTCCCTCGTCCAGGCCAAAGAGGCGCAGGCCAGAGACCACAAGGCGCCGTGCTGCAGAGGCTGCCCTCCCGTCAGCCCCAAAGAGCTGCCTCAGCTCCTGGCGCAGCCAGGGCAGCAGGGGCCGCAGCACGCCTGGCTGCAGGCGGAAGATGGACGCCCACCTGGACACCTGCCTCGCAGCCCCTTGTTGCCTCCTGATGACAGCCTCTTGAAAATCATCAACCGCACGCACCGAGTGCAAGATGGATGTCATTCTGCATCTGCAGAGGGGACACCTGTCGCTCATCGTGGCCCACCGACGGATGCAGCCGAGGCAAAACCAGTGCAGGCACGGCATGACGTGGGCGACACCATCCATGGTGTCCAGGCAAATGCAGCAGAGAGAGTTCAGCTCGGCGGCCATGCTCTCCATCTGCTGTGGTGGGCGGGCGGGAGAGCGCGGAGATGAGGGGCTGCTCCTCACACTGCCGCTGCCGCAGCAGCAGCAGCAGCAGGGGTCACACTAGGAAAGGAAGAGAGGCCACGGTCACTCGCTGAGCCTGGCAGGGGAGGAACAAGTGGCCAGGGCCCTCAGGAAGCAAACCCTGCCGGGTGCCCAGGGTGAGACAGCCTTACCGCTCGGTTCCCTTTGCTGCCGCGGCCTCCTGGGTGCCCCGGCTGCCTGAGCCAGGCAGGCCGGGGAAGAAAATCAGACGGCTCTGGGGACGAGCACTGAGAGCGGCTGTCAGCAGCTCCCAGAGCACGAGACCAGCACCGAGGCTATCCTTGCTGCTCGCTCCAGACCTCGCAGACACGTTCGGCCGGAGTGCAGGCACAAGCCAGAGTGAGACTGGGTGCCCGGCTGCGAGTGCTCGACAGCTCACAGTGCCTACGCGTCACAGCGCACTGCTGCGTCACAGCGCACTGGCGGTGACGATGGCCCTCACAGAGGAGAATCGCTGCCGCTGACATCACAATGGGCCATCATCGAGAATCGCTGCCGCTGACATCACAATGGGCCATCATCGAGAATCGCTGCCGCTGACATCACAATGGGCCATCATCATCTGCAGCATTCCACTGGCGCAGAGTTCGAAAGGTTTTTCTGTGTATTAGGTGGTGAAGTATAATGATGAAACGGATCTTAGGATTTAGGTTTAGAAGGGTCTTTAAATATCATCTAGATCCCTTTTGCAATTAGCAGGAACAAAAGATTTTTTCAGTTTCACACTGTATTTATTAATTTGACGTGGGTAATTTCAGCCTAGAGGTTAAAGACGTCACATCTCTCAAGGGGGAGCAGCAGCAGATGAGTTCTATGGAAGGTGGGTGACTACCCAAAATGTCCACCGACAAAATCAACACGCAGTTTGTTTTACCTTGTCTAATTCAAGTAGGCAAAAACTAACTTCCATGGATGCTCTACTGCGTGTGTGTATTTGGCCAGCTCCAGAACCGTGCTGGGAGGCAGGCCAGGATGGCATTCCTCTATTGTGCTCTGGGGACGAGCACTGAGAGCGGCTGTCAGCAGCTCCCAGAGCGCGAGACCAGCACCGAGGCTATCCTTGCTGCTCGCTCCAGACTTCGCAGAGGAGAATCGCTGCTGCTGCCGCTGACATCACCCGCTGTATTTTAAATACAGCCAGTCTTAGCGGTCACAGTGAGGCAGAGAGGTGTGGAGGTGCAGCTGTGTTTTCAGTCACTATTCATGTGCAGTACTTACTCTCCTGAGGTCTTTTTTCATGGCACAGTGATTTCTGTCCTGCTTCACGGACTTGATATTGTTCATTCCAGTTAGTAGCCAGTCACCAGAGGTACGTTCCAGGGCTCAGTACTGGGGCTAGTGCTCTTCTGTCAGTGCCTTGGATGGAAGGGATCAAGCACTTGCTCAGTAAGCTTGCAGACAGTGCCGAATTAGGCTGAACTGGTCATCTGCTTGAAGGAATAAGGAGTGTCCAGGGGTAGAGTGGATTAGTGGATGAAGTCCACGACACAGTGAAGCCAAGTGCCAGGTGTTGTACTTGGCTCACAACTCTGTGTAGCAGCACGGGCTGGGGAAAGAAAAGGACCTGGAGTTTTGATCAGCAGGCGGCTGAATATGAACCAGAAGTCTGCCCAGGTGCTCAAAAAGGCCTGTGGCATCTTGGCCTGCATCAGAAATAGTGTAGGTAGCGAAGGAAGTGATTGTCCCCTTGCATAGGGGCACTGTTGAGACCACACCTCCAATTCTGCACTCAGCTTTAGTCCTCTCACCAGGATACTGAGTTGTTCAAGTGCACACAGAGAAGAGCTACAAAATAAAGGAGGGGAAGGTGCTAGAAAACGGGACACTGCAGAAGCAACAGAGGGAACTGCAGTTGTTTAGTAAGGTCGAGGTTGAGGGGAGACCTCATCATTCTCTGCAACTGCTTGAAAGGAGGCTGCAGAGAAGATGGTGTTTGTTCTCAGGTAACAAGTGACAGAATGGATGGAAATGGCCCTTTCCACCCAGAGTGATTCTATGATTAAAGTCCTGGCAGTCTCTGAAGCCTATCTTTTAATCAGTTTATTGGATCAGCTGTACTGTTCACCTGAACAAGCACCTGCACTTGAAGCAAGCCAGGTAATCCTTGGTAGTTCAAATACTAAAGGCTGTGTACTCCTCTCTGCTGCCGGCGAGGTCTTACTACAGAAATGCAAAAACAGGAGCTTGTTTTAAGAGCCGGATTTATTGATAATTTGCCATTAAAAAAAAATCAACACTTGTATTGTTTCCAAATGCAAGGCAAGCATATGGCATCAGAGCTCACAGACTGTCACAAACACATGATTCAAAGAGCGTCTTCCCAGTTTCAAGACAGAAAGAACTACAGACTCTTCAGAGTATACAGGCACAGAAACATCACCATCAAATTCAAGATGCACTACCAATTCATGACCCAGAGGCAGCAATAACCGCAATAACCATAACTAGTAAATGATTCTTTCACAAAGACAGATGGATTACACCAATGTGATTCTGTGCTAACCAAGCTAGTTGAGAGACACGTTACACCTGCTGCCATCTGGTCCTGCCCAAGAGTGGAGTGCACAGAGGAGTGCTGACGACCATGCTGTGATCCCGTCAATGAGCTGATCTAGACAAGCAGGAAGATGCTAAATCTTTACTAGGATATGACCTCTTACCTGAGAAGCTGACCCCACATACAAATAGAGAAACCCAACTGCACTGCAGAATGTGCTGGGATATCAGGATTCAGTAAGCTAACTGATGCTTTTGCCATTTCTGGAAGAGCAGATAAAATTTTCTTCCGCTGATCCGTCTCTGGCAAATTTTGCCTCATCTAGTCTTGTCTTTCAGCTTACGAAAAGCACAGAAGGGCTCCTTCTCTTGCTTCTTATATGGGAGCTGTCTATATATCCAGTTCACTGACTTGGATGATACTGCCTTTAAGAAGGTCTGTACATATTGGACTCTAGTTTTCTCAAGAGTGGCATCACAGGAATAGACAGTTATCTCCTTTCTCTATACTGCCATGCTTCCGTGAGGTTATCCACTTCCACTCCTCAGGCAGGTTTCTGCAGCCCATTTCTTTACCTCAAAACTAATTTTTAAAATCTTAAAACGTTATATAAAGTTTTCTGTTCAGTTCATGTAATCTTTCTCTTCCATGCGCGCAACTCAAACTCACATCCTACTTTCATGGGACTGAAGGAAGTGGCAGAAGAGATAAAAAAAAAAAGGTACAGCAATAGAAGAATTCAAGTAGAGACAAATTATTAGGATTAGTGCATTCTTACCAGAAAAGGAAAGCGAGAAAACAGGAGACCTAGGACTCAGATTTTGCAAAAACTCCAAACTAATCTAAATGGAACGGAAGAGGAGGAGTACGGTATTGTCTACACAGAACACTAAGCGGTTTCTAAATTGCTCTTCATAATTTATATCCCCTGGTTGCAAAAACTTCCTGCTAAACAGGCGCCGAAAATGTTGGATCCTTTCTAACGTACCTTGCCACTACACTTAAATATGTTGTGCAGTGGGACAGACCTGCATCATAAAATACCAAACGGGGGGGCTTTGGTTTAGCACTTCACTTTCTTGACATGATTTTCTACTGCCTGCTCAGTGATGGTTTCATCTTCTTCAATGGTTTTTTTAACCTTCTGGCCCACCAGATCAAAGATGGCTTCTGGAGGAAATCCCTTCGGCTCTCCCACTTTCACTGTCAGCATGTCAAGTGTCAACACCGCGCCTTCAGGAATTGTCACTTTTGCCACAACAGACTTCCCCAGCTACACAAGAGAAAATAAGAAGAACGTTTAAGTAACACAATCCTAGGCACAGAACACCAGAAGAGGATTTAAAAAAATCATACGGCTACTTGGGAAAGGGCTGCCCATCCTGCTGCTTAGCTTCTTACTCCAGAAGAAGTTTCAGTTAGTGCGGAAATGTGGCTTTGGTATAAACAGTCACTGGCTGCCAGAAACAGCACACGGTAAGAAACAGCAGGTCTGCGTTCAAGTTACAGAGCAGTAAGTGCAGCGTGTGTGCTGCTCCTCAGCACTGAAAAATATATCAGGGTGCAGAGGCAAAACACTGCTGCAAATACTGACGTCTTGAGACTACAAACCCAAGTATTAGCTGCTGTTCTTCTGCATGTGAGTTACTAACCGAATCAAAAACAAAAGTTACCTTTTCATTGCAAGCCATTTCACAAGGCAAGAGCTGTTTGATTGGAGAACCCATGGCTTTTTCCACAGTACGGATGGCTTTCACTAACTCTGCCAGCTCCTTTGGCTCCAGAGATGCTTGGTGGTCACTTCCTTTCCATGTTTTGTCAAGAGTCACGTGACGTTCCACTACTTTAGCACCCAGAGCAACAGCAGCCACCGAAATGGCAATGCCAGTTTCATGCCCCGAATAGCCAATGGGGATGTCAGGAAAAGCGGACTGGTACGCCTGGAATCATGACAGAGTTGGTCTCAGTTACCAGGGTAGCAATTTCATAAACAGCAAATTTAACAGTAATAACTGCAGTGAAAACACGGGCAGTTACCGTGCCACAAAACAAGTGGTTGGTTATGCTCAGGGAGGATGCTCCGAGGAGTCCATTGCGATTATCAACACTGACAATGAGAAAGACACGTTCTATTCTATGCCTTCTCTTCTGCTTTTCTTTTTCCATTTATTTGTCCTCTTCAAGGTCTTAGAAGCCCACCCCGCTGGAAGTTACGCAGACAGAGTTTATTTTCATCTGAGAACCCAATGCCTCGTTAAGCTTCGCCTCTGTTCAGTGCACATGGTGCTCCTTCCCATGTTTCAAATCTGAAGCAATCACAGGACTGATTCAGCCCTACAGGCAATTAAATTCAGTCGCGTCCAGTTCTACTACTCAAGCTAACAAATACTGTGTGCATAAAACTGGGCAAATGTTTGAAAGCTGGCTGATCTGCGAACATTGAACTACATCAGTATCAGGCACACCCAAGCAATAACTGCAAAGGAAACTATAACCCATTTTCTCTCACAGCTCTGATATTCACACGAACCCTTTTCAATGAAATTACCCGGCTGAGCTCCCTACTTTGGAACACCTTCTCAGTTCCAACACCTTCCTAAAAGTGAGGTAACTGTGCACACCCTTTCCTTTCCTTTTCAAAGTACAGGCCAACGCTTCAACCTCCTACCTCCTTCTATTTAACTGCAAAGCCCCAACAGCAGTAGCTCTTATTATATTCCTTAAAGCTGACTTCAGCCAAAAGAGGATCCCATTCATAACTTTACTTCAAGGCCAGGATGAATTAAAGCGCCATGGTACGTTTTCTCACTTCCCAGAAGCAAACTCAAGCATGCCTAAGACCTGGAAATAGAATGCCGAAGAAGTGCATAGCCGTTCTGTGGTACTGTAACCACAGCAGTCTGACTTGTTCACTGACCGATATAACACGGAGATTGACATCCTCAGGCTGAAGTGGGTAGGCACTGGTGCACTGCAGGAAGCAGAAGTTTGGATTGATGGGCTTCACAATCTGATAAACCTGATGCATTGTGTTCATCGACTGCATCCCGCTGGAAATCACCATTGGGCGTCCTAGCCATTATAAAAAAAAAACGTTCTGCCTAGATTTCACGTTTAGATCCCTAAGAAATGTGCACAAGCTTAACTGAAATTCTTACAGTAAATGCATTTAGTTGAAGTAGGAAAGGAAGCCTTTTCTAAAAAGTGAATAAAAAATATTTTTTTGAGTATTTTTTCACTCAGAGGGTGGTGGCACACTGAACAGGTTGCCCAGGGAGGTCATGGATGCCCCATCCCTGGAGGCGATCAAGGCCAGGCTGGATGTGGCCCTGGGCAGCCTGCCCTAGTGGTTGATGGCCCTGCACCTGGAGGGGAGGTTGAAACTAGCTGATCGTTATGGTCCCTTTCAACCCAGGCCATTCTACCATTCTTTGATTCTGAAATTAAGTGGAGAAAATACCTAGTAACTGAGCTACTGGAAGCCAGTGAAGTTTACTGAGACGGGGAAATTCAAGAGAAAGTCCAGCAGAGGCTCACAAAGGTGGTGAGGTACCCAGAGCATCTCCTCTATGAGGAAAGGCAGAGACCCGGGGCCGTGCAGCCTGGAGAAGGCTAAGAGCGGATCAACTGAACGTGGGCAGGAGTCAAGTGGACTGAGCCACGCTCACGTCAGCGGTGCCCAGGGACAGAACAAGGGACAGTGGGCACAAGCCAGAACAAAAGAAGTTCCATCTGAGCGTAAAGAAAAACTCGAAAATGACAGAGCTCTGGAAAAGGCTGCCCTCCTTCTCTGGAGATATTCTAAACCTACCTGGACACTTTCCTGTGTGACCTGACGTAGGGAACCTGCTTTAGCAGGGGCTTGGACCAACTCCTACAACTCCTGTGATTCAGCAAAGACTGATCAAAAGAAAACGCCTACCTTTCTTTGCAGTCTTTTCCAAATAAGGAAAATTGTTTGTATCTCCTGATCCTACTTTGAAAAATGGAACATCCAGTTCATGAAGAAATTCCACAGCCATCTGCAAGGAAAATAAGCAAACAAACAAATAAATAGAAGTCACTGATTTGCAGCATACTACTTCAGTTGGGTTAACAGTAGAGAGGAACTACCAACAAGCCAACCTTGCAAAATACCAAAAGCAAAGCTTAATTAAATAGGGCATACATACACATAAATGTAGAATTATATTAATCCAGAACCAATGGCATAAGGTACAAAGTAAACAGAAAGATTACATAAATCCAAAGCATATGCATCCTTCTGCTTCTGGAGGCTGATGTGCAGGTTAACACTGGGGAAACCCTGGGTGAGACAAATGACCAGATTTCAAGATTAACACTGACAGTGTGGCTGGATTTTTCTGTCAGACGCCTTTACAACACTTCTACAAACACTAAGCCTGAATTTCTGAAACTGTTG
This sequence comes from Callipepla californica brunnescens, assembly GCA_023055505.1. NCBI lineage: Eukaryota > Metazoa > Chordata > Aves > Galliformes > Odontophoridae > Callipepla > Callipepla californica. Next base: position 1,687,461 of record JALIRH010000023.1, on the reverse strand, counting down.
TCAAAATACTCTTGGTACGATGGAGGCAAATAGTACGAATATTAGCTTCTGTTTCTCGGCGAAGAAGAATTTTACTCAGAGACTGCAGGCAGCTTTCCTGAATAACTCTGCCACCTGACCTACTGTACAAGTATTCCGCTGCCTTCTGACTCCTTTGGGAGTTATAGAAAGCTCCATTAAAATCTGAGCGGCATCACTAAGATAACCTTCTGAAAATAAGTACACTGAAGAAAGAGATCCCATATCAGGAGCGATATTAAAATCCTGCACTCACATCTGAGGGAAACAATGAAACAGCTACCTAACTTTGTCTCCCTTTCACTCATTCCCCAAACACCTCTGATTTCCTTGGCTCCTTCTTTGTTGACGCTGAATTTATTTAGCTGTTCACAGAACAACTTCCTCATACAATTAAACACACATTTTGAGCTCCCTGACGTAGCTGGAGTTCCAGAGATCACGTTCCATTTACAGAAGGTAACAAATACTACATCAGTCTGTGCAACGCCTATGGTAAGCTCAAAGATCTGGGGCCAGCAGAAACGCTGCCAGAAGTTTCAGCAGCTGTGTGAAGAAAATGCTGCTCACAGAACGATGTCGGTGCATCCATACTGCTGAACAACTGATGAGGCAACGAGCTCGGGCAGCATCTTGAGGAAAATAAGGGTATTACAAGTGGAAAGTGAACTGACACAGTTCACAAGTTCTGCATTTCACTACGGCTGGCAAGAAAGTTTTAACATCGGGGATTTTTCAGTCCAGAGGCGTACAGGTGTTTAAGATCTCAGTTACTATTGGATTAAAATGTTCTTTTCTTAAAGGAAAGACAGGAAGCAATGCTATTCCACAGACCCCTCAGACATGAAAACACAAATTACATAAATATCGCAGCACCTTCTTTTCCCCGCCTTATTTCTAAGGCCATGGCAAAAGACTCCTGCAATACATGCAAAACACCTTTATTCTTCTTTTTGGTCTGACTCTGGAAATAAGCTTTTCAAGGGGTCTGACAGCTGCATGCAGAGGGGACACAGCAATTCACGGGTTTCAGCCGGCAGAACAGCGTGTTTACAGAAGCAGTGAGAATGACCAGAGGACTAGAAAAGACGAGGGATAAAGCTTGAGGGGACTGCAATTCCTTACTCCAGGGAATACAAAAAAAGAAGACAGTAATGTTGTTCAAATAAAAAAACAAGAGCTACAACGAATGTAGAGACTTTTAGGTCAGATGAAGAATTACAAGAAAGCTAACATTCAGCTAACAGGTCAGCAATTCTCTTCGATGGCAAGGAAAGTGAGACACGGAACAGATCACCTTAGGACACTAGATATATCCCATTTCATCCCACCGTGGGCAAGGCTACTTGCAGAACTACAGAAATGCTGGCAGGCCTGTCTTAGGGAAAAGTGGCTGGCTTACTTCTAGAGGGTTTCATTCAGTTCTGTCGCCCTGGTGGTTCTGCCCGATCTCCGCGATGATGAAGCACGGATTGTCGCCGCCGACGCGGCGTCCCGGACACAGCTCGAACTCCCGCGCCATCACGGCACCGCCGCCCGCCCGCCCGCGACTGCGCCGACCGTCGCCGGCGGCCGGCCCGCCGCGCTCCGCCTGGCCGTGGGGCGGGGCTGTGCCGACGTGCCCCGCGGCCCTAGGAGGAGCAGCGGGGCTGGGAAGCGGGGCGGTTGGGCCCTGGCGATGTGAGGCCGATGTGCGGCTCGCTGCAGCCTGCTTTCGGACATTGAGGGCGATACGGTCATCCCTGAGCCTCCTCCGCAGACCGAACAGTCACAGCTCCCTCAGCGACCTGTGCTCGTGGCTTCACTGCTCTTCTGTGTCGCTCTTCTAGCGAGGAGCCCGAAAACCATATGGAAAACCATAATGGACTCCACATCGACTCCACACGTGTCATAATACAAAGACACTTTATTCCAAACATCAAGAGTATACATAGACAACTGCTGTGACAAACAACTCTTCAGACTGGGCCACGTCAGCCAATGGCTTTGCTCTTCCTTGTGCCTTCTCATTGGTGCTAATACTCCACGCTCACCTCCACACTCCACAGTCCCACCTGCCGTCTCAGTGAATGTCTCCTGACCTTCATCTGAGCCCAATGGTCACATCTACTTCTAATCCTCCACACTCGTGCTTAAATCTCTGTTTGCTATTTCAAAAGTCTCTTTTAACTGTTGATGTTTGGAGACAGATGCACACAGAACTAGCAGACAGCTCACAAGGATTAATTTTCACTCTGTAGGAGTGATCATTTATTCTTATTCCTTATCTTGATATTATTCAATCCAGTTAGTGGCCAGTCACCAGAGGTATGTTCCAGGGCTCAATACTGGGGCTAGTGCTCTTCTGTCAGTGCCTTGGATGAAGGGATCAAGCACTTGCTCAGTAAGCTTGCAGACAGTGCCGAATTAGGCTGAACTGTTCATCTGCTTGAAGGAGTAAGGAGTCGCCAGGGGCCTGGATAGACTGGATCAGTGGGATCGACTACCATGAGACTGTTAGTGTTGTTTGTTGAGTTGTTGGTGTTGCTGGGAGGTGTTCTTCCATCGGAAATCTCATGAGCTGATTCCCTGCTGCTGAACTCCCTCCTGGGCCTGCTGCCTGAGACATGCTGCTTTCTCCTGGACCTCGCCGCTCCTTTGAGGTGTTCTACCGTCTGAACCCTCACGAGCTGATGACCCTTCACTGCTTCTCTGGTGCTGACTGATGCTGTTCCTGTGCTGACCCCACGCTGCTTCTCCTGTGCTGACCCAGTGCTGCTTCTCCAGGACAACTGCTTGCTGTCCAAGGCTGCCCGTCGCTGCCGCTGTTCTCTCCGCTTCTGCCACCCCTGCTCTTCTGCCTTGGACCGTCGGAGCTGCTTGCAACCGGACCACCCCTAGGATCCTGGCTGGTGACTTTTGCTGCGTTGTACAAATCCTTGCTTCTTCCCTATCTTTCTTATCCCTCGCCTTCCCTTCCCCATCACCCTTTACAGTGTCTGCCTTCAGTATTGGTCAATATTGGTAATAAACTGGTCGGACCAACATTTGAATCGTTGCATCTTGATCTCACGCTGGGTATACACATAATCTTAAGAACCTTGTCTCCCTCCTTTATATTGGAGCCTGACGCACAGAAACAAGGGAACTTTATGCTTTCAGGCATTGAGAGCGATACAGTCATTCCTGAGCCTCCTCCGCAGACTGAACAGTCACAGCTCCCTCAGCGACCTGTGCTCGTGGCTTCACTGCTCTTCTGTGTCGCTCTTGTAGCGAGGAGCCCGAAGCCGAACGTAGTACAGCCTCAGCAGGGCTGAGTGCAGGGACAATCACCTCCCCGCTCCTGCTGGCTGCACTAGTGTGCAGGCCAGGATGCCTTTGGCCCGCTTTGCCCTCTGGGCAGCGCTGCTGGCTCACGTTCAGCTGGCTGTCCTACCAAGGTGCCCAGATCCTTGTAAACCACGCAGCTCTCCATCCGCTCTGCCCCAAACTTGTGTCCGAAGCGCAGGACCTGGCACTTGGTCTTGCTGAACTTCATCCCGTTGGCCTCAGCCCAGCTCTCCAGCCTGACCAGATCCCTCTGGTCGGGCCTTGCTACCCCCAGGCAGGTCAACGCTTTCTCCTAATATGGTGCCATCTGCAAAAGCAATGAGGATGCGGTCACCTACGTAGCCTACTTACACTCTTTTCTTTACCAGGCTTTGACAAAGGGACGTGCAGTATGGCCTGGGTACAGAACCGTGAGCCAAAGTACCAGCGTTTCATTTTGGGTTTAAACTGCTTCACAGAAACAAGGCAACGTTAGATTTAGGCGTGTGGTTGCCAGAATTCCTGGAAATGATGCAGTGCACTCTCTTAGCGTCCTGCCTGTACCAAGGTGTTTCTTTCTGAGGTGGAAACGAACCACCTGACTGGAAGCATGTTGATTGTACTGACATGCTCTGGATTTGCACCACAGTTGGATGGAAGTGCTCCTGGAAAAATCTGGTAAATATATTTAAGCCCAGACCGATTACTCATTCTTCAGGGTATGCTGCACGGGCAGAGTACGTGCAGAAAGGAGAGTCCCATCTCTGCCTTCCTCCAGTTTTCACTTATCTTCACCTGTTAAGACTGCAAAATGTTGAATGATAACAGCAGCCCCGAGGAGGCCTCCAGGCCCAGCACAGCTCACACCTTCCTGCGGGCGGAGGGCTGAAGGCACTGTTTGCAACCCAGAGAATCTTGTGTAATTCTGTTGCTTGGCTCCGTCTGACACGGCGCGGGCCTGGCAGAGCCCCTGGGGGCTGCATGTGCCCCAGCCACAGGCCCGGTCACGTTCTTGCCAGTTGCTGGGGCAGCAACCTAGCGTCGCGGTCTCTTGGCAGGTGGTGCAGAGGCCTCAGAGGTGTTGTTTTTCCTCTTCGGGGCTCGCCGAGGCGCCGTGCGTGAGCACTCCCTGTCCGTGCTGGCACTTGAGGTATCTGGTGCAGCCTCCCCCGGCTCCTCCTGGGCTGCTTCTGGGACCAGCGGCGGCACCGAAGCCGGGACGGACGGAGCCAGGCCGGGGATCTGGTGGAGGGCATCGCTGGGGTTCTCAACGAAGGCATCCCCGGGGTTCTCACAGAGGGCATTGCCGGGGTTCTCAGACGGGGCATCGCCATAGTTCTCAGACAGGGCATCGCCGGGGTTCTCAACGAAGGCATCCCCGGGGTTCTCACCGAGGGCATCAGCTGTGGGGACAGGAAGCTCCTCCGTGTTGGTGTCCCCAGTGCTGCTGTAGGGCCGTGGGCTCGGGTCAGGACCCTGTTGTGGGGAGGCAGCTGCGCCAGGGGCAGCTGCGGGGCTGCCTTCCTGCCCTGTGGCATCACGAGGCGTCTCCACGCTCAGCAGATGTCGCACCTCCGCGCCGCACCACTGCACAGCTCGGACAATGAGCCGTCGCACGAAGCTGGCGGCCTGGCTTTGCAGGGAGCTGAACAGCTGCAGGGTCAGCGCTCCCTCGTCCAGGCCAAAGAGGCGCAGGCCAGAGACCACAAGGCGCCGTGCTGCAGAGGCTGCCCTCCCGTCAGCCCCAAAGAGCTGCCTCAGCTCCTGGCGCAGCCAGGGCAGCAGGGGCCGCAGCACGCCTGGCTGCAGGCGGAAGATGGACGCCCACCTGGACACCTGCCTCGCAGCCCCTTGTTGCCTCCTGATGACAGCCTCTTGAAAATCATCAACCGCACGCACCGAGTGCAAGATGGATGTCATTCTGCATCTGCAGAGGGGACACCTGTCGCTCATCGTGGCCCACCGACGGATGCAGCCGAGGCAAAACCAGTGCAGGCACGGCATGACGTGGGCGACACCATCCATGGTGTCCAGGCAAATGCAGCAGAGAGAGTTCAGCTCGGCGGCCATGCTCTCCATCTGCTGTGGTGGGCGGGCGGGAGAGCGCGGAGATGAGGGGCTGCTCCTCACACTGCCGCTGCCGCAGCAGCAGCAGCAGCAGGGGTCACACTAGGAAAGGAAGAGAGGCCACGGTCACTCGCTGAGCCTGGCAGGGGAGGAACAAGTGGCCAGGGCCCTCAGGAAGCAAACCCTGCCGGGTGCCCAGGGTGAGACAGCCTTACCGCTCGGTTCCCTTTGCTGCCGCGGCCTCCTGGGTGCCCCGGCTGCCTGAGCCAGGCAGGCCGGGGAAGAAAATCAGACGGCTCTGGGGACGAGCACTGAGAGCGGCTGTCAGCAGCTCCCAGAGCACGAGACCAGCACCGAGGCTATCCTTGCTGCTCGCTCCAGACCTCGCAGACACGTTCGGCCGGAGTGCAGGCACAAGCCAGAGTGAGACTGGGTGCCCGGCTGCGAGTGCTCGACAGCTCACAGTGCCTACGCGTCACAGCGCACTGCTGCGTCACAGCGCACTGGCGGTGACGATGGCCCTCACAGAGGAGAATCGCTGCCGCTGACATCACAATGGGCCATCATCGAGAATCGCTGCCGCTGACATCACAATGGGCCATCATCGAGAATCGCTGCCGCTGACATCACAATGGGCCATCATCATCTGCAGCATTCCACTGGCGCAGAGTTCGAAAGGTTTTTCTGTGTATTAGGTGGTGAAGTATAATGATGAAACGGATCTTAGGATTTAGGTTTAGAAGGGTCTTTAAATATCATCTAGATCCCTTTTGCAATTAGCAGGAACAAAAGATTTTTTCAGTTTCACACTGTATTTATTAATTTGACGTGGGTAATTTCAGCCTAGAGGTTAAAGACGTCACATCTCTCAAGGGGGAGCAGCAGCAGATGAGTTCTATGGAAGGTGGGTGACTACCCAAAATGTCCACCGACAAAATCAACACGCAGTTTGTTTTACCTTGTCTAATTCAAGTAGGCAAAAACTAACTTCCATGGATGCTCTACTGCGTGTGTGTATTTGGCCAGCTCCAGAACCGTGCTGGGAGGCAGGCCAGGATGGCATTCCTCTATTGTGCTCTGGGGACGAGCACTGAGAGCGGCTGTCAGCAGCTCCCAGAGCGCGAGACCAGCACCGAGGCTATCCTTGCTGCTCGCTCCAGACTTCGCAGAGGAGAATCGCTGCTGCTGCCGCTGACATCACCCGCTGTATTTTAAATACAGCCAGTCTTAGCGGTCACAGTGAGGCAGAGAGGTGTGGAGGTGCAGCTGTGTTTTCAGTCACTATTCATGTGCAGTACTTACTCTCCTGAGGTCTTTTTTCATGGCACAGTGATTTCTGTCCTGCTTCACGGACTTGATATTGTTCATTCCAGTTAGTAGCCAGTCACCAGAGGTACGTTCCAGGGCTCAGTACTGGGGCTAGTGCTCTTCTGTCAGTGCCTTGGATGGAAGGGATCAAGCACTTGCTCAGTAAGCTTGCAGACAGTGCCGAATTAGGCTGAACTGGTCATCTGCTTGAAGGAATAAGGAGTGTCCAGGGGTAGAGTGGATTAGTGGATGAAGTCCACGACACAGTGAAGCCAAGTGCCAGGTGTTGTACTTGGCTCACAACTCTGTGTAGCAGCACGGGCTGGGGAAAGAAAAGGACCTGGAGTTTTGATCAGCAGGCGGCTGAATATGAACCAGAAGTCTGCCCAGGTGCTCAAAAAGGCCTGTGGCATCTTGGCCTGCATCAGAAATAGTGTAGGTAGCGAAGGAAGTGATTGTCCCCTTGCATAGGGGCACTGTTGAGACCACACCTCCAATTCTGCACTCAGCTTTAGTCCTCTCACCAGGATACTGAGTTGTTCAAGTGCACACAGAGAAGAGCTACAAAATAAAGGAGGGGAAGGTGCTAGAAAACGGGACACTGCAGAAGCAACAGAGGGAACTGCAGTTGTTTAGTAAGGTCGAGGTTGAGGGGAGACCTCATCATTCTCTGCAACTGCTTGAAAGGAGGCTGCAGAGAAGATGGTGTTTGTTCTCAGGTAACAAGTGACAGAATGGATGGAAATGGCCCTTTCCACCCAGAGTGATTCTATGATTAAAGTCCTGGCAGTCTCTGAAGCCTATCTTTTAATCAGTTTATTGGATCAGCTGTACTGTTCACCTGAACAAGCACCTGCACTTGAAGCAAGCCAGGTAATCCTTGGTAGTTCAAATACTAAAGGCTGTGTACTCCTCTCTGCTGCCGGCGAGGTCTTACTACAGAAATGCAAAAACAGGAGCTTGTTTTAAGAGCCGGATTTATTGATAATTTGCCATTAAAAAAAAATCAACACTTGTATTGTTTCCAAATGCAAGGCAAGCATATGGCATCAGAGCTCACAGACTGTCACAAACACATGATTCAAAGAGCGTCTTCCCAGTTTCAAGACAGAAAGAACTACAGACTCTTCAGAGTATACAGGCACAGAAACATCACCATCAAATTCAAGATGCACTACCAATTCATGACCCAGAGGCAGCAATAACCGCAATAACCATAACTAGTAAATGATTCTTTCACAAAGACAGATGGATTACACCAATGTGATTCTGTGCTAACCAAGCTAGTTGAGAGACACGTTACACCTGCTGCCATCTGGTCCTGCCCAAGAGTGGAGTGCACAGAGGAGTGCTGACGACCATGCTGTGATCCCGTCAATGAGCTGATCTAGACAAGCAGGAAGATGCTAAATCTTTACTAGGATATGACCTCTTACCTGAGAAGCTGACCCCACATACAAATAGAGAAACCCAACTGCACTGCAGAATGTGCTGGGATATCAGGATTCAGTAAGCTAACTGATGCTTTTGCCATTTCTGGAAGAGCAGATAAAATTTTCTTCCGCTGATCCGTCTCTGGCAAATTTTGCCTCATCTAGTCTTGTCTTTCAGCTTACGAAAAGCACAGAAGGGCTCCTTCTCTTGCTTCTTATATGGGAGCTGTCTATATATCCAGTTCACTGACTTGGATGATACTGCCTTTAAGAAGGTCTGTACATATTGGACTCTAGTTTTCTCAAGAGTGGCATCACAGGAATAGACAGTTATCTCCTTTCTCTATACTGCCATGCTTCCGTGAGGTTATCCACTTCCACTCCTCAGGCAGGTTTCTGCAGCCCATTTCTTTACCTCAAAACTAATTTTTAAAATCTTAAAACGTTATATAAAGTTTTCTGTTCAGTTCATGTAATCTTTCTCTTCCATGCGCGCAACTCAAACTCACATCCTACTTTCATGGGACTGAAGGAAGTGGCAGAAGAGATAAAAAAAAAAAGGTACAGCAATAGAAGAATTCAAGTAGAGACAAATTATTAGGATTAGTGCATTCTTACCAGAAAAGGAAAGCGAGAAAACAGGAGACCTAGGACTCAGATTTTGCAAAAACTCCAAACTAATCTAAATGGAACGGAAGAGGAGGAGTACGGTATTGTCTACACAGAACACTAAGCGGTTTCTAAATTGCTCTTCATAATTTATATCCCCTGGTTGCAAAAACTTCCTGCTAAACAGGCGCCGAAAATGTTGGATCCTTTCTAACGTACCTTGCCACTACACTTAAATATGTTGTGCAGTGGGACAGACCTGCATCATAAAATACCAAACGGGGGGGCTTTGGTTTAGCACTTCACTTTCTTGACATGATTTTCTACTGCCTGCTCAGTGATGGTTTCATCTTCTTCAATGGTTTTTTTAACCTTCTGGCCCACCAGATCAAAGATGGCTTCTGGAGGAAATCCCTTCGGCTCTCCCACTTTCACTGTCAGCATGTCAAGTGTCAACACCGCGCCTTCAGGAATTGTCACTTTTGCCACAACAGACTTCCCCAGCTACACAAGAGAAAATAAGAAGAACGTTTAAGTAACACAATCCTAGGCACAGAACACCAGAAGAGGATTTAAAAAAATCATACGGCTACTTGGGAAAGGGCTGCCCATCCTGCTGCTTAGCTTCTTACTCCAGAAGAAGTTTCAGTTAGTGCGGAAATGTGGCTTTGGTATAAACAGTCACTGGCTGCCAGAAACAGCACACGGTAAGAAACAGCAGGTCTGCGTTCAAGTTACAGAGCAGTAAGTGCAGCGTGTGTGCTGCTCCTCAGCACTGAAAAATATATCAGGGTGCAGAGGCAAAACACTGCTGCAAATACTGACGTCTTGAGACTACAAACCCAAGTATTAGCTGCTGTTCTTCTGCATGTGAGTTACTAACCGAATCAAAAACAAAAGTTACCTTTTCATTGCAAGCCATTTCACAAGGCAAGAGCTGTTTGATTGGAGAACCCATGGCTTTTTCCACAGTACGGATGGCTTTCACTAACTCTGCCAGCTCCTTTGGCTCCAGAGATGCTTGGTGGTCACTTCCTTTCCATGTTTTGTCAAGAGTCACGTGACGTTCCACTACTTTAGCACCCAGAGCAACAGCAGCCACCGAAATGGCAATGCCAGTTTCATGCCCCGAATAGCCAATGGGGATGTCAGGAAAAGCGGACTGGTACGCCTGGAATCATGACAGAGTTGGTCTCAGTTACCAGGGTAGCAATTTCATAAACAGCAAATTTAACAGTAATAACTGCAGTGAAAACACGGGCAGTTACCGTGCCACAAAACAAGTGGTTGGTTATGCTCAGGGAGGATGCTCCGAGGAGTCCATTGCGATTATCAACACTGACAATGAGAAAGACACGTTCTATTCTATGCCTTCTCTTCTGCTTTTCTTTTTCCATTTATTTGTCCTCTTCAAGGTCTTAGAAGCCCACCCCGCTGGAAGTTACGCAGACAGAGTTTATTTTCATCTGAGAACCCAATGCCTCGTTAAGCTTCGCCTCTGTTCAGTGCACATGGTGCTCCTTCCCATGTTTCAAATCTGAAGCAATCACAGGACTGATTCAGCCCTACAGGCAATTAAATTCAGTCGCGTCCAGTTCTACTACTCAAGCTAACAAATACTGTGTGCATAAAACTGGGCAAATGTTTGAAAGCTGGCTGATCTGCGAACATTGAACTACATCAGTATCAGGCACACCCAAGCAATAACTGCAAAGGAAACTATAACCCATTTTCTCTCACAGCTCTGATATTCACACGAACCCTTTTCAATGAAATTACCCGGCTGAGCTCCCTACTTTGGAACACCTTCTCAGTTCCAACACCTTCCTAAAAGTGAGGTAACTGTGCACACCCTTTCCTTTCCTTTTCAAAGTACAGGCCAACGCTTCAACCTCCTACCTCCTTCTATTTAACTGCAAAGCCCCAACAGCAGTAGCTCTTATTATATTCCTTAAAGCTGACTTCAGCCAAAAGAGGATCCCATTCATAACTTTACTTCAAGGCCAGGATGAATTAAAGCGCCATGGTACGTTTTCTCACTTCCCAGAAGCAAACTCAAGCATGCCTAAGACCTGGAAATAGAATGCCGAAGAAGTGCATAGCCGTTCTGTGGTACTGTAACCACAGCAGTCTGACTTGTTCACTGACCGATATAACACGGAGATTGACATCCTCAGGCTGAAGTGGGTAGGCACTGGTGCACTGCAGGAAGCAGAAGTTTGGATTGATGGGCTTCACAATCTGATAAACCTGATGCATTGTGTTCATCGACTGCATCCCGCTGGAAATCACCATTGGGCGTCCTAGCCATTATAAAAAAAAAACGTTCTGCCTAGATTTCACGTTTAGATCCCTAAGAAATGTGCACAAGCTTAACTGAAATTCTTACAGTAAATGCATTTAGTTGAAGTAGGAAAGGAAGCCTTTTCTAAAAAGTGAATAAAAAATATTTTTTTGAGTATTTTTTCACTCAGAGGGTGGTGGCACACTGAACAGGTTGCCCAGGGAGGTCATGGATGCCCCATCCCTGGAGGCGATCAAGGCCAGGCTGGATGTGGCCCTGGGCAGCCTGCCCTAGTGGTTGATGGCCCTGCACCTGGAGGGGAGGTTGAAACTAGCTGATCGTTATGGTCCCTTTCAACCCAGGCCATTCTACCATTCTTTGATTCTGAAATTAAGTGGAGAAAATACCTAGTAACTGAGCTACTGGAAGCCAGTGAAGTTTACTGAGACGGGGAAATTCAAGAGAAAGTCCAGCAGAGGCTCACAAAGGTGGTGAGGTACCCAGAGCATCTCCTCTATGAGGAAAGGCAGAGACCCGGGGCCGTGCAGCCTGGAGAAGGCTAAGAGCGGATCAACTGAACGTGGGCAGGAGTCAAGTGGACTGAGCCACGCTCACGTCAGCGGTGCCCAGGGACAGAACAAGGGACAGTGGGCACAAGCCAGAACAAAAGAAGTTCCATCTGAGCGTAAAGAAAAACTCGAAAATGACAGAGCTCTGGAAAAGGCTGCCCTCCTTCTCTGGAGATATTCTAAACCTACCTGGACACTTTCCTGTGTGACCTGACGTAGGGAACCTGCTTTAGCAGGGGCTTGGACCAACTCCTACAACTCCTGTGATTCAGCAAAGACTGATCAAAAGAAAACGCCTACCTTTCTTTGCAGTCTTTTCCAAATAAGGAAAATTGTTTGTATCTCCTGATCCTACTTTGAAAAATGGAACATCCAGTTCATGAAGAAATTCCACAGCCATCTGCAAGGAAAATAAGCAAACAAACAAATAAATAGAAGTCACTGATTTGCAGCATACTACTTCAGTTGGGTTAACAGTAGAGAGGAACTACCAACAAGCCAACCTTGCAAAATACCAAAAGCAAAGCTTAATTAAATAGGGCATACATACACATAAATGTAGAATTATATTAATCCAGAACCAATGGCATAAGGTACAAAGTAAACAGAAAGATTACATAAATCCAAAGCATATGCATCCTTCTGCTTCTGGAGGCTGATGTGCAGGTTAACACTGGGGAAACCCTGGGTGAGACAAATGACCAGATTTCAAGATTAACACTGACAGTGTGGCTGGATTTTTCTGTCAGACGCCTTTACAACACTTCTACAAACACTAAGCCTGAATTTCTGAAACTGTTGTCAAAATACTCTTGGTACGATGGAGGCAAATAGTACGAATATTAGCTTCTGTTTCTCGGCGAAGAAGAATTTTACTCAGAGACTGCAGGCAGCTTTCCTGAATAACTCTGCCACCTGACCTACTGTACAAGTATTCCGCTGCCTTCTGACTCCTTTGGGAGTTATAGAAAGCTCCATTAAAATCTGAGCGGCATCACTAAGATAACCTTCTGAAAATAAGTACACTGAAGAAAGAGATCCCATATCAGGAGCGATATTAAAATCCTGCACTCACATCTGAGGGAAACAATGAAACAGCTACCTAACTTTGTCTCCCTTTCACTCATTCCCCAAACACCTCTGATTTCCTTGGCTCCTTCTTTGTTGACGCTGAATTTATTTAGCTGTTCACAGAACAACTTCCTCATACAATTAAACACACATTTTGAGCTCCCTGACGTAGCTGGAGTTCCAGAGATCACGTTCCATTTACAGAAGGTAACAAATACTACATCAGTCTGTGCAACGCCTATGGTAAGCTCAAAGATCTGGGGCCAGCAGAAACGCTGCCAGAAGTTTCAGCAGCTGTGTGAAGAAAATGCTGCTCACAGAACGATGTCGGTGCATCCATACTGCTGAACAACTGATGAGGCAACGAGCTCGGGCAGCATCTTGAGGAAAATAAGGGTATTACAAGTGGAAAGTGAACTGACACAGTTCACAAGTTCTGCATTTCACTACGGCTGGCAAGAAAGTTTTAACATCGGGGATTTTTCAGTCCAGAGGCGTACAGGTGTTTAAGATCTCAGTTACTATTGGATTAAAATGTTCTTTTCTTAAAGGAAAGACAGGAAGCAATGCTATTCCACAGACCCCTCAGACATGAAAACACAAATTACATAAATATCGCAGCACCTTCTTTTCCCCGCCTTATTTCTAAGGCCATGGCAAAAGACTCCTGCAATACATGCAAAACACCTTTATTCTTCTTTTTGGTCTGACTCTGGAAATAAGCTTTTCAAGGGGTCTGACAGCTGCATGCAGAGGGGACACAGCAATTCACGGGTTTCAGCCGGCAGAACAGCGTGTTTACAGAAGCAGTGAGAATGACCAGAGGACTAGAAAAGACGAGGGATAAAGCTTGAGGGGACTGCAATTCCTTACTCCAGGGAATACAAAAAAAGAAGACAGTAATGTTGTTCAAATAAAAAAACAAGAGCTACAACGAATGTAGAGACTTTTAGGTCAGATGAAGAATTACAAGAAAGCTAACATTCAGCTAACAGGTCAGCAATTCTCTTCGATGGCAAGGAAAGTGAGACACGGAACAGATCACCTTAGGACACTAGATATATCCCATTTCATCCCACCGTGGGCAAGGCTACTTGCAGAACTACAGAAATGCTGGCAGGCCTGTCTTAGGGAAAAGTGGCTGGCTTACTTCTAGAGGGTTTCATTCAGTTCTGTCGCCCTGGTGGTTCTGCCCGATCTCCGCGATGATGAAGCACGGATTGTCGCCGCCGACGCGGCGTCCCGGACACAGCTCGAACTCCCGCGCCATCACGGCACCGCCGCCCGCCCGCCCGCGACTGCGCCGACCGTCGCCGGCGGCCGGCCCGCCGCGCTCCGCCCGGCCGTGGGGCGGGGCTGTGCCGACGTGCCCCGCGGCCCTAGGAGGAGCAGCGGGGCTGGGAAGCGGGGCGGTTGGGCCCTGGCGATGTGAGGCCGATGTGCGGCTCGCTGCAGCCTGCTTTCGGACATTGAGGGCGATACGGTCATCCCTGAGCCTCCTCCGCAGACCGAACAGTCACAGCTCCCTCAGCGACCTGTGCTCGTGGCTTCACTGCTCTTCTGTGTCGCTCTTCTAGCGAGGAGCCCGAAAACCATATGGAAAACCATAATGGACTCCACATCGACTCCACACGTGTCATAATACAAAGACACTTTATTCCAAACATCAAGAGTATACATAGACAACTGCTGTGACAAACAACTCTTCAGACTGGGCCACGTCAGCCAATGGCTTTGCTCTTCCTTGTGCCTTCTCATTGGTGCTAATACTCCACGCTCACCTCCACACTCCACAGTCCCACCTGCCGTCTCAGTGAATGTCTCCTGACCTTCATCTGAGCCCAATGGTCACATCTACTTCTAATCCTCCACACTCGTGCTTAAATCTCTGTTTGCTATTTCAAAAGTCTCTTTTAACTGTTGATGTTTGGAGACAGATGCACACAGAACTAGCAGACAGCTCACAAGGATTAATTTTCACTCTGTAGGAGTGATCATTTATTCTTATTCCTTATCTTGATATTATTCAATCCAGTTAGTGGCCAGTCACCAGAGGTATGTTCCAGGGCTCAATACTGGGGCTAGTGCTCTTCTGTCAGTGCCTTGGATGAAGGGATCAAGCACTTGCTCAGTAAGCTTGCAGACAGTGCCGAATTAGGCTGAACTGTTCATCTGCTTGAAGGAGTAAGGAGTCGCCAGGGGCCTGGATAGACTGGATCAGTGGGATCGACTACCATGAGACTGTTAGTGTTGTTTGTTGAGTTGTTGGTGTTGCTGGGAGGTGTTCTTCCATCGGAAATCTCATGAGCTGATTCCCTGCTGCTGAACTCCCTCCTGGGCCTGCTGCCTGAGACATGCTGCTTTCTCCTGGACCTCGCCGCTCCTTTGAGGTGTTCTACCGTCTGAACCCTCACGAGCTGATGACCCTTCACTGCTTCTCTGGTGCTGACTGATGCTGTTCCTGTGCTGACCCCACGCTGCTTCTCCTGTGCTGACCCAGTGCTGCTTCTCCAGGACAACTGCTTGCTGTCCAAGGCTGCCCGTCGCTGCCGCTGTTCTCTCCGCTTCTGCCACCCCTGCTCTTCTGCCTTGGACCGTCGGAGCTGCTTGCAACCGGACCACCCCTAGGATCCTGGCTGGTGACTTTTGCTGCGTTGTACAAATCCTTGCTTCTTCCCTATCTTTCTTATCCCTCGCCTTCCCTTCCCCATCACCCTTTACAGTGTCTGCCTTCAGTATTGGTCAATATTGGTAATAAACTGGTCGGACCAACATTTGAATCGTTGCATCTTGATCTCACGCTGGGTATACACATAATCTTAAGAACCTTGTCTCCCTCCTTTATATTGGAGCCTGACGCACAGAAACAAGGGAACTTTATGCTTTCAGGCATTGAGAGCGATACAGTCATTCCTGAGCCTCCTCCGCAGACTGAACAGTCACAGCTCCCTCAGCGACCTGTGCTCGTGGCTTCACTGCTCTTCTGTGTCGCTCTTGTAGCGAGGAGCCCGAAGCCGAACGTAGTACAGCCTCAGCAGGGCTGAGTGCAGGGACAATCACCTCCCCGCTCCTGCTGGCTGCACTAGTGTGCAGGCCAGGATGCCTTTGGCCCGCTTTGCCCTCTGGGCAGCGCTGCTGGCTCACGTTCAGCTGGCTGTCCTACCAAGGTGCCCAGATCCTTGTAAACCACGCAGCTCTCCATCCGCTCTGCCCCAAACTTGTGTCCGAAGCGCAGGACCTGGCACTTGGTCTTGCTGAACTTCATCCCGTTGGCCTCAGCCCAGCTCTCCAGCCTGACCAGATCCCTCTGGTCGGGCCTTGCTACCCCCAGGCAGGTCAACGCTTTCTCCTAATATGGTGCCATCTGCAAAAGCAATGAGGATGCGGTCACCTACGTAGCCTACTTACACTCTTTTCTTTACCAGGCTTTGACAAAGGGACGTGCAGTATGGCCTGGGTACAGAACCGTGAGCCAAAGTACCAGCGTTTCATTTTGGGTTTAAACTGCTTCACAGAAACAAGGCAACGTTAGATTTAGGCGTGTGGTTGCCAGAATTCCTGGAAATGATGCAGTGCACTCTCTTAGCGTCCTGCCTGTACCAAGGTGTTTCTTTCTGAGGTGGAAACGAACCACCTGACTGGAAGCATGTTGATTGTACTGACATGCTCTGGATTTGCACCACAGTTGGATGGAAGTGCTCCTGGAAAAATCTGGTAAATATATTTAAGCCCAGACCGATTACTCATTCTTCAGGGTATGCTGCACGGGCAGAGTACGTGCAGAAAGGAGAGTCCCATCTCTGCCTTCCTCCAGTTTTCACTTATCTTCACCTGTTAAGACTGCAAAATGTTGAATGATAACAGCAGCCCCGAGGAGGCCTCCAGGCCCAGCACAGCTCACACCTTCCTGCGGGCGGAGGGCTGAAGGCACTGTTTGCAACCCAGAGAATCTTGTGTAATTCTGTTGCTTGGCTCCGTCTGACACGGCGCGGGCCTGGCAGAGCCCCTGGGGGCTGCATGTGCCCCAGCCACAGGCCCGGTCACGTTCTTGCCAGTTGCTGGGGCAGCAACCTAGCGTCGCGGTCTCTTGGCAGGTGGTGCAGAGGCCTCAGAGGTGTTGTTTTTCCTCTTCGGGGCTCGCCGAGGCGCCGTGCGTGAGCACTCCCTGTCCGTGCTGGCACTTGAGGTATCTGGTGCAGCCTCCCCCGGCTCCTCCTGGGCTGCTTCTGGGACCAGCGGCGGCACCGAAGCCGGGACGGACGGAGCCAGGCCGGGGATCTGGTGGAGGGCATCGCTGGGGTTCTCAACGAAGGCATCCCCGGGGTTCTCACAGAGGGCATTGCCGGGGTTCTCAAAGATGGCATCGCCGTGGTTCTCACAGAGGGCATCGCCGGGGTTCTCAGACGGGGCATCGCCATAGTTCTCAGACAGGGCATCGCCGGGGTTCTCAACGAAGGCATCCCCGGGGTTCTCACCGAGGGCATCAGCTGTGGGGACAGGAAGCTCCTCCGTGTTGGTGTCCCCAGTGCTGCTGTAGGGCCGTGGGCTCGGGTCAGGACCCTGTTGTGGGGAGGCAGCTGCGCCAGGGGCAGCTGCGGGGCTGCCTTCCTGCCCTGTGGCATCACGAGGCGTCTCCACGCTCAGCAGATGTCGCACCTCCGCGCCGCACCACTGCACAGCTCGGACAATGAGCCGTCGCACGAAGCTGGCGGCCTGGCTTTGCAGGGAGCTGAACAGCTGCAGGGTCAGCGCTCCCTCGTCCAGGCCAAAGAGGCGCAGGCCAGAGACCACAAGGCGCCGTGCTGCAGAGGCTGCCCTCCCGTCAGCCCCAAAGAGCTGCCTCAGCTCCTGGCGCAGCCAGGGCAGCAGGGGCCGCAGCACGCCTGGCTGCAGGCGGAAGATGGACGCCCACCTGGACACCTGCCTCGCAGCCCCTTGTTGCCTCCTGATGACAGCCTCTTGAAAATCATCAACCGCACGCACCGAGTGCAAGATGGATGTCATTCTGCATCTGCAGAGGGGACACCTGTCGCTCATCGTGGCCCACCGACGGATGCAGCCGAGGCAAAACCAGTGCAGGCACGGCATGACGTGGGCGACACCATCCATGGTGTCCAGGCAAATGCAGCAGAGAGAGTTCAGCTCGGCGGCCATGCTCTCCATCTGCTGTGGTGGGCGGGCGGGAGAGCGCGGAGATGAGGGGCTGCTCCTCACACTGCCGCTGCCGCAGCAGCAGCAGCAGCAGGGGTCACACTAGGAAAGGAAGAGAGGCCACGGTCACTCGCTGAGCCTGGCAGGGGAGGAACAAGTGGCCAGGGCCCTCAGGAAGCAAACCCTGCCGGGTGCCCAGGGTGAGACAGCCTTACCGCTCGGTTCCCTTTGCTGCCGCGGCCACCTGGGTGCCCCGGCTGCCTGAGCCAGGCAGGCCGGGGAAGAAAATCAGACGGCTCTGGGGACGAGCACTGAGAGCGGCTGTCAGCAGCTCCCAGAGCACGAGACCAGCACCGAGGCTATCCTTGCTGCTCGCTCCAGACCTCGCAGACACGTTCGGCCGGAGTGCAGGCACAAGCCAGAGTGAGACTGGGTGCCCGGCTGCGAGTGCTCGACAGCTCACAGTGCCTACGCATCACAGCGCACTGCTGCGTCACAGCGCACTGGCGGTGACGATGGCCCTCACAGAGGAGAATCGCTGCCGCTGACATCACAATGGGCCATCATCGAGAATCGCTGCCGCTGACATCACAATGGGCCATCATCGAGAATCGCTGCCGCTGACATCACAATGGGCCATCATCATCTGCAGCATTCCACTGGCGCAGAGTTCGAAAGGTTTTTCTGTGTATTAGGTGGTGAAGTATAATGATGAAACGGATCTTAGGATTTAGGTTTAGAAGGGTCTTTAAATATCATCTAGATCCCTTTTGCAATTAGCAGGAACAAAAGATTTTTTCAGTTTCACACTGTATTTATTAATTTGACGTGGGTAATTTCAGCCTAGAGGTTAAAGACGTCACATCTCTCAAGGGGGAGCAGCAGCAGATGAGTTCTATGGAAGGTGGGTGACTACCCAAAATGTCCACCGACAAAATCAACACGCAGTTTGTTTGACCTTGTCTAATTCAAGTAGGCAAAAACTAACTTCCATGGATGCTCTACTGCGTGTGTGTATTTGGCCAGCTCCAGAACCGTGCTGGGAGGCAGGCCAGGATGGCATTCCTCTATTGTGCTCTGGGGACGAGCACTGAGAGCGGCTGTCAGCAGCTCCCAGAGCGCGAGACCAGCACCGAGGCTATCCTTGCTGCTCGCTCCAGACTTCGCAGAGGAGAATCGCTGCTGCTGCCGCTGACATCACCCGCTGTATTTTAAATACAGCCAGTCTTAGCGGTCACAGTGAGGCAGAGAGGTGTGGAGGTGCAGCTGTGTTTTCAGTCACTATTCATGTGCAGTACTTACTCTCCTGAGGTCTTTTTTCATGGCACAGTGATTTCTGTCCTGCTTCACGGACTTGATATTGTTCATTCCAGTTAGTAGCCAGTCACCAGAGGTACGTTCCAGGGCTCAGTACTGGGGCTAGTGCTCTTCTGTCAGTGCCTTGGATGGAAGGGATCAAGCACTTGCTCAGTAAGCTTGCAGACAGTGCCGAATTAGGCTGAACTGGTCATCTGCTTGAAGGAATAAGGAGTGTCCAGGGGTAGAGTGGATTAGTGGATGAAGTCCACGACACAGTGAAGCCAAGTGCCAGGTGTTGTACTTGGCTCACAACTCTGTGTAGCAGCACGGGCTGGGGAAAGAAAAGGACCTGGAGTTTTGATCAGCAGGCGGCTGAATATGAACCAGAAGTCTGCCCAGGTGCTCAAAAAGGCCTGTGGCATCTTGGCCTGCATCAGAAATAGTGTAGGTAGCGAAGGAAGTGATTGTCCCCTTGCATAGGGGCACTGTTGAGACCACACCTCCAATTCTGCACTCAGCTTTAGTCCTCTCACCAGGATACTGAGTTGTTCAAGTGCACACAGAGAAGAGCTACAAAATAAAGGAGGGGAAGGTGCTAGAAAACGGGACACTGCAGAAGCAACAGAGGGAACTGCAGTTGTTTAGTAAGGTCGAGGTTGAGGGGAGACCTCATCATTCTCTGCAACTGCTTGAAAGGAGGCTGCAGAGAAGATGGTGTTTGTTCTCAGGTAACAAGTGACAGAATGGATGGAAATGGCCCTTTCCACCCAGAGTGATTCTATGATTAAAGTCCTGGCAGTCTCTGAAGCCTATCTTTTAATCAGTTTATTGGATCAGCTGTACTGTTCACCTGAACAAGCACCTGCACTTGAAGCAAGCCAGGTAATCCTTGGTAGTTCAAATACTAAAGGCTGTGTACTCCTCTCTGCTGCCGGCGAGGTCTTACTACAGAAATGCAAAAACAGGAGCTTGTTTTAAGAGCCGGATTTATTGATAATTTGCCATTAAAAAAAAATCAACACTTGTATTGTTTCCAAATGCAAGGCAAGCATATGGCATCAGAGCTCACAGACTGTCACAAACACATGATTCAAAGAGCGTCTTCCCAGTTTCAAGACAGAAAGAACTACAGACTCTTCAGAGTATACAGGCACAGAAACATCACCATCAAATTCAAGATGCACTACCAATTCATGACCCAGAGGCAGCAATAACCGCAATAACCATAACTAGTAAATGATTCTTTCACAAAGACAGATGGATTACACCAATGTGATTCTGTGCTAACCAAGCTAGTTGAGAGACACGTTACACCTGCTGCCATCTGGTCCTGCCCAAGAGTGGAGTGCACAGAGGAGTGCTGACGACCATGCTGTGATCCCGTCAATGAGCTGATCTAGACAAGCAGGAAGATGCTAAATCTTTACTAGGATATGACCTCTTACCTGAGAAGCTGACCCCACATACAAATAGAGAAACCCAACTGCACTGCAGAATGTGCTGGGATATCAGGATTCAGTAAGCTAACTGATGCTTTTGCCATTTCTGGAAGAGCAGATAAAATTTTCTTCCGCTGATCCGTCTCTGGCAAATTTTGCCTCATCTAGTCTTGTCTTTCAGCTTACAAAAAGCACAGAAGGGCTCCTTCTCTTGCTTCTTATATGGGAGCTGTCTATATATCCAGTTCACTGACTTGGATGATACTGCCTTTAAGAAGGTCTGTACATATTGGACTCTAGTTTTCTCAAGAGTGGCATCACAGGAATAGACAGTTATCTCCTTTCTCTATACTGCCATGCTTCCGTGAGGTTATCCACTTCCACTCCTCAGGCAGGTTTCTGCAGCCCATTTCTTTACCTCAAAACTAATTTTTAAAATCTTAAAACGTTATATAAAGTTTTCTGTTCAGTTCATGTAATCTTTCTCTTCCATGCGCGCAACTCAAACTCACATCCTACTTTCATGGGACTGAAGGAAGTGGCAGAAGAGATAAAAAAAAAAAGGTACAGCAATAGAAGAATTCAAGTAGAGACAAATTATTAGGATTAGTGCATTCTTACCAGAAAAGGAAAGCGAGAAAACAGGAGACCTAGGACTCAGATTTTGCAAAAACTCCAAACTAATCTAAATGGAACGGAAGAGGAGGAGTACGGTATTGTCTACACAGAACACTAAGCGGTTTCTAAATTGCTCTTCATAATTTATATCCCCTGGTTGCAAAAACTTCCTGCTAAACAGGCGCCGAAAATGTTGGATCCTTTCTAACGTACCTTGCCACTACACTTAAATATGTTGTGCAGTGGGACAGACCTGCATCATAAAATACCAAACGGGGGGGCTTTGGTTTAGCACTTCACTTTCTTGACATGATTTTCTACTGCCTGCTCAGTGATGGTTTCATCTTCTTCAATGGTTTTTTTAACCTTCTGGCCCACCAGATCAAAGATGGCTTCTGGAGGAAATCCCTTCGGCTCTCCCACTTTCACTGTCAGCATGTCAAGTGTCAACACCGCGCCTTCAGGAATTGTCACTTTTGCCACAACAGACTTCCCCAGCTACACAAGAGAAAATAAGAAGAACGTTTAAGTAACACAATCCTAGGCACAGAACACCAGAAGAGGATTTAAAAAAATCATACGGCTACTTGGGAAAGGGCTGCCCATCCTGCTGCTTAGCTTCTTACTCCAGAAGAAGTTTCAGTTAGTGCGGAAATGTGGCTTTGGTATAAACAGTCACTGGCTGCCAGAAACAGCACACGGTAAGAAACAGCAGGTCTGCGTTCAAGTTACAGAGCAGTAAGTGCAGCGTGTGTGCTGCTCCTCAGCACTGAAAAATATATCAGGGTGCAGAGGCAAAACACTGCTGCAAATACTGACGTCTTGAGACTACAAACCCAAGTATTAGCTGCTGTTCTTCTGCATGTGAGTTACTAACCGAATCAAAAACAAAAGTTACCTTTTCATTGCAAGCCATTTCACAAGGCAAGAGCTGTTTGATTGGAGAACCCATGGCTTTTTCCACAGTACGGATGGCTTTCACTAACTCTGCCAGCTCCTTTGGCTCCAGAGATGCTTGGTGGTCACTTCCTTTCCATGTTTTGTCAAGAGTCACGTGACGTTCCACTACTTTAGCACCCAGAGCAACAGCAGCCACCGAAATGGCAATGCCAGTTTCATGCCCCGAATAGCCAATGGGGATGTCAGGAAAAGCGGACTGGTACGCCTGGAATCATGACAGAGTTGGTCTCAGTTACCAGGGTAGCAATTTCATAAACAGCAAATTTAACAGTAATAACTGCAGTGAAAACACGGGCAGTTACCGTGCCACAAAACAAGTGGTTGGTTATGCTCAGGGAGGATGCTCCGAGGAGTCCATTGCGATTATCAACACTGACAATGAGAAAGACACGTTCTATTCTATGCCTTCTCTTCTGCTTTTCTTTTTCCATTTATTTGTCCTCTTCAAGGTCTTAGAAGCCCACCCCGCTGGAAGTTACGCAGACAGAGTTTATTTTCATCTGAGAACCCAATGCCTCGTTAAGCTTCGCCTCTGTTCAGTGCACATGGTGCTCCTTCCCATGTTTCAAATCTGAAGCAATCACAGGACTGATTCAGCCCTACAGGCAATTAAATTCAGTCGCGTCCAGTTCTACTACTCAAGCTAACAAATACTGTGTGCATAAAACTGGGCAAATGTTTGAAAGCTGGCTGATCTGCGAACATTGAACTACATCAGTATCAGGCACACCCAAGCAATAACTGCAAAGGAAACTATAACCCATTTTCTCTCACAGCTCTGATATTCACACGAACCCTTTTCAATGAAATTACCCGGCTGAGCTCCCTACTTTGGAACACCTTCTCAGTTCCAACACCTTCCTAAAAGTGAGGTAACTGTGCACACCCTTTCCTTTCCTTTTCAAAGTACAGGCCAACGCTTCAACCTCCTACCTCCTTCTATTTAACTGCAAAGCCCCAACAGCAGTAGCTCTTATTATATTCCTTAAAGCTGACTTCAGCCAAAAGAGGATCCCATTCATAACTTTACTTCAAGGCCAGGATGAATTAAAGCGCCATGGTACGTTTTCTCACTTCCCAGAAGCAAACTCAAGCATGCCTAAGACCTGGAAATAGAATGCCGAAGAAGTGCATAGCCGTTCTGTGGTACTGTAACCACAGCAGTCTGACTTGTTCACTGACCGATATAACACGGAGATTGACATCCTCAGGCTGAAGTGGGTAGGCACTGGTGCACTGCAGGAAGCAGAAGTTTGGATTGATGGGCTTCACAATCTGATAAACCTGATGCATTGTGTTCATCGACTGCATCCCGCTGGAAATCACCATTGGGCGTCCTAGCCATTATAAAAAAAAAAGGTTCTGCCTAGATTTCACGTTTAGATCCCTAAGAAATGTGCACAAGCTTAACTGAAATTCTTACAGTAAATGCATTTAGTTGAAGTAGGAAAGGAAGCCTTTTCTAAAAAGTGAATAAAAAATATTTTTTTGAGTATTTTTTCACTCAGAGGGTGGTGGCACACTGAACAGGTTGCCCAGGGAGGTCATGGATGCCCCATCCCTGGAGGCGATCAAGGCCAGGCTGGATGTGGCCCTGGGCAGCCTGCCCTAGTGGTTGATGGCCCTGCACCTGGAGGGGAGGTTGAAACTAGCTGATCGTTATGGTCCCTTTCAACCCAGGCCATTCTACCATTCTTTGATTCTGAAATTAAGTGGAGAAAATACCTAGTAACTGAGCTACTGGAAGCCAGTGAAGTTTACTGAGACGGGGAAATTCAAGAGAAAGTCCAGCAGAGGCTCACAAAGGTGGTGAGGTACCCAGAGCATCTCCTCTATGAGGAAAGGCAGAGACCCGGGGCCGTGCAGCCTGGAGAAGGCTAAGAGCGGATCAACTGAACGTGGGCAGGAGTCAAGTGGACTGAGCCACGCTCACGTCAGCGGTGCCCAGGGACAGAACAAGGGACAGTGGGCACAAGCCAGAACAAAAGAAGTTCCATCTGAGCGTAAAGAAAAACTCGAAAATGACAGAGCTCTGGAAAAGGCTGCCCTCCTTCTCTGGAGATATTCTAAACCTACCTGGACACTTTCCTGTGTGACCTGACGTAGGGAACCTGCTTTAGCAGGGGCTTGGACCAACTCCTACAACTCCTGTGATTCAGCAAAGACTGATCAAAAGAAAACGCCTACCTTTCTTTGCAGTCTTTTCCAAATAAGGAAAATTGTTTGTATCTCCTGATCCTACTTTGAAAAATGGAACATCCAGTTCATGAAGAAATTCCACAGCCATCTGCAAGGAAAATAAGCAAACAAACAAATAAATAGAAGTCACTGATTTGCAGCATACTACTTCAGTTGGGTTAACAGTAGAGAGGAACTACCAACAAGCCAACCTTGCAAAATACCAAAAGCAAAGCTTAATTAAATAGGGCATACATACACATAAATGTAGAATTATATTAATCCAGAACCAATGGCATAAGGTACAAAGTAAACAGAAAGATTACATAAATCCAAAGCATATGCATCCTTCTGCTTCTGGAGGCTGATGTGCAGGTTAACACTGGGGAAACCCTGGGTGAGACAAATGACCAGATTTCAAGATTAACACTGACAGTGTGGCTGGATTTTTCTGTCAGACGCCTTTACAACACTTCTACAAACACTAAGCCTGAATTTCTGAAACTGTTGTCAAAATACTCTTGGTACGATGGAGGCAAATAGTACGAATATTAGCTTCTGTTTCTCGGCGAAGAAGAATTTTACTCAGAGACTACAGGCAGCTTTCCTGAATAACTCTGCCACCTGACCTACTGTACAAGTATTCCGCTGCCTTCTGACTCCTTTGGGAGTTATAGAAAGCTCCATTAAAATCTGAGCGGCATCACTAAGATAACCTTCTGAAAATAAGTACACTGAAGAAAGAGATCCCATATCAGGAGCGATATTAAAATCCTGCACTCACATCTGAGGGAAACAATGAAACAGCTACCTAACTTTGTCTCCCTTTCACTCATTCCCCAAACACCTCTGATTTCCTTGGCTCCTTCTTTGTTGACGCTGAATTTATTTAGCTGTTCACAGAACAACTTCCTCATACAATTAAACACACATTTTGAGCTCCCTGACGTAGCTGGAGTTCCAGAGATCACGTTCCATTTACAGAAGGTAACAAATACTACATCAGTCTGTGCAACGCCTATGGTAAGCTCAAAGATCTGGGGCCAGCAGAAACGCTGCCAGAAGTTTCAGCAGCTGTGTGAAGAAAATGCTGCTCACAGAACGATGTCGGTGCATCCATACTGCTGAACAACTGATGAGGCAACGAGCTCGGGCAGCATCTTGAGGAAAATAAGGGTATTACAAGTGGAAAGTGAACTGACACAGTTCACAAGTTCTGCATTTCACTACGGCTGGCAAGAAAGTTTTAACATCGGGGATTTTTCAGTCCAGAGGCGTACAGGTGTTTAAGATCTCAGTTACTATTGGATTAAAATGTTCTTTTCTTAAAGGAAAGACAGGAAGCAATGCTATTCCACAGACCCCTCAGACATGAAAACACAAATTACATAAATATCGCAGCACCTTCTTTTCCCCGCCTTATTTCTAAGGCCATGGCAAAAGACTCCTGCAATACATGCAAAACACCTTTATTCTTCTTTTTGGTCTGACTCTGGAAATAAGCTTTTCAAGGGGTCTGACAGCTGCATGCAGAGGGGACACAGCAATTCACGGGTTTCAGCCGGCAGAACAGCGTGTTTACAGAAGCAGTGAGAATGACCAGAGGACTAGAAAAGACGAGGGATAAAGCTTGAGGGGACTGCAATTCCTTACTCCAGGGAATACAAAAAAAGAAGACAGTAATGTTGTTCAAATAAAAAAACAAGAGCTACAACGAATGTAGAGACTTTTAGGTCAGATGAAGAATTACAAGAAAGCTAACATTCAGCTAACAGGTCAGCAATTCTCTTCGATGGCAAGGAAAGTGAGACACGGAACAGATCACCTTAGGACACTAGATATATCCCATTTCATCCCACCGTGGGCAAGGCTACTTGCAGAACTACAGAAATGCTGGCAGGCCTGTCTTAGGGAAAAGTGGCTGGCTTACTTCTAGAGGGTTTCATTCAGTTCTGTCGCCCTGGTGGTTCTGCCCGATCTCCGCGATGATGAAGCACGGATTGTCGCCGCCGACGCGGCGTCCCGGACACAGCTCGAACTCCCGCGCCATCACGGCACCGCCGCCCGCCCGCCCGCGACTGCGCCGACCGTCGCCGGCGGCCGGCCCGCCGCGCTCCGCCTGGCCGTGGGGCGGGGCTGTGCCGACGTGCCCCGCGGCCCTAGGAGGAGCAGCGGGGCTGGGAAGCGGGGCGGTTGGGCCCTGGCGATGTGAGGCCGATGTGCGGCTCGCTGCAGCCTGCTTTCGGACATTGAGGGCGATACGGTCATCCCTGAGCCTCCTCCGCAGACCGAACAGTCACAGCTCCCTCAGCGACCTGTGCTCGTGGCTTCACTGCTCTTCTGTGTCGCTCTTCTAGCGAGGAGCCCGAAAACCATATGGAAAACCATAATGGACTCCACATCGACTCCACACGTGTCATAATACAAAGACACTTTATTCCAAACATCAAGAGTATACATAGACAACTGCTGTGACAAACAACTCTTCAGACTGGGCCACGTCAGCCAATGGCTTTGCTCTTCCTTGTGCCTTCTCATTGGTGCTAATACTCCACGCTCACCTCCACACTCCACAGTCCCACCTGCCGTCTCAGTGAATGTCTCCTGACCTTCATCTGAGCCCAATGGTCACATCTACTTCTAATCCTCCACACTCGTGCTTAAATCTCTGTTTGCTATTTCAAAAGTCTCTTTTAACTGTTGATGTTTGGAGACAGATGCACACAGAACTAGCAGACAGCTCACAAGGATTAATTTTCACTCTGTAGGAGTGATCATTTATTCTTATTCCTTATCTTGATATTATTCAATCCAGTTAGTGGCCAGTCACCAGAGGTATGTTCCAGGGCTCAATACTGGGGCTAGTGCTCTTCTGTCAGTGCCTTGGATGAAGGGATCAAGCACTTGCTCAGTAAGCTTGCAGACAGTGCCGAATTAGGCTGAACTGTTCATCTGCTTGAAGGAGTAAGGAGTCGCCAGGGGCCTGGATAGACTGGATCAGTGGGATCGACTACCATGAGACTGTTAGTGTTGTTTGTTGAGTTGTTGGTGTTGCTGGGAGGTGTTCTTCCATCGGAAATCTCATGAGCTGATTCCCTGCTGCTGAACTCCCTCCTGGGCCTGCTGCCTGAGACATGCTGCTTTCTCCTGGACCTCGCCGCTCCTTTGAGGTGTTCTACCGTCTGAACCCTCACGAGCTGATGACCCTTCACTGCTTCTCTGGTGCTGACTGATGCTGTTCCTGTGCTGACCCCACGCTGCTTCTCCTGTGCTGACCCAGTGCTGCTTCTCCAGGACAACTGCTTGCTGTCCAAGGCTGCCCGTCGCTGCCGCTGTTGTCTCCGCTTCTGCCACCCCTGCTCTTCTGCCTTGGACCGTCGGAGCTGCTTGCAACCGGACCACCCCTAGGATCCTGGCTGGTGACTTTTGCTGCGTTGTACAAATCCTTGCTTCTTCCCTATCTTTCTTATCCCTCGCCTTCCCTTCCCCATCACCCTTTACAGTGTCTGCCTTCAGTATTGGTCAATATTGGTAATAAACTGGTCGGACCAACATTTGAATCGTTGCATCTTGATCTCACGCTGGGTATACACATAATCTTAAGAACCTTGTCTCCCTCCTTTATATTGGAGCCTGACGCACAGAAACAAGGGAACTTTATGCTTTCAGGCATTGAGAGCGATACAGTCATTCCTGAGCCTCCTCCGCAGACTGAACAGTCACAGCTCCCTCAGCGACCTGTGCTCGTGGCTTCACTGCTCTTCTGTGTCGCTCTTGTAGCGAGGAGCCCGAAGCCGAACGTAGTACAGCCTCAGCAGGGCTGAGTGCAGGGACAATCACCTCCCCGCTCCTGCTGGCTGCACTAGTGTGCAGGCCAGGATGCCTTTGGCCCGCTTTGCCCTCTGGGCAGCGCTGCTGGCTCACGTTCAGCTGGCTGTCCTACCAAGGTGCCCAGATCCTTGTAAACCACGCAGCTCTCCATCCGCTCTGCCCCAAACTTGTGTCCGAAGCGCAGGACCTGGCACTTGGTCTTGCTGAACTTCATCCCGTTGGCCTCAGCCCAGCTCTCCAGCCTGACCAGATCCCTCTGGTCGGGCCTTGCTACCCCCAGGCAGGTCAACGCTTTCTCCTAATATGGTGCCATCTGCAAAAGCAATGAGGATGCGGTCACCTACGTAGCCTACTTACACTCTTTTCTTTACCAGGCTTTGACAAAGGGACGTGCAGTATGGCCTGGGTACAGAACCGTGAGCCAAAGTACCAGCGTTTCATTTTGGGTTTAAACTGCTTCACAGAAACAAGGCAACGTTAGATTTAGGCGTGTGGTTGCCAGAATTCCTGGAAATGATGCAGTGCACTCTCTTAGCGTCCTGCCTGTACCAAGGTGTTTCTTTCTGAGGTGGAAACGAACCACCTGACTGGAAGCATGTTGATTGTACTGACATGCTCTGGATTTGCACCACAGTTGGATGGAAGTGCTCCTGGAAAAATCTGGTAAATATATTTAAGCCCAGACCGATTACTCATTCTTCAGGGTATGCTGCACGGGCAGAGTACGTGCAGAAAGGAGAGTCCCATCTCTGCCTTCCTCCAGTTTTCACTTATCTTCACCTGTTAAGACTGCAAAATGTTGAATGATAACAGCAGCCCCGAGGAGGCCTCCAGGCCCAGCACAGCTCACACCTTCCTGCGGGCGGAGGGCTGAAGGCACTGTTTGCAACCCAGAGAATCTTGTGTAATTCTGTTGCTTGGCTCCGTCTGACACGGCGCGGGCCTGGCAGAGCCCCTGGGGGCTGCATGTGCCCCAGCCACAGGCCCGGTCACGTTCTTGCCAGTTGCTGGGGCAGCAACCTAGCGTCGCGGTCTCTTGGCAGGTGGTGCAGAGGCCTCAGAGGTGTTGTTTTTCCTCTTCGGGGCTCGCCGAGGCGCCGTGCGTGAGCACTCCCTGTCCGTGCTGGCACTTGAGGTATCTGGTGCAGCCTCCCCCGGCTCCTCCTGGGCTGCTTCTGGGACCAGCGGCGGCACCGAAGCCGGGACGGACGGAGCCAGGCCGGGGATCTGGTGGAGGGCATCGCTGGGGTTCTCAACGAAGGCATCCCCGGGGTTCTCACAGAGGGCATTGCTGGGGTTCTCAAAGATGGCATCGCCGTGGTTCTCACAGAGGGCATCGCCGGGGTTCTCAGACGGGGCATCGCCATAGTTCTCAGACAGGGCATCGCCGGGGTTCTCAACGAAGGCATCCCCGGGGTTCTCACCGAGGGCATCAGCTGTGGGGACAGGAAGCTCCTCCGTGTTGGTGTCCCCAGTGCTGCTGTAGGGCCGTGGGCTCGGGTCAGGACCCTGTTGTGGGGAGGCAGCTGCGCCAGGGGCAGCTGCGGGGCTGCCTTCCTGCCCTGTGGCATCACGAGGCGTCTCCACGCTCAGCAGATGTCGCACCTCCGCGCCGCACCACTGCACAGCTCGGACAATGAGCCGTCGCACGAAGCTGGCGGCCTGGCTTTGCAGGGAGCTGAACAGCTGCAGGGTCAGCGCTCCCTCGTCCAGGCCAAAGAGGCGCAGGCCAGAGACCACAAGGCGCCGTGCTGCAGAGGCTGCCCTCCCGTCAGCCCCAAAGAGCTGCCTCAGCTCCTGGCGCAGCCAGGGCAGCAGGGGCCGCAGCACGCCTGGCTGCAGGCGGAAGATGGACGCCCACCTGGACACCTGCCTTGCAGCCCCTTGTTGCCTCCTGATGACAGCCTCTTGAAAATCATCAACCGCACGCACCGAGTGCAAGATGGATGTCATTCTGCATCTGCAGAGGGGACACCTGTCGCTCATCGTGGCCCACCGACGGATGCAGCCGAGGCAAAACCAGTGCAGGCACGGCATGACGTGGGCGACACCATCCATGGTGTCCAGGCAAATGCAGCAGAGAGAGTTCAGCTCGGCGGCCATGCTCTCCATCTGCTGTGGTGGGCGGGCGGGAGAGCGCGGAGATGAGGGGCTGCTCCTCACACTGCCGCTGCCGCAGCAGCAGCAGCAGCAGGGGTCACACTAGGAAAGGAAGAGAGGCCACGGTCACTCGCTGAGCCTGGCAGGGGAGGAACAAGTGGCCAGGGCCCTCAGGAAGCAAACCCTGCCGGGTGCCCAGGGTGAGACAGCCTTACCGCTCGGTTCCCTTTGCTGCCGCGGCCACCTGGGTGCCCCGGCTGCCTGAGCCAGGCAGGCCGGGGAAGAAAATCAGACGGCTCTGGGGACGAGCACTGAGAGCGGCTGTCAGCAGCTCCCAGAGCACGAGACCAGCACCGAGGCTATCCTTGCTGCTCGCTCCAGACCTCGCAGACACGTTCGGCCGGAGTGCAGGCACAAGCCAGAGTGAGACTGGGTGCCCGGCTGCGAGTGCTCGACAGCTCACAGTGCCTACGCGTCACAGCGCACTGCTGCGTCACAGCGCACTGGCGGTGACGATGGCCCTCACAGAGGAGAATCGCTGCCGCTGACATCACAATGGGCCATCATCGAGAATCGCTGCCGCTGACATCACAATGGGCCATCATCATCTGCAGCATTCCACTGGCGCAGAGTTCGAAAGGTTTTTCTGTGTATTAGGTGGTGAAGTATAATGATGAAACGGATCTTAGGATTTAGGTTTAGAAGGGTCTTTAAATATCATCTAGATCCCTTTTGCAATTAGCAGGAACAAAAGATTTTTTCAGTTTCACACTGTATTTATTAATTTGACGTGGGTAATTTCAGCCTAGAGGTTAAAGACGTCACATCTCTCAAGGGGGAGCAGCAGCAGATGAGTTCTATGGAAGGTGGGTGACTACCCAAAATGTCCACCGACAAAATCAACACGCAGTTTGTTTGACCTTGTCTAATTCAAGTAGGCAAAAACTAACTTCCATGGATGCTCTACTGCGTGTGTGTATTTGGCCAGCTCCAGAACCGTGCTGGGAGGCAGGCCAGGATGGCATTCCTCTATTGTGCTCTGGGGACGAGCACTGAGAGCGGCTGTCAGCAGCTCCCAGAGCGCGAGACCAGCACCGAGGCTATCCTTGCTGCTCGCTCCAGACTTCGCAGAGGAGAATCGCTGCTGCTGCCGCTGACATCACCCGCTGTATTTTAAATACAGCCAGTCTTAGCGGTCACAGTGAGGCAGAGAGGTGTGGAGGTGCAGCTGTGTTTTCAGTCACTATTCATGTGCAGTACTTACTCTCCTGAGGTCTTTTTTCATGGCACAGTGATTTCTGTCCTGCTTCACGGACTTGATATTGTTCATTCCAGTTAGTAGCCAGTCACCAGAGGTACGTTCCAGGGCTCAGTACTGGGGCTAGTGCTCTTCTGTCAGTGCCTTGGATGGAAGGGATCAAGCACTTGCTCAGTAAGCTTGCAGACAGTGCCGAATTAGGCTGAACTGGTCATCTGCTTGAAGGAATAAGGAGTGTCCAGGGGTAGAGTGGATTAGTGGATGAAGTCCACGACACAGTGAAGCCAAGTGCCAGGTGTTGTACTTGGCTCACAACTCTGTGTAGCAGCACGGGCTGGGGAAAGAAAAGGACCTGGAGTTTTGATCAGCAGGCGGCTGAATATGAACCAGAAGTCTGCCCAGGTGCTCAAAAAGGCCTGTGGCATCTTGGCCTGCATCAGAAATAGTGTAGGTAGCGAAGGAAGTGATTGTCCCCTTGCATAGGGGCACTGTTGAGACCACACCTCCAATTCTGCACTCAGCTTTAGTCCTCTCACCAGGATACTGAGTTGTTCAAGTGCACACAGAGAAGAGCTACAAAATAAAGGAGGGGAAGGTGCTAGAAAACGGGACACTGCAGAAGCAACAGAGGGAACTGCAGTTGTTTAGTAAGGTCGAGGTTGAGGGGAGACCTCATCATTCTCTGCAACTGCTTGAAAGGAGGCTGCAGAGAAGATGGTGTTTGTTCTCAGGTAACAAGTGACAGAATGGATGGAAATGGCCCTTTCCACCCAGAGTGATTCTATGATTAAAGTCCTGGCAGTCTCTGAAGCCTATCTTTTAATCAGTTTATTGGATCAGCTGTACTGTTCACCTGAACAAGCACCTGCACTTGAAGCAAGCCAGGTAATCCTTGGTAGTTCAAATACTAAAGGCTGTGTACTCCTCTCTGCTGCCGGCGAGGTCTTACTACAGAAATGCAAAAACAGGAGCTTGTTTTAAGAGCCGGATTTATTGATAATTTGCCATTAAAAAAAAATCAACACTTGTATTGTTTCCAAATGCAAGGCAAGCATATGGCATCAGAGCTCACAGACTGTCACAAACACATGATTCAAAGAGCGTCTTCCCAGTTTCAAGACAGAAAGAACTACAGACTCTTCAGAGTATACAGGCACAGAAACATCACCATCAAATTCAAGATGCACTACCAATTCATGACCCAGAGGCAGCAATAACCGCAATAACCATAACTAGTAAATGATTCTTTCACAAAGACAGATGGATTACACCAATGTGATTCTGTGCTAACCAAGCTAGTTGAGAGACACGTTACACCTGCTGCCATCTGGTCCTGCCCAAGAGTGGAGTGCACAGAGGAGTGCTGACGACCATGCTGTGATCCCGTCAATGAGCTGATCTAGACAAGCAGGAAGATGCTAAATCTTTACTAGGATATGACCTCTTACCTGAGAAGCTGACCCCACATACAAATAGAGAAACCCAACTGCACTGCAGAATGTGCTGGGATATCAGGATTCAGTAAGCTAACTGATGCTTTTGCCATTTCTGGAAGAGCAGATAAAATTTTCTTCCGCTGATCCGTCTCTGGCAAATTTTGCCTCATCTAGTCTTGTCTTTCAGCTTACGAAAAGCACAGAAGGGCTCCTTCTCTTGCTTCTTATATGGGAGCTGTCTATATATCCAGTTCACTGACTTGGATGATACTGCCTTTAAGAAGGTCTGTACATATTGGACTCTAGTTTTCTCAAGAGTGGCATCACAGGAATAGACAGTTATCTCCTTTCTCTATACTGCCATGCTTCCGTGACGTTATCCACTTCCACTCCTCAGGCAGGTTTCTGCAGCCCATTTCTTTACCTCAAAACTAATTTTTAAAATCTTAAAACGTTATATAAAGTTTTCTGTTCAGTTCATGTAATCTTTCTCTTCCATGCGCGCAACTCAAACTCACATCCTACTTTCATGGGACTGAAGGAAGTGGCAGAAGAGATAAAAAAAAAAGGTACAGCAATAGAAGAATTCAAGTAGAGACAAATTATTAGGATTAGTGCATTCTTACCAGAAAAGGAAAGCGAGAAAACAGGAGACCTAGGACTCAGATTTTGCAAAAACTCCAAACTAATCTAAATGGAACGGAAGAGGAGGAGTACGGTATTGTCTACACAGAACACTAAGCGGTTTCTAAATTGCTCTTCATAATTTATATCCCCTGGTTGCAAAAACTTCCTGCTAAACAGGCGCCGAAAATGTTGGATCCTTTCTAACGTACCTTGCCACTACACTTAAATATGTTGTGCAGTGGGACAGACCTGCATCATAAAATACCAAACGGGGGGGCTTTGGTTTAGCACTTCACTTTCTTGACATGATTTTCTACTGCTTGCTCAGTGATGGTTTCATCTTCTTCAATGGTTTTTTTAACCTTCTGGCCCACCAGATCAAAGATGGCTTCTGGAGGAAATCCCTTCGGCTCTCCCACTTTCACTGTCAGCATGTCAAGTGTCAACACCGCGCCTTCAGGAATTGTCACTTTTGCCACAACAGACTTCCCCAGCTACACAAGAGAAAATAAGAAGAACGTTTAAGTAACACAATCCTAGGCACAGAACACCAGAAGAGGATTTAAAAAAATCATACGGCTACTTGGGAAAGGGCTGCCCATCCTGCTGCTTAGCTTCTTACTCCAGAAGAAGTTTCAGTTAGTGCGGAAATGTGGCTTTGGTATAAACAGTCACTGGCTGCCAGAAACAGCACACGGTAAGAAACAGCAGGTCTGCGTTCAAGTTACAGAGCAGTAAGTGCAGCGTGTGTGCTGCTCCTCAGCACTGAAAAATATATCAGGGTGCAGAGGCAAAACACTGCTGCAAATACTGATGTCTTGAGACTACAAACCCAAGTATTAGCTGCTGTTCTTCTGCATGTGAGTTACTAACCGAATCAAAAACAAAAGTTACCTTTTCATTGCAAGCCATTTCACAAGGCAAGAGCTGTTTGATTGGAGAACCCATGGCTTTTTCCACAGTACGGATGGCTTTCACTAACTCTGCCAGCTCCTTTGGCTCCAGAGATGCTTGGTGGTCACTTCCTTTCCATGTTTTGTCAAGAGTCACGTGACGTTCCACTACTTTAGCACCCAGAGCAACAGCAGCCACCGAAATGGCAATGCCAGTTTCATGCCCCGAATAGCCAATGGGGATGTCAGGAAAAGCGGACTGGTACGCCTGGAATCATGACAGAGTTGGTCTCAGTTACCAGGGTAGCAATTTCATAAACAGCAAATTTAACAGTAATAACTGCAGTGAAAACACGGGCAGTTACCGTGCCACAAAACAAGTGGTTGGTTATGCTCAGGGAGGATGCTCCGAGGAGTCCATTGCGATTATCAACACTGACAATGAGAAAGACACGTTCTATTCTATGCCTTCTCTTCTGCTTTTCTTTTTCCATTTATTTGTCCTCTTCAAGGTCTTAGAAGCCCACCCCGCTGGAAGTTACGCAGACAGAGTTTATTTTCATCTGAGAACCCAATGCCTCGTTAAGCTTCGCCTCTGTTCAGTGCACATGGTGCTCCTTCCCATGTTTCAAATCTGAAGCAATCACAGGACTGATTCAGCCCTACAGGCAATTAAATTCAGTCGCGTCCAGTTCTACTACTCAAGCTAACAAATACTGTGTGCATAAAACTGGGCAAATGTTTGAAAGCTGGCTGATCTGCGAACATTGAACTACATCAGTATCAGGCACACCCAAGCAATAACTGCAAAGGAAACTATAACCCATTTTCTCTCACAGCTCTGATATTCACACGAACCCTTTTCAATGAAATTACCCGGCTGAGCTCCCTACTTTGGAACACCTTCTCAGTTCCAACACCTTCCTAAAAGTGAGGTAACTGTGCACACCCTTTCCTTTCCTTTTCAAAGTACAGGCCAACGCTTCAACCTCCTACCTCCTTCTATTTAACTGCAAAGCCCCAACAGCAGTAGCTCTTATTATATTCCTTAAAGCTGACTTCAGCCAAAAGAGGATCCCATTCATAACTTTACTTCAAGGCCAGGATGAATTAAAGCGCCATGGTACGTTTTCTCACTTCCCAGAAGCAAACTCAAGCATGCCTAAGACCTGGAAATAGAATGCCGAAGAAGTGCATAGCCGTTCTGTGGTACTGTAACCACAGCAGTCTGACTTGTTCACTGACCGATATAACACGGAGATTGACATCCTCAGGCTGAAGTGGGTAGGCACTGGTGCACTGCAGGAAGCAGAAGTTTGGATTGATGGGCTTCACAATCTGATAAACCTGATGCATTGTGTTCATCGACTGCATCCCGCTGGAAATCACCATTGGGCGTCCTAGCCATTATAAAAAAAAAAGGTTCTGCCTAGATTTCACGTTTAGATCCCTAAGAAATGTGCACAAGCTTAACTGAAATTCTTACAGTAAATGCATTTAGTTGAAGTAGGAAAGGAAGCCTTTTCTAAAAAGTGAATAAAAAATATTTTTTTGAGTATTTTTTCACTCAGAGGGTGGTGGCACACTGAACAGGTTGCCCAGGGAGGTCATGGATGCCCCATCCCTGGAGGCGATCAAGGCCAGGCTGGATGTGGCCCTGGGCAGCCTGCCCTAGTGGTTGATGGCCCTGCACCTGGAGGGGAGGTTGAAACTAGCTGATCGTTATGGTCCCTTTCAACCCAGGCCATTCTACCATTCTTTGATTCTGAAATTAAGTGGAGAAAATACCTAGTAACTGAGCTACTGGAAGCCAGTGAAGTTTACTGAGACGGGGAAATTCAAGAGAAAGTCCAGCAGAGGCTCACAAAGGTGGTGAGGTACCCAGAGCATCTCCTCTATGAGGAAAGGCAGAGACCCGGGGCCGTGCAGCCTGGAGAAGGCTAAGAGCGGATCAACTGAACGTGGGCAGGAGTCAAGTGGACTGAGCCACGCTCACGTCAGCGGTGCCCAGGGACAGAACAAGGGACAGTGGGCACAAGCCAGAACAAAAGAAGTTCCATCTGAGCGTAAAGAAAAACTCGAAAATGACAGAGCTCTGGAAAAGGCTGCCCTCCTTCTCTGGAGATATTCTAAACCTACCTGGACACTTTCCTGTGTGACCTGACGTAGGGAACCTGCTTTAGCAGGGGCTTGGACCAACTCCTACAACTCCTGTGATTCAGCAAAGACTGATCAAAAGAAAACGCCTACCTTTCTTTGCAGTCTTTTCCAAATAAGGAAAATTGTTTGTATCTCCTGATCCTACTTTGAAAAATGGAACATCCAGTTCATGAAGAAATTCCACAGCCATCTGCAAGGAAAATAAGCAAACAAACAAATAAATAGAAGTCACTGATTTGCAGCATACTACTTCAGTTGGGTTAACAGTAGAGAGGAACTACCAACAAGCCAACCTTGCAAAATACCAAAAGCAAAGCTTAATTAAATAGGGCATACATACACATAAATGTAGAATTATATTAATCCAGAACCAATGGCATAAGGTACAAAGTAAACAGAAAGATTACATAAATCCAAAGCATATGCATCCTTCTGCTTCTGGAGGCTGATGTGCAGGTTAACACTGGGGAAACCCTGGGTGAGACAAATGACCAGATTTCAAGATTAACACTGACAGTGTGGCTGGATTTTTCTGTCAGACGCCTTTACAACACTTCTACAAACACTAAGCCTGAATTTCTGAAACTGTTGTCAAAATACTCTTGGTACGATGGAGGCAAATAGTACGAATATTAGCTTCTGTTTCTCGGCGAAGAAGAATTTTACTCAGAGACTGCAGGCAGCTTTCCTGAATAACTCTGCCACCTGACCTACTGTACAAGTATTCCGCTGCCTTCTGACTCCTTTGGGAGTTATAGAAAGCTCCATTAAAATCTGAGCGGCATCACTAAGATAACCTTCTGAAAATAAGTACACTGAAGAAAGAGATCCCATATCAGGAGCGATATTAAAATCCTGCACTCACATCTGAGGGAAACAATGAAACAGCTACCTAACTTTGTCTCCCTTTCACTCATTCCCCAAACACCTCTGATTTCCTTGGCTCCTTCTTTGTTGACGCTGAATTTATTTAGCTGTTCACAGAACAACTTCCTCATACAATTAAACACACATTTTGAGCTCCCTGACGTAGCTGGAGTTCCAGAGATCACGTTCCATTTACAGAAGGTAACAAATACTACATCAGTCTGTGCAACGCCTATGGTAAGCTCAAAGATCTGGGGCCAGCAGAAACGCTGCCAGAAGTTTCAGCAGCTGTGTGAAGAAAATGCTGCTCACAGAACGATGTCGGTGCATCCATACTGCTGAACAACTGATGAGGCAACGAGCTCGGGCAGCATCTTGAGGAAAATAAGGGTATTACAAGTGGAAAGTGAACTGACACAGTTCACAAGTTCTGCATTTCACTACGGCTGGCAAGAAAGTTTTAACATCGGGGATTTTTCAGTCCAGAGGCGTACAGGTGTTTAAGATCTCAGTTACTATTGGATTAAAATGTTCTTTTCTTAAAGGAAAGACAGGAAGCAATGCTATTCCACAGACCCCTCAGACATGAAAACACAAATTACATAAATATCGCAGCACCTTCTTTTCCCCGCCTTATTTCTAAGGCCATGGCAAAAGACTCCTGCAATACATGCAAAACACCTTTATTCTTCTTTTTGGTCTGACTCTGGAAATAAGCTTTTCAAGGGGTCTGACAGCTGCATGCAGAGGGGACACAGCAATTCACGGGTTTCAGCCGGCAGAACAGCGTGTTTACAGAAGCAGTGAGAATGACCAGAGGACTAGAAAAGACGAGGGATAAAGCTTGAGGGGACTGCAATTCCTTACTCCAGGGAATACAAAAAAAGAAGACAGTAATGTTGTTCAAATAAAAAAACAAGAGCTACAACGAATGTAGAGACTTTTAGGTCAGATGAAGAATTACAAGAAAGCTAACATTCAGCTAACAGGTCAGCAATTCTCTTCGATGGCAAGGAAAGTGAGACACGGAACAGATCACCTTAGGACACTAGATATATCCCATTTCATCCCACCGTGGGCAAGGCTACTTGCAGAACTACAGAAATGCTGGCAGGCCTGTCTTAGGGAAAAGTGGCTGGCTTACTTCTAGAGGGTTTCATTCAGTTCTGTCGCCCTGGTGGTTCTGCCCGATCTCCGCGATGATGAAGCACGGATTGTCGCCGCCGACGCGGCGTCCCGGACACAGCTCGAACTCCCGCGCCATCACGGCACCGCCGCCCGCCCGCCCGCGACTGCGCCGACCGTCGCCGGCGGCCGGCCCGCCGCGCTCCGCCCGGCCGTGGGGCGGGGCTGTGCCGACGTGCCCCGCGGCCCTAGGAGGAGCAGCGGGGCTGGGAAGCGGGGCGGTTGGGCCCTGGCGATGTGAGGCCGATGTGCGGCTCGCTGCAGCCTGCTTTCGGACATTGAGGGCGATACGGTCATCCCTGAGCCTCCTCCGCAGACCGAACAGTCACAGCTCCCTCAGCGACCTGTGCTCGTGGCTTCACTGCTCTTCTGTGTCGCTCTTCTAGCGAGGAGCCCGAAAACCATATGGAAAACCATAATGGACTCCACATCGACTCCACACGTGTCATAATACAAAGACACTTTATTCCAAACATCAAGAGTATACATAGACAACTGCTGTGACAAACAACTCTTCAGACTGGGCCACGTCAGCCAATGGCTTTGCTCTTCCTTGTGCCTTCTCATTGGTGCTAATACTCCACGCTCACCTCCACACTCCACAGTCCCACCTGCCGTCTCAGTGAATGTCTCCTGACCTTCATCTGAGCCCAATGGTCACATCTACTTCTAATCCTCCACACTCGTGCTTAAATCTCTGTTTGCTATTTCAAAAGTCTCTTTTAACTGTTGATGTTTGGAGACAGATGCACACAGAACTAGCAGACAGCTCACAAGGATTAATTTTCACTCTGTAGGAGTGATCATTTATTCTTATTCCTTATCTTGATATTATTCAATCCAGTTAGTGGCCAGTCACCAGAGGTATGTTCCAGGGCTCAATACTGGGGCTAGTGCTCTTCTGTCAGTGCCTTGGATGAAGGGATCAAGCACTTGCTCAGTAAGCTTGCAGACAGTGCCGAATTAGGCTGAACTGTTCATCTGCTTGAAGGAGTAAGGAGTCGCCAGGGGCCTGGATAGACTGGATCAGTGGGATCGACTACCATGAGACTGTTAGTGTTGTTTGTTGAGTTGTTGGTGTTGCTGGGAGGTGTTCTTCCATCGGAAATCTCATGAGCTGATTCCCTGCTGCTGAACTCCCTCCTGGGCCTGCTGCCTGAGACATGCTGCTTTCTCCTGGACCTCGCCGCTCCTTTGAGGTGTTCTACCGTCTGAACCCTCACGAGCTGATGACCCTTCACTGCTTCTCTGGTGCTGACTGATGCTGTTCCTGTGCTGACCCCACGCTGCTTCTCCTGTGCTGACCCAGTGCTGCTTCTCCAGGACAACTGCTTGCTGTCCAAGGCTGCCCGTCGCTGCCGCTGTTCTCTCCGCTTCTGCCACCCCTGCTCTTCTGCCTTGGACCGTCGGAGCTGCTTGCAACCGGACCACCCCTAGGATCCTGGCTGGTGACTTTTGCTGCGTTGTACAAATCCTTGCTTCTTCCCTATCTTTCTTATCCCTCGCCTTCCCTTCCCCATCACCCTTTACAGTGTCTGCCTTCAGTATTGGTCAATATTGGTAATAAACTGGTCGGACCAACATTTGAATCGTTGCATCTTGATCTCACGCTGGGTATACACATAATCTTAAGAACCTTGTCTCCCTCCTTTATATTGGAGCCTGACGCACAGAAACAAGGGAACTTTATGCTTTCAGGCATTGAGAGCGATACAGTCATTCCTGAGCCTCCTCCGCAGACTGAACAGTCACAGCTCCCTCAGCGACCTGTGCTCGTGGCTTCACTGCTCTTCTGTGTCGCTCTTGTAGCGAGGAGCCCGAAGCCGAACGTAGTACAGCCTCAGCAGGGCTGAGTGCAGGGACAATCACCTCCCCGCTCCTGCTGGCTGCACTAGTGTGCAGGCCAGGATGCCTTTGGCCCGCTTTGCCCTCTGGGCAGCGCTGCTGGCTCACGTTCAGCTGGCTGTCCTACCAAGGTGCCCAGATCCTTGTAAACCACGCAGCTCTCCATCCGCTCTGCCCCAAACTTGTGTCCGAAGCGCAGGACCTGGCACTTGGTCTTGCTGAACTTCATCCCGTTGGCCTCAGCCCAGCTCTCCAGCCTGACCAGATCCCTCTGGTCGGGCCTTGCTACCCCCAGGCAGGTCAACGCTTTCTCCTAATATGGTGCCATCTGCAAAAGCAATGAGGATGCGGTCACCTACGTAGCCTACTTACACTCTTTTCTTTACCAGGCTTTGACAAAGGGACGTGCAGTATGGCCTGGGTACAGAACCGTGAGCCAAAGTACCAGCGTTTCATTTTGGGTTTAAACTGCTTCACAGAAACAAGGCAACGTTAGATTTAGGCGTGTGGTTGCCAGAATTCCTGGAAATGATGCAGTGCACTCTCTTAGCGTCCTGCCTGTACCAAGGTGTTTCTTTCTGAGGTGGAAACGAACCACCTGACTGGAAGCATGTTGATTGTACTGACATGCTCTGGATTTGCACCACAGTTGGATGGAAGTGCTCCTGGAAAAATCTGGTAAATATATTTAAGCCCAGACCGATTACTCATTCTTCAGGGTATGCTGCACGGGCAGAGTACGTGCAGAAAGGAGAGTCCCATCTCTGCCTTCCTCCAGTTTTCACTTATCTTCACCTGTTAAGACTGCAAAATGTTGAATGATAACAGCAGCCCCGAGGAGGCCTCCAGGCCCAGCACAGCTCACACCTTCCTGCGGGCGGAGGGCTGAAGGCACTGTTTGCAACCCAGAGAATCTTGTGTAATTCTGTTGCTTGGCTCCGTCTGACACGGCACGGGCCTGGCAGAGCCCCTGGGGGCTGCATGTGCCCCAGCCACAGGCCCGGTCACGTTCTTGCCAGTTGCTGGGGCAGCAACCTAGCGTCGCGGTCTCTTGGCAGGTGGTGCAGAGGCCTCAGAGGTGTTGTTTTTCCTCTTCGGGGCTCGCCGAGGCGCCGTGCGTGAGCACTCCCTGTCCGTGCTGGCACTTGAGGTATCTGGTGCAGCCTCCCCCGGCTCCTCCTGGGCTGCTTCTGGGACCAGCGGCGGCACCAAAGCCGGGACGGACGGAGCCAGGCCGGGGATCTGGTGGAGGGCATCGCTGGGGTTCTCAACGAAGGCATCCCCGGGGTTCTCACAGAGGGCATTGCCGGGGTTCTCAAAGATGGCATCGCCGTGGTTCTCACAGAGGGCATCGCCGGGGTTCTCAGACGGGGCATCGCCATAGTTCTCAGACAGGGCATCGCCGGGGTTCTCAACGAAGGCATCCCCGGGGTTCTCACCGAGGGCATCAGCTGTGGGGACAGGAAGCTCCTCCGTGTTGGTGTCCCCAGTGCTGCTGTAGGGCCGTGGGCTCGGGTCAGGACCCTGTTGTGGGGAGGCAGCTGCGCCAGGGGCAGCTGCGGGGCTGCCTTCCTGCCCTGTGGCATCACGAGGCGTCTCCACGCTCAGCAGATGTCGCACCTCCGCGCCGCACCACTGCACAGCTCGGACAATGAGCCGTCGCACGAAGCTGGCGGCCTGGCTTTGCAGGGAGCTGAACAGCTGCAGGGTCAGCGCTCCCTCGTCCAGGCCAAAGAGGCGCAGGCCAGAGACCACAAGGCGCCGTGCTGCAGAGGCTGCCCTCCCGTCAGCCCCAAAGAGCTGCCTCAGCTCCTGGCGCAGCCAGGGCAGCAGGGGCCGCAGCACGCCTGGCTGCAGGCGGAAGATGGACGCCCACCTGGACACCTGCCTCGCAGCCCCTTGTTGCCTCCTGATGACAGCCTCTTGAAAATCATCAACCGCACGCACCGAGTGCAAGATGGATGTCATTCTGCATCTGCAGAGGGGACACCTGTCGCTCATCGTGGCCCACCGACGGATGCAGCCGAGGCAAAACCAGTGCAGGCACGGCATGACGTGGGCGACACCATCCATGGTGTCCAGGCAAATGCAGCAGAGAGAGTTCAGCTCGGCGGCCATGCTCTCCATCTGCTGTGGTGGGCGGGCGGGAGAGCGCGGAGATGAGGGGCTGCTCCTCACACTGCCGCTGCCGCAGCAGCAGCAGCAGCAGGGGTCACACTAGGAAAGGAAGAGAGGCCACGGTCACTCACTGAGCCTGGCAGGGGAGGAACAAGTGGCCAGGGCCCTCAGGAAGCAAACCCTGCCGGGTGCCCAGGGTGAGACAGCCTTACCGCTCGGTTCCCTTTGCTGCCGCGGCCACCTGGGTGCCCCGGCTGCCTGAGCCAGGCAGGCCGGGGAAGAAAATCAGACGGCTCTGGGGACGAGCACTGAGAGCGGCTGTCAGCAGCTCCCAGAGCACGAGACCAGCACCGAGGCTATCCTTGCTGCTCGCTCCAGACCTCGCAGACACGTTCGGCCGGAGTGCAGGCACAAGCCAGAGTGAGACTGGGTGCCCGGCTGCGAGTGCTCGACAGCTCACAGTGCCTACGCGTCACAGCGCACTGCTGCGTCACAGCGCACTGGCGGTGACGATGGCCCTCACAGAGGAGAATCGCTGCCGCTGACATCACAATGGGCCATCATCGAGAATCGCTGCCGCTGACATCACAATGGGCCATCATCATCTGCAGCATTCCACTGGCGCAGAGTTCGAAAGGTTTTTCTGTGTATTAGGTGGTGAAGTATAATGATGAAACGGATCTTAGGATTTAGGTTTAGAAGGGTCTTTAAATATCATCTAGATCCCTTTTGCAATTAGCAGGAACAAAAGATTTTTTCAGTTTCACACTGTATTTATTAATTTGACGTGGGTAATTTCAGCCTAGAGGTTAAAGACGTCACATCTCTCAAGGGGGAGCAGCAGCAGATGAGTTCTATGGAAGGTGGATGACTACCCAAAATGTCCACCGACAAAATCAACACGCAGTTTGTTTTACCTTGTCTAATTCAAGTAGGCAAAAACTAACTTCCATGGATGCTCTACTGCGTGTGTGTATTTGGCCAGCTCCAGAACCGTGCTGGGAGGCAGGCCAGGATGGCATTCCTCTATTGTGCTCTGGGGACGAGCACTGAGAGCGGCTGTCAGCAGCTCCCAGAGCGCGAGACCAGCACCGAGGCTATCCTTGCTGCTCGCTCCAGACTTCGCAGAGGAGAATCGCTGCTGCTGCCGCTGACATCACCCGCTGTATTTTAAATACAGCCAGTCTTAGCGGTCACAGTGAGGCAGAGAGGTGTGGAGGTGCAGCTGTGTTTTCAGTCACTATTCATGTGCAGTACTTACTCTCCTGAGGTCTTTTTTCATGGCACAGTGATTTCTGTCCTGCTTCACGGACTTGATATTGTTCATTCCAGTTAGTAGCCAGTCACCAGAGGTACGTTCCAGGGCTCAGTACTGGGGCTAGTGCTCTTCTGTCAGTGCCTTGGATGGAAGGGATCAAGCACTTGCTCAGTAAGCTTGCAGACAGTGCCGAATTAGGCTGAACTGGTCATCTGCTTGAAGGAATAAGGAGTGTCCAGGGGTAGAGTGGATTAGTGGATGAAGTCCACGACACAGTGAAGCCAAGTGCCAGGTGTTGTACTTGGCTCACAACTCTGTGTAGCAGCACGGGCTGGGGAAAGAAAAGGACCTGGAGTTTTGATCAGCAGGCGGCTGAATATGAACCAGAAGTCTGCCCAGGTGCTCAAAAAGGCCTGTGGCATCTTGGCCTGCATCAGAAATAGTGTAGGTAGCGAAGGAAGTGATTGTCCCCTTGCATAGGGGCACTGTTGAGACCACACCTCCAATTCTGCACTCAGCTTTAGTCCTCTCACCAGGATACTGAGTTGTTCAAGTGCACACAGAGAAGAGCTACAAAATAAAGGAGGGGAAGGTGCTAGAAAACGGGACACTGCAGAAGCAACAGAGGGAACTGCAGTTGTTTAGTAAGGTCGAGGTTGAGGGGAGACCTCATCATTCTCTGCAACTGCTTGAAAGGAGGCTGCAGAGAAGATGGTGTTTGTTCTCAGGTAACAAGTG
The DNA here is from genome assembly GCA_023055505.1 of Callipepla californica brunnescens. Lineage (NCBI taxonomy): Eukaryota > Metazoa > Chordata > Aves > Galliformes > Odontophoridae > Callipepla > Callipepla californica. The sequence goes on along the minus strand of JALIRH010000023.1, from coordinate 1,642,853 downwards.
ACAGAATGGATGGAAATGGCCCTTTCCACCCAGAGTGATTCTATGATTAAAGTCCTGGCAGTCTCTGAAGCCTATCTTTTAATCAGTTTATTGGATCAGCTGTACTGTTCACCTGAACAAGCACCTGCACTTGAAGCAAGCCAGGTAATCCTTGGTAGTTCAAATACTAAAGGCTGTGTACTCCTCTCTGCTGCCGGCGAGGTCTTACTACAGAAATGCAAAAACAGGAGCTTGTTTTAAGAGCCGGATTTATTGATAATTTGCCATTAAAAAAAAATCAACACTTGTATTGTTTCCAAATGCAAGGCAAGCATATGGCATCAGAGCTCACAGACTGTCACAAACACATGATTCAAAGAGCGTCTTCCCAGTTTCAAGACAGAAAGAACTACAGACTCTTCAGAGTATACAGGCACAGAAACATCACCATCAAATTCAAGATGCACTACCAATTCATGACCCAGAGGCAGCAATAACCGCAATAACCATAACTAGTAAATGATTCTTTCACAAAGACAGATGGATTACACCAATGTGATTCTGTGCTAACCAAGCTAGTTGAGAGACACGTTACACCTGCTGCCATCTGGTCCTGCCCAAGAGTGGAGTGCACAGAGGAGTGCTGACGACCATGCTGTGATCCCGTCAATGAGCTGATCTAGACAAGCAGGAAGATGCTAAATCTTTACTAGGATATGACCTCTTACCTGAGAAGCTGACCCCACATACAAATAGAGAAACCCAACTGCACTGCAGAATGTGCTGGGATATCAGGATTCAGTAAGCTAACTGATGCTTTTGCCATTTCTGGAAGAGCAGATAAAATTTTCTTCCGCTGATCCGTCTCTGGCAAATTTTGCCTCATCTAGTCTTGTCTTTCAGCTTACGAAAAGCACAGAAGGGCTCCTTCTCTTGCTTCTTATATGGGAGCTGTCTATATATCCAGTTCACTGACTTGGATGATACTGCCTTTAAGAAGGTCTGTACATATTGGACTCTAGTTTTCTCAAGAGTGGCATCACAGGAATAGACAGTTATCTCCTTTCTCTATACTGCCATGCTTCCGTGAGGTTATCCACTTCCACTCCTCAGGCAGGTTTCTGCAGCCCATTTCTTTACCTCAAAACTAATTTTTAAAATCTTAAAACGTTATATAAAGTTTTCTGTTCAGTTCATGTAATCTTTCTCTTCCATGCGCGCAACTCAAACTCACATCCTACTTTCATGGGACTGAAGGAAGTGGCAGAAGAGATAAAAAAAAAAAGGTACAGCAATAGAAGAATTCAAGTAGAGACAAATTATTAGGATTAGTGCATTCTTACCAGAAAAGGAAAGCGAGAAAACAGGAGACCTAGGACTCAGATTTTGCAAAAACTCCAAACTAATCTAAATGGAACGGAAGAGGAGGAGTACGGTATTGTCTACACAGAACACTAAGCGGTTTCTAAATTGCTCTTCATAATTTATATCCCCTGGTTGCAAAAACTTCCTGCTAAACAGGCGCCGAAAATGTTGGATCCTTTCTAACGTACCTTGCCACTACACTTAAATATGTTGTGCAGTGGGACAGACCTGCATCATAAAATACCAAACGGGGGGGCTTTGGTTTAGCACTTCACTTTCTTGACATGATTTTCTACTGCCTGCTCAGTGATGGTTTCATCTTCTTCAATGGTTTTTTTAACCTTCTGGCCCACCAGATCAAAGATGGCTTCTGGAGGAAATCCCTTCGGCTCTCCCACTTTCACTGTCAGCATGTCAAGTGTCAACACCGCGCCTTCAGGAATTGTCACTTTTGCCACAACAGACTTCCCCAGCTACACAAGAGAAAATAAGAAGAACGTTTAAGTAACACAATCCTAGGCACAGAACACCAGAAGAGGATTTAAAAAAATCATACGGCTACTTGGGAAAGGGCTGCCCATCCTGCTGCTTAGCTTCTTACTCCAGAAGAAGTTTCAGTTAGTGCGGAAATGTGGCTTTGGTATAAACAGTCACTGGCTGCCAGAAACAGCACACGGTAAGAAACAGCAGGTCTGCGTTCAAGTTACAGAGCAGTAAGTGCAGCGTGTGTGCTGCTCCTCAGCACTGAAAAATATATCAGGGTGCAGAGGCAAAACACTGCTGCAAATACTGACGTCTTGAGACTACAAACCCAAGTATTAGCTGCTGTTCTTCTGCATGTGAGTTACTAACCGAATCAAAAACAAAAGTTACCTTTTCATTGCAAGCCATTTCACAAGGCAAGAGCTGTTTGATTGGAGAACCCATGGCTTTTTCCACAGTACGGATGGCTTTCACTAACTCTGCCAGCTCCTTTGGCTCCAGAGATGCTTGGTGGTCACTTCCTTTCCATGTTTTGTCAAGAGTCACGTGACGTTCCACTACTTTAGCACCCAGAGCAACAGCAGCCACCGAAATGGCAATGCCAGTTTCATGCCCCGAATAGCCAATGGGGATGTCAGGAAAAGCGGACTGGTACGCCTGGAATCATGACAGAGTTGGTCTCAGTTACCAGGGTAGCAATTTCATAAACAGCAAATTTAACAGTAATAACTGCAGTGAAAACACGGGCAGTTACCGTGCCACAAAACAAGTGGTTGGTTATGCTCAGGGAGGATGCTCCGAGGAGTCCATTGCGATTATCAACACTGACAATGAGAAAGACACGTTCTATTCTATGCCTTCTCTTCTGCTTTTCTTTTTCCATTTATTTGTCCTCTTCAAGGTCTTAGAAGCCCACCCCGCTGGAAGTTACGCAGACAGAGTTTATTTTCATCTGAGAACCCAATGCCTCGTTAAGCTTCGCCTCTGTTCAGTGCACATGGTGCTCCTTCCCATGTTTCAAATCTGAAGCAATCACAGGACTGATTCAGCCCTACAGGCAATTAAATTCAGTCGCGTCCAGTTCTACTACTCAAGCTAACAAATACTGTGTGCATAAAACTGGGCAAATGTTTGAAAGCTGGCTGATCTGCGAACATTGAACTACATCAGTATCAGGCACACCCAAGCAATAACTGCAAAGGAAACTATAACCCATTTTCTCTCACAGCTCTGATATTCACACGAACCCTTTTCAATGAAATTACCCGGCTGAGCTCCCTACTTTGGAACACCTTCTCAGTTCCAACACCTTCCTAAAAGTGAGGTAACTGTGCACACCCTTTCCTTTCCTTTTCAAAGTACAGGCCAACGCTTCAACCTCCTACCTCCTTCTATTTAACTGCAAAGCCCCAACAGCAGTAGCTCTTATTATATTCCTTAAAGCTGACTTCAGCCAAAAGAGGATCCCATTCATAACTTTACTTCAAGGCCAGGATGAATTAAAGCGCCATGGTACGTTTTCTCACTTCCCAGAAGCAAACTCAAGCATGCCTAAGACCTGGAAATAGAATGCCGAAGAAGTGCATAGCCGTTCTGTGGTACTGTAACCACAGCAGTCTGACTTGTTCACTGACCGATATAACACGGAGATTGACATCCTCAGGCTGAAGTGGGTAGGCACTGGTGCACTGCAGGAAGCAGAAGTTTGGATTGATGGGCTTCACAATCTGATAAACCTGATGCATTGTGTTCATCGACTGCATCCCGCTGGAAATCACCATTGGGCGTCCTAGCCATTATAAAAAAAAAAGGTTCTGCCTAGATTTCACGTTTAGATCCCTAAGAAATGTGCACAAGCTTAACTGAAATTCTTACAGTAAATGCATTTAGTTGAAGTAGGAAAGGAAGCCTTTTCTAAAAAGTGAATAAAAAATATTTTTTTGAGTATTTTTTCACTCAGAGGGTGGTGGCACACTGAACAGGTTGCCCAGGGAGGTCATGGATGCCCCATCCCTGGAGGCGATCAAGGCCAGGCTGGATGTGGCCCTGGGCAGCCTGCCCTAGTGGTTGATGGCCCTGCACCTGGAGGGGAGGTTGAAACTAGCTGATCGTTATGGTCCCTTTCAACCCAGGCCATTCTACCATTCTTTGATTCTGAAATTAAGTGGAGAAAATACCTAGTAACTGAGCTACTGGAAGCCAGTGAAGTTTACTGAGACGGGGAAATTCAAGAGAAAGTCCAGCAGAGGCTCACAAAGGTGGTGAGGTACCCAGAGCATCTCCTCTATGAGGAAAGGCAGAGACCCGGGGCCGTGCAGCCTGGAGAAGGCTAAGAGCGGATCAACTGAACGTGGGCAGGAGTCAAGTGGACTGAGCCACGCTCACGTCAGCGGTGCCCAGGGACAGAACAAGGGACAGTGGGCACAAGCCAGAACAAAAGAAGTTCCATCTGAGCGTAAAGAAAAACTCGAAAATGACAGAGCTCTGGAAAAGGCTGCCCTCCTTCTCTGGAGATATTCTAAACCTACCTGGACACTTTCCTGTGTGACCTGACGTAGGGAACCTGCTTTAGCAGGGGCTTGGACCAACTCCTACAACTCCTGTGATTCAGCAAAGACTGATCAAAAGAAAACGCCTACCTTTCTTTGCAGTCTTTTCCAAATAAGGAAAATTGTTTGTATCTCCTGATCCTACTTTGAAAAATGGAACATCCAGTTCATGAAGAAATTCCACAGCCATCTGCAAGGAAAATAAGCAAACAAACAAATAAATAGAAGTCACTGATTTGCAGCATACTACTTCAGTTGGGTTAACAGTAGAGAGGAACTACCAACAAGCCAACCTTGCAAAATACCAAAAGCAAAGCTTAATTAAATAGGGCATACATACACATAAATGTAGAATTATATTAATCCAGAACCAATGGCATAAGGTACAAAGTAAACAGAAAGATTACATAAATCCAAAGCATATGCATCCTTCTGCTTCTGGAGGCTGATGTGCAGGTTAACACTGGGGAAACCCTGGGTGAGACAAATGACCAGATTTCAAGATTAACACTGACAGTGTGGCTGGATTTTTCTGTCAGACGCCTTTACAACACTTCTACAAACACTAAGCCTGAATTTCTGAAACTGTTGTCAAAATACTCTTGGTACGATGGAGGCAAATAGTACGAATATTAGCTTCTGTTTCTCGGCGAAGAAGAATTTTACTCAGAGACTGCAGGCAGCTTTCCTGAATAACTCTGCCACCTGACCTACTGTACAAGTATTCCGCTGCCTTCTGACTCCTTTGGGAGTTATAGAAAGCTCCATTAAAATCTGAGCGGCATCACTAAGATAACCTTCTGAAAATAAGTACACTGAAGAAAGAGATCCCATATCAGGAGCGATATTAAAATCCTGCACTCACATCTGAGGGAAACAATGAAACAGCTACCTAACTTTGTCTCCCTTTCACTCATTCCCCAAACACCTCTGATTTCCTTGGCTCCTTCTTTGTTGACGCTGAATTTATTTAGCTGTTCACAGAACAACTTCCTCATACAATTAAACACACATTTTGAGCTCCCTGACGTAGCTGGAGTTCCAGAGATCACGTTCCATTTACAGAAGGTAACAAATACTACATCAGTCTGTGCAACGCCTATGGTAAGCTCAAAGATCTGGGGCCAGCAGAAACGCTGCCAGAAGTTTCAGCAGCTGTGTGAAGAAAATGCTGCTCACAGAACGATGTCGGTGCATCCATACTGCTGAACAACTGATGAGGCAACGAGCTCGGGCAGCATCTTGAGGAAAATAAGGGTATTACAAGTGGAAAGTGAACTGACACAGTTCACAAGTTCTGCATTTCACTACGGCTGGCAAGAAAGTTTTAACATCGGGGATTTTTCAGTCCAGAGGCGTACAGGTGTTTAAGATCTCAGTTACTATTGGATTAAAATGTTCTTTTCTTAAAGGAAAGACAGGAAGCAATGCTATTCCACAGACCCCTCAGACATGAAAACACAAATTACATAAATATCGCAGCACCTTCTTTTCCCCGCCTTATTTCTAAGGCCATGGCAAAAGACTCCTGCAATACATGCAAAACACCTTTATTCTTCTTTTTGGTCTGACTCTGGAAATAAGCTTTTCAAGGGGTCTGACAGCTGCATGCAGAGGGGACACAGCAATTCACGGGTTTCAGCCGGCAGAACAGCGTGTTTACAGAAGCAGTGAGAATGACCAGAGGACTAGAAAAGACGAGGGATAAAGCTTGAGGGGACTGCAATTCCTTACTCCAGGGAATACAAAAAAAGAAGACAGTAATGTTGTTCAAATAAAAAAACAAGAGCTACAACGAATGTAGAGACTTTTAGGTCAGATGAAGAATTACAAGAAAGCTAACATTCAGCTAACAGGTCAGCAATTCTCTTCGATGGCAAGGAAAGTGAGACACGGAACAGATCACCTTAGGACACTAGATATATCCCATTTCATCCCACCGTGGGCAAGGCTACTTGCAGAACTACAGAAATGCTGGCAGGCCTGTCTTAGGGAAAAGTGGCTGGCTTACTTCTAGAGGGTTTCATTCAGTTCTGTCGCCCTGGTGGTTCTGCCCGATCTCCGCGATGATGAAGCACGGATTGTCGCCGCCGACGCGGCGTCCCGGACACAGCTCGAACTCCCGCGCCATCACGGCACCGCCGCCCGCCCGCCCGCGACTGCGCCGACCGTCGCCGGCGGCCGGCCCGCCGCGCTCCGCCCGGCCGTGGGGCGGGGCTGTGCCGACGTGCCCCGCGGCCCTAGGAGGAGCAGCGGGGCTGGGAAGCGGGGCGGTTGGGCCCTGGCGATGTGAGGCCGATGTGCGGCTCGCTGCAGCCTGCTTTCGGACATTGAGGGCGATACGGTCATCCCTGAGCCTCCTCCGCAGACCGAACAGTCACAGCTCCCTCAGCGACCTGTGCTCGTGGCTTCACTGCTCTTCTGTGTCGCTCTTCTAGCGAGGAGCCCGAAAACCATATGGAAAACCATAATGGACTCCACATCGACTCCACACGTGTCATAATACAAAGACACTTTATTCCAAACATCAAGAGTATACATAGACAACTGCTGTGACAAACAACTCTTCAGACTGGGCCACGTCAGCCAATGGCTTTGCTCTTCCTTGTGCCTTCTCATTGGTGCTAATACTCCACGCTCACCTCCACACTCCACAGTCCCACCTGCCGTCTCAGTGAATGTCTCCTGACCTTCATCTGAGCCCAATGGTCACATCTACTTCTAATCCTCCACACTCGTGCTTAAATCTCTGTTTGCTATTTCAAAAGTCTCTTTTAACTGTTGATGTTTGGAGACAGATGCACACAGAACTAGCAGACAGCTCACAAGGATTAATTTTCACTCTGTAGGAGTGATCATTTATTCTTATTCCTTATCTTGATATTATTCAATCCAGTTAGTGGCCAGTCACCAGAGGTATGTTCCAGGGCTCAATACTGGGGCTAGTGCTCTTCTGTCAGTGCCTTGGATGAAGGGATCAAGCACTTGCTCAGTAAGCTTGCAGACAGTGCCGAATTAGGCTGAACTGTTCATCTGCTTGAAGGAGTAAGGAGTCGCCAGGGGCCTGGATAGACTGGATCAGTGGGATCGACTACCATGAGACTGTTAGTGTTGTTTGTTGAGTTGTTGGTGTTGCTGGGAGGTGTTCTTCCATCGGAAATCTCATGAGCTGATTCCCTGCTGCTGAACTCCCTCCTGGGCCTGCTGCCTGAGACATGCTGCTTTCTCCTGGACCTCGCCGCTCCTTTGAGGTGTTCTACCGTCTGAACCCTCACGAGCTGATGACCCTTCACTGCTTCTCTGGTGCTGACTGATGCTGTTCCTGTGCTGACCCCACGCTGCTTCTCCTGTGCTGACCCAGTGCTGCTTCTCCAGGACAACTGCTTGCTGTCCAAGGCTGCCCGTCGCTGCCGCTGTTCTCTCCGCTTCTGCCACCCCTGCTCTTCTGCCTTGGACCGTCGGAGCTGCTTGCAACCGGACCACCCCTAGGATCCTGGCTGGTGACTTTTGCTGCGTTGTACAAATCCTTGCTTCTTCCCTATCTTTCTTATCCCTCGCCTTCCCTTCCCCATCACCCTTTACAGTGTCTGCCTTCAGTATTGGTCAATATTGGTAATAAACTGGTCGGACCAACATTTGAATCGTTGCATCTTGATCTCACGCTGGGTATACACATAATCTTAAGAACCTTGTCTCCCTCCTTTATATTGGAGCCTGACGCACAGAAACAAGGGAACTTTATGCTTTCAGGCATTGAGAGCGATACAGTCATTCCTGAGCCTCCTCCGCAGACTGAACAGTCACAGCTCCCTCAGCGACCTGTGCTCGTGGCTTCACTGCTCTTCTGTGTCGCTCTTGTAGCGAGGAGCCCGAAGCCGAACGTAGTACAGCCTCAGCAGGGCTGAGTGCAGGGACAATCACCTCCCCGCTCCTGCTGGCTGCACTAGTGTGCAGGCCAGGATGCCTTTGGCCCGCTTTGCCCTCTGGGCAGCGCTGCTGGCTCACGTTCAGCTGGCTGTCCTACCAAGGTGCCCAGATCCTTGTAAACCACGCAGCTCTCCATCCGCTCTGCCCCAAACTTGTGTCCGAAGCGCAGGACCTGGCACTTGGTCTTGCTGAACTTCATCCCGTTGGCCTCAGCCCAGCTCTCCAGCCTGACCAGATCCCTCTGGTCGGGCCTTGCTACCCCCAGGCAGGTCAACGCTTTCTCCTAATATGGTGCCATCTGCAAAAGCAATGAGGATGCGGTCACCTACGTAGCCTACTTACACTCTTTTCTTTACCAGGCTTTGACAAAGGGACGTGCAGTATGGCCTGGGTACAGAACCGTGAGCCAAAGTACCAGCGTTTCATTTTGGGTTTAAACTGCTTCACAGAAACAAGGCAACGTTAGATTTAGGCGTGTGGTTGCCAGAATTCCTGGAAATGATGCAGTGCACTCTCTTAGCGTCCTGCCTGTACCAAGGTGTTTCTTTCTGAGGTGGAAACGAACCACCTGACTGGAAGCATGTTGATTGTACTGACATGCTCTGGATTTGCACCACAGTTGGATGGAAGTGCTCCTGGAAAAATCTGGTAAATATATTTAAGCCCAGACCGATTACTCATTCTTCAGGGTATGCTGCACGGGCAGAGTACGTGCAGAAAGGAGAGTCCCATCTCTGCCTTCCTCCAGTTTTCACTTATCTTCACCTGTTAAGACTGCAAAATGTTGAATGATAACAGCAGCCCCGAGGAGGCCTCCAGGCCCAGCACAGCTCACACCTTCCTGCGGGCGGAGGGCTGAAGGCACTGTTTGCAACCCAGAGAATCTTGTGTAATTCTGTTGCTTGGCTCCGTCTGACACGGCGCGGGCCTGGCAGAGCCCCTGGGGGCTGCATGTGCCCCAGCCACAGGCCCGGTCACGTTCTTGCCAGTTGCTGGGGCAGCAACCTAGCGTCGCGGTCTCTTGGCAGGTGGTGCAGAGGCCTCAGAGGTGTTGTTTTTCCTCTTCGGGGCTCGCCGAGGCGCCGTGCGTGAGCACTCCCTGTCCGTGCTGGCACTTGAGGTATCTGGTGCAGCCTCCCCCGGCTCCTCCTGGGCTGCTTCTGGGACCAGCGGCGGCACCGAAGCCGGGACGGACGGAGCCAGGCCGGGGATCTGGTGGAGGGCATCGCTGGGGTTCTCAACGAAGGCATCCCCGGGGTTCTCACAGAGGGCATTGCCGGGGTTCTCAAAGATGGCATCGCCGTGGTTCTCACAGAGGGCATCGCCGGGGTTCTCAGACGGGGCATCGCCATAGTTCTCAGACAGGGCATCGCCGGGGTTCTCAACGAAGGCATCCCCGGGGTTCTCACCGAGGGCATCAGCTGTGGGGACAGGAAGCTCCTCCGTGTTGGTGTCCCCAGTGCTGCTGTAGGGCCGTGGGCTCGGGTCAGGACCCTGTTGTGGGGAGGCAGCTGCGCCAGGGGCAGCTGCGGGGCTGCCTTCCTGCCCTGTGGCATCACGAGGCGTCTCCACGCTCAGCAGATGTCGCACCTCCGCGCCGCACCACTGCACAGCTCGGACAATGAGCCGTCGCACGAAGCTGGCGGCCTGGCTTTGCAGGGAGCTGAACAGCTGCAGGGTCAGCGCTCCCTCGTCCAGGCCAAAGAGGCGCAGGCCAGAGACCACAAGGCGCCGTGCTGCAGAGGCTGCCCTCCCGTCAGCCCCAAAGAGCTGCCTCAGCTCCTGGCGCAGCCAGGGCAGCAGGGGCCGCAGCACGCCTGGCTGCAGGCGGAAGATGGACGCCCACCTGGACACCTGCCTCGCAGCCCCTTGTTGCCTCCTGATGACAGCCTCTTGAAAATCATCAACCGCACGCACCGAGTGCAAGATGGATGTCATTCTGCATCTGCAGAGGGGACACCTGTCGCTCATCGTGGCCCACCGACGGATGCAGCCGAGGCAAAACCAGTGCAGGCACGGCATGACGTGGGCGACACCATCCATGGTGTCCAGGCAAATGCAGCAGAGAGAGTTCAGCTCGGCGGCCATGCTCTCCATCTGCTGTGGTGGGCGGGCGGGAGAGCGCGGAGATGAGGGGCTGCTCCTCACACTGCCGCTGCCGCAGCAGCAGCAGCAGCAGGGGTCACACTAGGAAAGGAAGAGAGGCCACGGTCACTCGCTGAGCCTGGCAGGGGAGGAACAAGTGGCCAGGGCCCTCAGGAAGCAAACCCTGCCGGGTGCCCAGGGTGAGACAGCCTTACCGCTCGGTTCCCTTTGCTGCCGCGGCCACCTGGGTGCCCCGGCTGCCTGAGCCAGGCAGGCCGGGGAAGAAAATCAGACGGCTCTGGGGACGAGCACTGAGAGCGGCTGTCAGCAGCTCCCAGAGCACGAGACCAGCACCGAGGCTATCCTTGCTGCTCGCTCCAGACCTCGCAGACACGTTCGGCCGGAGTGCAGGCACAAGCCAGAGTGAGACTGGGTGCCCGGCTGCGAGTGCTCGACAGCTCACAGTGCCTACGCGTCACAGCGCACTGCTGCGTCACAGCGCACTGGCGGTGACGATGGCCCTCACAGAGGAGAATCGCTGCCGCTGACATCACAATGGGCCATCATCGAGAATCGCTGCCGCTGACATCACAATGGGCCATCATCGAGAATCGCTGCCGCTGACATCACAATGGGCCATCATCATCTGCAGCATTCCACTGGCGCAGAGTTCGAAAGGTTTTTCTGTGTATTAGGTGGTGAAGTATAATGATGAAACGGATCTTAGGATTTAGGTTTAGAAGGGTCTTTAAATATCATCTAGATCCCTTTTGCAATTAGCAGGAACAAAAGATTTTTTCAGTTTCACACTGTATTTATTAATTTGACGTGGGTAATTTCAGCCTAGAGGTTAAAGACGTCACATCTCTCAAGGGGGAGCAGCAGCAGATGAGTTCTATGGAAGGTGGGTGACTACCCAAAATGTCCACCGACAAAATCAACACGCAGTTTGTTTGACCTTGTCTAATTCAAGTAGGCAAAAACTAACTTCCATGGATGCTCTACTGCGTGTGTGTATTTGGCCAGCTCCAGAACCGTGCTGGGAGGCAGGCCAGGATGGCATTCCTCTATTGTGCTCTGGGGACGAGCACTGAGAGCGGCTGTCAGCAGCTCCCAGAGCGCGAGACCAGCACCGAGGCTATCCTTGCTGCTCGCTCCAGACTTCGCAGAGGAGAATCGCTGCTGCTGCCGCTGACATCACCCGCTGTATTTTAAATACAGCCAGTCTTAGCGGTCACAGTGAGGCAGAGAGGTGTGGAGGTGCAGCTGTGTTTTCAGTCACTATTCATGTGCAGTACTTACTCTCCTGAGGTCTTTTTTCATGGCACAGTGATTTCTGTCCTGCTTCACGGACTTGATATTGTTCATTCCAGTTAGTAGCCAGTCACCAGAGGTACGTTCCAGGGCTCAGTACTGGGGCTAGTGCTCTTCTGTCAGTGCCTTGGATGGAAGGGATCAAGCACTTGCTCAGTAAGCTTGCAGACAGTGCCGAATTAGGCTGAACTGGTCATCTGCTTGAAGGAATAAGGAGTGTCCAGGGGTAGAGTGGATTAGTGGATGAAGTCCACGACACAGTGAAGCCAAGTGCCAGGTGTTGTACTTGGCTCACAACTCTGTGTAGCAGCACGGGCTGGGGAAAGAAAAGGACCTGGAGTTTTGATCAGCAGGCGGCTGAATATGAACCAGAAGTCTGCCCAGGTGCTCAAAAAGGCCTGTGGCATCTTGGCCTGCATCAGAAATAGTGTAGGTAGCGAAGGAAGTGATTGTCCCCTTGCATAGGGGCACTGTTGAGACCACACCTCCAATTCTGCACTCAGCTTTAGTCCTCTCACCAGGATACTGAGTTGTTCAAGTGCACACAGAGAAGAGCTACAAAATAAAGGAGGGGAAGGTGCTAGAAAACGGGACACTGCAGAAGCAACAGAGGGAACTGCAGTTGTTTAGTAAGGTCGAGGTTGAGGGGAGACCTCATCATTCTCTGCAACTGCTTGAAAGGAGGCTGCAGAGAAGATGGTGTTTGTTCTCAGGTAACAAGTGACAGAATGGATGGAAATGGCCCTTTCCACCCAGAGTGATTCTATGATTAAAGTCCTGGCAGTCTCTGAAGCCTATCTTTTAATCAGTTTATTGGATCAGCTGTACTGTTCACCTGAACAAGCACCTGCACTTGAAGCAAGCCAGGTAATCCTTGGTAGTTCAAATACTAAAGGCTGTGTACTCCTCTCTGCTGCCGGCGAGGTCTTACTACAGAAATGCAAAAACAGGAGCTTGTTTTAAGAGCCGGATTTATTGATAATTTGCCATTAAAAAAAAATCAACACTTGTATTGTTTCCAAATGCAAGGCAAGCATATGGCATCAGAGCTCACAGACTGTCACAAACACATGATTCAAAGAGCGTCTTCCCAGTTTCAAGACAGAAAGAACTACAGACTCTTCAGAGTATACAGGCACAGAAACATCACCATCAAATTCAAGATGCACTACCAATTCATGACCCAGAGGCAGCAATAACCGCAATAACCATAACTAGTAAATGATTCTTTCACAAAGACAGATGGATTACACCAATGTGATTCTGTGCTAACCAAGCTAGTTGAGAGACACGTTACACCTGCTGCCATCTGGTCCTGCCCAAGAGTGGAGTGCACAGAGGAGTGCTGACGACCATGCTGTGATCCCGTCAATGAGCTGATCTAGACAAGCAGGAAGATGCTAAATCTTTACTAGGATATGACCTCTTACCTGAGAAGCTGACCCCACATACAAATAGAGAAACCCAACTGCACTGCAGAATGTGCTGGGATATCAGGATTCAGTAAGCTAACTGATGCTTTTGCCATTTCTGGAAGAGCAGATAAAATTTTCTTCCGCTGATCCGTCTCTGGCAAATTTTGCCTCATCTAGTCTTGTCTTTCAGCTTACAAAAAGCACAGAAGGGCTCCTTCTCTTGCTTCTTATATGGGAGCTGTCTATATATCCAGTTCACTGACTTGGATGATACTGCCTTTAAGAAGGTCTGTACATATTGGACTCTAGTTTTCTCAAGAGTGGCATCACAGGAATAGACAGTTATCTCCTTTCTCTATACTGCCATGCTTCCGTGAGGTTATCCACTTCCACTCCTCAGGCAGGTTTCTGCAGCCCATTTCTTTACCTCAAAACTAATTTTTAAAATCTTAAAACGTTATATAAAGTTTTCTGTTCAGTTCATGTAATCTTTCTCTTCCATGCGCGCAACTCAAACTCACATCCTACTTTCATGGGACTGAAGGAAGTGGCAGAAGAGATAAAAAAAAAAAGGTACAGCAATAGAAGAATTCAAGTAGAGACAAATTATTAGGATTAGTGCATTCTTACCAGAAAAGGAAAGCGAGAAAACAGGAGACCTAGGACTCAGATTTTGCAAAAACTCCAAACTAATCTAAATGGAACGGAAGAGGAGGAGTACGGTATTGTCTACACAGAACACTAAGCGGTTTCTAAATTGCTCTTCATAATTTATATCCCCTGGTTGCAAAAACTTCCTGCTAAACAGGCGCCGAAAATGTTGGATCCTTTCTAACGTACCTTGCCACTACACTTAAATATGTTGTGCAGTGGGACAGACCTGCATCATAAAATACCAAACGGGGGGGCTTTGGTTTAGCACTTCACTTTCTTGACATGATTTTCTACTGCCTGCTCAGTGATGGTTTCATCTTCTTCAATGGTTTTTTTAACCTTCTGGCCCACCAGATCAAAGATGGCTTCTGGAGGAAATCCCTTCGGCTCTCCCACTTTCACTGTCAGCATGTCAAGTGTCAACACCGCGCCTTCAGGAATTGTCACTTTTGCCACAACAGACTTCCCCAGCTACACAAGAGAAAATAAGAAGAACGTTTAAGTAACACAATCCTAGGCACAGAACACCAGAAGAGGATTTAAAAAAATCATACGGCTACTTGGGAAAGGGCTGCCCATCCTGCTGCTTAGCTTCTTACTCCAGAAGAAGTTTCAGTTAGTGCGGAAATGTGGCTTTGGTATAAACAGTCACTGGCTGCCAGAAACAGCACACGGTAAGAAACAGCAGGTCTGCGTTCAAGTTACAGAGCAGTAAGTGCAGCGTGTGTGCTGCTCCTCAGCACTGAAAAATATATCAGGGTGCAGAGGCAAAACACTGCTGCAAATACTGACGTCTTGAGACTACAAACCCAAGTATTAGCTGCTGTTCTTCTGCATGTGAGTTACTAACCGAATCAAAAACAAAAGTTACCTTTTCATTGCAAGCCATTTCACAAGGCAAGAGCTGTTTGATTGGAGAACCCATGGCTTTTTCCACAGTACGGATGGCTTTCACTAACTCTGCCAGCTCCTTTGGCTCCAGAGATGCTTGGTGGTCACTTCCTTTCCATGTTTTGTCAAGAGTCACGTGACGTTCCACTACTTTAGCACCCAGAGCAACAGCAGCCACCGAAATGGCAATGCCAGTTTCATGCCCCGAATAGCCAATGGGGATGTCAGGAAAAGCGGACTGGTACGCCTGGAATCATGACAGAGTTGGTCTCAGTTACCAGGGTAGCAATTTCATAAACAGCAAATTTAACAGTAATAACTGCAGTGAAAACACGGGCAGTTACCGTGCCACAAAACAAGTGGTTGGTTATGCTCAGGGAGGATGCTCCGAGGAGTCCATTGCGATTATCAACACTGACAATGAGAAAGACACGTTCTATTCTATGCCTTCTCTTCTGCTTTTCTTTTTCCATTTATTTGTCCTCTTCAAGGTCTTAGAAGCCCACCCCGCTGGAAGTTACGCAGACAGAGTTTATTTTCATCTGAGAACCCAATGCCTCGTTAAGCTTCGCCTCTGTTCAGTGCACATGGTGCTCCTTCCCATGTTTCAAATCTGAAGCAATCACAGGACTGATTCAGCCCTACAGGCAATTAAATTCAGTCGCGTCCAGTTCTACTACTCAAGCTAACAAATACTGTGTGCATAAAACTGGGCAAATGTTTGAAAGCTGGCTGATCTGCGAACATTGAACTACATCAGTATCAGGCACACCCAAGCAATAACTGCAAAGGAAACTATAACCCATTTTCTCTCACAGCTCTGATATTCACACGAACCCTTTTCAATGAAATTACCCGGCTGAGCTCCCTACTTTGGAACACCTTCTCAGTTCCAACACCTTCCTAAAAGTGAGGTAACTGTGCACACCCTTTCCTTTCCTTTTCAAAGTACAGGCCAACGCTTCAACCTCCTACCTCCTTCTATTTAACTGCAAAGCCCCAACAGCAGTAGCTCTTATTATATTCCTTAAAGCTGACTTCAGCCAAAAGAGGATCCCATTCATAACTTTACTTCAAGGCCAGGATGAATTAAAGCGCCATGGTACGTTTTCTCACTTCCCAGAAGCAAACTCAAGCATGCCTAAGACCTGGAAATAGAATGCCGAAGAAGTGCATAGCCGTTCTGTGGTACTGTAACCACAGCAGTCTGACTTGTTCACTGACCGATATAACACGGAGATTGACATCCTCAGGCTGAAGTGGGTAGGCACTGGTGCACTGCAGGAAGCAGAAGTTTGGATTGATGGGCTTCACAATCTGATAAACCTGATGCATTGTGTTCATCGACTGCATCCCGCTGGAAATCACCATTGGGCGTCCTAGCCATTATAAAAAAAAAAGGTTCTGCCTAGATTTCACGTTTAGATCCCTAAGAAATGTGCACAAGCTTAACTGAAATTCTTACAGTAAATGCTTTTAGTTGAAGTAGGAAAGGAAGCCTTTTCTAAAAAGTGAATAAAAAATATTTTTTTGAGTATTTTTTCACTCAGAGGGTGGTGGCACACTGAACAGGTTGCCCAGGGAGGTCATGGATGCCCCATCCCTGGAGGCGATCAAGGCCAGGCTGGATGTGGCCCTGGGCAGCCTGCCCTAGTGGTTGATGGCCCTGCACCTGGAGGGGAGGTTGAAACTAGCTGATCGTTATGGTCCCTTTCAACCCAGGCCATTCTACCATTCTTTGATTCTGAAATTAAGTGGAGAAAATACCTAGTAACTGAGCTACTGGAAGCCAGTGAAGTTTACTGAGACGGGGAAATTCAAGAGAAAGTCCAGCAGAGGCTCACAAAGGTGGTGAGGTACCCAGAGCATCTCCTCTATGAGGAAAGGCAGAGACCCGGGGCCGTGCAGCCTGGAGAAGGCTAAGAGCGGATCAACTGAACGTGGGCAGGAGTCAAGTGGACTGAGCCACGCTCACGTCAGCGGTGCCCAGGGACAGAACAAGGGACAGTGGGCACAAGCCAGAACAAAAGAAGTTCCATCTGAGCGTAAAGAAAAACTCGAAAATGACAGAGCTCTGGAAAAGGCTGCCCTCCTTCTCTGGAGATATTCTAAACCTACCTGGACACTTTCCTGTGTGACCTGACGTAGGGAACCTGCTTTAGCAGGGGCTTGGACCAACTCCTACAACTCCTGTGATTCAGCAAAGACTGATCAAAAGAAAACGCCTACCTTTCTTTGCAGTCTTTTCCAAATAAGGAAAATTGTTTGTATCTCCTGATCCTACTTTGAAAAATGGAACATCCAGTTCATGAAGAAATTCCACAGCCATCTGCAAGGAAAATAAGCAAACAAACAAATAAATAGAAGTCACTGATTTGCAGCATACTACTTCAGTTGGGTTAACAGTAGAGAGGAACTACCAACAAGCCAACCTTGCAAAATACCAAAAGCAAAGCTTAATTAAATAGGGCATACATACACATAAATGTAGAATTATATTAATCCAGAACCAATGGCATAAGGTACAAAGTAAACAGAAAGATTACATAAATCCAAAGCATATGCATCCTTCTGCTTCTGGAGGCTGATGTGCAGGTTAACACTGGGGAAACCCTGGGTGAGACAAATGACCAGATTTCAAGATTAACACTGACAGTGTGGCTGGATTTTTCTGTCAGACGCCTTTACAACACTTCTACAAACACTAAGCCTGAATTTCTGAAACTGTTGTCAAAATACTCTTGGTACGATGGAGGCAAATAGTACGAATATTAGCTTCTGTTTCTCGGCGAAGAAGAATTTTACTCAGAGACTGCAGGCAGCTTTCCTGAATAACTCTGCCACCTGACCTACTGTACAAGTATTCCGCTGCCTTCTGACTCCTTTGGGAGTTATAGAAAGCTCCATTAAAATCTGAGCGGCATCACTAAGATAACCTTCTGAAAATAAGTACACTGAAGAAAGAGATCCCATATCAGGAGCGATATTAAAATCCTGCACTCACATCTGAGGGAAACAATGAAACAGCTACCTAACTTTGTCTCCCTTTCACTCATTCCCCAAACACCTCTGATTTCCTTGGCTCCTTCTTTGTTGACGCTGAATTTATTTAGCTGTTCACAGAACAACTTCCTCATACAATTAAACACACATTTTGAGCTCCCTGACGTAGCTGGAGTTCCAGAGATCACGTTCCATTTACAGAAGGTAACAAATACTACATCAGTCTGTGCAACGCCTATGGTAAGCTCAAAGATCTGGGGCCAGCAGAAACGCTGCCAGAAGTTTCAGCAGCTGTGTGAAGAAAATGCTGCTCACAGAACGATGTCGGTGCATCCATACTGCTGAACAACTGATGAGGCAACGAGCTCGGGCAGCATCTTGAGGAAAATAAGGGTATTACAAGTGGAAAGTGAACTGACACAGTTCACAAGTTCTGCATTTCACTACGGCTGGCAAGAAAGTTTTAACATCGGGGATTTTTCAGTCCAGAGGCGTACAGGTGTTTAAGATCTCAGTTACTATTGGATTAAAATGTTCTTTTCTTAAAGGAAAGACAGGAAGCAATGCTATTCCACAGACCCCTCAGACATGAAAACACAAATTACATAAATATCGCAGCACCTTCTTTTCCCCGCCTTATTTCTAAGGCCATGGCAAAAGACTCCTGCAATACATGCAAAACACCTTTATTCTTCTTTTTGGTCTGACTCTGGAAATAAGCTTTTCAAGGGGTCTGACAGCTGCATGCAGAGGGGACACAGCAATTCACGGGTTTCAGCCGGCAGAACAGCGTGTTTACAGAAGCAGTGAGAATGACCAGAGGACTAGAAAAGACGAGGGATAAAGCTTGAGGGGACTGCAATTCCTTACTCCAGGGAATACAAAAAAAGAAGACAGTAATGTTGTTCAAATAAAAAAACAAGAGCTACAACGAATGTAGAGACTTTTAGGTCAGATGAAGAATTACAAGAAAGCTAACATTCAGCTAACAGGTCAGCAATTCTCTTCGATGGCAAGGAAAGTGAGACACGGAACAGATCACCTTAGGACACTAGATATATCCCATTTCATCCCACCGTGGGCAAGGCTACTTGCAGAACTACAGAAATGCTGGCAGGCCTGTCTTAGGGAAAAGTGGCTGGCTTACTTCTAGAGGGTTTCATTCAGTTCTGTCGCCCTGGTGGTTCTGCCCGATCTCCGCGATGATGAAGCACGGATTGTCGCCGCCGACGCGGCGTCCCGGACACAGCTCGAACTCCCGCGCCATCACGGCACCGCCGCCCGCCCGCCCGCGACTGCGCCGACCGTCGCCGGCGGCCGGCCCGCCGCGCTCCGCCCGGCCGTGGGGCGGGGCTGTGCCGACGTGCCCCGCGGCCCTAGGAGGAGCAGCGGGGCTGGGAAGCGGGGCGGTTGGGCCCTGGCGATGTGAGGCCGATGTGCGGCTCGCTGCAGCCTGCTTTCGGACATTGAGGGCGATACGGTCATCCCTGAGCCTCCTCCGCAGACCGAACAGTCACAGCTCCCTCAGCGACCTGTGCTCGTGGCTTCACTGCTCTTCTGTGTCGCTCTTCTAGCGAGGAGCCCGAAAACCATATGGAAAACCATAATGGACTCCACATCGACTCCACACGTGTCATAATACAAAGACACTTTATTCCAAACATCAAGAGTATACATAGACAACTGCTGTGACAAACAACTCTTCAGACTGGGCCACGTCAGCCAATGGCTTTGCTCTTCCTTGTGCCTTCTCATTGGTGCTAATACTCCACGCTCACCTCCACACTCCACAGTCCCACCTGCCGTCTCAGTGAATGTCTCCTGACCTTCATCTGAGCCCAATGGTCACATCTACTTCTAATCCTCCACACTCGTGCTTAAATCTCTGTTTGCTATTTCAAAAGTCTCTTTTAACTGTTGATGTTTGGAGACAGATGCACACAGAACTAGCAGACAGCTCACAAGGATTAATTTTCACTCTGTAGGAGTGATCATTTATTCTTATTCCTTATCTTGATATTATTCAATCCAGTTAGTGGCCAGTCACCAGAGGTATGTTCCAGGGCTCAATACTGGGGCTAGTGCTCTTCTGTCAGTGCCTTGGATGAAGGGATCAAGCACTTGCTCAGTAAGCTTGCAGACAGTGCCGAATTAGGCTGAACTGTTCATCTGCTTGAAGGAGTAAGGAGTCGCCAGGGGCCTGGATAGACTGGATCAGTGGGATCGACTACCATGAGACTGTTAGTGTTGTTTGTTGAGTTGTTGGTGTTGCTGGGAGGTGTTCTTCCATCGGAAATCTCATGAGCTGATTCCCTGCTGCTGAACTCCCTCCTGGGCCTGCTGCCTGAGACATGCTGCTTTCTCCTGGACCTCGCCGCTCCTTTGAGGTGTTCTACCGTCTGAACCCTCACGAGCTGATGACCCTTCACTGCTTCTCTGGTGCTGACTGATGCTGTTCCTGTGCTGACCCCACGCTGCTTCTCCTGTGCTGACCCAGTGCTGCTTCTCCAGGACAACTGCTTGCTGTCCAAGGCTGCCCGTCGCTGCCGCTGTTCTCTCCGCTTCTGCCACCCCTGCTCTTCTGCCTTGGACCGTCGGAGCTGCTTGCAACCGGACCACCCCTAGGATCCTGGCTGGTGACTTTTGCTGCGTTGTACAAATCCTTGCTTCTTCCCTATCTTTCTTATCCCTCGCCTTCCCTTCCCCATCACCCTTTACAGTGTCTGCCTTCAGTATTGGTCAATATTGGTAATAAACTGGTCGGACCAACATTTGAATCGTTGCATCTTGATCTCACGCTGGGTATACACATAATCTTAAGAACCTTGTCTCCCTCCTTTATATTGGAGCCTGACGCACAGAAACAAGGGAACTTTATGCTTTCAGGCATTGAGAGCGATACAGTCATTCCTGAGCCTCCTCCGCAGACTGAACAGTCACAGCTCCCTCAGCGACCTGTGCTCGTGGCTTCACTGCTCTTCTGTGTCGCTCTTGTAGCGAGGAGCCCGAAGCCGAACGTAGTACAGCCTCAGCAGGGCTGAGTGCAGGGACAATCACCTCCCCGCTCCTGCTGGCTGCACTAGTGTGCAGGCCAGGATGCCTTTGGCCCGCTTTGCCCTCTGGGCAGCGCTGCTGGCTCACGTTCAGCTGGCTGTCCTACCAAGGTGCCCAGATCCTTGTAAACCACGCAGCTCTCCATCCGCTCTGCCCCAAACTTGTGTCCGAAGCGCAGGACCTGGCACTTGGTCTTGCTGAACTTCATCCCGTTGGCCTCAGCCCAGCTCTCCAGCCTGACCAGATCCCTCTGGTCGGGCCTTGCTACCCCCAGGCAGGTCAACGCTTTCTCCTAATATGGTGCCATCTGCAAAAGCAATGAGGATGCGGTCACCTACGTAGCCTACTTACACTCTTTTCTTTACCAGGCTTTGACAAAGGGACGTGCAGTATGGCCTGGGTACAGAACCGTGAGCCAAAGTACCAGCGTTTCATTTTGGGTTTAAACTGCTTCACAGAAACAAGGCAACGTTAGATTTAGGCGTGTGGTTGCCAGAATTCCTGGAAATGATGCAGTGCACTCTCTTAGCGTCCTGCCTGTACCAAGGTGTTTCTTTCTGAGGTGGAAACGAACCACCTGACTGGAAGCATGTTGATTGTACTGACATGCTCTGGATTTGCACCACAGTTGGATGGAAGTGCTCCTGGAAAAATCTGGTAAATATATTTAAGCCCAGACCGATTACTCATTCTTCAGGGTATGCTGCACGGGCAGAGTACGTGCAGAAAGGAGAGTCCCATCTCTGCCTTCCTCCAGTTTTCACTTATCTTCACCTGTTAAGACTGCAAAATGTTGAATGATAACAGCAGCCCCGAGGAGGCCTCCAGGCCCAGCACAGCTCACACCTTCCTGCGGGCGGAGGGCTGAAGGCACTGTTTGCAACCCAGAGAATCTTGTGTAATTCTGTTGCTTGGCTCCGTCTGACACGGCGCGGGCCTGGCAGAGCCCCTGGGGGCTGCATGTGCCCCAGCCACAGGCCCGGTCACGTTCTTGCCAGTTGCTGGGGCAGCAACCTAGCGTCGCGGTCTCTTGGCAGGTGGTGCAGAGGCCTCAGAGGTGTTGTTTTTCCTCTTCGGGGCTCGCCGAGGCGCCGTGCGTGAGCACTCCCTGTCCGTGCTGGCACTTGAGGTATCTGGTGCAGCCTCCCCCGGCTCCTCCTGGGCTGCTTCTGGGACCAGCGGCGGCACCGAAGCCGGGACGGACGGAGCCAGGCCGGGGATCTGGTGGAGGGCATCGCTGGGGTTCTCAACGAAGGCATCCCCGGGGTTCTCACAGAGGGCATTGCCGGGGTTCTCAAAGATGGCATCGCCGTGGTTCTCACAGAGGGCATCGCCGGGGTTCTCAGACGGGGCATCGCCATAGTTCTCAGACAGGGCATCGCCGGGGTTCTCAACGAAGGCATCCCTGGGGTTCTCACCGAGGGCATCAGCTGTGGGGACAGGAAGCTCCTCCGTGTTGGTGTCCCCAGTGCTGCTGTAGGGCCGTGGGCTCGGGTCAGGACCCTGTTGTGGGGAGGCAGCTGCGCCAGGGGCAGCTGCGGGGCTGCCTTCCTGCCCTGTGGCATCACGAGGCGTCTCCACGCTCAGCAGATGTCGCACCTCCGCGCCGCACCACTGCACAGCTCGGACAATGAGCCGTCGCACGAAGCTGGCGGCCTGGCTTTGCAGGGAGCTGAACAGCTGCAGGGTCAGCGCTCCCTCGTCCAGGCCAAAGAGGCGCAGGCCAGAGACCACAAGGCGCCGTGCTGCAGAGGCTGCCCTCCCGTCAGCCCCAAAGAGCTGCCTCAGCTCCTGGCGCAGCCAGGGCAGCAGGGGCCGCAGCACGCCTGGCTGCAGGCGGAAGATGGACGCCCACCTGGACACCTGCCTCGCAGCCCCTTGTTGCCTCCTGATGACAGCCTCTTGAAAATCATCAACCGCACGCACCGAGTGCAAGATGGATGTCATTCTGCATCTGCAGAGGGGACACCTGTCGCTCATCGTGGCCCACCGACGGATGCAGCCGAGGCAAAACCAGTGCAGGCACGGCATGACGTGGGCGACACCATCCATGGTGTCCAGGCAAATGCAGCAGAGAGAGTTCAGCTCGGCGGCCATGCTCTCCATCTGCTGTGGTGGGCGGGCGGGAGAGCGCGGAGATGAGGGGCTGCTCCTCACACTGCCGCTGCCGCAGCAGCAGCAGCAGCAGGGGTCACACTAGGAAAGGAAGAGAGGCCACGGTCACTCGCTGAGCCTGGCAGGGGAGGAACAAGTGGCCAGGGCCCTCAGGAAGCAAACCCTGCCGGGTGCCCAGGGTGAGACAGCCTTACCGCTCGGTTCCCTTTGCTGCCGCGGCCACCTGGGTGCCCCGGCTGCCTGAGCCAGGCAGGCCGGGGAAGAAAATCAGACGGCTCTGGGGACGAGCACTGAGAGCGGCTGTCAGCAGCTCCCAGAGCACGAGACCAGCACCGAGGCTATCCTTGCTGCTCGCTCCAGACCTCGCAGACACGTTCGGCCGGAGTGCAGGCACAAGCCAGAGTGAGACTGGGTGCCCGGCTGCGAGTGCTCGACAGCTCACAGTGCCTACGCGTCACAGCGCACTGCTGCGTCACAGCGCACTGGCGGTGACGATGGCCCTCACAGAGGAGAATCGCTGCCGCTGACATCACAATGGGCCATCATCGAGAATCGCTGCCGCTGACATCACAATGGGCCATCATCGAGAATCGCTGCCGCTGACATCACAATGGGCCATCATCATCTGCAGCATTCCACTGGCGCAGAGTTCGAAAGGTTTTTCTGTGTATTAGGTGGTGAAGTATAATGATGAAACGGATCTTAGGATTTAGGTTTAGAAGGGTCTTTAAATATCATCTAGATCCCTTTTGCAATTAGCAGGAACAAAAGATTTTTTCAGTTTCACACTGTATTTATTAATTTGACGTGGGTAATTTCAGCCTAGAGGTTAAAGACGTCACATCTCTCAAGGGGGAGCAGCAGCAGATGAGTTCTATGGAAGGTGGGTGACTACCCAAAATGTCCACCGACAAAATCAACACGCAGTTTGTTTTACCTTGTCTAATTCAAGTAGGCAAAAACTAACTTCCATGGATGCTCTACTGCGTGTGTGTATTTGGCCAGCTCCAGAACCGTGCTGGGAGGCAGGCCAGGATGGCATTCCTCTATTGTGCTCTGGGGACGAGCACTGAGAGCGGCTGTCAGCAGCTCCCAGAGCGCGAGACCAGCACCGAGGCTATCCTTGCTGCTCGCTCCAGACTTCGCAGAGGAGAATCGCTGCTGCTGCCGCTGACATCACCCGCTGTATTTTAAATACAGCCAGTCTTAGCGGTCACAGTGAGGCAGAGAGGTGTGGAGGTGCAGCTGTGTTTTCAGTCACTATTCATGTGCAGTACTTACTCTCCTGAGGTCTTTTTTCATGGCACAGTGATTTCTGTCCTGCTTCACGGACTTGATATTGTTCATTCCAGTTAGTAGCCAGTCACCAGAGGTACGTTCCAGGGCTCAGTACTGGGGCTAGTGCTCTTCTGTCAGTGCCTTGGATGGAAGGGATCAAGCACTTGCTCAGTAAGCTTGCAGACAGTGCCGAATTAGGCTGAACTGGTCATCTGCTTGAAGGAATAAGGAGTGTCCAGGGGTAGAGTGGATTAGTGGATGAAGTCCACGACACAGTGAAGCCAAGTGCCAGGTGTTGTACTTGGCTCACAACTCTGTGTAGCAGCACGGGCTGGGGAAAGAAAAGGACCTGGAGTTTTGATCAGCAGGCGGCTGAATATGAACCAGAAGTCTGCCCAGGTGCTCAAAAAGGCCTGTGGCATCTTGGCCTGCATCAGAAATAGTGTAGGTAGCGAAGGAAGTGATTGTCCCCTTGCATAGGGGCACTGTTGAGACCACACCTCCAATTCTGCACTCAGCTTTAGTCCTCTCACCAGGATACTGAGTTGTTCAAGTGCACACAGAGAAGAGCTACAAAATAAAGGAGGGGAAGGTGCTAGAAAACGGGACACTGCAGAAGCAACAGAGGGAACTGCAGTTGTTTAGTAAGGTCGAGGTTGAGGGGAGACCTCATCATTCTCTGCAACTGCTTGAAAGGAGGCTGCAGAGAAGATGGTGTTTGTTCTCAGGTAACAAGTGACAGAATGGATGGAAATGGCCCTTTCCACCCAGAGTGATTCTATGATTAAAGTCCTGGCAGTCTCTGAAGCCTATCTTTTAATCAGTTTATTGGATCAGCTGTACTGTTCACCTGAACAAGCACCTGCACTTGAAGCAAGCCAGGTAATCCTTGGTAGTTCAAATACTAAAGGCTGTGTACTCCTCTCTGCTGCCGGCGAGGTCTTACTACAGAAATGCAAAAACAGGAGCTTGTTTTAAGAGCCGGATTTATTGATAATTTGCCATTAAAAAAAAATCAACACTTGTATTGTTTCCAAATGCAAGGCAAGCATATGGCATCAGAGCTCACAGACTGTCACAAACACATGATTCAAAGAGCGTCTTCCCAGTTTCAAGACAGAAAGAACTACAGACTCTTCAGAGTATACAGGCACAGAAACATCACCATCAAATTCAAGATGCACTACCAATTCATGACCCAGAGGCAGCAATAACCGCAATAACCATAACTAGTAAATGATTCTTTCACAAAGACAGATGGATTACACCAATGTGATTCTGTGCTAACCAAGCTAGTTGAGAGACACGTTACACCTGCTGCCATCTGGTCCTGCCCAAGAGTGGAGTGCACAGAGGAGTGCTGACGACCATGCTGTGATCCCGTCAATGAGCTGATCTAGACAAGCAGGAAGATGCTAAATCTTTACTAGGATATGACCTCTTACCTGAGAAGCTGACCCCACATACAAATAGAGAAACCCAACTGCACTGCAGAATGTGCTGGGATATCAGGATTCAGTAAGCTAACTGATGCTTTTGCCATTTCTGGAAGAGCAGATAAAATTTTCTTCCGCTGATCCGTCTCTGGCAAATTTTGCCTCATCTAGTCTTGTCTTTCAGCTTACGAAAAGCACAGAAGGGCTCCTTCTCTTGCTTCTTATATGGGAGCTGTCTATATATCCAGTTCACTGACTTGGATGATACTGCCTTTAAGAAGGTCTGTACATATTGGACTCTAGTTTTCTCAAGAGTGGCATCACAGGAATAGACAGTTATCTCCTTTCTCTATACTGCCATGCTTCCGTGAGGTTATCCACTTCCACTCCTCAGGCAGGTTTCTGCAGCCCATTTCTTTACCTCAAAACTAATTTTTAAAATCTTAAAACGTTATATAAAGTTTTCTGTTCAGTTCATGTAATCTTTCTCTTCCATGCGCGCAACTCAAACTCACATCCTACTTTCATGGGACTGAAGGAAGTGGCAGAAGAGATAAAAAAAAAAAGGTACAGCAATAGAAGAATTCAAGTAGAGACAAATTATTAGGAATAGTGCATTCTTACCAGAAAAGGAAAGCGAGAAAACAGGAGACCTAGGACTCAGATTTTGCAAAAACTCCAAACTAATCTAAATGGAACGGAAGAGGAGGAGTACGGTATTGTCTACACAGAACACTAAGCGGTTTCTAAATTGCTCTTCATAATTTATATCCCCTGGTTGCAAAAACTTCCTGCTAAACAGGCGCCGAAAATGTTGGATCCTTTCTAACGTACCTTGCCACTACACTTAAATATGTTGTGCAGTGGGACAGACCTGCATCATAAAATACCAAACGGGGGGGCTTTGGTTTAGCACTTCACTTTCTTGACATGATTTTCTACTGCCTGCTCAGTGATGGTTTCATCTTCTTCAATGGTTTTTTTAACCTTCTGGCCCACCAGATCAAAGATGGCTTCTGGAGGAAATCCCTTCGGCTCTCCCACTTTCACTGTCAGCATGTCAAGTGTCAACACCGCGCCTTCAGGAATTGTCACTTTTGCCACAACAGACTTCCCCAGCTACACAAGAGAAAATAAGAAGAACGTTTAAGTAACACAATCCTAGGCACAGAACACCAGAAGAGGATTTAAAAAAATCATACGGCTACTTGGGAAAGGGCTGCCCATCCTGCTGCTTAGCTTCTTACTCCAGAAGAAGTTTCAGTTAGTGCGGAAATGTGGCTTTGGTATAAACAGTCACTGGCTGCCAGAAACAGCACACGGTAAGAAACAGCAGGTCTGCGTTCAAGTTACAGAGCAGTAAGTGCAGCGTGTGTGCTGCTCCTCAGCACTGAAAAATATATCAGGGTGCAGAGGCAAAACACTGCTGCAAATACTGACGTCTTGAGACTACAAACCCAAGTATTAGCTGCTGTTCTTCTGCATGTGAGTTACTAACCGAATCAAAAACAAAAGTTACCTTTTCATTGCAAGCCATTTCACAAGGCAAGAGCTGTTTGATTGGAGAACCCATGGCTTTTTCCACAGTACGGATGGCTTTCACTAACTCTGCCAGCTCCTTTGGCTCCAGAGATGCTTGGTGGTCACTTCCTTTCCATGTTTTGTCAAGAGTCACGTGACGTTCCACTACTTTAGCACCCAGAGCAACAGCAGCCACCGAAATGGCAATGCCAGTTTCATGCCCCGAATAGCCAATGGGGATGTCAGGAAAAGCGGACTGGTACGCCTGGAATCATGACAGAGTTGGTCTCAGTTACCAGGGTAGCAATTTCATAAACAGCAAATTTAACAGTAATAACTGCAGTGAAAACACGGGCAGTTACCGTGCCACAAAACAAGTGGTTGGTTATGCTCAGGGAGGATGCTCCGAGGAGTCCATTGCGATTATCAACACTGACAATGAGAAAGACACGTTCTATTCTATGCCTTCTCTTCTGCTTTTCTTTTTCCATTTATTTGTCCTCTTCAAGGTCTTAGAAGCCCACCCCGCTGGAAGTTACGCAGACAGAGTTTATTTTCATCTGAGAACCCAATGCCTCGTTAAGCTTCGCCTCTGTTCAGTGCACATGGTGCTCCTTCCCATGTTTCAAATCTGAAGCAATCACAGGACTGATTCAGCCCTACAGGCAATTAAATTCAGTCGCGTCCAGTTCTACTACTCAAGCTAACAAATACTGTGTGCATAAAACTGGGCAAATGTTTGAAAGCTGGCTGATCTGCGAACATTGAACTACATCAGTATCAGGCACACCCAAGCAATAACTGCAAAGGAAACTATAACCCATTTTCTCTCACAGCTCTGATATTCACACGAACCCTTTTCAATGAAATTACCCGGCTGAGCTCCCTACTTTGGAACACCTTCTCAGTTCCAACACCTTCCTAAAAGTGAGGTAACTGTGCACACCCTTTCCTTTCCTTTTCAAAGTACAGGCCAACGCTTCAACCTCCTACCTCCTTCTATTTAACTGCAAAGCCCCAACAGCAGTAGCTCTTATTATATTCCTTAAAGCTGACTTCAGCCAAAAGAGGATCCCATTCATAACTTTACTTCAAGGCCAGGATGAATTAAAGCGCCATGGTACGTTTTCTCACTTCCCAGAAGCAAACTCAAGCATGCCTAAGACCTGGAAATAGAATGCCGAAGAAGTGCATAGCCGTTCTGTGGTACTGTAACCACAGCAGTCTGACTTGTTCACTGACCGATATAACACGGAGATTGACATCCTCAGGCTGAAGTGGGTAGGCACTGGTGCACTGCAGGAAGCAGAAGTTTGGATTGATGGGCTTCACAATCTGATAAACCTGATGCATTGTGTTCATCGACTGCATCCCGCTGGAAATCACCATTGGGCGTCCTAGCCATTATAAAAAAAAAAGGTTCTGCCTAGATTTCACGTTTAGATCCCTAAGAAATGTGCACAAGCTTAACTGAAATTCTTACAGTAAATGCATTTAGTTGAAGTAGGAAAGGAAGCCTTTTCTAAAAAGTGAATAAAAAATATTTTTTTGAGTATTTTTTCACTCAGAGGGTGGTGGCACACTGAACAGGTTGCCCAGGGAGGTCATGGATGCCCCATCCCTGGAGGCGATCAAGGCCAGGCTGGATGTGGCCCTGGGCAGCCTGCCCTAGTGGTTGATGGCCCTGCACCTGGAGGGGAGGTTGAAACTAGCTGATCGTTATGGTCCCTTTCAACCCAGGCCATTCTACCATTCTTTGATTCTGAAATTAAGTGGAGAAAATACCTAGTAACTGAGCTACTGGAAGCCAGTGAAGTTTACTGAGACGGGGAAATTCAAGAGAAAGTCCAGCAGAGGCTCACAAAGGTGGTGAGGTACCCAGAGCATCTCCTCTATGAGGAAAGGCAGAGACCCGGGGCCGTGCAGCCTGGAGAAGGCTAAGAGCGGATCAACTGAACGTGGGCAGGAGTCAAGTGGACTGAGCCACGCTCACGTCAGCGGTGCCCAGGGACAGAACAAGGGACAGTGGGCACAAGCCAGAACAAAAGAAGTTCCATCTGAGCGTAAAGAAAAACTCGAAAATGACAGAGCTCTGGAAAAGGCTGCCCTCCTTCTCTGGAGATATTCTAAACCTACCTGGACACTTTCCTGTGTGACCTGACGTAGGGAACCTGCTTTAGCAGGGGCTTGGACCAACTCCTACAACTCCTGTGATTCAGCAAAGACTGATCAAAAGAAAACGCCTACCTTTCTTTGCAGTCTTTTCCAAATAAGGAAAATTGTTTGTATCTCCTGATCCTACTTTGAAAAATGGAACATCCAGTTCATGAAGAAATTCCACAGCCATCTGCAAGGAAAATAAGCAAACAAACAAATAAATAGAAGTCACTGATTTGCAGCATACTACTTCAGTTGGGTTAACAGTAGAGAGGAACTACCAACAAGCCAACCTTGCAAAATACCAAAAGCAAAGCTTAATTAAATAGGGCATACATACACATAAATGTAGAATTATATTAATCCAGAACCAATGGCATAAGGTACAAAGTAAACAGAAAGATTACATAAATCCAAAGCATATGCATCCTTCTGCTTCTGGAGGCTGATGTGCAGGTTAACACTGGGGAAACCCTGGGTGAGACAAATGACCAGATTTCAAGATTAACACTGACAGTGTGGCTGGATTTTTCTGTCAGACGCCTTTACAACACTTCTACAAACACTAAGCCTGAATTTCTGAAACTGTTGTCAAAATACTCTTGGTACGATGGAGGCAAATAGTACGAATATTAGCTTCTGTTTCTCGGCGAAGAAGAATTTTACTCAGAGACTGCAGGCAGCTTTCCTGAATAACTCTGCCACCTGACCTACTGTACAAGTATTCCGCTGCCTTCTGACTCCTTTGGGAGTTATAGAAAGCTCCATTAAAATCTGAGCGGCATCACTAAGATAACCTTCTGAAAATAAGTACACTGAAGAAAGAGATCCCATATCAGGAGCGATATTAAAATCCTGCACTCACATCTGAGGGAAACAATGAAACAGCTACCTAACTTTGTCTCCCTTTCACTCATTCCCCAAACACCTCTGATTTCCTTGGCTCCTTCTTTGTTGACGCTGAATTTATTTAGCTGTTCACAGAACAACTTCCTCATACAATTAAACACACATTTTGAGCTCCCTGACGTAGCTGGAGTTCCAGAGATCACGTTCCATTTACAGAAGGTAACAAATACTACATCAGTCTGTGCAACGCCTATGGTAAGCTCAAAGATCTGGGGCCAGCAGAAACGCTGCCAGAAGTTTCAGCAGCTGTGTGAAGAAAATGCTGCTCACAGAACGATGTCGGTGCATCCATACTGCTGAACAACTGATGAGGCAACGAGCTCGGGCAGCATCTTGAGGAAAATAAGGGTATTACAAGTGGAAAGTGAACTGACACAGTTCACAAGTTCTGCATTTCACTACGGCTGGCAAGAAAGTTTTAACATCGGGGATTTTTCAGTCCAGAGGCGTACAGGTGTTTAAGATCTCAGTTACTATTGGATTAAAATGTTCTTTTCTTAAAGGAAAGACAGGAAGCAATGCTATTCCACAGACCCCTCAGACATGAAAACACAAATTACATAAATATCGCAGCACCTTCTTTTCCCCGCCTTATTTCTAAGGCCATGGCAAAAGACTCCTGCAATACATGCAAAACACCTTTATTCTTCTTTTTGGTCTGACTCTGGAAATAAGCTTTTCAAGGGGTCTGACAGCTGCATGCAGAGGGGACACAGCAATTCACGGGTTTCAGCCGGCAGAACAGCGTGTTTACAGAAGCAGTGAGAATGACCAGAGGACTAGAAAAGACGAGGGATAAAGCTTGAGGGGACTGCAATTCCTTACTCCAGGGAATACAAAAAAAGAAGACAGTAATGTTGTTCAAATAAAAAAACAAGAGCTACAACGAATGTAGAGACTTTTAGGTCAGATGAAGAATTACAAGAAAGCTAACATTCAGCTAACAGGTCAGCAATTCTCTTCGATGGCAAGGAAAGTGAGACACGGAACAGATCACCTTAGGACACTAGATATATCCCATTTCATCCCACCGTGGGCAAGGCTACTTGCAGAACTACAGAAATGCTGGCAGGCCTGTCTTAGGGAAAAGTGGCTGGCTTACTTCTAGAGGGTTTCATTCAGTTCTGTCGCCCTGGTGGTTCTGCCCGATCTCCGCGATGATGAAGCACGGATTGTCGCCGCCGACGCGGCGTCCCGGACACAGCTCGAACTCCCGCGCCATCACGGCACCGCCGCCCGCCCGCCCGCGACTGCGCCGACCGTCGCCGGCGGCCGGCCCGCCGCGCTCCGCCCGGCCGTGGGGCGGGGCTGTGCCGACGTGCCCCGCGGCCCTAGGAGGAGCAGCGGGGCTGGGAAGCGGGGCGGTTGGGCCCTGGCGATGTGAGGCCGATGTGCGGCTCGCTGCAGCCTGCTTTCGGACATTGAGGGCGATACGGTCATCCCTGAGCCTCCTCCGCAGACCGAACAGTCACAGCTCCCTCAGCGACCTGTGCTCGTGGCTTCACTGCTCTTCTGTGTCGCTCTTCTAGCGAGGAGCCCGAAAACCATATGGAAAACCATAATGGACTCCACATCGACTCCACACGTGTCATAATACAAAGACACTTTATTCCAAACATCAAGAGTATACATAGACAACTGCTGTGACAAACAACTCTTCAGACTGGGCCACGTCAGCCAATGGCTTTGCTCTTCCTTGTGCCTTCTCATTGGTGCTAATACTCCACGCTCACCTCCACACTCCACAGTCCCACCTGCCGTCTCAGTGAATGTCTCCTGACCTTCATCTGAGCCCAATGGTCACATCTACTTCTAATCCTCCACACTCGTGCTTAAATCTCTGTTTGCTATTTCAAAAGTCTCTTTTAACTGTTGATGTTTGGAGACAGATGCACACAGAACTAGCAGACAGCTCACAAGGATTAATTTTCACTCTGTAGGAGTGATCATTTATTCTTATTCCTTATCTTGATATTATTCAATCCAGTTAGTGGCCAGTCACCAGAGGTATGTTCCAGGGCTCAATACTGGGGCTAGTGCTCTTCTGTCAGTGCCTTGGATGAAGGGATCAAGCACTTGCTCAGTAAGCTTGCAGACAGTGCCGAATTAGGCTGAACTGTTCATCTGCTTGAAGGAGTAAGGAGTCGCCAGGGGCCTGG
Organism: Callipepla californica brunnescens; assembly: GCA_023055505.1. NCBI lineage: Eukaryota > Metazoa > Chordata > Aves > Galliformes > Odontophoridae > Callipepla > Callipepla californica. The sequence continues at coordinate 1,610,559 of JALIRH010000023.1, read as the reverse complement.
ATAGACTGGATCAGTGGGATCGACTACCATGAGACTGTTAGTGTTGTTTGTTGAGTTGTTGGTGTTGCTGGGAGGTGTTCTTCCATCGGAAATCTCATGAGCTGATTCCCTGCTGCTGAACTCCCTCCTGGGCCTGCTGCCTGAGACATGCTGCTTTCTCCTGGACCTCGCCGCTCCTTTGAGGTGTTCTACCGTCTGAACCCTCACGAGCTGATGACCCTTCACTGCTTCTCTGGTGCTGACTGATGCTGTTCCTGTGCTGACCCCACGCTGCTTCTCCTGTGCTGACCCAGTGCTGCTTCTCCAGGACAACTGCTTGCTGTCCAAGGCTGCCCGTCGCTGCCGCTGTTCTCTCCGCTTCTGCCACCCCTGCTCTTCTGCCTTGGACCGTCGGAGCTGCTTGCAACCGGACCACCCCTAGGATCCTGGCTGGTGACTTTTGCTGCGTTGTACAAATCCTTGCTTCTTCCCTATCTTTCTTATCCCTCGCCTTCCCTTCCCCATCACCCTTTACAGTGTCTGCCTTCAGTATTGGTCAATATTGGTAATAAACTGGTCGGACCAACATTTGAATCGTTGCATCTTGATCTCACGCTGGGTATACACATAATCTTAAGAACCTTGTCTCCCTCCTTTATATTGGAGCCTGACGCACAGAAACAAGGGAACTTTATGCTTTCAGGCATTGAGAGCGATACAGTCATTCCTGAGCCTCCTCCGCAGACTGAACAGTCACAGCTCCCTCAGCGACCTGTGCTCGTGGCTTCACTGCTCTTCTGTGTCGCTCTTGTAGCGAGGAGCCCGAAGCCGAACGTAGTACAGCCTCAGCAGGGCTGAGTGCAGGGACAATCACCTCCCCGCTCCTGCTGGCTGCACTAGTGTGCAGGCCAGGATGCCTTTGGCCCGCTTTGCCCTCTGGGCAGCGCTGCTGGCTCACGTTCAGCTGGCTGTCCTACCAAGGTGCCCAGATCCTTGTAAACCACGCAGCTCTCCATCCGCTCTGCCCCAAACTTGTGTCCGAAGCGCAGGACCTGGCACTTGGTCTTGCTGAACTTCATCCCGTTGGCCTCAGCCCAGCTCTCCAGCCTGACCAGATCCCTCTGGTCGGGCCTTGCTACCCCCAGGCAGGTCAACGCTTTCTCCTAATATGGTGCCATCTGCAAAAGCAATGAGGATGCGGTCACCTACGTAGCCTACTTACACTCTTTTCTTTACCAGGCTTTGACAAAGGGACGTGCAGTATGGCCTGGGTACAGAACCGTGAGCCAAAGTACCAGCGTTTCATTTTGGGTTTAAACTGCTTCACAGAAACAAGGCAACGTTAGATTTAGGCGTGTGGTTGCCAGAATTCCTGGAAATGATGCAGTGCACTCTCTTAGCGTCCTGCCTGTACCAAGGTGTTTCTTTCTGAGGTGGAAACGAACCACCTGACTGGAAGCATGTTGATTGTACTGACATGCTCTGGATTTGCACCACAGTTGGATGGAAGTGCTCCTGGAAAAATCTGGTAAATATATTTAAGCCCAGACCGATTACTCATTCTTCAGGGTATGCTGCACGGGCAGAGTACGTGCAGAAAGGAGAGTCCCATCTCTGCCTTCCTCCAGTTTTCACTTATCTTCACCTGTTAAGACTGCAAAATGTTGAATGATAACAGCAGCCCCGAGGAGGCCTCCAGGCCCAGCACAGCTCACACCTTCCTGCGGGCGGAGGGCTGAAGGCACTGTTTGCAACCCAGAGAATCTTGTGTAATTCTGTTGCTTGGCTCCGTCTGACACGGCGCGGGCCTGGCAGAGCCCCTGGGGGCTGCATGTGCCCCAGCCACAGGCCCGGTCACGTTCTTGCCAGTTGCTGGGGCAGCAACCTAGCGTCGCGGTCTCTTGGCAGGTGGTGCAGAGGCCTCAGAGGTGTTGTTTTTCCTCTTCGGGGCTCGCCGAGGCGCCGTGCGTGAGCACTCCCTGTCCGTGCTGGCACTTGAGGTATCTGGTGCAGCCTCCCCCGGCTCCTCCTGGGCTGCTTCTGGGACCAGCGGCGGCACCGAAGCCGGGACGGACGGAGCCAGGCCGGGGATCTGGTGGAGGGCATCGCTGGGGTTCTCAACGAAGGCATCCCCGGGGTTCTCACAGAGGGCATTGCCGGGGTTCTCAAAGATGGCATCGCCGGGGTTCTCACAGAGGGCATCGCCGGGGTTCTCAGACGGGGCATCGCCATAGTTCTCAGACAGGGCATCGCCGGGGTTCTCAACGAAGGCATCCCCGGGGTTCTCACCGAGGGCATCAGCTGTGGGGACAGGAAGCTCCTCCGTGTTGGTGTCCCCAGTGCTGCTGTAGGGCCGTGGGCTCGGGTCAGGACCCTGTTGTGGGGAGGCAGCTGCGCCAGGGGCAGCTGCGGGGCTGCCTTCCTGCCCTGTGGCATCACGAGGCGTCTCCACGCTCAGCAGATGTCGCACCTCCGCGCCGCACCACTGCACAGCTCGGACAATGAGCCGTCGCACGAAGCTGGCGGCCTGGCTTTGCAGGGAGCTGAACAGCTGCAGGGTCAGCGCTCCCTCGTCCAGGCCAAAGAGGCGCAGGCCAGAGACCACAAGGCGCCGTGCTGCAGAGGCTGCCCTCCCGTCAGCCCCAAAGAGCTGCCTCAGCTCCTGGCGCAGCCAGGGCAGCAGGGGCCGCAGCACGCCTGGCTGCAGGCGGAAGATGGACGCCCACCTGGACACCTGCCTCGCAGCCCCTTGTTGCCTCCTGATGACAGCCTCTTGAAAATCATCAACCGCACGCACCGAGTGCAAGATGGATGTCATTCTGCATCTGCAGAGGGGACACCTGTCGCTCATCGTGGCCCACCGACGGATGCAGCCGAGGCAAAACCAGTGCAGGCACGGCATGACGTGGGCGACACCATCCATGGTGTCCAGGCAAATGCAGCAGAGAGAGTTCAGCTCGGCGGCCATGCTCTCCATCTGCTGTGGTGGGCGGGCGGGAGAGCGCGGAGATGAGGGGCTGCTCCTCACACTGCCGCTGCCGCAGCAGCAGCAGCAGCAGGGGTCACACTAGGAAAGGAAGAGAGGCCACGGTCACTCGCTGAGCCTGGCAGGGGAGGAACAAGTGGCCAGGGCCCTCAGGAAGCAAACCCTGCCGGGTGCCCAGGGTGAGACAGCCTTACCGCTCGGTTCCCTTTGCTGCCGCGGCCACCTGGGTGCCCCGGCTGCCTGAGCCAGGCAGGCCGGGGAAGAAAATCAGACGGCTCTGGGGACGAGCACTGAGAGCGGCTGTCAGCAGCTCCCAGAGCACGAGACCAGCACCGAGGCTATCCTTGCTGCTCGCTCCAGACCTCGCAGACACGTTCGGCCGGAGTGCAGGCACAAGCCAGAGTGAGACTGGGTGCCCGGCTGCGAGTGCTCGACAGCTCACAGTGCCTACGCGTCACAGCGCACTGCTGCGTCACAGCGCACTGGCGGTGACGATGGCCCTCACAGAGGAGAATCGCTGCCGCTGACATCACAATGGGCCATCATCGAGAATCGCTGCCGCTGACATCACAATGGGCCATCATCGAGAATCGCTGCCGCTGACATCACAATGGGCCATCATCATCTGCAGCATTCCACTGGCGCAGAGTTCGAAAGGTTTTTCTGTGTATTAGGTGGTGAAGTATAATGATGAAACGGATCTTAGGATTTAGGTTTAGAAGGGTCTTTAAATATCATCTAGATCCCTTTTGCAATTAGCAGGAACAAAAGATTTTTTCAGTTTCACACTGTATTTATTAATTTGACGTGGGTAATTTCAGCCTAGAGGTTAAAGACGTCACATCTCTCAAGGGGGAGCAGCAGCAGATGAGTTCTATGGAAGGTGGGTGACTACCCAAAATGTCCACCGACAAAATCAACACGCAGTTTGTTTTACCTTGTCTAATTCAAGTAGGCAAAAACTAACTTCCATGGATGCTCTACTGCGTGTGTGTATTTGGCCAGCTCCAGAACCGTGCTGGGAGGCAGGCCAGGATGGCATTCCTCTATTGTGCTCTGGGGACGAGCACTGAGAGCGGCTGTCAGCAGCTCCCAGAGCGCGAGACCAGCACCGAGGCTATCCTTGCTGCTCGCTCCAGACTTCGCAGAGGAGAATCGCTGCTGCTGCCGCTGACATCACCCGCTGTATTTTAAATACAGCCAGTCTTAGCGGTCACAGTGAGGCAGAGAGGTGTGGAGGTGCAGCTGTGTTTTCAGTCACTATTCATGTGCAGTACTTACTCTCCTGAGGTCTTTTTTCATGGCACAGTGATTTCTGTCCTGCTTCACGGACTTGATATTGTTCATTCCAGTTAGTAGCCAGTCACCAGAGGTACGTTCCAGGGCTCAGTACTGGGGCTAGTGCTCTTCTGTCAGTGCCTTGGATGGAAGGGATCAAGCACTTGCTCAGTAAGCTTGCAGACAGTGCCGAATTAGGCTGAACTGGTCATCTGCTTGAAGGAATAAGGAGTGTCCAGGGGTAGAGTGGATTAGTGGATGAAGTCCACGACACAGTGAAGCCAAGTGCCAGGTGTTGTACTTGGCTCACAACTCTGTGTAGCAGCACGGGCTGGGGAAAGAAAAGGACCTGGAGTTTTGATCAGCAGGCGGCTGAATATGAACCAGAAGTCTGCCCAGGTGCTCAAAAAGGCCTGTGGCATCTTGGCCTGCATCAGAAATAGTGTAGGTAGCGAAGGAAGTGATTGTCCCCTTGCATAGGGGCACTGTTGAGACCACACCTCCAATTCTGCACTCAGCTTTAGTCCTCTCACCAGGATACTGAGTTGTTCAAGTGCACACAGAGAAGAGCTACAAAATAAAGGAGGGGAAGGTGCTAGAAAACGGGACACTGCAGAAGCAACAGAGGGAACTGCAGTTGTTTAGTAAGGTCGAGGTTGAGGGGAGACCTCATCATTCTCTGCAACTGCTTGAAAGGAGGCTGCAGAGAAGATGGTGTTTGTTCTCAGGTAACAAGTGACAGAATGGATGGAAATGGCCCTTTCCACCCAGAGTGATTCTATGATTAAAGTCCTGGCAGTCTCTGAAGCCTATCTTTTAATCAGTTTATTGGATCAGCTGTACTGTTCACCTGAACAAGCACCTGCACTTGAAGCAAGCCAGGTAATCCTTGGTAGTTCAAATACTAAAGGCTGTGTACTCCTCTCTGCTGCCGGCGAGGTCTTACTACAGAAATGCAAAAACAGGAGCTTGTTTTAAGAGCCGGATTTATTGATAATTTGCCATTAAAAAAAAATCAACACTTGTATTGTTTCCAAATGCAAGGCAAGCATATGGCATCAGAGCTCACAGACTGTCACAAACACATGATTCAAAGAGCGTCTTCCCAGTTTCAAGACAGAAAGAACTACAGACTCTTCAGAGTATACAGGCACAGAAACATCACCATCAAATTCAAGATGCACTACCAATTCATGACCCAGAGGCAGCAATAACCGCAATAACCATAACTAGTAAATGATTCTTTCACAAAGACAGATGGATTACACCAATGTGATTCTGTGCTAACCAAGCTAGTTGAGAGACACGTTACACCTGCTGCCATCTGGTCCTGCCCAAGAGTGGAGTGCACAGAGGAGTGCTGACGACCATGCTGTGATCCTGTCAATGAGCTGATCTAGACAAGCAGGAAGATGCTAAATCTTTACTAGGATATGACCTCTTACCTGAGAAGCTGACCCCACATACAAATAGAGAAACCCAACTGCACTGCAGAATGTGCTGGGATATCAGGATTCAGTAAGCTAACTGATGCTTTTGCCATTTCTGGAAGAGCAGATAAAATTTTCTTCCGCTGATCCGTCTCTGGCAAATTTTGCCTCATCTAGTCTTGTCTTTCAGCTTACAAAAAGCACAGAAGGGCTCCTTCTCTTGCTTCTTATATGGGAGCTGTCTATATATCCAGTTCACTGACTTGGATGATACTGCCTTTAAGAAGGTCTGTACATATTGGACTCTAGTTTTCTCAAGAGTGGCATCACAGGAATAGACAGTTATCTCCTTTCTCTATACTGCCATGCTTCCGTGAGGTTATCCACTTCCACTCCTCAGGCAGGTTTCTGCAGCCCATTTCTTTACCTCAAAACTAATTTTTAAAATCTTAAAACGTTATATAAAGTTTTCTGTTCAGTTCATGTAATCTTTCTCTTCCATGCGCGCAACTCAAACTCACATCCTACTTTCATGGGACTGAAGGAAGTGGCAGAAGAGATAAAAAAAAAAGGTACAGCAATAGAAGAATTCAAGTAGAGACAAATTATTAGGATTAGTGCATTCTTACCAGAAAAGGAAAGCGAGAAAACAGGAGACCTAGGACTCAGATTTTGCAAAAACTCCAAACTAATCTAAATGGAACGGAAGAGGAGGAGTACGGTATTGTCTACACAGAACACTAAGCGGTTTCTAAATTGCTCTTCATAATTTATATCCCCTGGTTGCAAAAACTTCCTGCTAAACAGGCGCCGAAAATGTTGGATCCTTTCTAACGTACCTTGCCACTACACTTAAATATGTTGTGCAGTGGGACAGACCTGCATCATAAAATACCAAACGGGGGGGCTTTGGTTTAGCACTTCACTTTCTTGACATGATTTTCTACTGCCTGCTCAGTGATGGTTTCATCTTCTTCAATGGTTTTTTTAACCTTCTGGCCCACCAGATCAAAGATGGCTTCTGGAGGAAATCCCTTCGGCTCTCCCACTTTCACTGTCAGCATGTCAAGTGTCAACACCGCGCCTTCAGGAATTGTCACTTTTGCCACAACAGACTTCCCCAGCTACACAAGAGAAAATAAGAAGAACGTTTAAGTAACACAATCCTAGGCACAGAACACCAGAAGAGGATTTAAAAAAATCATACGGCTACTTGGGAAAGGGCTGCCCATCCTGCTGCTTAGCTTCTTACTCCAGAAGAAGTTTCAGTTAGTGCGGAAATGTGGCTTTGGTATAAACAGTCACTGGCTGCCAGAAACAGCACACGGTAAGAAACAGCAGGTCTGCGTTCAAGTTACAGAGCAGTAAGTGCAGCGTGTGTGCTGCTCCTCAGCACTGAAAAATATATCAGGGTGCAGAGGCAAAACACTGCTGCAAATACTGACGTCTTGAGACTACAAACCCAAGTATTAGCTGCTGTTCTTCTGCATGTGAGTTACTAACCGAATCAAAAACAAAAGTTACCTTTTCATTGCAAGCCATTTCACAAGGCAAGAGCTGTTTGATTGGAGAACCCATGGCTTTTTCCACAGTACGGATGGCTTTCACTAACTCTGCCAGCTCCTTTGGCTCCAGAGATGCTTGGTGGTCACTTCCTTTCCATGTTTTGTCAAGAGTCACGTGACGTTCCACTACTTTAGCACCCAGAGCAACAGCAGCCACCGAAATGGCAATGCCAGTTTCATGCCCCGAATAGCCAATGGGGATGTCAGGAAAAGCGGACTGGTACGCCTGGAATCATGACAGAGTTGGTCTCAGTTACCAGGGTAGCAATTTCATAAACAGCAAATTTAACAGTAATAACTGCAGTGAAAACACGGGCAGTTACCGTGCCACAAAACAAGTGGTTGGTTATGCTCAGGGAGGATGCTCCGAGGAGTCCATTGCGATTATCAACACTGACAATGAGAAAGACACGTTCTATTCTATGCCTTCTCTTCTGCTTTTCTTTTTCCATTTATTTGTCCTCTTCAAGGTCTTAGAAGCCCACCCCGCTGGAAGTTACGCAGACAGAGTTTATTTTCATCTGAGAACCCAATGCCTCGTTAAGCTTCGCCTCTGTTCAGTGCACATGGTGCTCCTTCCCATGTTTCAAATCTGAAGCAATCACAGGACTGATTCAGCCCTACAGGCAATTAAATTCAGTCGCGTCCAGTTCTACTACTCAAGCTAACAAATACTGTGTGCATAAAACTGGGCAAATGTTTGAAAGCTGGCTGATCTGCGAACATTGAACTACATCAGTATCAGGCACACCCAAGCAATAACTGCAAAGGAAACTATAACCCATTTTCTCTCACAGCTCTGATATTCACACGAACCCTTTTCAATGAAATTACCCGGCTGAGCTCCCTACTTTGGAACACCTTCTCAGTTCCAACACCTTCCTAAAAGTGAGGTAACTGTGCACACCCTTTCCTTTCCTTTTCAAAGTACAGGCCAACGCTTCAACCTCCTACCTCCTTCTATTTAACTGCAAAGCCCCAACAGCAGTAGCTCTTATTATATTCCTTAAAGCTGACTTCAGCCAAAAGAGGATCCCATTCATAACTTTACTTCAAGGCCAGGATGAATTAAAGCGCCATGGTACGTTTTCTCACTTCCCAGAAGCAAACTCAAGCATGCCTAAGACCTGGAAATAGAATGCCGAAGAAGTGCATAGCCGTTCTGTGGTACTGTAACCACAGCAGTCTGACTTGTTCACTGACCGATATAACACGGAGATTGACATCCTCAGGCTGAAGTGGGTAGGCACTGGTGCACTGCAGGAAGCAGAAGTTTGGATTGATGGGCTTCACAGTCTGATAAACCTGATGCATTGTGTTCATCGACTGCATCCCGCTGGAAATCACCATTGGGCGTCCTAGCCATTATAAAAAAAAAGGTTCTGCCTAGATTTCACGTTTAGATCCCTAAGAAATGTGCACAAGCTTAACTGAAATTCTTACAGTAAATGCATTTAGTTGAAGTAGGAAAGGAAGCCTTTTCTAAAAAGTGAATAAAAAATATTTTTTTGAGTATTTTTTCACTCAGAGGGTGGTGGCACACTGAACAGGTTGCCCAGGGAGGTCATGGATGCCCCATCCCTGGAGGCGATCAAGGCCAGGCTGGATGTGGCCCTGGGCAGCCTGCTCTAGTGGTTGGTGGCCCTGCACCTGGAGGGGAGGTTGAAACTAGCTGATCGTTATGGTCCCTTTCAACCCAGGCCATTCTACCATTCTTTGATTCTGAAATTAAGTGGAGAAAATACCTAGTAACTGAGCTACTGGAAGCCAGTGAAGTTTACTGAGACGGGGAAATTCAAGAGAAAGTCCAGCAGAGGCTCACAAAGGTGGTGAGGTACCCAGAGCATCTCCTCTATGAGGAAAGGCAGAGACCCGGGGCCGTGCAGCCTGGAGAAGGCTAAGAGCGGATCAACTGAACGTGGGCAGGAGTCAAGTGGACTGAGCCACGCTCACGTCAGCGGTGCCCAGGGACAGAACAAGGGACAGTGGGCACAAGCCAGAACAAAAGAAGTTCCATCTGAGCGTAAAGAAAAACTCGAAAATGACAGAGCTCTGGAAAAGGCTGCCCTCCTTCTCTGGAGATATTCTAAACCTACCTGGACACTTTCCTGTGTGACCTGACGTAGGGAACCTGCTTTAGCAGGGGCTTGGACCAACTCCTACAACTCCTGTGATTCAGCAAAGACTGATCAAAAGAAAACGCCTACCTTTCTTTGCAGTCTTTTCCAAATAAGGAAAATTGTTTGTATCTCCTGATCCTACTTTGAAAAATGGAACATCCAGTTCATGAAGAAATTCCACAGCCATCTGCAAGGAAAATAAGCAAACAAACAAATAAATAGAAGTCACTGATTTGCAGCATACTACTTCAGTTGGGTTAACAGTAGAGAGGAACTACCAACAAGCCAACCTTGCAAAATACCAAAAGCAAAGCTTAATTAAATAGGGCATACATACACATAAATGTAGAATTATATTAATCCAGAACCAATGGCATAAGGTACAAAGTAAACAGAAAGATTACATAAATCCAAAACATATGCATCCTTCTGCTTCTGGAGGCTGATGTGCAGGTTAACACTGGGGAAACCCTGGGTGAGACAAATGACCAGATTTCAAGATTAACACTGACAGTGTGGCTGGATTTTTCTGTCAGACGCCTTTACAACACTTCTACAAACACTAAGCCTGAATTTCTGAAACTGTTGTCAAAATACTCTTGGTACGATGGAGGCAAATAGTACGAATATTAGCTTCTGTTTCTCGGCGAAGAAGAATTTTACTCAGAGACTGCAGGCAGCTTTCCTGAATAACTCTACCACCTGACTTACTGTACAAGTATTCCGCTGCCTTCTGACTCCTTTGGGAATTATAGAAAGCTCCATTAAAATCTGAGCGGCATCACTAAGATAACCTTCTGAAAATAAGTACACTGAAGAAAGAGATCCCATATCAGGAGCGATATTAAAATCCTGCACTCACATCTGAGGGAAACAATGAAACAGCTACCTAACTTTGTCTCCCTTTCACTCATTCCCCAAACACCTCTGATTTCCTTGGCTCCTTCTTTGTTGACGCTGAATTTATTTAGCTGTTCACAGAACAACTTCCTCATACAATTAAACACACATTTTGAGCTCCCTGACGTAGCTGGAGTTCCAGAGATCACGTTCCATTTACAGAAGGTAACAAATACTACATCAGTCTGTGCAACGCCTATGGTAAGCTCAAAGATCTGGGGCCAGCAGAAACGCTGCCAGAAGTTTCAGCAGCTGTGTGAAGAAAATGCTGCTCACAGAACGATGTCGGTGCATCCATACTGCTGAACAACTGATGAGGCAACGAGCTCGGGCAGCATCTTGAGGAAAATAAGGGTATTACAAGTGGAAAGTGAACTGACACAGTTCACAAGTTCTGCATTTCACTACGGCTGGCAAGAAAGTTTTAACATCGGGGATTTTTCAGTCCAGAGGCGTACAGGTGTTTAAGATCTCAGTTACTATTGGATTAAAATGTTCTTTTCTTAAAGGAAAGACAGGAAGCAATGCTATTCCACAGACCCCTCAGACATGAAAACACAAATTACATAAATATCGCAGCACCTTCTTTTCCCCGCCTTATTTCTAAGGCCATGGCAAAAGACTCCTGCAATACATGCAAAACACCTTTATTCTTCTTTTTGGTCTGACTCTGGAAATAAGCTTTTCAAGGGGTCTGACAGCTGCATGCAGAGGGGACACAGCAATTCACGGGTTTCAGCCGGCAGAACAGCGTGTTTACAGAAGCAGTGAGAATGACCAGAGGACTAGAAAAGACGAGGGATAAAGCTTGAGGGGACTGCAATTCCTTACTCCAGGGAATACAAAAAAAGAAGACAGTAATGTTGTTCAAATAAAAAAACAAGAGCTACAACGAATGTAGAGACTTTTAGGTCAGATGAAGAATTACAAGAAAGCTAACATTCAGCTAACAGGTCAGCAATTCTCTTCGATGGCAAGGAAAGTGAGACACGGAACAGATCACCTTAGGACACTAGATATATCCCATTTCATCCCACCGTGGGCAAGGCTACTTGCAGAACTACAGAAATGCTGGCAGGCCTGTCTTAGGAAAAAGTGGCTGGCTTACTTCTAGAGGGTTTCATTCAGTTCTGTCGCCCTGGTGGTTCTGCCCGATCTCCGCGATGATGAAGCACGGATTGTCGCCGCCGACGCGGCGTCCCGGACACAGCTCGAACTCCCGCGCCATCACGGCACCGCCGCCCGCCCGCCCGCGACTGCGCCGACCGTCGCCGGCGGCCGGCCCGCCGCGCTCCGCCCGGCCGTGGGGCGGGGCTGTGCCGACGTGCCCCGCGGCCCTAGGAGGAGCAGCGGGGCTGGGAAGCGGGGCGGTTGGGCCCTGGCGATGTGAGGCCGATGTGCGGCTCGCTGCAGCCTGCTTTCGGACATTGAGGGCGATACGGTCATCCCTGAGCCTCCTCCGCAGACCGAACAGTCACAGCTCCCTCAGCGACCTGTGCTCGTGGCTTCACTGCTCTTCTGTGTCGCTCTTCTAGCGAGGAGCCCGAAAACCATATGGAAAACCATAATGGACTCCACATCGACTCCACACGTGTCATAATACAAAGACACTTTATTCCAAACATCAAGAGTATACATAGACAACTGCTGTGACAAACAACTCTTCAGACTGGGCCACGTCAGCCAATGGCTTTGCTCTTCCTTGTGCCTTCTCATTGGTGCTAATACTCCACGCTCACCTCCACACTCCACAGTCCCACCTGCCGTCTCAGTGAATGTCTCCTGACCTTCATCTGAGCCCAATGGTCACATCTACTTCTAATCCTCCACACTCGTGCTTAAATCTCTGTTTGCTATTTCAAAAGTCTCTTTTAACTGTTGATGTTTGGAGACAGATGCACACAGAACTAGCAGACAGCTCACAAGGATTAATTTTCACTCTGTAGGAGTGATCATTTATTCTTATTCCTTATCTTGATATTATTCAATCCAGTTAGTGGCCAGTCACCAGAGGTATGTTCCAGGGCTCAATACTGGGGCTAGTGCTCTTCTGTCAGTGCCTTGGATGAAGGGATCAAGCACTTGCTCAGTAAGCTTGCAGACAGTGCCGAATTAGGCTGAACTGTTCATCTGCTTGAAGGAGTAAGGAGTCGCCAGGGGCCTGGATAGACTGGATCAGTGGGATCGACTACCATGAGACTGTTAGTGTTGTTTGTTGAGTTGTTGGTGTTGCTGGGAGGTGTTCTTCCATCGGAAATCTCATGAGCTGATTCCCTGCTGCTGAACTCCCTCCTGGGCCTGCTGCCTGAGACATGCTGCTTTCTCCTGGACCTCGCCGCTCCTTTGAGGTGTTCTACCGTCTGAACCCTCACGAGCTGATGACCCTTCACTGCTTCTCTGGTGCTGACTGATGCTGTTCCTGTGCTGACCCCACGCTGCTTCTCCTGTGCTGACCCAGTGCTGCTTCTCCAGGACAACTGCTTGCTGTCCAAGGCTGCCCGTCGCTGCCGCTGTTGTCTCCGCTTCTGCCACCCCTGCTCTTCTGCCTTGGACCGTCGGAGCTGCTTGCAACCGGACCACCCCTAGGATCCTGGCTGGTGACTTTTGCTGCGTTGTACAAATCCTTGCTTCTTCCCTATCTTTCTTATCCCTCGCCTTCCCTTCCCCATCACCCTTTACAGTGTCTGCCTTCAGTATTGGTCAATATTGGTAATAAACTGGTCGGACCAACATTTGAATCGTTGCATCTTGATCTCACGCTGGGTATACACATAATCTTAAGAACCTTGTCTCCCTCCTTTATATTGGAGCCTGACGCACAGAAACAAGGGAACTTTATGCTTTCAGGCATTGAGAGCGATACAGTCATTCCTGAGCCTCCTCCGCAGACTGAACAGTCACAGCTCCCTCAGCGACCTGTGCTCGTGGCTTCACTGCTCTTCTGTGTCGCTCTTGTAGCGAGGAGCCCGAAGCCGAACGTAGTACAGCCTCAGCAGGGCTGAGTGCAGGGACAATCACCTCCCCGCTCCTGCTGGCTGCACTAGTGTGCAGGCCAGGATGCCTTTGGCCCGCTTTGCCCTCTGGGCAGCGCTGCTGGCTCACGTTCAGCTGGCTGTCCTACCAAGGTGCCCAGATCCTTGTAAACCACGCAGCTCTCCATCCGCTCTGCCCCAAACTTGTGTCCGAAGCGCAGGACCTGGCACTTGGTCTTGCTGAACTTCATCCCGTTGGCCTCAGCCCAGCTCTCCAGCCTGACCAGATCCCTCTGGTCGGGCCTTGCTACCCCCAGGCAGGTCAACGCTTTCTCCTAATATGGTGCCATCTGCAAAAGCAATGAGGATGCGGTCACCTACGTAGCCTACTTACACTCTTTTCTTTACCAGGCTTTGACAAAGGGACGTGCAGTATGGCCTGGGTACAGAACCGTGAGCCAAAGTACCAGCGTTTCATTTTGGGTTTAAACTGCTTCACAGAAACAAGGCAACGTTAGATTTAGGCGTGTGGTTGCCAGAATTCCTGGAAATGATGCAGTGCACTCTCTTAGCGTCCTGCCTGTACCAAGGTGTTTCTTTCTGAGGTGGAAACGAACCACCTGACTGGAAGCATGTTGATTGTACTGACATGCTCTGGATTTGCACCACAGTTGGATGGAAGTGCTCCTGGAAAAATCTGGTAAATATATTTAAGCCCAGACCGATTACTCATTCTTCAGGGTATGCTGCACGGGCAGAGTACGTGCAGAAAGGAGAGTCCCATCTCTGCCTTCCTCCAGTTTTCACTTATCTTCACCTGTTAAGACTGCAAAATGTTGAATGATAACAGCAGCCCCGAGGAGGCCTCCAGGCCCAGCACAGCTCACACCTTCCTGCGGGCGGAGGGCTGAAGGCACTGTTTGCAACCCAGAGAATCTTGTGTAATTCTGTTGCTTGGCTCCGTCTGACACGGCGCGGGCCTGGCAGAGCCCCTGGGGGCTGCATGTGCCCCAGCCACAGGCCCGGTCACGTTCTTGCCAGTTGCTGGGGCAGCAACCTAGCGTCGCGGTCTCTTGGCAGGTGGTGCAGAGGCCTCAGAGGTGTTGTTTTTCCTCTTCGGGGCTCGCCGAGGCGCCGTGCGTGAGCACTCCCTGTCCGTGCTGGCACTTGAGGTATCTGGTGCAGCCTCCCCCGGCTCCTCCTGGGCTGCTTCTGGGACCAGCGGCGGCACCGAAGCCGGGACGGACGGAGCCAGGCCGGGGATCTGGTGGAGGGCATCGCTGGGGTTCTCAACGAAGGCATCCCCGGGGTTCTCACAGAGGGCATTGCCGGGGTTCTCAAAGATGGCATCGCCGGGGTTCTCACAGAGGGCATCGCCGGGGTTCTCAGACGGGGCATCGCCATAGTTCTCAGACAGGGCATCGCTGGGGTTCTCAACGAAGGCATCCCCGGCATCCCCGGGGTTCTCACCGAGGGCATCAGCTGTGGGGACAGGAAGCTCCTCCGTGTTGGTGTCCCCAGTGCTGCTGTAGGGCCGTGGGCTCGGGTCAGGACCCTGTTGTGGGGAGGCAGCTGCGCCAGGGGCAGCTGCGGGGCTGCCTTCCTGCCCTGTGGCATCACGAGGCGTCTCCACGCTCAGCAGATGTCGCACCTCCGCGCCACACCACTGCACAGCTCGGACAATGAGCCGTCGCACGAAGCTGGCGGCCTGGCTTTGCAGGGAGCTGAACAGCTGCAGGGTCAGCGCTCCCTCGTCCAGGCCAAAGAGGCGCAGGCCAGAGACCACAAGGCGCCGTGCTGCAGAGGCTGCCCTCCCGTCAGCCCCAAAGAGCTGCCTCAGCTCCTGGCGCAGCCAGGGCAGCAGGGGCCGCAGCACGCCTGGCTGCAGGCGGAAGATGGACGCCCACCTGGACACCTGCCTCGCAGCCCCTTGTTGCCTCCTGATGACAACCTCTTGAAAATCATCAACCGCACGCACCGAGTGCAAGATGGATGTCATTCTGCATCTGCAGAGGGGACACCTGTCGCTCATCGTGGCCCACCGACGGATGCAGCCGAGGCAAAACGAGTGCAGGCACGGCATGACGTGGGCGACACCATCCATGGTGTCCAGGCAAATGCAGCAGAGAGAGTTCAGCTCGGCGGCCATGCTCTCCATCTGCTGTGGTGGGCGGGCGGGAGAGCGCGGAGATGAGGGGCTGCTCCTCACACTGCCGCTGCCGCAGCAGCAGCAGCAGCAGGGGTCACACTAGGAAAGGAAGAGAGGCCACGGTCACTCGCTGAGCCTGGCAGGGGAGGAACAAGTGGCCAGGGCCCTCAGGAAGCAAACCCTGCCGGGTGCCCAGGGTGAGACAGCCTTACCGCTCGGTTCCCTTTGCTGCTGCGGCCTCCTGGGTGCCCCGGCTGCCTGAGCCAGGCAGGCCGGGGAAGAAAATCAGACGGCTCTGGGGACGAGCACTGAGAGCGGCTGTCAGCAGCTCCCAGAACACGAGACCAGCACCGAGGCTATCCTTGCTGCTCGCTCCAGACCTCGCAGACACGTTCGGCCGGAGTGCAGGCACAAGCCAGAGTGAGACTGGGTGCCCGGCTGCGAGTGCTCGACAGCTCACAGTGCCTACGCGTCACAGCGCACTGCTGCGTCACAGCGCACTGGCGGTGACGATGGCCCTCACAGAGGAGAATCGCTGCCGCTGACATCACAATGGGCCATCATCGAGAATCGCTGCCGCTGACATCACAATGGGCCATCATCGAGAATCGCTGCCGCTGACATCACAATGGGCCATCATCATCTGCAGCATTCCACTGGCGCAGAGTTCGAAAGGTTTTTCTGTGTATTAGGTGGTGAAGTATAATGATGAAACGGATCTTAGGATTTAGGTTTAGAAGGGTCTTTAAATATCATCTAGATCCCTTTTGCAATTAGCAGGAACAAAAGATTTTTTCAGTTTCACACTGTATTTATTAATTTGACGTGGGTAATTTCAGCCTAGAGGTTAAAGACGTCACATCTCTCAAGGGGGAGCAGCAGCAGATGAGTTCTATGGAAGGTGGGTGACTACCCAAAATGTCCACCGACAAAATCAACACGCAGTTTGTTTTACCTTGTCTAATTCAAGTAGGCAAAAACTAACTTCCATGGATGCTCTACTGCGTGTGTGTATTTGGCCAGCTCCAGAACCGTGCTGGGAGGCAGGCCAGGATGGCATTCCTCTATTGTGCTCTGGGGACGAGCACTGAGAGCGGCTGTCAGCAGCTCCCAGAGCGCGAGACCAGCACCGAGGCTATCCTTGCTGCTCGCTCCAGACTTCGCAGAGGAGAATCGCTGCTGCTGCCGCTGACATCACCCGCTGTATTTTAAATACAGCCAGTCTTAGCGGTCACAGTGAGGCAGAGAGGTGTGGAGGTGCAGCTGTGTTTTCAGTCACTATTCATGTGCAGTACTTACTCTCCTGAGGTCTTTTTTCATGGCACAGTGATTTCTGTCCTGCTTCACGGACTTGATATTGTTCATTCCAGTTAGTAGCCAGTCACCAGAGGTACGTTCCAGGGCTCAGTACTGGGGCTAGTGCTCTTCTGTCAGTGCCTTGGATGGAAGGGATCAAGCACTTGCTCAGTAAGCTTGCAGACAGTGCCGAATTAGGCTGAACTGGTCATCTGCTTGAAGGAATAAGGAGTGTCCAGGGGTAGAGTGGATTAGTGGATGAAGTCCACGACACAGTGAAGCCAAGTGCCAGGTGTTGTACTTGGCTCACAACTCTGTGTAGCAGCACGGGCTGGGGAAAGAAAAGGACCTGGAGTTTTGATCAGCAGGCGGCTGAATATGAACCAGAAGTCTGCCCAGGTGCTCAAAAAGGCCTGTGGCATCTTGGCCTGCATCAGAAATAGTGTAGGTAGCGAAGGAAGTGATTGTCCCCTTGCATAGGGGCACTGTTGAGACCACACCTCCAATTCTGCACTCAGCTTTAGTCCTCTCACCAGGATACTGAGTTGTTCAAGTGCACACAGAGAAGAGCTACAAAATAAAGGAGGGGAAGGTGCTAGAAAACGGGACACTGCAGAAGCAACAGAGGGAACTGCAGTTGTTTAGTAAGGTCGAGGTTGAGGGGAGACCTCATCATTCTCTGCAACTGCTTGAAAGGAGGCTGCAGAGAAGACGGTGTTTGTTCTCAGGTAACAAGTGACAGAATGGATGGAAATGGCCCTTTCCACCCAGAGTGATTCTATGATTAAAGTCCTGGCAGTCTCTGAAGCCTATCTTTTAATCAGTTTATTGGATCAGCTGTACTGTTCACCTGAACAAGCACCTGCACTTGAAGCAAGCCAGGTAATCCTTGGTAGTTCAAATACTAAAGGCTGTGTACTCCTCTCTGCTGCCGGCGAGGTCTTACTACAGAAATGCAAAAACAGGAGCTTGTTTTAAGAGCCGGATTTATTGATAATTTGCCATTAAAAAAAAATCAACACTTGTATTGTTTCCAAATGCAAGGCAAGCATATGGCATCAGAGCTCACAGACTGTCACAAACACATGATTCAAAGAGCGTCTTCCCAGTTTCAAGACAGAAAGAACTACAGACTCTTCAGAGTATACAGGCACAGAAACATCACCATCAAATTCAAGATGCACTACCAATTCATGACCCAGAGGCAGCAATAACCGCAATAACCATAACTAGTAAATGATTCTTTCACAAAGACAGATGGATTACACCAATGTGATTCTGTGCTAACCAAGCTAGTTGAGAGACACGTTACACCTGCTGCCATCTGGTCCTGCCCAAGAGTGGAGTGCACAGAGGAGTGCTGACGACCATGCTGTGATCCTGTCAATGAGCTGATCTAGACAAGCAGGAAGATGCTAAATCTTTACTAGGATATGACCTCTTACCTGAGAAGCTGACCCCACATACAAATAGAGAAACCCAACTGCACTGCAGAATGTGCTGGGATATCAGGATTCAGTAAGCTAACTGATGCTTTTGCCATTTCTGGAAGAGCAGATAAAATTTTCTTCCGCTGATCCGTCTCTGGCAAATTTTGCCTCATCTAGTCTTGTCTTTCAGCTTACAAAAAGCACAGAAGGGCTCCTTCTCTTGCTTCTTATATGGGAGCTGTCTATATATCCAGTTCACTGACTTGGATGATACTGCCTTTAAGAAGGTCTGTACATATTGGACTCTAGTTTTCTCAAGAGTGGCATCACAGGAATAGACAGTTATCTCCTTTCTCTATACTGCCATGCTTCCGTGAGGTTATCCACTTCCACTCCTCAGGCAGGTTTCTGCAGCCCATTTCTTTACCTCAAAACTAATTTTTAAAATCTTAAAACGTTATATAAAGTTTTCTGTTCAGTTCATGTAATCTTTCTCTTCCATGCGCGCAACTCAAACTCACATCCTACTTTCATGGGACTGAAGGAAGTGGCAGAAGAGATAAAAAAAAAAGGTACAGCAATAGAAGAATTCAAGTAGAGACAAATTATTAGGATTAGTGCATTCTTACCAGAAAAGGAAAGCGAGAAAACAGGAGACCTAGGACTCAGATTTTGCAAAAACTCCAAACTAATCTAAATGGAACGGAAGAGGAGGAGTACGGTATTGTCTACACAGAACACTAAGCGGTTTCTAAATTGCTCTTCATAATTTATATCCCCTGGTTGCAAAAACTTCCTGCTAAACAGGCGCCGAAAATGTTGGATCCTTTCTAACGTACCTTGCCACTACACTTAAATATGTTGTGCAGTGGGACAGACCTGCATCATAAAATACCAAACGGGGGGGCTTTGGTTTAGCACTTCACTTTCTTGACATGATTTTCTACTGCCTGCTCAGTGATGGTTTCATCTTCTTCAATGGTTTTTTTAACCTTCTGGCCCACCAGATCAAAGATGGCTTCTGGAGGAAATCCCTTCGGCTCTCCCACTTTCACTGTCAGCATGTCAAGTGTCAACACCGCGCCTTCAGGAATTGTCACTTTTGCCACAACAGACTTCCCCAGCTACACAAGAGAAAATAAGAAGAACGTTTAAGTAACACAATCCTAGGCACAGAACACCAGAAGAGGATTTAAAAAAATCATACGGCTACTTGGGAAAGGGCTGCCCATCCTGCTGCTTAGCTTCTTACTCCAGAAGAAGTTTCAGTTAGTGCGGAAATGTGGCTTTGGTATAAACAGTCACTGGCTGCCAGAAACAGCACACGGTAAGAAACAGCAGGTCTGCGTTCAAGTTACAGAGCAGTAAGTGCAGCGTGTGTGCTGCTCCTCAGCACTGAAAAATATATCAGGGTGCAGAGGCAAAACACTGCTGCAAATACTGACGTCTTGAGACTACAAACCCAAGTATTAGCTGCTGTTCTTCTGCATGTGAGTTACTAACCGAATCAAAAACAAAAGTTACCTTTTCATTGCAAGCCATTTCACAAGGCAAGAGCTGTTTGATTGGAGAACCCATGGCTTTTTCCACAGTACGGATGGCTTTCACTAACTCTGCCAGCTCCTTTGGCTCCAGAGATGCTTGGTGGTCACTTCCTTTCCATGTTTTGTCAAGAGTCACGTGACGTTCCACTACTTTAGCACCCAGAGCAACAGCAGCCACCGAAATGGCAATGCCAGTTTCATGCCCCGAATAGCCAATGGGGATGTCAGGAAAAGCGGACTGGTACGCCTGGAATCATGACAGAGTTGGTCTCAGTTACCAGGGTAGCAATTTCATAAACAGCAAATTTAACAGTAATAACTGCAGTGAAAACACGGGCAGTTACCGTGCCACAAAACAAGTGGTTGGTTATGCTCAGGGAGGATGCTCCGAGGAGTCCATTGCGATTATCAACACTGACAATGAGAAAGACACGTTCTATTCTAT
This sequence comes from Callipepla californica brunnescens, assembly GCA_023055505.1. Taxonomy (NCBI): domain Eukaryota; kingdom Metazoa; phylum Chordata; class Aves; order Galliformes; family Odontophoridae; genus Callipepla; species Callipepla californica. The sequence goes on along the minus strand of JALIRH010000023.1, from coordinate 1,590,465 downwards.
GCCTTCTCTTCTGCTTTTCTTTTTCCATTTATTTGTCCTCTTCAAGGTCTTAGAAGCCCACCCCGCTGGAAGTTACGCAGACAGAGTTTATTTTCATCTGAGAACCCAATGCCTCGTTAAGCTTCGCCTCTGTTCAGTGCACATGGTGCTCCTTCCCATGTTTCAAATCTGAAGCAATCACAGGACTGATTCAGCCCTACAGGCAATTAAATTCAGTCGCGTCCAGTTCTACTACTCAAGCTAACAAATACTGTGTGCATAAAACTGGGCAAATGTTTGAAAGCTGGCTGATCTGCGAACATTGAACTACATCAGTATCAGGCACACCCAAGCAATAACTGCAAAGGAAACTATAACCCATTTTCTCTCACAGCTCTGATATTCACACGAACCCTTTTCAATGAAATTACCCGGCTGAGCTCCCTACTTTGGAACACCTTCTCAGTTCCAACACCTTCCTAAAAGTGAGGTAACTGTGCACACCCTTTCCTTTCCTTTTCAAAGTACAGGCCAACGCTTCAACCTCCTACCTCCTTCTATTTAACTGCAAAGCCCCAACAGCAGTAGCTCTTATTATATTCCTTAAAGCTGACTTCAGCCAAAAGAGGATCCCATTCATAACTTTACTTCAAGGCCAGGATGAATTAAAGCGCCATGGTACGTTTTCTCACTTCCCAGAAGCAAACTCAAGCATGCCTAAGACCTGGAAATAGAATGCCGAAGAAGTGCATAGCCGTTCTGTGGTACTGTAACCACAGCAGTCTGACTTGTTCACTGACCGATATAACACGGAGATTGACATCCTCAGGCTGAAGTGGGTAGGCACTGGTGCACTGCAGGAAGCAGAAGTTTGGATTGATGGGCTTCACAATCTGATAAACCTGATGCATTGTGTTCATCGACTGCATCCCGCTGGAAATCACCATTGGGCGTCCTAGCCATTATAAAAAAAAAGGTTCTGCCTAGATTTCACGTTTAGATCCCTAAGAAATGTGCACAAGCTTAACTGAAATTCTTACAGTAAATGCATTTAGTTGAAGTAGGAAAGGAAGCCTTTTCTAAAAAGTGAATAAAAAATATTTTTTTGAGTATTTTTTCACTCAGAGGGTGGTGGCACACTGAACAGGTTGCCCAGGGAGGTCATGGATGCCCCATCCCTGGAGGCGATCAAGGCCAGGCTGGATGTGGCCCTGGGCAGCCTGCTCTAGTGGTTGGTGGCCCTGCACCTGGAGGGGAGGTTGAAACTAGCTGATCGTTATGGTCCCTTTCAACCCAGGCCATTCTACCATTCTTTGATTCTGAAATTAAGTGGAGAAAATACCTAGTAACTGAGCTACTGGAAGCCAGTGAAGTTTACTGAGACGGGGAAATTCAAGAGAAAGTCCAGCAGAGGCTCACAAAGGTGGTGAGGTACCCAGAGCATCTCCTCTATGAGGAAAGGCAGAGACCCGGGGCCGTGCAGCCTGGAGAAGGCTAAGAGCGGATCAACTGAACGTGGGCAGGAGTCAAGTGGACTGAGCCACGCTCACGTCAGCGGTGCCCAGGGACAGAACAAGGGACAGTGGGCACAAGCCAGAACAAAAGAAGTTCCATCTGAGCGTAAAGAAAAACTCGAAAATGACAGAGCTCTGGAAAAGGCTGCCCTCCTTCTCTGGAGATATTCTAAACCTACCTGGACACTTTCCTGTGTGACCTGACGTAGGGAACCTGCTTTAGCAGGGGCTTGGACCAACTCCTACAACTCCTGTGATTCAGCAAAGACTGATCAAAAGAAAACGCCTACCTTTCTTTGCAGTCTTTTCCAAATAAGGAAAATTGTTTGTATCTCCTGATCCTACTTTGAAAAATGGAACATCCAGTTCATGAAGAAATTCCACAGCCATCTGCAAGGAAAATAAGCAAACAAACAAATAAATAGAAGTCACTGATTTGCAGCATACTACTTCAGTTGGGTTAACAGTAGAGAGGAACTACCAACAAGCCAACCTTGCAAAATACCAAAAGCAAAGCTTAATTAAATAGGGCATACATACACATAAATGTAGAATTATATTAATCCAGAACCAATGGCATAAGGTACAAAGTAAACAGAAAGATTACATAAATCCAAAGCATATGCATCCTTCTGCTTCTGGAGGCTGATGTGCAGGTTAACACTGGGGAAACCCTGGGTGAGACAAATGACCAGATTTCAAGATTAACACTGACAGTGTGGCTGGATTTTTCTGTCAGACGCCTTTACAACACTTCTACAAACACTAAGCCTGAATTTCTGAAACTGTTGTCAAAATACTCTTGGTACGATGGAGGCAAATAGTACGAATATTAGCTTCTGTTTCTCGGCGAAGAAGAATTTTACTCAGAGACTGCAGGCAGCTTTCCTGAATAACTCTGCCACCTGACCTACTGTACAAGTATTCCGCTGCCTTCTGACTCCTTTGGGAGTTATAGAAAGCTCCATTAAAATCTGAGCGGCATCACTAAGATAACCTTCTGAAAATAAGTACACTGAAGAAAGAGATCCCATATCAGGAGCGATATTAAAATCCTGCACTCACATCTGAGGGAAACAATGAAACAGCTACCTAACTTTGTCTCCCTTTCACTCATTCCCCAAACACCTCTGATTTCCTTGGCTCCTTCTTTGTTGACGCTGAATTTATTTAGCTGTTCACAGAACAACTTCCTCATACAATTAAACACACATTTTGAGCTCCCTGACGTAGCTGGAGTTCCAGAGATCACGTTCCATTTACAGAAGGTAACAAATACTACATCAGTCTGTGCAACGCCTATGGTAAGCTCAAAGATCTGGGGCCAGCAGAAACGCTGCCAGAAGTTTCAGCAGCTGTGTGAAGAAAATGCTGCTCACAGAACGATGTCGGTGCATCCATACTGCTGAACAACTGATGAGGCAACGAGCTCGGGCAGCATCTTGAGGAAAATAAGGGTATTACAAGTGGAAAGTGAACTGACACAGTTCACAAGTTCTGCATTTCACTACGGCTGGCAAGAAAGTTTTAACATCGGGGATTTTTCAGTCCAGAGGCGTACAGGTGTTTAAGATCTCAGTTACTATTGGATTAAAATGTTCTTTTCTTAAAGGAAAGACAGGAAGCAATGCTATTCCACAGACCCCTCAGACATGAAAACACAAATTACATAAATATCGCAGCACCTTCTTTTCCCCGCCTTATTTCTAAGGCCATGGCAAAAGACTCCTGCAATACATGCAAAACACCTTTATTCTTCTTTTTGGTCTGACTCTGGAAATAAGCTTTTCAAGGGGTCTGACAGCTGCATGCAGAGGGGACACAGCAATTCACGGGTTTCAGCCGGCAGAACAGCGTGTTTACAGAAGCAGTGAGAATGACCAGAGGACTAGAAAAGACGAGGGATAAAGCTTGAGGGGACTGCAATTCCTTACTCCAGGGAATACAAAAAAAGAAGACAGTAATGTTGTTCAAATAAAAAAACAAGAGCTACAACGAATGTAGAGACTTTTAGGTCAGATGAAGAATTACAAGAAAGCTAACATTCAGCTAACAGGTCAGCAATTCTCTTCGATGGCAAGGAAAGTGAGACACGGAACAGATCACCTTAGGACACTAGATATATCCCATTTCATCCCACCGTGGGCAAGGCTACTTGCAGAACTACAGAAATGCTGGCAGGCCTGTCTTAGGGAAAAGTGGCTGGCTTACTTCTAGAGGGTTTCATTCAGTTGGTTTTCTTCATTTTCTAGGCCACAAACAAAAGTGCAGTAACATATAACCTTCACCCCGTGTTAAGGTTTAACTGATACCCGAACTTTCCAGCCTACACACTTCAATGGTACGCTGCATTTATTAATTTGAGGTAGGCAGCTTCCAAGAGGTTAAAGACCGTCACGTCCCTCAAGGGGGAACAGCAGCAGATGAGTTCCACGGAAGGTGGCTGACTACCCAGAATGTCTACCGACAAAATCAGAACGTGTTTCAAGAGCGGCAGAGCAAGGTAAAGACCCTCTGCGCCTCGATGGAAAAGGGAGTGCAGCTGTTTCTGCAGTTCGGAAACACGAACTTACATCCAGTAAACAGGAAGGAAGGGAAAGATGAGAGAAAAGATTGGTACTAAGCAAAAAAAGAAAATCTATAGAGGAAAGTCCGACGTACAATCAACCACAGCGGATACACAAGCGAACAAGCAGCACTCCAGCTTCCTCGTTTATAAACTCAGCATCAGCACGTACTTGGTGGACTGTACGCTGCAAACAACAGATGCGACAGCTGAACTCTGCATCATGCTGGTGCGGTTTCTATACCTCATCCATGCCAGAAGCCGTGAAGAAAATCCCAACCTCCTCCGCGTACTTCTTCAGCTCCCTGTACTGGTCGTGGCTGAACTCCAGGTGGCGCTTGTGCTCCCCGTAGGTCTTCCCCCAGGAGTGCTCGGAGGTGTACGGTCTCTCTAAGGCTTTCTTGTTGAATTTGTATTCCAGCTCGCTTTTCTGGAACTTGGCGCAATCCGCCCCGCAGTCCTGCCAAAGAAGCTGGGTCACGCTCGGGGGCGGCGCAACCGGCCCCAGCCCGAGCACGCATCGGCACCGCAGCATTCGCACCATCGCGGCACCGGCGGGAACGCAGCGACAAGCGCTAAGGCGGCCGAGGCAAACGCAGGCACCGCTCCGGAGCCGCACCCACACCCGGGCCCGGCACAGCGACGGTGCCGAGCGTGAGGCGGGCACCTCCCAGCGCGAGCACGGCACAGCCGCGAGCCGCCGCGCACCGGATGCGGCTGCGGCTGCGGCTGCGGCTGCGGAGCGTTCCCTTCCTTACCAGCCCCGCTCCTCCCGGGCAGAGCCCGGGCCCCGCTCCCACCTCCCGCCCGCGGCCCTCCGCCGCCCGCCCCGCGCACCTTGGCCATGCGGATCATGCGCTTGGCGATGTCCAGGTCGCCCTGGTGGTTCTGCCCGATCTCCGCGATGATGAAGCACGGATTGTCGCCGCCGACGCGGCGTCCCGGACACAGCTCGAACTCCCGCGCCATCACGGCACCGCCGCCCGCCCGCCCGCGACTGCGCCGACCGTCGCCGGCAGCCGGCGGCCGGCCCGCCGCGCTCCGCCCGGCCGTGGGGCGGGGCTGTGCCGACGTGCCCCGCGGCCCTAGGAGGAGCAGCGGGGCTGGGAAGCGGGGCGGTTGGGCCCTGGCGATGTGAGGCCGATGTGCGGCTCGCTGCAGCCTGCTTTCGGACATTGAGGGCGATACGGTCATCCCTGAGCCTCCTCCGCAGACCGAACAGTCACAGCTCCCTCAGCGACCTGTGCTCGTGGCTTCACTGCTCTTCTGTGTCGCTCTTCTAGCGAGGAGCCCGAAAACCATATGGAAAACCATAATGGACTCCACATCGACTCCACACGTGTCATAATACAAAGACACTTTATTCCAAACATCAAGAGTATACATAGACAACTGCTGTGACAAACAACTCTTCAGACTGGGCCACGTCAGCCAATGGCTTTGCTCTTCCTTGTGCCTTCTCATTGGTGCTAATACTCCACGCTCACCTCCACACTCCACAGTCCCACCTGCCGTCTCAGTGAATGTCTCCTGACCTTCATCTGAGCCCAATGGTCACATCTACTTCTAATCCTCCACACTCGTGCTTAAATCTCTGTTTGCTATTTCAAAAGTCTCTTTTAACTGTTGATGTTTGGAGACAGATGCACACAGAACTAGCAGACAGCTCACAAGGATTAATTTTCACTCTGTAGGAGTGATCATTTATTCTTATTCCTTATCTTGATATTGTTCAATCCAGTTAGTGGCCAGTCACCAGAGGTATGTTCCAGGGCTCAATACTGGGGCTAGTGCTCTTCTGTCAGTGCCTTGGATGAAGGGATCAAGCACTTGCTCAGTAAGCTTGCAGACAGTGCCGAATTAGGCTGAACTGTTCATCTGCTTGAAGGAGTAAGGAGTCGCCAGGGGCCTGGATAGACTGGATCAGTGGGATCGACTACCATGAGACTGTTAGTGTTGTTTGTTGAGTTGTTGGTGTTGCTGGGAGGTGTTCTTCCATCGGAAATCTCATGAGCTGATTCCCTGCTGCTGAACTCCCTCCTGGGCCTGCTGCCTGAGACATGCTGCTTTCTCCTGGACCTCGCCGCTCCTTTGAGGTGTTCTACCGTCTGAACCCTCACGAGCTGATGACCCTTCACTGCTTCTCTGGTGCTGACTGATGCTGTTCCTGTGCTGACCCCACGCTGCTTCTCCTGTGCTGACCCAGTGCTGCTTCTCCAGGACAACTGCTTGCTGTCCAAGGCTGCCCGTCGCTGCCGCTGTTCTCTCCGCTTCTGCCACCCCTGCTCTTCTGCCTTGGACCGTCGGAGCTGCTTGCAACCGGACCACCCCTAGGATCCTGGCTGGTGACTTTTGCTGCGTTGTACAAATCCTTGCTTCTTCCCTATCTTTCTTATCCCTCGCCTTCCCTTCCCCATCACCCTTTACAGTGTCTGCCTTCAGTATTGGTCAATATTGGTAATAAACTGGTCGGACCAACATTTGAATCGTTGCATCTTGATCTCACGCTGGGTATACACATAATCTTAAGAACCTTGTCTCCCTCCTTTATATTGGAGCCTGACGCACAGAAACAAGGGAACTTTATGCTTTCAGGCATTGAGAGCGATACAGTCATTCCTGAGCCTCCTCCGCAGACTGAACAGTCACAGCTCCCTCAGCGACCTGTGCTCGTGGCTTCACTGCTCTTCTGTGTCGCTCTTGTAGCGAGGAGCCCGAAGCCGAACGTAGTACAGCCTCAGCAGGGCTGAGTGCAGGGACAATCACCTCCCCGCTCCTGCTGGCTGCACTAGTGTGCAGGCCAGGATGCCTTTGGCCCGCTTTGCCCTCTGGGCAGCGCTGCTGGCTCACGTTCAGCTGGCTGTCCTACCAAGGTGCCCAGATCCTTGTAAACCACGCAGCTCTCCATCCGCTCTGCCCCAAACTTGTGTCCGAAGCGCAGGACCTGGCACTTGGTCTTGCTGAACTTCATCCCGTTGGCCTCAGCCCAGCTCTCCAGCCTGACCAGATCCCTCTGGTCGGGCCTTGCTACCCCCAGGCAGGTCAACGCTTTCTCCTAATATGGTGCCATCTGCAAAAGCAATGAGGATGCGGTCACCTACGTAGCCTACTTACACTCTTTTCTTTACCAGGCTTTGACAAAGGGACGTGCAGTATGGCCTGGGTACAGAACCGTGAGCCAAAGTACCAGCGTTTCATTTTGGGTTTAAACTGCTTCACAGAAACAAGGCAACGTTAGATTTAGGCGTGTGGTTGCCAGAATTCCTGGAAATGATGCAGTGCACTCTCTTAGCGTCCTGCCTGTACCAAGGTGTTTCTTTCTGAGGTGGAAACGAACCACCTGACTGGAAGCATGTTGATTGTACTGACATGCTCTGGATTTGCACCACAGTTGGATGGAAGTGCTCCTGGAAAAATCTGGTAAATATATTTAAGCCCAGACCGATTACTCATTCTTCAGGGTATGCTGCACGGGCAGAGTACGTGCAGAAAGGAGAGTCCCATCTCTGCCTTCCTCCAGTTTTCACTTATCTTCACCTGTTAAGACTGCAAAATGTTGAATGATAACAGCAGCCCCGAGGAGGCCTCCAGGCCCAGCACAGCTCACACCTTCCTGCGGGCGGAGGGCTGAAGGCACTGTTTGCAACCCAGAGAATCTTGTGTAATTCTGTTGCTTGGCTCCGTCTGACACGGCGCGGGCCTGGCAGAGCCCCTGGGGGCTGCATGTGCCCCAGCCACAGGCCCGGTCACGTTCTTGCCAGTTGCTGGGGCAGCAACCTAGCGTCGCGGTCTCTTGGCAGGTGGTGCAGAGGCCTCAGAGGTGTTGTTTTTCCTCTTCGGGGCTCGCCGAGGCGCCGTGCGTGAGCACTCCCTGTCCGTGCTGGCACTTGAGGTATCTGGTGCAGCCTCCCCCGGCTCCTCCTGGGCTGCTTCTGGGACCAGCGGCGGCACCGAAGCCGGGACGGACGGAGCCAGGCCGGGGATCTGGTGGAGGGCATCGCTGGGGTTCTCAACGAAGGCATCCCCGGGGTTCTCACAGAGGGCATTGCCGGGGTTCTCAAAGATGGCATCGCCGTGGTTCTCACAGAGGGCATCGCCGGGGTTCTCAGACGGGGCATCGCCATAGTTCTCAGACAGGGCATCGCCGGGGTTCTCAACGAAGGCATCCCCGGGGTTCTCACCGAGGGCATCAGCTGTGGGGACAGGAAGCTCCTCCGTGTTGGTGTCCCCAGTGCTGCTGTAGGGCCGTGGGCTCGGGTCAGGACCCTGTTGTGGGGAGGCAGCTGCGCCAGGGGCAGCTGCGGGGCTGCCTTCCTGCCCTGTGGCATCACGAGGCGTCTCCACGCTCAGCAGATGTCGCACCTCCGCGCCGCACCACTGCACAGCTCGGACAATGAGCCGTCGCACGAAGCTGGCGGCCTGGCTTTGCAGGGAGCTGAACAGCTGCAGGGTCAGCGCTCCCTCGTCCAGGCCAAAGAGGCGCAGGCCAGAGACCACAAGGCGCCGTGCTGCAGAGGCTGCCCTCCCGTCAGCCCCAAAGAGCTGCCTCAGCTCCTGGCGCAGCCAGGGCAGCAGGGGCCGCAGCACGCCTGGCTGCAGGCGGAAGATGGACGCCCACCTGGACACCTGCCTCGCAGCCCCTTGTTGCCTCCTGATGACAGCCTCTTGAAAATCATCAACCGCACGCACCGAGTGCAAGATGGATGTCATTCTGCATCTGCAGAGGGGACACCTGTCGCTCATCGTGGCCCACCGACGGATGCAGCCGAGGCAAAACCAGTGCAGGCACGGCATGACGTGGGCGACACCATCCATGGTGTCCAGGCAAATGCAGCAGAGAGAGTTCAGCTCGGCGGCCATGCTCTCCATCTGCTGTGGTGGGCGGGCGGGAGAGCGCGGAGATGAGGGGCTGCTCCTCACACTGCCGCTGCCGCAGCAGCAGCAGCAGCAGGGGTCACACTAGGAAAGGAAGAGAGGCCACGGTCACTCGCTGAGCCTGGCAGGGGAGGAACAAGTGGCCAGGGCCCTCAGGAAGCAAACCCTGCCGGGTGCCCAGGGTGAGACAGCCTTACCGCTCGGTTCCCTTTGCTGCCGCGGCCTCCTGGGTGCCCCGGCTGCCTGAGCCAGGCAGGCCGGGGAAGAAAATCAGACGGCTCTGGGGACGAGCACTGAGAGCGGCTGTCAGCAGCTCCCAGAGCACGAGACCAGCACCGAGGCTATCCTTGCTGCTCGCTCCAGACCTCGCAGACACGTTCGGCCGGAGTGCAGGCACAAGCCAGAGTGAGACTGGGTGCCCGGCTGCGAGTGCTCGACAGCTCACAGTGCCTACGCGTCACAGCGCACTGCTGCGTCACAGCGCACTGGCGGTGACGATGGCCCTCACAGAGGAGAATCGCTGCCGCTGACATCACAATGGGCCATCATCGAGAATCGCTGCCGCTGACATCACAATGGGCCATCATCGAGAATCGCTGCCGCTGACATCACAATGGGCCATCATCATCTGCAGCATTCCACTGGCGCAGAGTTCGAAAGGTTTTTCTGTGTATTAGGTGGTGAAGTATAATGATGAAACGGATCTTAGGATTTAGGTTTAGAAGGGTCTTTAAATATCATCTAGATCCCTTTTGCAATTAGCAGGAACAAAAGATTTTTTCAGTTTCACACTGTATTTATTAATTTGACGTGGGTAATTTCAGCCTAGAGGTTAAAGACGTCACATCTCTCAAGGGGGAGCAGCAGCAGATGAGTTCTATGGAAGGTGGGTGACTACCCAAAATGTCCACCGACAAAATCAACACGCAGTTTGTTTTACCTTGTCTAATTCAAGTAGGCAAAAACTAACTTCCATGGATGCTCTACTGCGTGTGTGTATTTGGCCAGCTCCAGAACCGTGCTGGGAGGCAGGCCAGGATGGCATTCCTCTATTGTGCTCTGGGGACGAGCACTGAGAGCGGCTGTCAGCAGCTCCCAGAGCGCGAGACCAGCACCGAGGCTATCCTTGCTGCTCGCTCCAGACTTCGCAGAGGAGAATCGCTGCTGCTGCCGCTGACATCACCCGCTGTATTTTAAATACAGCCAGTCTTAGCGGTCACAGTGAGGCAGAGAGGTGTGGAGGTGCAGCTGTGTTTTCAGTCACTATTCATGTGCAGTACTTACTCTCCTGAGGTCTTTTTTCATGGCACAGTGATTTCTGTCCTGCTTCACGGACTTGATATTGTTCATTCCAGTTAGTAGCCAGTCACCAGAGGTACGTTCCAGGGCTCAGTACTGGGGCTAGTGCTCTTCTGTCAGTGCCTTGGATGGAAGGGATCAAGCACTTGCTCAGTAAGCTTGCAGACAGTGCCGAATTAGGCTGAACTGGTCATCTGCTTGAAGGAATAAGGAGTGTCCAGGGGTAGAGTGGATTAGTGGATGAAGTCCACGACACAGTGAAGCCAAGTGCCAGGTGTTGTACTTGGCTCACAACTCTGTGTAGCAGCACGGGCTGGGGAAAGAAAAGGACCTGGAGTTTTGATCAGCAGGCGGCTGAATATGAACCAGAAGTCTGCCCAGGTGCTCAAAAAGGCCTGTGGCATCTTGGCCTGCATCAGAAATAGTGTAGGTAGCGAAGGAAGTGATTGTCCCCTTGCATAGGGGCACTGTTGAGACCACACCTCCAATTCTGCACTCAGCTTTAGTCCTCTCACCAGGATACTGAGTTGTTCAAGTGCACACAGAGAAGAGCTACAAAATAAAGGAGGGGAAGGTGCTAGAAAACGGGACACTGCAGAAGCAACAGAGGGAACTGCAGTTGTTTAGTAAGGTCGAGGTTGAGGGGAGACCTCATCATTCTCTGCAACTGCTTGAAAGGAGGCTGCAGAGAAGATGGTGTTTGTTCTCAGGTAACAAGTGACAGAATGGATGGAAATGGCCCTTTCCACCCAGAGTGATTCTATGATTAAAGTCCTGGCAGTCTCTGAAGCCTATCTTTTAATCAGTTTATTGGATCAGCTGTACTGTTCACCTGAACAAGCACCTGCACTTGAAGCAAGCCAGGTAATCCTTGGTAGTTCAAATACTAAAGGCTGTGTACTCCTCTCTGCTGCCGGCGAGGTCTTACTACAGAAATGCAAAAACAGGAGCTTGTTTTAAGAGCCGGATTTATTGATAATTTGCCATTAAAAAAAAATCAACACTTGTATTGTTTCCAAATGCAAGGCAAGCATATGGCATCAGAGCTCACAGACTGTCACAAACACATGATTCAAAGAGCGTCTTCCCAGTTTCAAGACAGAAAGAACTACAGACTCTTCAGAGTATACAGGCACAGAAACATCACCATCAAATTCAAGATGCACTACCAATTCATGACCCAGAGGCAGCAATAACCGCAATAACCATAACTAGTAAATGATTCTTTCACAAAGACAGATGGATTACACCAATGTGATTCTGTGCTAACCAAGCTAGTTGAGAGACACGTTACACCTGCTGCCATCTGGTCCTGCCCAAGAGTGGAGTGCACAGAGGAGTGCTGACGACCATGCTGTGATCCCGTCAATGAGCTGATCTAGACAAGCAGGAAGATGCTAAATCTTTACTAGGATATGACCTCTTACCTGAGAAGCTGACCCCACATACAAATAGAGAAACCCAACTGCACTGCAGAATGTGCTGGGATATCAGGATTCAGTAAGCTAACTGATGCTTTTGCCATTTCTGGAAGAGCAGATAAAATTTTCTTCCGCTGATCCGTCTCTGGCAAATTTTGCCTCATCTAGTCTTGTCTTTCAGCTTACGAAAAGCACAGAAGGGCTCCTTCTCTTGCTTCTTATATGGGAGCTGTCTATATATCCAGTTCACTGACTTGGATGATACTGCCTTTAAGAAGGTCTGTACATATTGGACTCTAGTTTTCTCAAGAGTGGCATCACAGGAATAGACAGTTATCTCCTTTCTCTATACTGCCATGCTTCCGTGAGGTTATCCACTTCCACTCCTCAGGCAGGTTTCTGCAGCCCATTTCTTTACCTCAAAACTAATTTTTAAAATCTTAAAACGTTATATAAAGTTTTCTGTTCAGTTCATGTAATCTTTCTCTTCCATGCGCGCAACTCAAACTCACATCCTACTTTCATGGGACTGAAGGAAGTGGCAGAAGAGATAAAAAAAAAAGGTACAGCAATAGAAGAATTCAAGTAGAGACAAATTATTAGGATTAGTGCATTCTTACCAGAAAAGGAAAGCGAGAAAACAGGAGACCTAGGACTCAGATTTTGCAAAAACTCCAAACTAATCTAAATGGAACGGAAGAGGAGGAGTACGGTATTGTCTACACAGAACACTAAGCGGTTTCTAAATTGCTCTTCATAATTTATATCCCCTGGTTGCAAAAACTTCCTGCTAAACAGGCGCCGAAAATGTTGGATCCTTTCTAACGTACCTTGCCACTACACTTAAATATGTTGTGCAGTGGGACAGACCTGCATCATAAAATACCAAACGGGGGGGCTTTGGTTTAGCACTTCACTTTCTTGACATGATTTTCTACTGCCTGCTCAGTGATGGTTTCATCTTCTTCAATGGTTTTTTTAACCTTCTGGCCCACCAGATCAAAGATGGCTTCTGGAGGAAATCCCTTCGGCTCTCCCACTTTCACTGTCAGCATGTCAAGTGTCAACACCGCGCCTTCAGGAATTGTCACTTTTGCCACAACAGACTTCCCCAGCTACACAAGAGAAAATAAGAAGAACGTTTAAGTAACACAATCCTAGGCACAGAACACCAGAAGAGGATTTAAAAAAATCATACGGCTACTTGGGAAAGGGCTGCCCATCCTGCTGCTTAGCTTCTTACTCCAGAAGAAGTTTCAGTTAGTGCGGAAATGTGGCTTTGGTATAAACAGTCACTGGCTGCCAGAAACAGCACACGGTAAGAAACAGCAGGTCTGCGTTCAAGTTACAGAGCAGTAAGTGCAGCGTGTGTGCTGCTCCTCAGCACTGAAAAATATATCAGGGTGCAGAGGCAAAACACTGCTGCAAATACTGACGTCTTGAGACTACAAACCCAAGTATTAGCTGCTGTTCTTCTGCATGTGAGTTACTAACCGAATCAAAAACAAAAGTTACCTTTTCATTGCAAGCCATTTCACAAGGCAAGAGCTGTTTGATTGGAGAACCCATGGCTTTTTCCACAGTACGGATGGCTTTCACTAACTCTGCCAGCTCCTTTGGCTCCAGAGATGCTTGGTGGTCACTTCCTTTCCATGTTTTGTCAAGAGTCACGTGACGTTCCACTACTTTAGCACCCAGAGCAACAGCAGCCACCGAAATGGCAATGCCAGTTTCATGCCCCGAATAGCCAATGGGGATGTCAGGAAAAGCGGACTGGTACGCCTGGAATCATGACAGAGTTGGTCTCAGTTACCAGGGTAGCAATTTCATAAACAGCAAATTTAACAGTAATAACTGCAGTGAAAACACGGGCAGTTACCGTGCCACAAAACAAGTGGTTGGTTATGCTCAGGGAGGATGCTCCGAGGAGTCCATTGCGATTATCAACACTGACAATGAGAAAGACACGTTCTATTCTATGCCTTCTCTTCTGCTTTTCTTTTTCCATTTATTTGTCCTCTTCAAGGTCTTAGAAGCCCACCCCGCTGGAAGTTACGCAGACAGAGTTTATTTTCATCTGAGAACCCAATGCCTCGTTAAGCTTCGCCTCTGTTCAGTGCACATGGTGCTCCTTCCCATGTTTCAAATCTGAAGCAATCACAGGACTGATTCAGCCCTACAGGCAATTAAATTCAGTCGCGTCCAGTTCTACTACTCAAGCTAACAAATACTGTGTGCATAAAACTGGGCAAATGTTTGAAAGCTGGCTGATCTGCGAACATTGAACTACATCAGTATCAGGCACACCCAAGCAATAACTGCAAAGGAAACTATAACCCATTTTCTCTCACAGCTCTGATATTCACACGAACCCTTTTCAATGAAATTACCCGGCTGAGCTCCCTACTTTGGAACACCTTCTCAGTTCCAACACCTTCCTAAAAGTGAGGTAACTGTGCACACCCTTTCCTTTCCTTTTCAAAGTACAGGCCAACGCTTCAACCTCCTACCTCCTTCTATTTAACTGCAAAGCCCCAACAGCAGTAGCTCTTATTATATTCCTTAAAGCTGACTTCAGCCAAAAGAGGATCCCATTCATAACTTTACTTCAAGGCCAGGATGAATTAAAGCGCCATGGTACGTTTTCTCACTTCCCAGAAGCAAACTCAAGCATGCCTAAGACCTGGAAATAGAATGCCGAAGAAGTGCATAGCCGTTCTGTGGTACTGTAACCACAGCAGTCTGACTTGTTCACTGACCGATATAACACGGAGATTGACATCCTCAGGCTGAAGTGGGTAGGCACTGGTGCACTGCAGGAAGCAGAAGTTTGGATTGATGGGCTTCACAATCTGATAAACCTGATGCATTGTGTTCATCGACTGCATCCCGCTGGAAATCACCATTGGGCGTCCTAGCCATTATAAAAAAAAAGGTTCTGCCTAGATTTCACGTTTAGATCCCTAAGAAATGTGCACAAGCTTAACTGAAATTCTTACAGTAAATGCATTTAGTTGAAGTAGGAAAGGAAGCCTTTTCTAAAAAGTGAATAAAAAATATTTTTTTGAGTATTTTTTCACTCAGAGGGTGGTGGCACACTGAACAGGTTGCCCAGGGAGGTCATGGATGCCCCATCCCTGGAGGCGATCAAGGCCAGGCTGGATGTGGCCCTGGGCAGCCTGCTCTAGTGGTTGATGGCCCTGCACCTGGAGGGGAGGTTGAAACTAGCTGATCGTTATGGTCCCTTTCAACCCAGGCCATTCTACCATTCTTTGATTCTGAAATTAAGTGGAGAAAATACCTAGTAACTGAGCTACTGGAAGCCAGTGAAGTTTACTGAGACGGGGAAATTCAAGAGAAAGTCCAGCAGAGGCTCACAAAGGTGGTGAGGTACCCAGAGCATCTCCTCTATGAGGAAAGGCAGAGACCCGGGGCCGTGCAGCCTGGAGAAGGCTAAGAGCGGATCAACTGAACGTGGGCAGGAGTCAAGTGGACTGAGCCACGCTCACGTCAGCGGTGCCCAGGGACAGAACAAGGGACAGTGGGCACAAGCCAGAACAAAAGAAGTTCCATCTGAGCGTAAAGAAAAACTCGAAAATGACAGAGCTCTGGAAAAGGCTGCCCTCCTTCTCTGGAGATATTCTAAACCTACCTGGACACTTTCCTGTGTGACCTGACGTAGGGAACCTGCTTTAGCAGGGGCTTGGACCAACTCCTACAACTCCTGTGATTCAGCAAAGACTGATCAAAAGAAAACGCCTACCTTTCTTTGCAGTCTTTTCCAAATAAGGAAAATTGTTTGTATCTCCTGATCCTACTTTGAAAAATGGAACATCCAGTTCATGAAGAAATTCCACAGCCATCTGCAAGGAAAATAAGCAAACAAACAAATAAATAGAAGTCACTGATTTGCAGCATACTACTTCAGTTGGGTTAACAGTAGAGAGGAACTACCAACAAGCCAACCTTGCAAAATACCAAAAGCAAAGCTTAATTAAATAGGGCATACATACACATAAATGTAGAATTATATTAATCCAGAACCAATGGCATAAGGTACAAAGTAAACAGAAAGATTACATAAATCCAAAGCATATGCATCCTTCTGCTTCTGGAGGCTGATGTGCAGGTTAACACTGGGGAAACCCTGGGTGAGACAAATGACCAGATTTCAAGATTAACACTGACAGTGTGGCTGGATTTTTCTGTCAGACGCCTTTACAACACTTCTACAAACACTAAGCCTGAATTTCTGAAACTGTTGTCAAAATACTCTTGGTACGATGGAGGCAAATAGTACGAATATTAGCTTCTGTTTCTCGGCGAAGAAGAATTTTACTCAGAGACTGCAGGCAGCTTTCCTGAATAACTCTACCACCTGACTTACTGTACAAGTATTCCGCTGCCTTCTGACTCCTTTGGGAGTTATAGAAAGCTCCATTAAAATCTGAGCGGCATCACTAAGATAACCTTCTGAAAATAAGTACACTGAAGAAAGAGATCCCATATCAGGAGCGATATTAAAATCCTGCACTCACATCTGAGGGAAACAATGAAACAGCTACCTAACTTTGTCTCCCTTTCACTCATTCCCCAAACACCTCTGATTTCCTTGGCTCCTTCTTTGTTGACGCTGAATTTATTTAGCTGTTCACAGAACAACTTCCTCATACAATTAAACACACATTTTGAGCTCCCTGACGTAGCTGGAGTTCCAGAGATCACGTTCCATTTACAGAAGGTAACAAATACTACATCAGTCTGTGCAACGCCTATGGTAAGCTCAAAGATCTGGGGCCAGCAGAAACGCTGCCAGAAGTTTCAGCAGCTGTGTGAAGAAAATGCTGCTCACAGAACGATGTCGGTGCATCCATACTGCTGAACAACTGATGAGGCAACGAGCTCGGGCAGCATCTTGAGGAAAATAAGGGTATTACAAGTGGAAAGTGAACTGACACAGTTCACAAGTTCTGCATTTCACTACGGCTGGCAAGAAAGTTTTAACATCGGGGATTTTTCAGTCCAGAGGCGTACAGGTGTTTAAGATCTCAGTTACTATTGGATTAAAATGTTCTTTTCTTAAAGGAAAGACAGGAAGCAATGCTATTCCACAGACCCCTCAGACATGAAAACACAAATTACATAAATATCGCAGCACCTTCTTTTCCCCGCCTTATTTCTAAGGCCATGGCAAAAGACTCCTGCAATACATGCAAAACACCTTTATTCTTCTTTTTGGTCTGACTCTGGAAATAAGCTTTTCAAGGGGTCTGACAGCTGCATGCAGAGGGGACACAGCAATTCACGGGTTTCAGCCGGCAGAACAGCGTGTTTACAGAAGCAGTGAGAATGACCAGAGGACTAGAAAAGACGAGGGATAAAGCTTGAGGGGACTGCAATTCCTTACTCCAGGGAATACAAAAAAAGAAGACAGTAATGTTGTTCAAATAAAAAAACAAGAGCTACAACGAATGTAGAGACTTTTAGGTCAGATGAAGAATTACAAGAAAGCTAACATTCAGCTAACAGGTCAGCAATTCTCTTCGATGGCAAGGAAAGTGAGACACGGAACAGATCACCTTAGGACACTAGATATATCCCATTTCATCCCACCGTGGGCAAGGCTACTTGCAGAACTACAGAAATGCTGGCAGGCCTGTCTTAGGGAAAAGTGGCTGGCTTACTTCTAGAGGGTTTCATTCAGTTGGTTTTCTTCATTTTCTAGGCCACAAACAAAAGTGCAGTAACATATAACCTTCACCCCGTGTTAAGGTTTAACTGATACCCGAACTTTCCAGCCTACACACTTCAATGGTACGCTGCATTTATTAATTTGAGGTAGGCAGCTTCCAAGAGGTTAAAGACCGTCACGTCCCTCAAGGGGGAACAGCAGCAGATGAGTTCCACGGAAGGTGGCTGACTACCCAGAATGTCTACCGACAAAATCAGAACGTGTTTCAAGAGCGGCAGAGCAAGGTAAAGACCCTCTGCGCCTCGATGGAAAAGGGAGTGCAGCTGTTTCTGCAGTTCGGAAACACGAACTTACATCCAGTAAACAGGAAGGAAGGGAAAGATGAGAGAAAAGATTGGTACTAAGCAAAAAAAGAAAATCTATAGAGGAAAGTCCGACGTACAATCAACCACAGCGGATACACAAGCGAACAAGCAGCACTCCAGCTTCCTCGTTTATAAACTCAGCATCAGCACGTACTTGGTGGACTGTACGCTGCAAACAACAGATGCGACAGCTGAACTCTGCATCATGCTGGTGCGGTTTCTATACCTCATCCATGCCAGAAGCCGTGAAGAAAATCCCAACCTCCTCCGCGTACTTCTTCAGCTCCCTGTACTGGTCGTGGCTGAACTCCAGGTGGCGCTTGTGCTCCCCGTAGGTCTTCCCCCAGGAGTGCTCGGAGGTGTACGGTCTCTCTAAGGCTTTCTTGTTGAATTTGTATTCCAGCTCGCTTTTCTGGAACTTGGCGCAATCCGCCCCGCAGTCCTGCCAAAGAAGCTGGGTCACGCTCGGGGGCGGCGCAACCGGCCCCAGCCCGAGCACGCATCGGCACCGCAGCATTCGCACCATCGCGGCACCGGCGGGAACGCAGCGACAAGCGCTAAGGCGGCCGAGGCAAACGCAGGCACCGCTCCGGAGCCGCACCCACACCCGGGCCCGGCACAGCGACGGTGCCGAGCGTGAGGCGGGCACCTCCCAGCGCGAGCACGGCACAGCCGCGAGCCGCCGCGCACCGGATGCGGCTGCGGCTGCGGCTGCGGCTGCGGAGCGTTCCCTTCCTTACCAGCCCCGCTCCTCCCGGGCAGAGCCCGGGCCCCGCTCCCACCTCCCGCCCGCGGCCCTCCGCCGCCCGCCCCGCGCACCTTGGCCATGCGGATCATGCGCTTGGCGATGTCCAGGTCGCCCTGGTGGTTCTGCCCGATCTCCGCGATGATGAAGCACGGATTGTCGCCGCCGACGCGGCGTCCCGGACACAGCTCGAACTCCCGCGCCATCACGGCACCGCCGCCCGCCCGCCCGCGACTGCGCCGACCGTCGCCGGCAGCCGGCGGCCGGCCCGCCGCGCTCCGCCCGGCCGTGGGGCGGGGCTGTGCCGACGTGCCCCGCGGCCCTAGGAGGAGCAGCGGGGCTGGGAAGCGGGGCGGTTGGGCCCTGGCGATGTGAGGCCGATGTGCGGCTCGCTGCAGCCTGCTTTCGGACATTGAGGGCGATACGGTCATCCCTGAGCCTCCTCCGCAGACCGAACAGTCACAGCTCCCTCAGCGACCTGTGCTCGTGGCTTCACTGCTCTTCTGTGTCGCTCTTCTAGCGAGGAGCCCGAAAACCATATGGAAAACCATAATGGACTCCACATCGACTCCACACGTGTCATAATACAAAGACACTTTATTCCAAACATCAAGAGTATACATAGACAACTGCTGTGACAAACAACTCTTCAGACTGGGCCACGTCAGCCAATGGCTTTGCTCTTCCTTGTGCCTTCTCATTGGTGCTAATACTCCACGCTCACCTCCACACTCCACAGTCCCACCTGCCGTCTCAGTGAATGTCTCCTGACCTTCATCTGAGCCCAATGGTCACATCTACTTCTAATCCTCCACACTCGTGCTTAAATCTCTGTTTGCTATTTCAAAAGTCTCTTTTAACTGTTGATGTTTGGAGACAGATGCACACAGAACTAGCAGACAGCTCACAAGGATTAATTTTCACTCTGTAGGAGTGATCATTTATTCTTATTCCTTATCTTGATATTGTTCAATCCAGTTAGTGGCCAGTCACCAGAGGTATGTTCCAGGGCTCAATACTGGGGCTAGTGCTCTTCTGTCAGTGCCTTGGATGAAGGGATCAAGCACTTGCTCAGTAAGCTTGCAGACAGTGCCGAATTAGGCTGAACTGTTCATCTGCTTGAAGGAGTAAGGAGTCGCCAGGGGCCTGGATAGACTGGATCAGTGGGATCGACTACCATGAGACTGTTAGTGTTGTTTGTTGAGTTGTTGGTGTTGCTGGGAGGTGTTCTTCCATCGGAAATCTCATGAGCTGATTCCCTGCTGCTGAACTCCCTCCTGGGCCTGCTGCCTGAGACATGCTGCTTTCTCCTGGACCTCGCCGCTCCTTTGAGGTGTTCTACCGTCTGAACCCTCACGAGCTGATGACCCTTCACTGCTTCTCTGGTGCTGACTGATGCTGTTCCTGTGCTGACCCCACGCTGCTTCTCCTGTGCTGACCCAGTGCTGCTTCTCCAGGACAACTGCTTGCTGTCCAAGGCTGCCCGTCGCTGCCGCTGTTCTCTCCGCTTCTGCCACCCCTGCTCTTCTGCCTTGGACCGTCGGAGCTGCTTGCAACCGGACCACCCCTAGGATCCTGGCTGGTGACTTTTGCTGCGTTGTACAAATCCTTGCTTCTTCCCTATCTTTCTTATCCCTCGCCTTCCCTTCCCCATCACCCTTTACAGTGTCTGCCTTCAGTATTGGTCAATATTGGTAATAAACTGGTCGGACCAACATTTGAATCGTTGCATCTTGATCTCACGCTGGGTATACACATAATCTTAAGAACCTTGTCTCCCTCCTTTA
This sequence comes from Callipepla californica brunnescens, assembly GCA_023055505.1. Taxonomy (NCBI): domain Eukaryota; kingdom Metazoa; phylum Chordata; class Aves; order Galliformes; family Odontophoridae; genus Callipepla; species Callipepla californica. The sequence continues at coordinate 1,570,222 of JALIRH010000023.1, read as the reverse complement.
TATTGGAGCCTGACGCACAGAAACAAGGGAACTTTATGCTTTCAGGCATTGAGAGCGATACAGTCATTCCTGAGCCTCCTCCGCAGACTGAACAGTCACAGCTCCCTCAGCGACCTGTGCTCGTGGCTTCACTGCTCTTCTGTGTCGCTCTTGTAGCGAGGAGCCCGAAGCCGAACGTAGTACAGCCTCAGCAGGGCTGAGTGCAGGGACAATCACCTCCCCGCTCCTGCTGGCTGCACTAGTGTGCAGGCCAGGATGCCTTTGGCCCGCTTTGCCCTCTGGGCAGCGCTGCTGGCTCACGTTCAGCTGGCTGTCCTACCAAGGTGCCCAGATCCTTGTAAACCACGCAGCTCTCCATCCGCTCTGCCCCAAACTTGTGTCCGAAGCGCAGGACCTGGCACTTGGTCTTGCTGAACTTCATCCCGTTGGCCTCAGCCCAGCTCTCCAGCCTGACCAGATCCCTCTGGTCGGGCCTTGCTACCCCCAGGCAGGTCAACGCTTTCTCCTAATATGGTGCCATCTGCAAAAGCAATGAGGATGCGGTCACCTACGTAGCCTACTTACACTCTTTTCTTTACCAGGCTTTGACAAAGGGACGTGCAGTATGGCCTGGGTACAGAACCGTGAGCCAAAGTACCAGCGTTTCATTTTGGGTTTAAACTGCTTCACGGAAACAAGGCAACGTTAGATTTAGGCGTGTGGTTGCCAGAATTCCTGGAAATGATGCAGTGCACTCTCTTAGCGTCCTGCCTGTACCAAGGTGTTTCTTTCTGAGGTGGAAACGAACCACCTGACTGGAAGCATGTTGATTGTACTGACATGCTCTGGATTTGCACCACAGTTGGATGGAAGTGCTCCTGGAAAAATCTGGTAAATATATTTAAGCCCAGACCGATTACTCATTCTTCAGGGTATGCTGCACGGGCAGAGTACGTGCAGAAAGGAGAGTCCCATCTCTGCCTTCCTCCAGTTTTCACTTATCTTCACCTGTTAAGACTGCAAAATGTTGAATGATAACAGCAGCCCCGAGGAGGCCTCCAGGCCCAGCACAGCTCACACCTTCCTGCGGGCGGAGGGCTGAAGGCACTGTTTGCAACCCAGAGAATCTTGTGTAATTCTGTTGCTTGGCTCCGTCTGACACGGCGCGGGCCTGGCAGAGCCCCTGGGGGCTGCATGTGCCCCAGCCACAGGCCCGGTCACGTTCTTGCCAGTTGCTGGGGCAGCAACCTAGCGTCGCGGTCTCTTGGCAGGTGGTGCAGAGGCCTCAGAGGTGTTGTTTTTCCTCTTCGGGGCTCGCCGAGGCGCCGTGCGTGAGCACTCCCTGTCCGTGCTGGCACTTGAGGTATCTGGTGCAGCCTCCCCCGGCTCCTCCTGGGCTGCTTCTGGGACCAGCGGCGGCACCGAAGCCGGGACGGACGGAGCCAGGCCGGGGATCTGGTGGAGGGCATCGCTGGGGTTCTCAACGAAGGCATCCCCGGGGTTCTCACAGAGGGCATTGCCGGGGTTCTCAAAGATGGCATCGCCGGGGTTCTCACAGAGGGCATCGCCGGGGTTCTCAGACGGGGCATCGCCATAGTTCTCAGACAGGGCATCGCTGGGGTTCTCAACGAAGGCATCCCCGGCATCCCCGGGGTTCTCACCGAGGGCATCAGCTGTGGGGACAGGAAGCTCCTCCGTGTTGGTGTCCCCAGTGCTGCTGTAGGGCCGTGGGCTCGGGTCAGGACCCTGTTGTGGGGAGGCAGCTGCGCCAGGGGCAGCTGCGGGGCTGCCTTCCTGCCCTGTGGCATCACGAGGCGTCTCCACGCTCAGCAGATGTCGCACCTCCGCGCCACACCACTGCACAGCTCGGACAATGAGCCGTCGCACGAAGCTGGCGGCCTGGCTTTGCAGGGAGCTGAACAGCTGCAGGGTCAGCGCTCCCTCGTCCAGGCCAAAGAGGCGCAGGCCAGAGACCACAAGGCGCCGTGCTGCAGAGGCTGCCCTCCCGTCAGCCCCAAAGAGCTGCCTCAGCTCCTGGCGCAGCCAGGGCAGCAGGGGCCGCAGCACGCCTGGCTGCAGGCGGAAGATGGACGCCCACCTGGACACCTGCCTCGCAGCTCCTTGTTGCCTCCTGATGACAGACTCTTGAAAATCATCTTCCGCACGCACCGAGTGCAAGATGGATGTCATTCTGCATCTGCAGAGGGGACACCTGTCGCTCATCGTGGCCCACCGACGGATGCAGCCGAGGCAAAACCAGTGCAGGCACGGCATGACGTGGGCGACACCATCCATGGTGTCCAGGCAAATGCAGCAGAGAGAGTTCAGCTCGGCGGCCATGCTCTCCATCTGCTGTGGTGGGCGGGCGGGAGAGCGCGGAGATGAGGGGCTGCTCCTCACACTGCCGCTGCCGCAGCAGCAGCAGCAGCAGGGGTCACACTAGGAAAGGAAGAGAGGCCACGGTCACTCGCTGAGCCTGGCAGGGGAGGAACAAGTGGCCAGGGCCCTCAGGAAGCAAACCCTGCCGGGTGCCCAGGGTGAGACAGCCTTACCGCTCGGTTCCCTTTGCTGCCGCGGCCTCCTGGGTGCCCCGGCTGCCTGAGCCAGGCAGGCCGGGGAAGAAAATCAGACGGCTCTGGGGACGAGCACTGAGAGCGGCTGTCAGCAGCTCCCAGAGCACGAGACCAGCACCGAGGCTATCCTTGCTGCTCGCTCCAGACCTCGCAGACACGTTCGGCCGGAGTGCAGGCACAAGCCAGAGTGAGACTGGGTGCCCGGCTGCGAGTGCTCGACAGCTCACAGTGCCTACGCGTCACAGCGCACTGCTGCGTCACAGCGCACTGGCGGTGACGATGGCCCTCACAGAGGAGAATCGCTGCCGCTGACATCACAATGGGCCATCATCGAGAATCGCTGCCGCTGACATCACAATGGGCCATCATCGAGAATCGCTGCCGCTGACATCACAATGGGCCATCATCATCTGCAGCATTCCACTGGCGCAGAGTTCGAAAGGTTTTTCTGTGTATTAGGTGGTGAAGTATAATGATGAAACGGATCTTAGGATTTAGGTTTAGAAGGGTCTTTAAATATCATCTAGATCCCTTTTGCAATTAGCAGGAACAAAAGATTTTTTCAGTTTCACACTGTATTTATTAATTTGACGTGGGTAATTTCAGCCTAGAGGTTAAAGACGTCACATCTCTCAAGGGGGAGCAGCAGCAGATGAGTTCTATGGAAGGTGGGTGACTACCCAAAATGTCCACCGACAAAATCAACACGCAGTTTGTTTTACCTTGTCTAATTCAAGTAGGCAAAAACTAACTTCCATGGATGCTCTACTGCGTGTGTGTATTTGGCCAGCTCCAGAACCGTGCTGGGAGGCAGGCCAGGATGGCATTCCTCTATTGTGCTGTGACACGCGTGGACTTAGGCAGCACCTAAGTGGAGACAGAGGCCGTGCCACAGACGTGTATTAGACCTGTGCGCTTTAGACAGCACTACTGCCCTCATATACACCTGCCCACCCACCGCTCCAACCTGGGCTCCCACAGCCGAGCCTGCGCGTTCCCCGCCCCCGCCCCCTTCCCGCCCCCCGCCCCCTTTCCGCCCCCTTCCCGCTCCCTTCTCTCTCGGCTCCCCCACGCTCTTGGCGCTGATTGGTCCGAGCCCGCTTAGGCGCGCGGAGGATTCCGTTAGCCCCGCCTTCTCCGCTCGCTGGTTGGCTTTGCCTCCCGGCGGCGCTCGCCTTCCATTGGCCTGGGCGGAGGGTCCTCCACTTCCGCGCCGATTTCTGTGTGGAGGCGCAGTCCCGCATCCCGCCGCCGTCCGCTCTCGCCCGGCGCCGCCCGTCCCCATGGCCAACCTGGAGTTCTTCGGCGCGCAGCAGCCGCCGGCCACCGCCGGTAACGGGGCGGCGGACGGCGCCGAAGAGGACCCCGCCGCCGCCTTCCTGGCGCAGCAGGAGAACGAGATCGCGGGCATCGAGAACGACGAGGGGTACGGCATCCTGGAGAGCGGCGACGTGCCGGAGGCGCTGCAGGCGGCGGACGGCTTCGACTCGGGTAAGGCCGCGGCCTCCCTTTGCCCTGTCCCCCGCGGGCCCTGTCCCGCGCCGCCGCGGGCCCGGCTGCCTGCCCGCCGCCTTCCGCCGGGGCCGCCTCGCTGCGCGGCCCCCGTGCGCCCGGAGCGGGGTATTCCGGGCCGTGCGCGGAGCTCCGTGCGGCGGCGGTCCGCTCGGATGCGGCGATCCGCGTTCGCGTCTGTAAGCTAATGTTTAATTCTGCTCTGGCTGTTGTGCCTCTGTAACCTTTGTACCGAGGGTGAGAGAACTGGGATGCTGTGAGGAGCGTGGTTGTGTGTTCGGGGCATCAGGGTGAGGGGGCTCTTCGTCAGTGCGACTGCAGCTGAAGCCGTGCTGAGCGTCTGGCACGAAGGTTTTTAATGTGAATTCTAACTGGGAAGGAGCTGTGAGCGTTCTCAACGCTGGTGAAATGCTGCTGGAGGACTTGTCTCGTGCTCCTGTCTGTGCTCATGGAGTGCATTTTGATTTCAAGAGGCCGTTCCTTTATCCCCTCTAAAACTGGCAGACACCCTCTTCGGGCTAAGCTGAATTACTTTGCTCATCCGTTCGCTGTTGGAACGGCTTTAGAATGAAAAGCGCTTGGAACAAAGCACAGTTAAGAGAGCTGAGTAATGGAGACCTGCTGTACTCAGTGCTAACCTAGAGGTAGGCAGCCCTTATAAACTGGCACGTTCATGAAGGGTAGGCTGTACAGACTGGGTATTTCTGCACAGATGTCTTTTTCTGATGAAGTGACATCCTCAAGCACTAAAAATGAGGGTAATTATTACAACATCATCCTGTTCCAATAGCAGATATCAAGTACACAACTCATATTATAAGACAGAGACAGACCCTGTGTAATTCCCCTTTCTCATAAGCCTCAGACGTTGCTTTCTGAAACATTTGCCTTTATATTATAGAAGAAGGCTGTTAAATGTTGGAGTCTTGCAGGGTGCTAGAACTGAACTTCTTGTTTTCTGGCTGCTGCAGTGTGGATACTTGCCAGCCTGTGAAATGCTTCCAGGTTGGGTTGAAATGGAAAAGTAGTTAAGTTGCATCTGAAGAAATTTTTCTGTTCCTTTGCAGAACTGTTACTGGAGAACTTCTCTGTGGAAAGAGAGCCATAGAACAGGGGATATTATAACTTGATCCAGGAACCTGTGAAGTCTAGGTGTGGTCTATATAGAATTTTTTTGTTGTTATGAATTTGGATTTAATTGATGCTCTGACCTGTTATATAGGCATAGCTGATCATCTTTTTGAACTTCAGGTGGTCACCTTCTTAATACAGCATGTGTTTGTTGGCTGTTGAAGCCTATATTCCCTTTCAGGAAAAACAGAATATGCAGTTTGCTGTAATGCAAAATGTACTAGCTCAGGTGGCATGTGTATTCATAGCTTCTGTTGCCATTTCTCTCTAAGAGTTAGGATTCAGTCAGCTCCCTAACAACACTAGTCCTTATTAGCTTATTAAACTGCCTTGGTGGTAAATGCAAATTTATTTTATTGATATCCCTTCTTAAGAAAAAAATCTAAGTAAATCCTTAAAGCACCGTGGTCAGGGATTTGTGCATTTACTTTTTATTCGCTCTTTTTAACCATAACTTTTTTGAAGTCCTGGTTTATGGATCTTCTGGTTAAGTTTTTTTTTTTTTTTTTTTTTTTTTTCCCCCTCAGTGCCAGGCAAGAGTTGTAGCTGAGGCAGTTCTCTACGCGAGTGTGAAGATCTTAACTTGGAATATTATGAGAAACAGTCCCCAGATTCCTTAAATACATTTGTGAGAAACATGCTGTCTTGCCCAACAAAGTGTTTAACCTAAGTGTATTAAAGAAAAAACAGTAGTTAAGCTCAAGGTCAGTTGTGAACTTCATGTGTTTAGGCATTCTGATTCTTATGTTATCTCACCGCCAGCCGGTGTCCATCCTGTCTCAGGTGTCTCAGAACTCTTCTTATCGTATTTACATGGTGATTCTCTCCAAGGCCTCTTCCCTTCTGTCCAAGGGACATTTCTTTTCTTAAACAAAGAGCACCGGGGGAGTGTCAGGCCTTCCTGAAGCGTCGTCAGACAGGCAAGTTCCAACATGCCCTTGCTTCAATTGGGCAGACACACCGATTTTACACTTCACAGGGGAATACTATGCCTACTGGATGTTGCAGAAGCTGCTGTGGTACAGCGTTATTGCAGACCACACTTTCCTCTATTGATTATAGTGAAAATGAGAACTGTGTTTTATGACATCAGACAAACTAATGAGAGAAGCCCTTCTCCTAGTCTGTTTTTATCTTTTGTCTTACACACATTCATAGTGATGAGGTTTTGTCTAGCAGACCTGTTTCTTCCTGTTTCTTGTATTGCTAGCTTAACAAGGAAACAAAACCCTCAGACTACTACTTTTTGAAGATACGCAGTGGAGAGAATACTCAGTATTTAAAAGGGATGGTAAAAGTAGCTCATAAAAGCACAATTTATATATCGAGTTGTGTTGAATGTACTTTCAGTTGTATGGAAGATGTTGTCCAAAGCCTAGCTTGATAGGAAGACATCAGGAAGAATTAATCCATGAAATACAAAATGCTTGGGCTTAAGTTAGAAGTGTTAATCTACGTGGTCCTGTGTCTGGTTCTTCCAATAGCCTTTTTCTGTTGTGTTGACAGTAAATCTTCACAGAGGCTAGTAAACAAGGCTGGAACTGCTTTGTGCTGCAAGGAGTTGCATTTGATTTGAAGAAGTAATTACCGAAAATATTCTGGTAGTGCCTGCTTGCAACACCGCAGTAGTCTTTGAATGTTGTGGATTATAATTGAGGTAGTATTGTAGCTGGAGAGATGTTGTCGACTGTTCTGCTTTAACAAGGCAAGATAAAAAATCAAATACCTTAAAATGTGACTGAGAGCGTCAAGATATTCCCCTTTGTCTTTCCAATCTGTACGGAGACCTGGCAGGTTGTCTGTGCATTTCGCTGCAATCTTTAGGACAAAAGGTGTGTGGGGAGGAAGTAAGTGACCCCCAGGGAGTAACAATGGACCATCACAACACAAGGACTCTAGGTGACATCTGACATCGAAGATTGCCAAATGAGGCCATGTCTGTTAGTCAGTCATTGGGGTGGACAGGATAATGAATTCAGGAATGTAATGAATATGTAATACGGGTGAGATTACAACCTGTTCACAAGTGATGGACTGGAGGAGTGTTCTTGGAAGGTTATCTCAGCGCTACCCCAGTGCTGCTGGTAAAGAATACCTTGCTTAACTGTGACAGAGCTGTTACATTTCTGTGCATCAGTTTCTTTGGATCATTTTCAAAGTAGTTGATCTTCACTTTAGAAATCCTCTGACAGCTCAATTTGATCTGGTGGGTTCCTGAAGCTGCGTAATTTTCCGAGGCTGTTCCTTTCAGCTAGAGGCTTAACTTTGCAAATTCACTGCATGTTGATTTTTAGGACTGAAGTGAAAAAGCAGTTGGGCTTATCTTCAAGTTACTCAGCCATTTTTCTTGTAAGCTATTGTACGTGTGGAGGACACTGATGCTAGCTGTCTGTTTCTGGCAAGCTCAACCGCTGTTTTCCTCCTGTGTATGCAAACAGCTGATACAGCTTCTGCTTTCCTCAAGGGCTTGGGCTCTGAGAGTTGTCTGGGTGGGACTCTGGAAGTTTGTTACTCTATTGCCAGCAGTTCTGGAGCTGTGGATGCTTGGGTGTTTTCTTTACCTTATCTGAAGCTTAGAAGAAAGCACCAAGGAGGATGAGATGTTCCTAACTTTTTGAAAAAGTGTGGTGTTAACTTCAGGAGCTTTGAGGTGCTTTAAGTGTTTTGTGTGGAGGGTCTCTGACAGCAGGAGAGAACTGCCATTGTTCATGAGTGTTAAAAACAGTTAAAACAGTTAAAAACAACTAGGGGAAGTTGTATACAAAGTGATATCCTTCTGTGAACAAGGAAATCTGATACAGAGATTGCTTTGCTTGCTGAAACAAAGTCTGGCAAAGAGCTTTTCTAGCTTTCTTACTGAGTTACACAAACACTGAGACTGGAGAGTTGAAGAGAGAATATTTGACTGTTGACTCTGTTCCAGTTAGTGTACTTGTGTTGGCACATGATATCACGACAATACTGTTCCATTTTATTTTCAGCAGGCACTGTGCACTGTCAGCATGCTGACTCAGCATTGTAATCACAAGTTATAGGAAGCTTAAAACAGATGGAAAGCTGTAGTATTTTTAATGCCTACTGACTTGTGTGCCCTCTAACAATATTTTCTGTTGTACCAATTAGTGTCTGAGCAGAATAAAAATAGCCCTAAGACAAACACATCTGTTTTTCACCTCTGCAGGGATGTTTTTCTTTCACCTCTAGACTACCAGCCTGAATGCTGAAGGCTTTAATGAGAGTTCTCTTTGTATTATGGCAAGAAAAATCTTTAAGATGTAAGCCCTCTTGCCTAGGTGCTCACTCTGCTTCCAGAGTAAGTCCCATGGAACTACTGCCTTTGCTATGGAGATCAGAGAACATTTATTTCAAGACCAACTTTTCTTGGGTTCTCTCTTCACCTAAGTTCTGTCTGATGCTGCAGGTTGCTCTCAGCTCTTCCCAGCTGGGACGTGTAGGCAGCTGTCTTGTTCAGGTGGTTTCTGTCAGTACAAGTTACAGACTGTGGCTTAGTTGTAATTCCAGCCCAGCCAAAAGAAGGTGAAAAGCTGCAGGATCCTTATGTAAAGGCTTCCTTTGTGGGCATTAATCTTCCTAAACCTAATGAGGAGAATTGTTAGTTGTAGCTGTAACTGCTTGATTCAGTGCGTGCTCAGTGGTCTCTGCAGATTTGCTTTGAGGGAACTTAAAGCTTGCTGTTAAGTGATATAAAGGATAGCTGCTATGAAGGAGACAGATGCTGTAAGCTTCCTGTTCCTCTCAAGCCAGTTCTTTCTTAATTAGGAAGCTAATTTGAAATAAGCTTGACTTTCTGCCTACTGTTTATTGACTTGGTTACAGTTTCAGCTTTCAGTGTAGAGTGTATTAATGTGACAGAAACACTTGTGATGGGCTTATCGAGGGTAATGTTATGGATGAGGCAGAGTTGTTAATACCTTTATATATTGCACCGGCAGATGGAACATATGACTGTCCTGGAAAGCTGTTCCTGAAAGTCTTACTGCCTTCTGCATGGTCTGGAGACTTAAGTAGTTTCATGAACTCAAATACTTGTCTCACAATTGATGTGTGTTCCTAGGTCTTTCTTCTGATAAGGGATCTAAGCTTCTGTGACAAGGATTCCAGCTGATCCTGTTCAAGAGGCTGTGTTACCTGTGTTGTTTTGGAAGGAATAATGCAGCTGGAGAAGTAGTAAGCTATCAAATGTGTCATTGCAGAAGAAGCACGAAAGGTGATTTTTGGTGGGGATGTTAATATAGTTCTTGGACTTGCTAGGAGGTAGGGGGTTACAAAACCATCATAAGATTTAGAAAGTTTTGCTTTGCCTGACTGTTAGTCTTCCAGGTAGTGTAAAAAGAATAATTCATACTTAACTTCTGAACAGTTGTCTACTATTCACTGTCTACTATTCACTCTCTAAGGCAAGGATGGGAAAATGGGAGAAACTTCAGAACATTCCCCATGGCAACTTCTCAGCAATATCAGCTCTGCTTCTTGAGAAGCCTATAGCAAAACTTTGTGGTGAAGAACTGTCTTTAGTTCCAAAGAATAATGACTCAATGTTTTCTTGCGTCCTGGAAGAGGAAGAAAAGTGCAGAGATAAGGAATTGACCGTATATGCTGTTGACTAACAGTCACTTACATAACTCCTATACTGGATGCTGTGATAAAGCTTTCCAGGCAGGTAACCATTCAGTAAATCCAATTGTATTGTTTTTCTCACATGGTTAAACTGCGGTTATTTCTTTACAGGTGCTGTTGATGGAGTGATGAATGGAGTTGTCTATCAGGTAAGGCAGAAGTAATCTGTGCTTTGAATATGCAGTTCTACTGTGAAAACTTACTTCAGTTTAGACTTGCACTTGCTGTTTCTTCTCTAGTGTCCTTGTCTCCTGTCTCATGACCTCGTAAAGCTGCTCACATTATGCTCCTCCTCTGAACTTGAAGACCTCTTACAGCAGCAGTCTATTTTGAGTTATTGTTGAATGGGACATGACCACTGTGAGCAGGCAGACAGGCTCTGTAATATGACTTAACATTTACTTGGTGCGGGCTGATAAACTGAATGGAACATGTTCTGACTACCTGCTTACTGTCTGAAGTTTTCTAAATTTTCTCTTTAAGAATAACTTGTCTCATCAAAATTGGGCTTGTAAGGAACAAATTGACTGAAAATATTGTACATTTATTAGTGATGTAAAGTTGCATGACATTAAATTGCTGGCACTTGGCTCAATCACATTATGGAAGCATGTTTATCATGCTACAGACAATGTTTCGTCTGTGTCAGAGAGAAAGTTGAGAGAGTTCTTTATATAGCCCTCTTTAGATAAACAGTGGAAAGGGAACAGTGTATTAAGCTACTGTTCCATAGACATAAGTGAACGCTGAGATGGATGAAGACAAACTGCTTTCATTGATACCATTTTTATATCCTCACTGTTGCTGTGAGGTTCTTGGGAAAACTGCTTGTTATTGGTCCTCTGTGCCTCGTACAGTGAAAGTCAGATGAAATACCTTGGTTGTTTACAGCTCTAATCGACTGCTTCGTTTGATGGAGCTTCCACTTCATAAGGTATTTTGTCTATTAAAAGCAGGGTGAACCAATGAAAACAGTTGGAGTATGCTCTGTGGCAGTGCATTTATCTTTGAAAGTCGAATGTATTAATAACCCTGTGCTCTGCAAGTCTTTGAACTATTGTATGATAAAAGGTGTGCTAGCACTTAGAGTTTAACATTTAATAAGAAAAACAAAAGTGCATCTTGTGTTCTAAGCAGCTAATAGCAGTCCCAGTTCTGTAATGGCTCTAACTGATATTGGAAGCCAGCTTCCTTTAAGGCTTGCAGATTTCTCTGAAGCAGACAAATGCGAATTACAGAGGACACTTCAGTCTCCTGTGCACAAAACCACCCTCCAAACATACACTTTCATTGCAGAAATTTAATGTGAAATGAGCTGGGGGTTTTGTAGGCCCACAGCTGAGATTCTAGGAATCTTCTGCTTTCTTTGGTCAGACCTCTGGCACAGTTTGAATTCTCAGTCAGCTTGAATTTGTTTGATCCTAAGTTGCTAGAGGCAACTCTCTATTAATTTGCATCAGACCTGCTGTACTTCATAGCGAGAGATTTTTTTCATCATGTGGTAAGAGTGTGGTATAGCATCAAAAGAATATAGGACATGTTCAGTTCAAATGTCTCTTTTTGTGTAGCTTGCAGGCAGTTATCTGAAATGTACAGTTTTCATGTATAAATGATACTACTGTTCCTTCTCCCAAGGAGAGCAATGGTCCAACAGACTGCTATGCTGCCATATCACAAGTAGATCGACTGCAGTCAGAACCAGAGAGCATTCGTAAGTGGAGAGAGGAGCAAAAGGAGCGCCTTGAACAGCTTGGTAAGGAGAGTGTTTGTTGTAGAAGTAGTCTTGGTTGAAACTCAGAAGAGGCAGTTTCTTTGTCAGGAAAGCTTTTCAAACAGTGGCTTCTACCTCTTTGGAGTTTAACTTACTGCTTGAGTGGCAAGCTCAGGGGATAAGACTTCCAGTAAGCATACGGTTAATATTGGTATAGGAGTTAACAAGCAAGTGGTTCTCTGAACTCTTCAAGACGACTGAATTGCCTGTGCTTAACTTACCAGTTCCTCAGTTCTGTAACAGAAAATGAACAGCTTTTATCAGCAGAAAAGGATGAGTAGATGCAAATGTCAGCCCTTTTTTGCAAGGGAGGAGATTGCTCATTTTAAGATTGCTGAGGCTGCTTGTCATGTAGCTATTAATCTAATAGCAAAATTAAATAACCAAGTCGTAACTAAATTCAGCTGTCAATTGCAGCCACATCTACCTGTGGACAGCTTCTAAGATCCTATAAACTGGTGTGCTTTCCAGTTTCACTAAGGAGGAGGCCTTACTTTGAGACTGTCAGGACAACATTCTGAACACGATTCCAGGCCGAGCTAAGCCTGTTGTTCCTCTTTTATGCTAGTTAGAAAAGATGAGCCTATCTTGAACTGTGAGTTGGGTGTGAAAGCAAACTTAAAAGCAAACTCTCTTAATTTGTCTAGTACAGTGACTTCACTGAGCTTCACTCTAGAACAGCCATAGTGAGGTGACAGTTTTTTTTAGAACTGTTTGCAGGCTAGCAGCCTTACTGAATTATAATTACTCTACAGGTGCTTAGACTAAAGTGAACTAGTCTGTCTCAGTTCTGCACAGGGGCATTCTGTTTAGCTAATGTTCTGAATGTTGGGGGCTTTAGCATTCCTTTGGCCTAAATCAGGGAACCTCTTAAACCATATGAGTGGATCAAGTAGTAATTTGCACTAGAGTACACCTTGAAATGTTAATGGAATCCAACTGGAACAAATGTGACTGACAAATCAATTCTTGAATCTTTAGATGCTAACTCAAGAAAACAGGAAGCGGAATGGAAGGAGAAAGCAATAAAGGAGCTGGAGGAGTGGTATGCCAGACAAGATGAAAAGCTCCAGAAAACAAAAGCTAGCAACAGGTAAGGTTTCTCCAGCCATCTGAGGAGCAATATTGCTGGCTGTGGAAGTGATTAGGTGAAGGAGACAAGAGTAGAATGTCTACTGTATCCGAAGGCACTAGTCCTTCAGCCCATTCAAGTAACCTATCCAATTAAGAGATGAGTGTCCCGTTGTAGACTAGTGTTTCTTTAGAGGTTAGATTAAATGCGTGTTAAAATAATGAGCAATTCCTGAAGCTTCCTTAAGATGAAATTTGAACTTGCACGGAGTTGATCAGTCTGCTGACTTCTTTGTATGTACCTAGCTGCACAGCTCTTCAATGATTAGTTGCCTTTCAGCTAGCAGCCTTTCTTGCCTCCTCTCAGAAACTTAAAGTGCCCTCCTAATTACTTTGATACAGACTATTTCACTAGATATCTTAAAACCTTTGGCTGCTTCTTGTAGAAGCTTCTGAGAAGTAAACAGTTCCGTGAGTGAAGAATTAAACACTGACTAATTAACTCATTTAATGTCATGCTTGAATTGGCTTATTACAGGCTGTGGAGCAGAAACTAGTGACCTAGGCACAATCTAGTAAATTCTTACATTTCTTTAGAAGCTCCCTGCAGAATTTTGACTTCTGGCTACAAAAAGGTAAATATGATAGTGCTGATGTAATAGCACTTAGGTCTTCACTTCTGACCTAAGGCTGCCAGTGTCATTTTTTTTCAGGTAATCACTGGGGCTGCTGTAAACTTTGAGAATCTACAGACTTGAAGCTGAAATGATTTTTGAAATGTCATTTTTCATATCTAAAGGGCTAGCAGGTTTATAAGTGGTCCTTTACTTACTAAATGATGAAAGGAGACTTTATATTTCCTATAGAACTGTAGGTTTGACAATTCCATTCCCTCAGGTACATTCTTCTTGTTGGGCTGAAAACAGGATTGCTGCTGTTACAGGTAGTGGCAAGAGCTCATAAAGCTCATTACCCCTTTAGGTTTATCTTGTTCAGTGGTTTGAGATCAGGGTATGCATTCTAGAGAAAGACCAGTTTAAAAAGAACTGCAATCAGAAAAAAAATATGGTGTTTATCAGAGGGAGTGTTCAGCATTCACATCAGCCTGGCGATAGATCTTTACTTTAAGTAGTCTCTGCTATATGAAGATGATCTCATGCAAACACTGGGACTAGCCATAAACTAGGTGGTCCTAATTTTCTGTGATAATAGGGGAGTTTTTAAATTGCCCCTCTGAGCTAGTCAGCAAATTAATTGGTACATTGTATGGTAGCTGCTTCCCTGTTTCAGTGAGTATCGGAGATACTAGTTGAATTTGCTTTTTAAAACTGCCTTCAGTTGTATTCTGTACTTCTCATCCTTATCTCTTTTCTCCTGCCTGCTTGCCTGCCTGTTGGACTATTTGCTACCTAGGGTGGCAGATGAAGCTTTCTACAAACAACCCTTCGCTGACCTGATTGGTTATGTGTATGTTGCTTAACTACTAATTCTGTCTGCTAGGCAGCTAGGTAATGAAGAGGGTCAGAAACAGTGCTGAATGTCCAAAGGTGCCTTCTGCTAAATAATTCAGCCAGCATACATAGAATAAGCAAATAGCTTTTTTTTTGTTTGTTTGTTTTGGTTTGACTGTGGTCTACAGCAACACTAAGTGCTGTTTTCCTGTGAGGATCACATCCAGCACATTTAAATCACTTAATATACATACCAGGGGAATTTGGTCAGTGACTCAGTAGCCTGTCATACATTGGACTTCACAGTTTATGGTCCTTCCAGGCCAGTACAGTGAGACACTTTGATGCATGTATGGGGTTACTGTCAGATTTAGTCTTGTGTGGGTGCTGTGTTTAGTCCTAATCACTTCCATGGTGAAGTATAATGTATAACTGCATTTTTTGTAATAGGCATTGTGTTTCTGGTCCACGCAATTTACCTAAATCAGAAAAATATTAAAATGAGATTTGCTTATAGTGCAAGAGGAAGATAGCATATGCTTAAATCAACGTAGAAGAGGTGCCTGTAGAATTTAGGATGCTATTAGAGAACACGAGGAAGAAACCAAGATGATGGTATTAGAAAACTGGCATTAGCTGCTGGTGAAATACCTGTGAGCACCTATGTGTAGACATATTGCCAGACCCATGGGTCGGTGAGAAGGCAGCCATGATTATCAAGCCCCAGTAATTGTGTAGTTTCTGTGGGGTAAAAGGGTTGCAATGTTCATTGGCTTGTTCATGTATTTTAATTTCTTCCCTTAATTTGTAGACTTGACTTGAAAGATGGCCATGTCACAGATTCTAAAGTGACACCTTTAGAAGGTGTACTGGTGAACCATGGTGTGGCTTTGAGTGCACTTATACTGAAGGTCAAGTGTGGAATTCATTTCCTAATTGTAGATGGATGTAAAGCAAGACTTGTGAAATGATGGATTTACAGGTGGTGTTTGACTTTGTTCTGAAGTCTCCTGGAGTTAACTTAGATTTTTTCCAATAAAATCCTTGTTTTCCTGTAGCAAATGTGCAGTGCAAGTGCTGCAGAATAAAATTGGCAGCATGCTTCCTGAATGTAGGCCAAGCTGCTAGTGCATGTTGAGCCAGCTGACCATCTGCATTAAACTCATTCTCATTTTCTATATCTGACTTAAACTTTCTCTCGTTTCTTTTCTTCTTTTCACCTTAAAGCACAAACATAAATCATCCTTGCTACAGCCTAGAACAGTTAAGTAAAAAATCTTCACTGCCCCTTAAAAGTGTCATGTCACATAAAGTAGCAGTGTTGTAGTGATCCTTGTCTTCAGTGGTGTCTGTAACCTTATCATCCCTGTGAACAGTGCCGAACCCTCATGGGGGAGTCATCCTCACTGCTTTTTCTGTACTGCTTGTTGGAGTAGATGGATTTGGTTTGATCGCTCAGTGCTTACTGCTCTTGTACTCAGGCAGCTACCAGGGCCCCAGAGTTATAGTAAATGATACTGGAGAGTTACACATACATTGAAGCAGTGCTGTTGGTGGCACAGAAATGCCAGAAGGATACTGCTGGGAAGCCATTGGCACTAACCTGTACATACTGTAAAAAGCCTTCTTAGAGTATCCTTAGGGTGAGAAGAGGGGAAACGTGTTTATCCTGCTAGCCGACTTCAGATGAGTCATCCTATCTGCCAAGATGTGCTTTAGACTACAGCACCCACAGGCATGGAATTCATTACTTCCATTCCTTCTGATTTACGCTGCTTCTGTACAGCACTGGGAAACATCAGCAGATAGTTTTACAATGGCCTGAAGGCCTTGTGGCTGATTCAGATCCTCAAACAGAATCTGCTGTAAGACGTGCTTGCAGGGAAACTGTAAATTTCTAGTTGGCAAGAGTCCAAAGCAAGCCATCAAGTGTCAGAAGCTTAAATATTGAAGACTTAGACATTTTTCCATAAATGAAATGTCTGCATAGGAGTACCTTACCTTCTGGCTGTTTGGGTGGTGACTCCTGTAGGCAAAGACTCATTGACTGCTCTTAAAACCAAACACCTGTATTCCAACATTTTACACAGCAATCTTTTGCACTGCTTGTGCACAGCATACTACTGCAACCTACTTCCATCTCCAGGGCTGGGGCAGTGGGAGCTTAAGTAGCCATAATGTTCACAAGCAGCTGTCAGGTCACATTTCTTATGAAACGTGATGAAAAGAACTGCATCCTGTAAGAGGGAAGGAATGCCTTATGTTGGGCATTAACACGAGGTCCATTGCATTGCTTTCAGGGCAGCTGAAGAAGCCTTTGTGAGCGATGCAGAAGATGTTTTTCCAGGCACTGAGTGGGAACGTGTGGCTCAGCTCTGTGACTTTAATCCCAAGTCTAGTAAGCAGGCTAAAGATGTGTCCCGCATGCGTTCAGTCCTCATCTCACTCAAGCAGGCTCCGCTGGTTCGCTGAAGGAAGGCACAATGGAGACACTACAAATGCAATATCTTAACCTTACTCAGAGAAGCTATGTTTGCTGTAATTGGATTAATTGTTTCAATGTTTTTGTTGGACCAAACACGATGTATCTATAGCTGATCATTGTTTGATTGCATGTTCTTCCTCATGTTGTCTTTGTTTTAAATGAGAGAACCTCCTGTAGTTTCTGTGCTGTTTGCACTGGGAAGTCACTTGCAGCGTTACTGATATTAAAGATGTGTTAAACTGCAAAATGTGTTGACTCTGGATGAATTGAGATGCTCTCCTGCACCCTTTTCACAGGGACTGTTTAAATCAAATGTTTCTCTAAACTGTTAGAGGTTTTACTGTGCTAGCAATTGGCTAGACAACAGTATTTCTGACTCCTCAGAGCCTGTCCTGATTGTCTCTGTAAGCTTTCTTAAAGCTTTTGAGGGCTTTAGTTAGAACCGCTTCCTTATCCAATTTGTTACACAAGATAGAAGCTTTGGGAAACTGGAGCACCAGGCTTGTTAAGGAGCTTATCTCACTTCTGGTGGAACCAAGGACACTGCCTTCCACAGGTAAGCAGTTCTGGGTAGTTTTCTGCTATGTGGCAGGCTCACTCCAGCTATTCATTTCAGGCTAGAAAAATAATAGGAGGGCATTGAGTAGTTAAAAGTCCCTGACATTCATCTGCTTGTTGGACTGTCTTTTTTTTTGCCATGTAAGTATTTTAACACTGGTTTCACATGCAAAACGCTTTTGTGTGGAGGCTGCCTGCAGCTGAGCTGCCAGGCAGAGGCAAGATAAATGTTACTGCTGATTGTGTGGCAACTAGATTGCAGATCTGTCCCTAAGTGCCTTGAAACAAACTTGTTTGGGAATGTTTATTTCTTCTTTGGCACTCCATCTCACCCAGCATTCAGATTAAATCATTCAGATTAAATTCTAGTCTTGCTCTGGTACGTACAGCAGCTTAGCTAGTGCGGAGAGTATCTTCTGAGCATGAGCTGAAAGCCTAGCTCAGTTTGGGGAGGATTCCAGACACACATTTAAAGTTCACTGGTGTTCAGAAGGAGCTTTCTGTGTTCCAGAGGTCTCCTGTCCTGACAATGGGCACTTCCGAAAAGAGCCTGACTCCGTCTTTATCATCTCCCTTCAGCTATTCTTACATATCAGTAAGATCCCTCCGAGCCTCTGCTTTTCTGGGATTGGCCTCGGCTCTCTCAGCCTTGTAGGAGAGGTGCTCCATACCATTTGTCACCTCAGTGGTCCTTTGTTGCACCAATGTGCCTGTGTTTCTCTTGCACTGGGGAGCACAGGGGCTACAGCAGTACTCAGGCTGCCTGAAAATTGTTTTAGTTACTTATCTTTCAAACAAAATTGTAGGTGTACATGCACCAAACCTTAAGCAGCATTCATAGAAGCTGCAGACTCTACCTCGTACACCCTGGAATATAATTGGCTTTGTTTAGCCTGTGGTCAGATGGCAGACAGCACCATACTGGCCTGAAGTGGTAATGAGCATACCTAGAGCAGAAGGGGGATGGTGACAAGACCACAAGTTTGTAAGAGATGGAACCCAAGTACCGTCCTGCATCTTTCTGCCTCTGAGAGGAAGCTCAGACAGAGGAACATAGGTGAAAGCTGTCATGAGCTGTGAACCACAAACACTATGGCTAGCCTGTTCTTGCTCATGTGTTTTTTGTTGTTGTTGTTGTTGTTGTTGTTTGTTTTTTTCTGTGCAGCTGGTCCAGAGGAGAATGTATAGTTCACTGGCATGTATTTGAGAAGGGACAAGGGGTTGTCTGTTGGGACTGACAAAAGAGGATTCATCTGGTGGTACCTGTCACGTGGGCAAGCTTGTTCCTCTGCAGAGCAGTGCTGCTGCAGCAGCATGCTGGCACTGGGTGTAGTCTGGACAAGGCTGTGCAGCCTGATCTTTGCTGCGAAAGGTTGTCAGTGGAGGCCTTTGTGCTGCAATTGGGTATGGGATGGTCCGTTTAAATTCGGAGATGTAGCAACGGTGGCCTAATTGTAAAAGCAAAGCAAGAGTGGTGTGGGGAGGTACTGTCTCTTTTTAAACTAATAAAAAAAAAAAAAAAGTGAATTTGAACAAGACCCTCTTCAGCTAAAAGTTGAAGAGCTGTGGCTTGCTTATGGTACTGCTGATACGTGTATGGGACCATGAGGAGGGCTGCAGACACAAAAGCTTTCCTCAGTTATAATGGCAGCAGAAAACTGTCTGTGTTCCCTGTGTCCTTGTTGCCTTGGTCATTCTGATAAAGAAGTAACCTTAGTGTGATTTTACACCAAACTGCACTGTACTGTGTAGTTAGTGTTTTGGACATCATTCACAGAGCAGGGTGTGCAATTTGTGTTTTGTGTGAATTTGCTGATGGACCAACCCAGAAGTGCTACAGCCATGTGTGTAAACGTAATCCTCGGACTCTGGCTTTCTGTGTCTTCTTCAGAACCTCTTGAGCACCTTTAGCTGTTCTTAAAACACATACCCACAGTGCAAAGCATCTGCTTTCAGAGTACAAAGCAAACAAACATAGCTGGGTGCCAGACTAAAGCACAGCTGTACAAATGAATGACATTAGCAAGGGCATTTCAGCTGCCAAAGCAAGCCTTTGATGAGCAATTTTCCCAAGTTACTTGGTCTGCCCTAGGGCTGCACAGTTCCAGCATCTTCCCCTCAGTGATGCCTGTGAGCTCTCCTCTGCATTTGAGAGAGACAGAGTGATCAGATTTCACTGAGGCAGGTGGCTGAATATAAACTCTGTCACTGTGCAGTATCTGATTTGTTCATGCAATACACCACTGACATTATTTCCTCTGTTAGTGCATCCTGATTTCTGACAGATCTAAGTGTAAGGAGCACTAGAAGGCTGAGGCATTTGTTGATTTTTACTCTCAGGATGGCAGATCGAAGACAGAAAATACTGAATAACCACATTTGCTGCTCAGGAGACTGAAGAAGAAATTCCAGACGTTGCTGTGGTGCCAAGTAGCTATGCCACTTGCAAAGCATTGGCAGAGGCCAGCACACAGGCAGCTGGTAGGACCCTGCTGGCTTCCTCACTGCCCCAGCTCCTGGCTCTCTGGGCTGTAGGCAGGACTGTGGTGGAACAGTTTTTCCAAGCAATGGGCTCATAAAAGTCTTGCTTTGATGACATTAATTATAAGGTACAGCATTAAGTCTGCATTTGTTTAAATTACTTTTCAGGCTCTTGGCACTGTGCAATTTCAAGTACTGCTGGCGCACGCTAATGTTAATACTGATAAAAATGCATATCCCAAGGGGTCTTCTGTTCCACGTAACAGTCTGCTTGGAGGGCTGACTGTGGCATGCTTGGCAACCTTGTTAAGGCTTAACACAACTGTGATAGCATGTACACTTACAAGGTGCATCGTAACACCAGACTCCCATCTCCTACAACAGGCGGTTTTAGCAGATGGTGCCAGTACAGTAATGGGAAGGCACTGCCACGTAAGTCTCACATTTCTTTTTAGTCTAAAAAGGTGGTAGCTGGGAAAAAAATGTTCTGCTACTGCCTTTCTGCACACCCAGTAATGCATAAAAAGGCTGATGTGCTTTGTAGGGCCCGTGACATTCCAGGGGGGGGTGAATTAAAGTGCATAGGCTCAACATCAGTTAACCAGACAGAGATGTTCTCCCCTAGCACTGGACACAACTGGGAGTCAGTGCCCATAAAACCTCTGGTTCACAAAAAAAAGTGTCTGAAGTGGGACAGGATTCTGAACGTGGGAAGAAGAAATAACAAAAAAGCAAAGAACAGTCACTGCAATACTTTTAAATACGAACATCATTTTAATTTTATAAACTGACAAATGTCTCAGGAAAACCAAGGACTTCTGCAGCACTTGCCCCTTTACAGCAGGTTCTTGTCCAGATGCCAGAAAAAAACAACTTCAAAAACACTTTAAGGGACGCTTTTATTAAAGAGAATAGACTTCCTATTTCTCAAACGTTTTGAAATGTTTGAGTATCTCTCATATTTTGTCACTGCCTGCCATCTCCCTTCAGCTGCTAAGGAAAAATTTTACCTGAGATGTCAAATAAGAAATAGCATTGGGAGGTCTGGAAAGAAAAACCTGGTCCCGCTTTTAATCAGACATTCCTCATGATGCTGGGAGGATGGAAAGGTCAAATCATGGGTGATCTCTCTGTCACAACCTCAGTAGTGTTACCCCTGCCCTGAGCTGCTGTCACTGTAGAGGAAGACAGACTTCTTGATCTGCTCATGGAGCTATTGCTGTAGTATTGAAGTTACTGGGATTCACCAAGTAAATCCAGACACTAAAGGAAAAGGAACTCAAAGCCTGATGCAATGTAGCAAAGGGTTAAGAGCCAGTATATCCTTACTTGCTGGTTCTGAGAAAGACTGGTGCAGATGGTTTAGGTCATTAAATGCCAGGATACAAGATTGTTTCTCTGGCAGCTGTCTTCTTTCCAGTGCAGCTGACCACTTAGATTGTCCTGTTTTTTTCAGTTTCTTCTTGTGTCAAGTAGCTGTCAGTATTACAGTATCATGAAAGTGTACTAAAAAGCTGATCAATAAAGTCAGAACAGTGTATAAACAGGTCTAGTTAAAGCAACCTGCCTTCCTTAAACACGGGAGAGGACTACATTGTGTGATCTTCAGCCTCTACCCAGGTCCCAGAAAAGGCTCTCTCTCAGAATATAAGCTGTGTTTAATATTAGCTGCTCCAAGGCCAATGAGTACCTTGACTGTGAGGATGAGGCTCAGATTTGACTTTCCATCCTGCGAGGTGATGGTGAACGCAATAGATAGTTGACACTTCACCGGCAGCCCCAGCACTGGTAAGGAGATGCACTATGTCACTGCGCAGTGTATGAGATTTCTCAGAAGGCAGTCTTCATGCTCAGGTGTACCACATTACTGGTTGTCAGATAACTGGCCACCAAAGAATAAAGTCCCCTCTCTGCTAATGTGGGAGACAGAAGTGTAGACTAAGTCCCTTGAGCATATCCAATAAAGTGAAATTCAACCTCAACAATAAAATTAATTTACTGCAGGCTGCAGCCAGAACACAAAGGTGCTCCCTGCTACACTTGTCAGTTCGTCCGGGCTGCTCTGGCAGTCTACAAGCTCACAAGACCATTGTCTTTTTCCTTCATACGCAAGGCTTCTAAAATGGGACTCTGCTCTCTAAAGGTGATATAATAAATAACCATACTTTCCAAGTCCTTCGCAAACCACAACTTCTAAAAGGAGCTTCTTACTTATTTCCACCAACAGAAACTAACACCTGCTGTTGGTGATTGTATATATTTACTTTGTGGGTGGAAACCTGTAAATAGAAAAGCTGGTCACATTATAGACTTCTCATTTCACAAAGGTGAAAAGTGAGAAATGGATCCCCAAGTATTAGTTATAATTTGACACAATACACATATTCCTTACCATACATCAAGATATACTCATAAATAAATCAGCTAGGCTTAAAGCAACATCTGGGCTTGCCAACAGAGGTGATTAAAGTCAACAGAATTGCACAATAGTTTCTATGAAGTTTGATGAAATTTAGAAAAAATACAAAAAGGTAATACCTCAATTAGGAAATGTTGAAGTAGTCACTAACTATTCATTGCTCTGATTCTGTAGCTGCTCTAGTCAAAGAAAGATGTTGGGCAAAGTACTCCCTTCACCCATAAGGAATAGTTCATTTCTGTAATTCTTCCAGGCACCTAGTATATTCTACGGGTAGTATAATCCAGTACCAGGCTAGCAGCTCCAAGAAGAGCAGGGTCTGCTAGATTTGAGACCACCACATCCACAGTTTTAACAGATGACAGAGCCTGTCGATGTATCACATCTTTGACAGCATTAACATAGTGGCTGGCTAGGACTCCAGAAAGGATCACAAGGGAGGGGTTCATGGTGTGCAGAATGTTCACAACTCCAAGTCCCAGTGCTGTACCAGCTGAAAAAAAAAATATATTGAGAAGAAATTACATGGAATACTCCAAGCAGTGCAAACACAATTTCTTAAAATCGATCTGCTAGCATTAAATAACTCCATATTCAGAAATGTTTTATTCCATATGGCAGCAAGTTTTGAGTTTATGTTATCAGACCATATTAGTTTGCCATTAATCTTTCTTTGAAAGGAAAAAAAAAGTTCAGTAGTGCATTATTCCATGATATGGATGTGAGAGACTAAGCTGTTTGTTACCACACCTGTACTCTAAAAGAAAATAGCAAAGCATTATTCTAACTTCTCAGTGCTAACAGATGTGTATGAAGAAAGGCCAATGGCATCCTGGCTTGTATCAGAAATAGTGCTGCCAGCAGGAGCAGGGAAGTGATCATCTCTCTGTACTCAGCCCTGGTGAGGACACAGTTTGAGTACTGCACTCAGTTTTGGGCCCCTCGCTGTAAGAAATACATTGCAGTCCTGGAGCGTGTTTAGAGAAGGGCAGTGAAGCTGTGAGAGGTCTGAAGCACAAGTCTTATCAGGAGCAGCTGAGGGAGCTGGGATTGTTTAGTCTGGAGGAGACTTACGGGTGACTTTATTACTCTCTACAACTGCCTGAAGGGAGGTTACCGTGATGTGGGGTCAGCTTCTTCTCCCACCTAACCAGCAATAAGACTACAGGGAACGGCCTCAAGTTGTGCCAGGGAAGATTCAAGCTGGACATTGGGAAATACTTTTTCTCTGAGGGAGCAGTCAGGTGCTGGAACAGGCCACCCAGGGAGGTGATGGAGTCACCATCCCTGGAGGTGTTCAAGAACTGTGTGGATGCTGTAGTGAGGGACGTGGTTTGGTGGGAAATACTGTTAATAGGTGTCGCTGGACTGGATAATTGATCTTTTCCAACCTTGGAGATTCTATAATTCTATGTTTCAAGCTAGGAAAACAGTAAATTATCCCATGTAAAGTAACAGGCGAATTGCTTTTGCTTGCTCAGACAAGACATTCACTTGCCTGAAATAAAATGTCTTCCCAGATTATTCAATTTGAAGATCTTGAGACCTCACCTCTTTTTTTTTTTTTTTCTTTTTCCCATTTAAGGCCAAACTGATCTTTTCAGGAATTCTTAACCTTATTTATTAGTACTGATGAGTCTCTGTTCACCTGCTCACATTTTCCCCAGCATTTGCATTTAACGTTTCATTACAGCTAGTAATTATACAGACAGAAGTCCTCAAATCCACATTAGCGTCACATTTAAAGTGTTACAGTGCATTACCATTTCTGTATCCTCAAAAATCTAATCATGCTAGGGTTTTCTTGCCTCTGGCTATCTTCTTACCCGTTCTGAGAATGCTTTCTGCCTTTGTGTTTCCAAGTTTAGCCGCTTGAATGAGATGTGCAGCACTAACAACTTCCTCATTCTTCATTGACATTCCTTCCACTAAAAGCAGATCCTCTGTTTGAAGGGGAGGAGAGAAAGACAAGAAATAAAAACGGTGATCTGTTAACTCAAGAAATGGAGGAAGCAGGCAGTTAAGGTTTCTGTATCTCTATTTACATATGAAGTCAGAAACCTGAGCTATCGGCTCTGCCCTGAATTTAGCAGTAGTCACAGTTCAGGGAACTGTTTGTAGAAGGAGAGCATCAAATTCAAATGTAGTAATTCACAAGTCTGATCACCTGCACCAAGCCTTCATAAAATCAAATATAAATGTTATCAACCTCAGTCAGTAGACTGATAAACTGTTGCTGAAAGATGATGCCTGGGAGATTCAACAGCTCACAGAATGGCTGTCAAGTTGAAAACCATACTGCCTGCTTAAAAAGGAGAACTCTGAACTGAACTCTGCTATATTTTTATTGCAACTTTGAAGCCAGAGGTTCTAATGGCTTGCCAGCATACTGCCAAAACTGGAAAAGAATTGTAGGGTACTATGCAGGCTGTTGCAGCTCCTGCACTGCCTCTATACAAGACCTCCTAGCTAGCTCCCTCTGTTCCTGTTGTTGTCTCCTCCTAGTGGCAAGTCTGTTCTTTTTTTTTTTTTTAAATGTCTTCTCTGAATTTATTTTTTTCACTACACTGCAGTTTAGGAATCATTTAAATGATTTAAAAAATAAAATACATAGATACCATCATGCAGTTTCTTAGCTTCTCTCTGTAATGCTGTTCCAGAGGCATATGCTTCTATACATCCTTGGCTACCACACAAGCACTCTGGTCCATCTAAAGATACTACAATATGGCCAAGCTCAGCAGCACAGAATGAACTGCCATGGATCAGTTCATGTTGATGAATGATTCCACCTCCAATTCCTGTAAAGATAAAAGAACAGCCAATAGTTTAAAAAGGTAAAATGCAGTTTTCAAAGGCCCCAGTTACATAGGACACTGAAACTGGCTTATTCCAATAAAGATTGTAAAAATGTGCATCCATGGTCTTCTGTACTGAAGCCCATAAGTGAATGTTATTTGACAAACTTCTCAATGTTCAGCATGAATACTAAGCAAGCTTGTAGCTATCTCCTGTTCCTATGTAACAAAACCATGCAATTTCTTCCACGCTTCTAAAAGCTACAGGTGATACTGCACTGCTATGACAGATGTTTTAAGCTTGTGGGTCGTCCCCTTTTTCTCAAAGCTGACATTAGAAGTGGCCTTAAATGTATTTATTTTCAGAGATTTCCATTTCAGAGGTTTTAATACTGCATTTCAACAGCTGTTTAGAATGACCCTAGTCATTTAGAATATTCTAAACGCTGTGGTAAATGGTCAAAAGGTCTATATGCTTAAAAAGAAAAGTCTACGTTTGATTTTGAGGTATCATCTGTCTTACTCAGTTCTTATCTAGTTATTCTACATACATACCCTGATCTTGAACCTCTGCAGACAGAAGAGAATTAATTTAAGACATCAAGCTGAATAAACTAAAGCTACTCCAGCTTATTTTGAGAAACTGTCTTGCTACCATCAGCAGAACTTCATTTATCAAGGACATACCATGAAAAAGGTTTTATTTGCCTGAATAAAAGTATAAATAGATATAGTGGGACAAGGATTTGTGGTGTAAGAAGCTAATATCAGGTTTTTACAGGTGTTTACACTTTCAAAACCAGATGAGCCCCTGAGTGACGGTCCTGGTGTTATGTTTTCAGTTTTCACTGAATTATAACATACTCACCTGTACCAGTGATAAGTGTTACAAAATTTTCTATTCCTTTTCCATGACCAAATTTCCTTTCTGCTAGAGCAGCACAGTTCCCATCGTTGTCCACCCAGACTGGCAAGTGCAGAGCATCAGATATTGGGGTTCTGAGATCTACAGAGCTCCACTCTTGAATGAGTTTTGTGGAGTGAAGCACAATTCCTTCTCGAGGGTTTACCCGTCCACCTGTGGAAATACCTAAGTCCCAGAAGTACAAGAGAAAAAAAAGGCAGAACTAACTAATCAGTTTTTCTCTGCAGTGAGAGGTATTATTTCTCCAATTAGTGTTGAAGCAGAGTGGTAAAGTAAAAAATTCTGTGTATTATTGGCAGTGCTACTACTGACATCTAAAGAGAATTCACAGAACTCGACTGCTGTAATCACAGTACACCCAGTATCTTAGGACTAACTAGATGGGGAATGATTCACGTTAGTTAACACAGAGTTAGTCTTCCTACTTTAACCAAGACTGCAGCAAATCTTAATACTTGCATTTCTTTTTAGTAATGTATGAAAGACAATATCGTAGCAAACCGTGTAAAATGCATTGTTAAAACTCTAAACAATTCAGTCTGCTGAATGGAATCACGGCTAATAATCATTACCATTAACCAGTTTTCTCTAGCTGGAGAGGCTTCCAAAGCTTGTGGACTCTTTCAGGACCTCTGAGGAGTAGGCCACTCTGTTATAGAGATATTTAGCTCTAGACACCGCAGTTTGGATATTTTAGCCATCATTCTTCTGCAGAGATTATATAATTCTGTAGTTTATCTAAAGATTCTCAGAAAATCCTTACCAAAAAATAAAAAAGGTATTCATTGCTAACTCAGCAATATCTCATTAAAACACGCCTTTACTTATACTATCACCTACAATAACTAATCTGTGCTACTGATATTGGCTCTAGGATTAAGTCTAGTCGTCCTAAGTTTTTACAAGACAGAACAGAAAACTTTTTTTGTGTTTATGGTTATTAGCCTTAAAGAAATAACTATAATTTAGCAATTTATTCCCATAGAAATCACATGCCACTCTCTAAAGAGAAATCTTCATTTCAAATAACATTCTGATTCAAACTGTGAGACTGCAGGAGGCGAGTGCCAGTTAACAAAAATAAAAGAACCAGGTAAGAAAGGTATCTTATTCTGTAGCAAAACTTTTCCCTTCCTTCACGAGCAACTGAACACTAACAGTCATAAAAGGAAGTGGGCTCACAAATAAATAGGAATGTAATTCTGGAATAATTAAACAAACAAAAGGAAACTTTTTATTCCCCATATAAGAACTCTGTAATTGGTTCCTGTAACACTATGATCCTAATTCACCTAGGTGATGATGAAAAGTTGTTAGATATTTGGAATACCAACTAATGCCGAGTTTGTGACCACTTCTACAAGAAGTGTGAGGCTTTCAAGACTCATCATCTGGCTGTAGTAAACAAGTCTGGGTGGTTAAGTCATGGGTATTAAGCAACAGGTAGTCTGAAAGATACGAAGTGCAGAACTGACATACGTCTTCTTATTGACTCTGTGTACTTAACACTGTTTTAACTTCCAGGGTTCAAAATAACTTTGATATGATAGATTGAAGGGATGTTATCTGGCTTGAGGAGCAGGTCTATTAAACGAGGACAAGTGTAAAGTTGTGCTTCTGAGCTGGGGGTAATCCCCAACGTCAGTACAGACTGGGGGACGAAGAGACCAAAAGCAGCCCTGCACAGAAGGACTTAAGGGTGCTGACGGATGGAAAACTGAACATGAGCCAAAAATATGTGCTTGGCAGCCCAGAAACGAACTGTATCCTGGTCTGCATAAAAAAGAAGTGTATCAAGCACAGCATGGGAGATGACTGTCCCCTTCTACTTTGCTCTCATGAGACCTCACATAGAATCAGGTGTCCAGTTCTCAGTCCCCAGTACAAGAAAAATGTGGATCTGTTACACCAGGTCCAGAGCAGGGTCACAGAGATGATCAGAAAGGGCTGAAGAAACTCTCCTGTGAAGACAGGCTGAGAGAGTTGTGGTTGGTGAAAATAAACGTTTGGAGAAAACACTTGGAGAAGAGAAGCCTCTTTCTGTGTACATAGGGTTCTTATAATAAGGACTGAGAGATTTCCTAACAAATCCTGTATTGACAGGAAAAAGGACAGTGGTTTCAAATTGAAAAAGGGTAGACTTACATTGAATGTAAGGAAGAAAATTTCCATGATGAGGGTGGTGAGACGCTGGAACAGTCTGACAAAGGAAGCTATGGATGCCCCATCCCTGGGAATGTTCAAGGCCAGGTTGGATAAAGGGCAACATGAACTAGTGTAAAGTATCCCTACCTATGGCACAGGCATTGGAACTGAATGCTCTTCCAGGGTCCCTTACAAATTAAACCATTCTATGATTCTACTACAGTATAAGCAAAATGGAAAAGAATGAAAATGAAAAGGTTGCCTTTCCCTCCGTTAGGTGCAAAACTGATCTAATATTGTAACCTTTTTATTCTACCCTCGTACAACTGAGAATTCTGCTGCACAACTAATCCATACCATAGAGGCTTACGGACAACAGAAGAAACTGAACTCATTAAGTTGCTTCAAGAGCTGCTTCAATACACACAAAAGATCCTGCAGGGAATTCTGAAATCTATTTCTATATGCCACAGACTTCAGATATATTTAATTTAGAGATCCTTTAGAATGTGCCATTCAAATTCACAAGTATAGAGACCATATAACACACTACAAACAGTAATTTTCTGCAGTAACATGGGAGCCCCTACTGTAAGCTTAATCGTGCCAAAGGCTAGGATTTGGGCACTGTTAAAACTCAGAAGATCACCTTCCTGGCTGTTACCAACTAGGGCAACTTCAGTATTTATAGTCAGCTTCCCATTTCCATAAACAGTTCATTTTTTCATGTGTGATAGAAACATAATGTAAGAATTCAAAATACACAGGATTAGTTTTAAATAAGTGCTTTAAATTAGTCAGTAGTGATTTCATTACATGCTGAAATTCTCAGACGAAAAGACAAAGAAGTTAGTATTCATTAACTTACCCACTCCCAAAATTCTGCAGTTCAGATTTACTGCCTCTGATGCAGCTTCTACACACATCTTTAGAATTAAATCTAATCTGTCTTCGTAAGTTTTAGGGTTGAGCTGGGTATACTTCTTAACTATTTCACCCTAGAAAATAAAAACCATAAGCATTCTCTATGGAAATGTACTTCTTGTTTAAATTTCTCTTTAATTTCAACACAAGTCAATTTAAAAATTGAGTCTTTCTTTTTTTGAAAACAATACAGATCTTAGATCTCAGTCCTACAGAACAGCGTCCTCAGATTCCTGAGGACTCTGGGGGACAAACTTGCAAGAGGCAGGCTTTACATTCCATTTTTCAGACCTTACATTCTGCTTCATCTTCTCCTAGCTGAAATGCAATACAGATGGAAATGTGAATTGCATGAAGAAATATTCCAGGGACTGCTGGAAATGTTGTTAGGAGTAAACTGTGATACAGCAGTGCAGTTCAACTCAATATTTCAAAGTTAAAAGACAATGAATAATAATTGCTAAAAAGAAGACAGAATCCACAGCACTTTAGAAGGAGACGTTTCTAATCTGACCATGTGGAAATTTGAATGGTGTTGCTGACATTGCTATTTTATGCAATAGCTAGCATTTTGTTGCTACACCAGTCAGAGCGAAGTGCTTGAAATTTTAATGTACAAATTACTATCCTTTCAGAAATAATCTTTCTTCTAAGTGGTTATGACTCTGAGTCACTGGAAATATTTCTGGAATACTACCTA
The DNA here is from genome assembly GCA_023055505.1 of Callipepla californica brunnescens. NCBI lineage: Eukaryota > Metazoa > Chordata > Aves > Galliformes > Odontophoridae > Callipepla > Callipepla californica. Next base: position 1,540,661 of record JALIRH010000023.1, on the reverse strand, counting down.
CTGTGACATCTGAGGTATGTGGGAGAGAGGATGAAGGAAGACTATTTTTAAAGCTTATGAGTAATGCAGTGGTAGTAAAAGAATTAACTATGCACACCTGAACCTGTGTACAAAGGAACTAACAGTAATGTAATGATAATATTGCAGGACAAGTCTACGAATGTGCAGAAGATGCTATTTTGTTTAGCAACACGGTTCTTTCTATTAAATAATGAGTACTCTACAAAATACACTTAAGTGAACAGCAATGCATTTGTTCAACTAAGGACAAAGGAGTAACAAAGTCAGACAGTCTATATGCAAGACAACTTTTATATTCTTGCCAAAATAATGAAGAAAAGGCCTGAACTTGGATCTTTTTGAGCATTAGATCTCACTGTATCAGCATCAACAACAGTGTTTTCTATTGTCAGTGTTACTTTAAATTATGTTTAGTTTCCTCTCTACTTCTGGTTTGGAGGGGAAGGAGAAATACAGGAAGTTATTTTGTAAGACTAAGATGCAGCAAAGCTCAGAAGACAGCAGCTTTCAAAAGGAGCACTTCCTGTGTTCTTGGAAACTATTCCTTTCTTCATGAAAACCTCACCTTCATCTCTGCCACTTTCTGTTAAATACTTAAAACTGTTGTGTTAATTTTGTTACAAAGCCTTGATTGTTTGGCTCTAACATGCCAACATTTAACTTTCATAAATGCCACCTCAAACTACATGCCAAAACAGCATTTTTTTTCTAATTCAGTTACTTTCATGCTTGTGTTGGCAGAAACCATGGCATTAGTTTGACTGATAAAAAAAATTACACTTTCTTCCAGACCTTAACTGCCAGGCACATACTTTCAAGTGAATACAAACATTCTGAACTATAACAGCCCTTCCCATTTCTTCAGGGAAGGTCTTTCTTGCTAACTATTACTGATCTAGTCATCTGGAAGCATACAGTACAAAAGCAGGGGTAATTCTCCAACACTATAGAGAATAAAAGCCAAAAACTTCTTCACAAACCTGAATCCAATCCTTACAGTGCTGCAGAATTCAGAACTTTTTTATTTTGTTTTTCAAAGCAGGAGAACAGATGTATGAATGAGTTAAAATTCTTCAGTCTTAACTGTCTTCTCATTATCACCTGGGTAATAATTTTTTCCAGTATTTTTACACCATACCTAAATAATATTTATATCATTATTTGCCCCTATCTTGAAGCTCACAAGTTCAAATAGATGCTCTGTTACTCTGAAATTCTAATTCTGGAAAATCAGCTGATGATCATGGGTGTGCTTACTTGTTTCAGTATAGAACACCCTTGCAAGGGATCTGATACCAGACTGATACTGATGCTGTCTTGGTAGCCTCACTTGCTGTCTTTTAATGAAAACTGAAATCCAAACCTTCAGCAACTAGGTATCTTCACCTTGCTAAGTTAGTTTTCAAGCATTCATGATATGTAAGAAGCAAAACTATGCATGCAATTGCATCCTTATCAGTGCTATGGCACAGACAAAGGAAAGCTTCCTACTGTGTCACATTACCAGACAAATAGGATGGTGAAGTTCTAGGCATGGGTACCATTAACTCTACATACACACTCTAACAGCTGTAATTTCAAGTGTATTTCAAAACTAATATTATTTATGTGATGGACACATCATACTGTCCTAAACTATCTATTCCAGCTTTTTAATTTACAGCTAAGTTGGATAGTAAAAAAAAAAAAAAAACAAAAAACAACCCTTTAGAATAATTTTCCACACTCTGTAGTTTTAATCCATTGCTATTTTCTCATACATGTGCTGAGCTGATTTTATTTCTTGCAGAAGAGGCTTCTACACATCTGAAGGCTTTTTTTTTTTTTTTTTTTTAGTCAATTTTCTCCTCTCTGGACTAAACAGTTCTAGCACATTCAACTATTCCATTTTCTAGGCCTGTAAACGGTGTTTTATTTTTCACCTGTTTCTTTACAAGTGGTCTACATCTCTGTGGTGTGATGTCTTACACCAAATGCTTTTGCATTTAAGGCTTTTTACTGATTATGCTTCTGTGTAGGAAGATACTAAGATTTCTGATTATTGCCTTTTCTTCTCCAGGTAGAAGAAATGCAAAACTCTGTATCTTGTGACCACCCACCACCTTCTCTGAGTAACTTGCTTTTATAAATACTGGTGTTACTCAAAATGGTTCTCTGCATCCGTTACATAAGTCAGCAAAAAAGGAACAAGTCTGGGTATGGAACCTTTCCCTCTTTGTTTACAAATAAAAAGCTGCATGGTGAACTCAGGCAACTTCTATAGGGGACCAACAGATCAGAAACTTGTCCTGTCCTTCTAAGATGATATGACTTTGCACAGAAGGTATGCAACTAGGAACATGCTGTTTCTTTCTCCAAGTCTTCTGCATCCTAAGGATGCCTCCACTGTAGGAAAAGAACCACAAAGCCCAAACAAGTTTGCAGAATAGCTAGAAGGACAATATTTACCTTCATACTGACAATTGCTACTCGGAGATTTGTTCCACCTAGGTCCACAGCCAAAGCACTCTGTGTCTCTAGAATATGGTCTATATCTTGGGAGATATTGTCTTTGACAGGAGGAAAGCAGAATTTCTTTTGCAATGGCTCTTTGAGGTCAATAGATTTAAGGAACTTCAAAATCCTTGGAACAGCGTTACCATCACCATATATTTTTGAGCTATAATATGAAAAAAATAAATCAATTTAAATGGAAGTAACACTGCAATCTGCAAAGCTTTTTAAATGACAGAAGGCTGTAATATTGTATCATCACAAAATCATGATATCACTATTCTGACAATATGCTGCACGTTGGACTAATCAAGTATATCGAGGTATACGATAGACAGAGTACAGTAGCTTGAAGATCACACAGAACAGCAGATTGTGTAAGCTTGACATTAGCTTCATTTAGGAATACAGAACATGGGATGTAAAAAACTGGGAAGTTTTACAACAAAAAAATTAAACAAATAAGAGTTCAATTAAAGGCCCCACATAATAACAATCTAAAATTACAGAAATTAAGTTTCTGAACATGCTACACACTCAGACAGATGTGAGCCTGACTGGCCTGTAGTTTTCTGGGTCCTTCTTCTTGCCCTTCTGAAGATGTGACACTGGCTATCCTCCAGTCCTCAGCCACCTTCCCCATTCTCCAAAACCTTTCATAGATGATAGAGGATGGCACAGCAATCACTTCTCCCAGCTCCCTCAGCACTTGTTGGTGCATTCCATTAGGACTTGTGGATTTGTGTACATCAAGTTTGCCTAGACAATCTCTGACCAGATCTTCGTCAACCAAAGTGAAGTCTTCCATTCCCCAGACTTTCTCTCTTACCTCCAGTATCTGGGATTCCCAAGGGGCAATCTTAGCAGTAAAGACTGAAGCAAAGAAAGCATTCAGTAACTTCACCTTTCAGTGTCCCCAGGGCACCCACTTCTGTCAACAGTGACCCGTATTTTCTCTCGTCCTCCTTTTGCTGTATAAATACTTGAAAGAATTTATTCTAGTAATCCTTGACCTCCTTTGCCAGTTTTAATTTCAAGTGGGCCTTAGCCTTCCTTGTTGCATCCCTGCATTCCCTGACTACGCTCATATTTCTCCCTCACAACCAGAACCTTTTACCACATTGCACAGACTTTCTTCTTCCATTTGAGTTTTTCCACCAGCTACTTGTTCATTCATGTCAGTCTCTTGCCACCTTTGCATAATTTCTTACTCCTAGGGATGCACTGATCTTGAGCTTGGAAGAAGTGGTGCTTGAATGTTAACCAGCTCTCCTGGGCCTCCTTATCTCCCAATGCTCTAATCAATGGAATACCTCCAAGTAGGTCCTTGAAGTGGTCAAAGCTAGCTCTCCTGAAGTCAAGAGTAGTAATCCTATTCAGTTCCTTGCTTCTTCCATGCAAAGTCCTGAACTTCACTATCTCACAATCACAGCATCCCAGGCTGCTCCCAACCTTCACATAACCAACCAGCCCTTTGTTGTTGGTAAGAACAAAGTCTAGCAGCACACCTCCCCTCATTGGCTCCTTCATGATCTGGCACAAAATAGTTATCTTCATCTCACCGCAGAAACCTCCTGGACCATGTGTAACTGGCAGTGTTGCTTTTCCAGCAACTAAAAGGGTGCCTGAAGTCTCCCATTAGAATCAGCACCAGTGACCGTGAGGCTACTTTCAGCTGGCTGCAGAAGGTCTAATTAACTTCATCCTCCTGATCAGGCAGCCTGTAGTAAACATCCACAATGCTGTCACCCACATTAGCCTATGCCTTAATTCTCACCCACAAACTCTGCACTCATTCATCATTCATCCCTAGGTGGAGCTTGACACATTCCAGTTTTTTTCTCACATAGACAGCAACTCCACCACCTCACCTCACCGGCCCATCTTTCCTAAAATGAACATATCCATCCATTACAGAATTCCAATCACGCGAGCTGTCCCACCATTTCTCTGCGATGGCAATGAAATCATGACTCTGCAACTGCACACAGATACGTCTCTTTCTGTTTACTCCCCATGCTGCATGTGTTGGTATACGGAGACTTGAGAGAAGAAAAGGAAGCAGAGGGTCCAAGTGTCCCTAGTGGGAAGCAAGAGGATCCCCTATAGGTATACACATCCTTGAGGCAGCTGGCTTTCTGGTTCCTGTCATGAGACACAGCTGATAAACATCTGTCACTGTTCTGGTTGGCCTGGTTCATTCCCCAGTTGACTGCAGCGTGGCTTTATAGTCTTTGATTCTGCCCATGTTCTGCTTTATTCCACTTCGAAGAGCAGCAGGGGATAGTAGCCTGTGCTCTTGACAATCTTTGGCACCCTCTCAACAATGTCCCAGATCTTGGCTCCAGAGCAGACCTCTTGAGAATACCATTCATTTCAGTTTGATACAGATCAGTCTTATTTTTAAATATCACTACACACAAACAATATCAGACATTCGGTACTTCAGTGTTTAGTTCTGTAATAATATACTGAGGTCTTTAACAAATACAATCTCAAGTTTTGTCCTTAATTAAACACATGTAATATCCTGAAGTTTTTAGAGCTCAGTTGTTTTAGAACAGAGGGTTAGTACTGTATGAAGAGCAGTGAATACACCCAGCAGACTCTCTGAGAGTTTGCAGTCATGGCTCTCCATGAATTACTGGAAGACAATCCAGCTACGAAATACTGTGTCCTTCAAGGAGGTGTCAAAGGTAGACAGGGAGATTGTTCTTCCCCATACTCTGTGTTCTAGCATGCAACAAGCTCTCTTCATCATTCCAGTCTAAACTAATATATGAATTTTCTCCTCTGCTTTTTGTTGGATACCGAACTACTGGTTATACTAAAACATCATTAGTAACCTCAGATTAACAAACTAAAAACTCTGTGATCAAATACGATCAATCACCTCTTGATTAAATGCTTTTTCTCTACTCCTACAACACCCTCTCAGAGTGAAATGTACTTACCATGGATACTGCTTACCAAACTGGAGCTGTAGTGCATGTAGAATTTTATCCTGTGTGTCAGCATCACGAACATGAAGAACGTTTTCACCTAGATGGCAAGAGTTAACAGAACAGGACAAGTCACCTACTTAAATTATGTTAGAGGATAAGAACTGCTTTAGAAATGAAAAAGGAAGTGATTATTTTCATTTCCTCTGAGCAGGAGACTCCAGCCAAATCAACATTATCCTTCACCTTTTCTGTGTCTGCCCTTGCTCGCAAATAAAGCAGTGGTGACTCTTACAGTATATTGCCATGCCTTACAAAACATCTAGGGTAGAGTACTACTTTTCAACAGAATTCTGTAAGTACAATGGAAACCACGGGCAAGTGGTCATTTATGTCATATCTGCATGACTGAAATACCAAAATACAGTTGATTCCTAACACAGTGATGAGTTCCTGTTTTTAAAGTGAAAGTTGTACACATGCGAACATGGAAGTAGCTATAATAGAAAACAATTAGTTGCCTCTTCTGGTAAATGGAATGCACTGCAAATGGAAATAATATTTAACTTGTCTACAGATTAATTACTTCATCACTAACTTGATACAGAAATACAGGAGTAGCCAGCGAAGCTGTAACAGATCACATATTATGTTGCACTGACACTGCAGGATGGACTCTATAAAGTGTTTGTTTTGCTCAGCTACGTGAAACAGAAAAAAACCTTCAGAACTACAAAGAAATTTAAGTAGTTACACAAACATTTACCTGTTTCTCTTCCTGTCTGACGTGTCCCCAAGTTGATGACAGGTGTGCCAAATGCTCCCACTTCTCTGACACCACAACTGCTGTTACCAATCATGCAACCAGCATGGGCAACTAGCTGAATGAACTGGTCAAACGGGACGTGCTTCACTGCACGAAAATTGGGATGATGTTCAATGCCCTTCTTTCTCATCACCCGAACCATCTCTTTGCTTCCTACAGAAAAAACAGAAGACACGAACAAATGAATCAAGTTCACTGAAAGTCTCAACACACAAAGAAGCTAATAGCAGTCTACTGTATTGTCACCTCTGAGCTGTTTTTATTCTCAGACACACAAATTTAAGTTTAATCACAAAAATCATTTCAAAAAATCTAACAATTTTTCAGTTAGTGTAGTAGGCATTACACATTGCTTCCATGTGTAATACAGTTTCTCTTAATCTTCCTTCCCACACTGGAAAGCTGAAATGTCCTCCAGTAATTTGGACATGGGGTTGCATGCTGAGATCATGCAGCTACTTCCATCTGGTGAGAGATTCTGGGAAAAAGCATTCTGTATGAACCAGGGTATGCTTTACAACCAGTTATCCATCCTTCTGTTAAGCACGCATTTTACTCACCTGCATCTACGTTGGGGAACAGAACAAGTGTTCTCTTGTTAAAGGAAATGAGTGCATCTAGTGTCAGTTCAAACATCTTTATGGAATGTTTAATATCTGTGGTTACAGGATGTTGCAGAGCAACTATATAATCTCTGGGTTTAACATCTTCACCTGTTCAAGTGGGAAAAAGAAGAAAAGTGTTTGTTGTTTTTCACTGGCAGAGAATAGTAAGAGGAAGGAGTGATGCGACAGTCTCAATAGTCAGGGCAACAAACAGGATATCTTACATGCACATTTCAACATTACAATAAAACTCAAGGAATAACAAGAGGATCTAGCTTATTATTTGCCTCCCTAGACATGACTCGTAATTTTTACCTCTCTAAAGCTCAACACGCTGTTAACTTGCAGGCCTAGATCTAAATCTTTGCAGGTCTAAACCAGAGCCGAGAGCTGTTCTCACATCTGTAAGTCTGTAATAACATGAAAGCTCTGAAGCTGCTCTTAACTTTCACTGACAGCAGCAAGAAAAGAATCTACCTGAAGGGCTGCTTCACAACAGGAGATGAGTAGGTTTGATCATTCTTACTGCGATTTGTGATTCTCATTATCACTCAGGTTTTATGTCAGTTCTCTGTCATCATCCAAAGACTTTATTCCTAAAGTCATACTTGTTTTTGCACATTTGTTAAACAGCTAATCTGCTAAATAGACAGCTACTGATCTAGTAAGATTCCGCTTTCCAAATACACAGGTTACTGTGCCATACAGGAGATTGCTTTGTCATATGTAACAAGAAACTGGAAAAAAAAACAACAAAACACCAACATTTACAGGAAGCACTTTTAAGTAAATCGATACAAAACACAAGAAGTGTTCAGCACATACAGTCCTGTTACAATAAATTCTGCAAAGGAATGTTCAGAATATAAATTCACTCTACTCTTTTTAGATTAGTCCTAAATAGTTCTGATTCTGTTTTGACGCATTCTTTACATAATAAGTGTTCATACAGGAAAAAGTCTATTTTTAAATTGTCTAGATCAGAGAAATTACCTGTTTATGAAGGTTGTGGGTTTTCTGGTTTTGTTTTACTTTGAAAAAGGAACAGGTTTTCTGCTAAGACAGATTTGTATCTTTCCTTGCACACAGAATAAGGCCAAATGTAGAGAGAGAGGAATGGTAGATACCGGTAGCAAATACACTCTTTTTGTTTGTTTGCTCCTTCTTTAGAAGAAATAGTTTCATAATAATCTCCAATTAAACCAAAACCTACTAGCAATAAGTCTTTGTTTCCTGTACATTTCTTAGAATCACTGGACAACAGATCCCCAAGGCACCACAGATTAAGAACTCAGTTAACGAGTTTATCTAAATTCATATGAAAAACATGAAGTGGATTGCTCACCCAGCCACATGCGTATAACACTCATGTAGTCCTTATTTTTGGCAGAGAGAAGCTTGTCATACGAAGGACAGCCTGCTAAAAGGATGCGATCGTGGTCCTCACACATGGCTATCAAATGCTGCTCTGCACTCCTTGTGCAGCACACGTGGTAATGGGCCAGTTTGGTTATAGCATGTCTAATGGAGTCATCGATGGTCCCACTGACTTCCCCACCTTCAATGTGGAGAATGCGAATATTCATAAGGGCTGCAGATGTGGCTAGTGCCAAAGCATCAAATCTGTCACCATGAACTATCATTATGTCAGGTTTCAGGCGGTTCAGGACATCTGGTAACTTCACTAATGCAAGTCCCACGGATTCCACCATGGCTGCCTCATCCTCTCCTCTCACAATAGTGTGCAACCGTGTATGAATATCAAAGTCATCTTGTTCAATCATGCGATAAGTGTTACTGAAGATGAGAGAAAGGGTTAGAGGAAATAGAACATGGACTTACAGCAACACAGCTTGACAAAATAATTGCATACTAGAACATCTGTACTATGTTTGAACAAAGGCCTGCTTATCAAGTCTCCCTCACTAAGGAAACTAATCTTGGAACACAATTATCTATACAAAGATCATCCCTCCTACTCCAATTCCATCAAGTTTTCTAGACACCTTTAATAAAAAGTTTTGCTGAGCATGTTCTAGAACTCCCAGAAATTGAACTCTTCATTCATGTCTTTGCAGAGTCTATTGGAGAACAGATATGGCACATTTCCTTTTCTGAAAAGCTGTGTCAGTTCTTCACCAATATACAGACTTTGCTGGATAAACGTAAAAATACAACAGAAAAAAGAATGCAAGAAGGCTGCTGAGAGAGAGAAAAAAAAGTGTTTTCCCATTTTGTCTTCAACCCATCTGATACATTCACAATCAAAATATTACACTTATAAATTAATTTAAATCAGACTGAGACAATACAAAATCCTCTTCAGCTAGTGAAACAGGACTGGCTTATTTTTCTAGTCTGACCAGATGCTAACCTGACAAGTTTATTTTGTTTGTTTGTTTTTTTAAATCAGGTTAGTTTTAAGGTATTGAATTCATCTTTCCAAGCACGAAACAGAGTGTTTCTTGTATACTGAGTATATACACAGTATACTGAGAAAGAGCAGGAGTCACATTTCCTCTCTTAGCAGTCTGAAATAATAAAACTTCCCATGACCTCAGAGAAAAATCGCAACTTTTCTTATGAAGTGCTAAAATTGCTAATTGGGAAGTCCAGAAAGAGCTTTCACTTGAATAACATTGCTAAAAGTTTAACAATGCTCAAATGTTGAGACCATTATGCTAAAACCTTACTTTGAGTTTCAAAGTGTTTTCCTATCAGTTCAAATTTCTGAGCCCAATCTGATAAAGGCATCTGGAGCAAAACCAAACAGAAACAACCCCAGCAAATGTATGCATGTTCTTTCTTCTGCCTTCCTCCTTTCCCTTAGCAGACAGGGGAATGCTCACCTGGGATACAGGAATTTCTTACAAAGAAAAGGATCAGGAATAAGTCATTCCATCTTCCCAGGCAGGTAATCTGACTGCTTTCTTACACAGTATTATGAAGGGGACCTTAATCTCTTCTGCCGAATGATATCTAATACCACTACTGCCTCTACCTCTAGTTACTCATTTTGTAAGAAAGAGATCACCTGATGCTGCTTTCTTCCCCTGCAATCCTGGATGTGAGAACTAACGGTATTTCCCTGTGATACCAGTTACATAAAGACTTCATCTAGTAAGTATGTAAATTACAAGAACTTCAACTTAGAATTACTGCAAGTTATCTTATTGCCAAGAAAACTAAAAGCCTTAACATATTTTCATTTGACTATCATCAGATTCTGAGGTAAGTCTGAATGAATTTCTCACTTCATTATAAACTTTGCTGAAAACTTCAGTTCTAGCACTTACACAAAGCTTTCTAAAATTCCAAGTCTGATTTGGGAGGAAAAAACAAACAAACAAACAAACAAACAAAAACGCAATCCTAGAAGAAGCTGAAAAATGAAAGTATCTGTAATGTCTGAAAAATTATGTTTAAAATTTTTGTATGTGCTTTCATGATGACAAGGATTCCGTGGCCTAGCATTCATGACTGTTCTGACAATGCTGCAGAAAGAGAATGGAAGAGATACAAAAATCCACCTTACCCATAGTCATCAATCAAGTGGGAACCAAGCACAACAACATCAAGGTCAAAGAACTGTGGTTCTGCCTTAATACCAAACATAATGGGAGCTAATTTTGAATAATCAGCGCGGTTGCAAGTAGCAACACAAACTCGAAGTTTGTGGTTGTTTCCATTCTTCTCCATTTCTACTTTTTGTTTCTGTTTTGAAAGATTCTTAAAATACAGTTCCTGAAAAATAAATAGAAACCATTAGTAACAATCATTATAACAAATAAATGGCACACTTTATGAACAGCATACATAACTGCAGCCCAGAAGTATAGACACATATTGCCTTACCCACTGATAACAGACAACTGTTACCTTACAGTACTTACCGTTAAACAATTTCAGAAAACAAAAAGTAGGGTTGGTTTTTTCATTTATCTAAAATACACTATTTTAATACCTTTTCTTCTTTGTGAACAATATTTAAATACTACAAAATTCAACCATAACTCTTAAACTCTGCAACACTGGAGAAGGGAACAGGCAATGTAGAAAAACTACAAAGCTGTTGTCAGTTTGTGCAAGTAGAAAACTGGGAGGGCCAAAGCTCAGCTGAAACTCAGTTTAGCTACCACCACCAAAGACAAAATGCTTTTATAAAGACATCAACTGCAAAAGGAGGATTCAGGAGAGCCTTCACCCTTTATCGTATGCGAAGGAAAATTGAGTGATAAAAGATGATGATAAGGTTGAGATACTTAATGACTTTTTGCCAGCTTTTATTAGGAAGGCCAATTGTTCCCAGGATACCCAACCCCTTGAGTTGAAAGATGGTGACAGGGAACAAGATGAAGCTCCTGTAGTCTAGTGAGAAACAACAGGTAACCTATTACATCTTTTTAATATTCATAAATTCATAGGGCTGGATGGGATTCATCCATGGGTACTAAAGGTGGTGGAAGCACTCACCAACCCGCTCTCAATAATTTACCAGTTGATGGGAAGTTAGAGAATGTGACTCCAGTCTATAAGAAAGGCAAGAAAGAAAATCAAGGGAACTACAGGTCTGACAGTTTCACCCTGGTACTGGGAAAAGTTAAGGAGCAGATCTGCTTGAAAGCAGTTAAACGCAGGCACAGAACATCTGAGAGATCAGATGCAGCCAGCATAGCTTTATGAAAGGGATGTTTATGAAAGGGAGGTTCTACCCAAATAACCTGAACTCCTGTGACAAGATGACCCACTCGGTCACGTGGATGTTGTCAACCTAAATTTTAATGAAGTGTTTGACAGTATCTCCCACACCATTCTCATGACGAAACTGGCTACTCACAGCTTGGACAGGTGTACAGTTAGCTGGGTGAAATGACTGGACGGGTGAGCTCAAAGAGCAAATGGAGATCACTCCAGTTAGTGGCCGGTCAGCAGTAACATTTTCCAGGAATCAGTCTTGGTGCTGGTTTTATTTAACATTTTCATTAATGATCTGGATGAGGGGATCAAGTGCATCCTCGCTAAGCTTGCTGATAATAAAAACTTTGGCAGAAGCATTGATCTGCTTGAGAGTAGGAAGGGTTTCCAGAGGAATCTCGTTAGACTAAGTCAATGGGTCAAGCCCAATTGCTTAACATTCAACAATACTCAGGGAGTTGAAGTAAATCTATCTGGAAACCAATCACTAGTGGAGTTTCTCAGAGCTCTATTTTAGGACAGTTCTCTTTTATGTTTCCTTAAAAACTTGGATGCAGGACTCAAACTAAGTGAGTTTGTTGATGACAAAAAACTGGGAAGAACAGCTGATTCCCTTGAGGGCAGAGAGGACTTGCAGAGAAACTTTTGTCAAACTAGAAACTTTTGTCAAACTAGAGTTCTGAGCAATTATAAGCCACAAGAAGTTTAAGAAAAGCAAGTGCCAGGTTCTGCACCTGGGATAAGGCAATCCTGGATATATGTAGACTGGAGAGGTTGAAAAGCAGCCCCATAGAAAGGGATCTGGAGGTTCTGACTGATGACAAGTTGAATGTGAGGAAGCAGCATGCCCTGGCAACTAAAAGGGGTACCCTGGGGTGCATCAGACCCAGCACTGTCATTGGGTGAGGGGAACAGCTGTGCAGCCTCAGCTCCAGCACTGTCTGCAGTTTTATGACTCTCTCACATTGTGCCCTCATCTATTTAGACAGCATTCAGAGGAGGCCTAGAAAGACAGTGAAAGGTCTAGAGGGGAAAATGCATGAGGAGCAGCTGTGGTGCACTCAGCACAGAGCAGAGGAGCTTAGAGGAGCTCTCATGGCAGCTGCAGCTCTCATAGGGAGCAGAGGGACAACACAGAGCTCTGCTCTCTGGGACAGCAACAAGGCCTGAGGGAATGGCATGGTGCTGGGGGTCAGGGAAAGGGTCTGCACCAGATGGCAGTGGGCTTGGAATGGACTGCCCAGGGCAGTAAGCATGGCCCTGAGCTGCCAGAGATAAAGGACTACTTGGACAGCTCCTGTCTGCATTCAGGAGCTAGACTTGATGATCCTTGTGGGTTCCCTTTCAATTTATGAATGGGAAGTACCAGGTCCTGGTGGCAGGTCAAAACAGCTGTCCAGCAGAAAAGAACCTCATGGTTCTGGTCAACAGCAGATGGAACATGAGCTGACAGTGTGCCCAGGTGTCCAAGAAGAAGGCCAATGGCAGCCTGGCCTGTATCAGAAATAAAAGCCAGTAGGAGCAGGGAAGTTACGGTCCCCTTGCAATGGTGAGACCACACCTGGAATGTTGCATTCAGTTTTGGGCCCGTTGCTACAAGGAAGATATTAAGTTCCAGAGAAGTATTCAGAGAACAGCAATAAAGCTGGAGATGGGACTAGAAAACAAAGAGCTCTGAGGGCTGAATGAGAGAATTGCGTTGCTTAACACATAGGAAGCTGAAGTTAGACCTCATCATTATCCAGAAACACCTGAAAAGAGATTGCAGCAAAGAGGGTGCTGGTCTCTTTCCTCAGATGAAAAGTGATAAACAAGGAAAAAGCCTCAAGTTGTACCAGGGGAGGTTAAAGTAGGTATTAGGAAGAATTTCTTCCTCAAGAGCATGATCAAGCATTTAAACAGGACACCTAGAGAAGTGCTGGAGTTCCCAACCCTGGAGGTATTTAAGAGATGTGTAGGAACATAACTAAGGGAGATGGTTTAGCGATCAGATTTGGTAGGCCAGGTTGCTGACTGGGCTATATGACCTTGAAGGTCTTTTCCAATATAGATGATTATATAATTCTAAACGGTAGAATGTATTTTCCCTATTCAAACCGAAATTTCTAGGTAAGAAAATTACCGGCACATTAGTAAATCAAAGAAAAAAAAAAAACTATTCTAAAACTACAGAATTGAACAAACTGCTATGAGATACACTCACTGATACGCCCTGTGAACAAAAAGTTCTTGCTCAAGTCAGTTTATGCATCTGTCATACACACTTTGGTGAAATACAAATTAAATATTAACTAAATATTGACTCTTAATCCCTTTCATGCTAAGTTGTAGGGCAAAGTACATCAAGATATTAAATAATACAACATTAGATTACAGTAAGACAACAATTTTTGGAGTTATTAATGACAAGAATCACTGGCGGATCTGGAGTCTATTTTTGGTTGCTGCTGTTTATTTTTAAAAGAGGGTTCTTGACAATTAAAAAACCCCAAGAACATATATTTACAAATAGCATCAGCAGTTAATGTAACACGACATTTCCTCTAATGGACTCTTGCAACCTGTTAAATAGCTGATTAAACTTTGTAATCATGTTTAATGTTTACCTATCCCACGTTTACCATTTTACTTTGCTCTTTTCAGTTGTTTCTGCAATTGAGAAGAAAAAAAACCAACCACCACCAACCAACCAAATAATAATAATAAAAAAAAAACTTCGGAGAAGTAGAAAAATCCATTAAAAAATATACAGGAACCCAAATTACACCACTGCATCCCTTTCTCCCCGCAAGAGAAACCACCATTTTGATAGCAGACATGAGAGAAGGCACTTTTTTGCAGTTCTCCTTCTGAAAACAACCAGATTTTAAATAAATACTATCCTCAGGGTATGAAATTTAATGCTATGTCAGATTTCCACTGCGTTCTAGTGGCAAGTAAACTGGAGGTGACTTTTCCCAGTTTAACACACAAGGATTGCTCATCTATGACACAGACATAGCAGCATCAATCTCTCTACTTGTTTTGATAGCTAGGAAAACTCTTCCTAACCAGATGCTGTGCAAGCGTGACAGTAACAGTGACTGTCCAATTTCATGCTCCTTTACATTCAACTTTTTGTTTTTACAGTGTAATAGAAGTTTGCTGTGGGGAAAACAGAACTACTTCCACAAGGTCTTAACCATGATGGAAGGCTCAAATTTTGTACTTCCAAGGTCAGATGACAGTCTGTGGTCACACACAGCGTACTACACAAATAAAGCAAAAGAAAGGGGTTTTCAGCTTTCTCACATTCTGACATCAAAATAATTATCCTTTAGTAGCATCTCCATTACTGATGCTATTTGTGACTGAAAACAGACACATTTTCCAGTAAACCTTTAACACCAAGACCATTAGGCCATTATAGCATCCTACCCTTAGGATATTTAAAAAGATCATCAATTTTTCCAATTTCTCCCTGTTTTTTCATGCATGTTAGATTTTGTCACATATAACAACAACAACAAAATATTTATCATAATAGACACTTTAGAACTATCAGAAATCCATCCCATGCTGTCAGTGCTAAAAGGTATTTCTAGTTTCCACTCGCAATCCACTAGAGCTCTGCAAAACTAAGACTGGCACAGTCACGGTGATTTCTTTTTTTCATAGAATAATTCCATCAGCCACAATTTACCTCTGAGAATGAGAGAAGAGTGGCAAAATGCAATGACAGCTGCCATGACTGAGCTCATCAGAAACGGCATTTCTCACTCACCCTTGCAAAACAGCAATGCCAACCACCTTAAGTAGAACAGATTCAACCTGGCACTTCATCAATTTGTTCTTACGACAAATTAAGCTGAATTCTATAAATCCAGACACAAATTAATGGAATTTGCTCCACAGTGAGCCATTACATTTGTTATTATCATCAGAACCTCGCTTAAAAAGTGCCGTGTTAATTAAATACTGGTTTACACTCTCAGACGATAATACCTCAGACAAATTCGCTATTTCCTCCTGCTAAAACTTCCGCAGTTAGGCGTTTGGGTAACGGCCGCTCTAATTTGATCCCATCTTTCTCTTTGCCCAACGGGCTGTAAATATTGTAAGCGTTCAGCCCCTCCAACTGCGAACGGGAGAGAGAGCGCTCTGCCTGCAGGCTCCCAGAGCCACGTAAAATCAGGTCAGGGTGCACGTTACCCCTTATCGCCGAGCGCAGCCCCCAACCGCATCACCAGCGGGGTCAGCCCCAGCAGCACCACTGCTTCCCCAGCCCCAGCCCAGCCCCTTCGGGAGCCGCTTCAAAGGAGGGCACCCTAGCTCCGCACGTGTAAAGCCATCTGCGAACCCGAGTGAAACCACATACGGGAGGTGAAACCTCCATCCCTAACGCGTGCCTTCGAAGCCGCGCGACCGACGCTCCCACGGGCGGACCCGAAGGCGGCACGGCACTGCTGCGCACAACGCCTTTCAGCTCCACTCGACACTAAGTTCCGCGCAGCCCCGACGCAGAATTATTTTTAGTACCCTGCTCAACCCTCCGCAGCACGAGTTTAACAAGCCAACCCCCGCGAGCCACGCTCAGGCCTCGCCGCGGGCAAGCGTTCCGCTGCAGCGGCGGCACTGACGTACGTCCTCCCGAAGCGCGGCGATCCGACCCGGACGGCCCCCGCGCGCTCGCTCCTCCTTCCCCCGCCGCCTCGCCGGGGCCGCTTCCTCCCCGCGCGTCCGCGCCCACCGCCACGCGGAACCACCCGCACACGCGTGGCGGCGGCGGCGGCGGCCGCCCCACTGCGGCAGACCCTCGCCCTCCCCCACCCCGAGCAGCCCGAGCGACGCATGCGCGCCCCGCCCGGCGACGTCCCCGGCGGCGGCCGCCCGCAGCCCTCCCTGCCTCGCTGCCCCGGTCCGGCCGCCCGGGTCCGGCCCGCCCCGCGGTCACCTCGCCCGGCGGCCGTCTCACGCCGCGCCGAGGCCGCAGTGGCGGTGGCGGAGCCGCGCGCACAGCGGCCCCGCCCACGGTGGGCGGGAGCCCGTCTGTCGGCGGCGGCCGAGCGAGAGGCGGTGAGCGGCCGCCAGCGGGTGCCGAGCGACCGAGCTGCTGTGTCTAATAATGAGCTCCTGGGTGCGCCGCGCGGCTCCGCGGCGCGGCTGTTAATCCGGCCGCGACCGCCTCTGTTGGCTTTCGTCTCGTTGGCTGCACCGGCAGCGTCGCGATGCAGCCGGTTGAAAACCTGCCTCCTGGCGTTGCTCATCACCTGCGTGTGATCGCCTTCCGATGACTGTAACAGACGCCCCATTTTCTCAGCCTGGGTCTGGCCTGGATCTGGGTTCAGTTCCTCAGCAGCACCTGCCCACGATGTTTTGCTACGGAAGCACCTAAATAAAGTGCTGCAGTGATGCATAATCCTAGCTGAAGGAGGATTCTTCGCCGCCATTTTTCTCTCTCTGATGGATCTATGATTAGAGCAGCTGAACCCTGAGAAGCTGACAGACTGATGTGACAGGGCCATCCTTCCTCAGTCACTTACAAAATACCAAGCTCAGGTCACATTCATCTATTCAGCACTGACAGTCCTTCAGGCCGAAGTGTACCTTTGTTCATCCACCCACAGGGCTGCTCTCCTCCTGTTTTATGGTATTGGCCCGTGATGTCAGAGGCAGATGTTGGTGGTATGGCAGTAGAGGTGGCACCTTCCCATCAACATCCCATCACATGTTGTTGCTGTGTCCCAGATGGCTGCAGAGGGGCACTATGACACAATGGTGGCTGACATGGAAGTGTGTATGAAGCAAAGGTGCATCACTGAATTCCTCTGTGCAGAAACAATGGCACTCACTGGCATTCACTGGTGCTTGGTGAACTTTTATAGAGACCAAACAGGAAATGTTACACACCGAGGTGGTGTGTGATATGTTTCAGCAGTGCTGAGTGATGTGAAAGACAAACCATGTTCCAGATGGCCACACACAGCTGTCACACCATGAAATGACGAGAGTTTTGATCAGCTCATCCCTGCAAATAGGTAGATTATGAACAGAGATGAATATTGGCTTCTGTGCTTTGGAAATGATGGTTGCAACGTCAGAATAGCACAGAGTCTGCACTAGTTGGGTCTCACAGATGCTCAGATGGGATCAGAAAGAACACCATATACCAGTTTGTCAGGACCTACTGAACCATAACAAGGCTGAAGGTGACTGTTTCCTGGATCACATCATTACCAGTTATGAGAGGTGGTGTCACCACTATGAGATGGAGTTAAAATGGTCATTCATCAAGTGGTGACATGTGAATTCTTCATCAAAGTTCAAGACACAGCCCTCAGCAAGTACAGTGATGTGCACTGTATTTTGGGATAGGAAAGGGGTGGTCCTCCTGTATCTCCTGGGACCGGGACAAACCATCTGCTCTGACTGTGTCATGGTTTTATGATGCTCTTTAACGCCAAGGTCGCGGGTTCGTTCCCCGTACGGGACACCTCTTTAACTCTTAATGCAATACATGATGTTATGATGTGGAATACCAGTACCAAAAATCATAAAACCATGGCAGACTGATATGTCATGACACTGACTATGCTTAACACTCAAAGGTCCAGAGTCAGGTCAGAGAAGAAGACAACCTGTCTCTTGCAACACAGTAACACCAGGCCCCATACCAGTTTGAAGATGATGGAGCACATTGCCAGTCTTACCCATGTCCTACCATACCCACCCTATAGATAAGCACCTCCTGACTTCCATCAGTTCAGGCTGATGAAAGTATGAACTGTGTTGGCAACATTTTCCCAGTAACGAGCATGCCTTCGCTTGTGCACATTGTTACAAGAGCAGCACACAGCTTTGCTCTTCACTGGCGAAAAGCATAGCTATTGGTGGGAACTACATAGAAAAAAAAGTGTTTTGTAGCTGAGAATTTGCTGTTTGAAATAGTGTTATTGTGCTCTTTGAAACTGTTGCAGTTTTCTTGAAAATAAATAGGAGACATTACTTGCAGATCCACCAATGGAATATGCCTTACATCCCTCCTGCTTTCAATTTCAGCTTCTCAAGAAAGATTTACCTCAGTAGTGCATCCAGTGGGCAACACAGCTAAGAGAAAACAAATACAAGGAATGAGAGGGGGTGTATTCCTATCCTCATGCCATGGGAAAAAAGTTGCCTTTGCTCACAAAGTTTTGAGGAGCAAGAATAGATATTTTCAACTATAAAACCTCTTAAGTGTTTTCTTGTTGTCATTTATTAAAGAAGAAAACAAACAAACAAACAAATCCACCAAAGGCAAGACTTGTCCTTGAGAATATTTCAAATTGCTTCAAATTGACCGTTTCCAAGAAAGAGAGAAAGAACATCTTACAATAATGGGAGATGGGCTTACTTCTTTCCAGAGAGGCCGTGCTTGCTGCTTAGAGTTCAAACAGAAGGACCATCTGATCATGTCCTTTGATCTGCAGGTGGCTTGGAGATCACACTGCTTGGAAGGCCATAATGGGTGAGGGGACAGGTACAGGCTGTGGCCTGCACCTGAGACAAGGGACCTGTCAGTGACTGCCTGCACTGCCATGCAGGATATGCACAGTGTGGGCCGACACTCAGTGCCACTGCCTTCTGCACAGAGGTTCTCTCCTCCCACCCAAAAGCAAGGGAATA
This sequence comes from Callipepla californica brunnescens, assembly GCA_023055505.1. Classification (NCBI taxonomy): domain Eukaryota; kingdom Metazoa; phylum Chordata; class Aves; order Galliformes; family Odontophoridae; genus Callipepla; species Callipepla californica. Next base: position 1,521,435 of record JALIRH010000023.1, on the reverse strand, counting down.
TGTCTTTTTAAATCAACATATACATCAAGAGTAGGTGTTATCTCTTTCCTTAACTCTCTATTTACATCTGTTTTATTTATGTCAAGACCAGTTGGTGAGTCAAGGAAGTAAAAACTCAGTCTAAGATTTTCTCAAATAAACAGAAGCAGCTGCGCATGTCCTTGTGCATTGTGCCACCAAAAACGTGTGAAAGCAGCTTGACTATTAAAGGAAAGGGCACAGTGCTTCCAGAAGAGCTGGTTCTTCTGAAGCAGTCATTATTTCTGAGAAAAGTGGTAGCCATAAGTGTTCAGCTGCTGTGAATGCACTCTGTTACGAATACAGGAAAAGACTGGGTAACACCTACTACATGATATAAGGAGAATACAAGCAGATGCACACAGCAGGAAAATCATAACAAGATACTGCCTTTCTGCATTTTCTTTGTTTGTTTGTTTGTGTTTGTTTTTTTCTTCCCCAAAGTACCAGGTGAGCAGTACTGACTGTAAGCAACCACAGCAGTTTTAGCTAGGTCAGTATCACCATAGCGTGGGCTTGTAACTTGATGTTTCAGAGAAAGGGAGGAAAAGGAAGATGAAGCAAAGTCATTTATGCTATGCAAGATTTGGGGCTTTATTTCCTCCTCCTCACAGCACAGGTCTCTCTCTCACATCTTTCCTCAGAATTTTACAAATAGATGACATGGATGTTGGTAAACTTGTCGAGCACAGAATTCCTTGCCAAGGAAGAGGAAATCCAAAAGTATCTAAAAATCAGAGCAGGTATGTGAAAATGAGGTCCATCAAAACTCCAGGTAAGGAGAATTGAGATTTTCATTGAAGTTACAGGAACTGGGTAAAGACATCACAATACTGGAATGAGTTGCCAGCATTCCATAACAGGTGAACAATGTCCTTCTTACAAGGACAATAATATACAGTGGTTTCTGGTGGCTTATGTTATAATTTATATTTATATTTACCTATAAAATTTGAATCACATTTCCAGTAACTTGTTAAAGTAGTCAGATGCAACAGATACATGGTATGAAAAGCAGCCTCTGTTCTGGTGGGTCTTTGGTTGAGCGCTGACAACTTCAACATGATTTTTATCTTTCACTCAGTCTCTGATGACTTTATTCTTGAAAGAAACTTTACACAACCTTTTTTTTTTTCTTCTTTCTTTCCCCACCCCTCTCTCTAAAAATAAAATAATGGAACTGATCCACTTTCTGCTGCCATCACATGATTCACTCTGCTTGTGCGATCAATCCAGTGCTTCAAGGGTCTGTTTTCTTTACTTGGGTTAAAAGCTCTTAAGGACGCAGTTTGTCTGTTTCAAGTTCCACTCGTGTTCACTTCTGCTAGGATAAACATGATTGCTATTGCTGATTCATGCTTGTTGACACACGTCAAGCATCCACTAGGGGATACAGCACACTTCAAGCTGGCTTTGAAGCAGCTGGGGTTGAACAATGACTGCAGCCTAGCGGGGGTGATGCTCGTAGCAGGATATTCAGGCAGGACAGCAAGATGCAGCCTTCTGAAACCTGCACTGTGCCTATGCCTCAAGTCAGCAGAGAAGACAGTCTACTTAAAGCTAGCTGAGGTGTGTTGGAACAGGAATGAATACAGCCACTGCACCTACTCAAGAGTATTTGGACAAAAGCTAGGGAAGGAATCCACATGGTTGCAAGCTAGCAAGGTAACAACAGTGGTAAGTCTGTCAACAGAGTCCAGATTTCACCTCACCTTCATTTTGGGGAGGTATTTGTCTGGCAAACTTGCTCAAGGAAAGCATGCAGAAGAAATGGCCAAGTTAGCTGGATGCAAATGCCTCCAAAACTAAGTTCTTCTGTTAAGTTTTCTCAGTTCTCGTCACTCTGGGCTTTTATCACAACTTGTTAATTCTCTTTAAAGAGGCAAGGTTACAAAGCATAGCTTGAACTTCTGTCTGGATTCCAAGCAGAAACTAAAGCTTCATCATTTCTCCTTCCTGCGTGCTGTATTATCACAATCTTAAAGATGTGAGATACCAAAATTATGATCTGTCAGTAGTGCTGTGGCTCTGATCTTGTGCTACACTTTCCACTCAGCACTTGGCCCTCACCCCAGCTTTCCTTTCAGTGACAGACTGGTGTGGGCATTTTTGTCCCAGTGGGTGAAGGGGCTGAGGGCAGATTGGGCTCTGTACTCAGAGAGGAGCTGCTGCGCATGTGGGTCTGTGCTGACTTGCAAGCTCCAACACAGGTGCAGAGATGTGCTGCCATGGAGCAGGAAGTGCAACAGGCTGGGAGGAGAGAGAAGGAAGCAGAAATGTACATCTACTGATAGGACTGTCTGATTTTTCCGCCTTAGAACTTACATATGATATTGAGAAGAATATTAAATGCCTGGTGGTGAGGAATGTTGCAGCATCAAACTCTGTCCTTCTGTCAGTGTTAATAAATACTTCCTTTGCTGTGGGATGGTCTAGAAGTTTCTACTTCTTCCTTTTGTCCAGCTAGTACATAAGTTTTTACAGCTTTCTTATAGCTTCTACACTAGCAGATGGCTGTTATCTGTTCCTGAAACAATTTGGTACTGTTCATTTGAATATGTTTGCAGAGATACTCAGAGATGGAAGGCTCAAATGGCAGTCAAAAGCACAGCATTTTCTGCATCAAGCACTATATAAAAGAACATTTTTGTTTTTAATTCTGGGTCAGGGATAAAACAACCCAATTTTTTTGTTTGGAATATCTATAAGCCCAATTTTACTAGCAACCTCCAGAAATTGTTTTCTTTTTCTTTTTCTTTCTTTCTTTCTTTCTTTCTTTCTTTCTTTCTTTCTTTCTTTCTTTCTTTCTTTCTTTCTTTCTTTCTTTCTTTCTTTCTTTCTTTCTTTCTTTCTTTCTTTCTTTCTTTCTTTTTTTTTTTTTTCCCAAACAACAAACAAAAGTTGAGGAAAAGTAAAAACAAGCACACAAATGTAAAGGAGGCACTATCTCTAAGGTCTGTGCAAAAAGCCTGCCACTTACACTCTGTAAACACATTTTACTTGTACAGGAAGCCAGGACTGTATAAATGACAAAGAGCCAAACTTTAGAGCTCAGGATGAAATTTAGAAAGAAAAAATAAGAGAGAGAAAGCAACTCATATGGTAAATTGTAATTTACCTCTTTCCTTCCTTCCTTTAGATACCATCTGAAACAGAAAATGATGCCTAAAGTATCTAAGTGATGATCAGTGGTTATTCTTACTTAGCTTCCAGGACAGTCTCATTTTCTCAGCCAGACTTTTACGCATGGTATTTCATTAGGGCTTTGATTTAGTTCTCAGTGTTTGAACGAACAATGGTCTCAAATTACAAAGTAAAAAAAAAAAAAAAAAAACCTGCTAAAATCTTCCCTGACTTCGTGGACACTCCTGATAGGTGCTCTAACCTCCACAGGCTGTGCTGTGGCTCTCTGGGAAATGCCATACACGTGGAAAACCACAAGAGACAAATAGCCTGTTTTCCCCAGGCTGTGCCAGGATGCAAAAGGCCACCCAGAGCCTTACGGTTACAGACACCTTCTGATCAGCTTGGCTGCAGAGGCATTTATGTTCAAAATCCGCATAAGCATCCCTGCCTTTGACTAAGGAAACTAAACTTCTAAAACCCTGACAGGCAATTATGGAGTAGCACCATATTTCCACCATGTGGAAATTACGCAGGTTTACAAAAAAAAAAGTATTAGAAGGATCTTTGACTCTACCCTAGTCTCGTCCTAATGTAACACATAAAAATCCCATTTTCTTGAGCATCACAGAATGGATGGGATTCTCAGTTCCTTAATTATTTCCCACAGCATGGTCTGCCAACTGTCTCACTTGCTGAATTCTCCAGGCAGCAGGTAGACTTGTTAAATGTAAAATGGCAAAGGTGTAACGGAGCAGAGGTGAGGATCCTCCTGGTAGGAGACCAAAAGTAAAAAAGTCCTCTCAGTTTTTGTGCAGTAAGATTCTATTTAAAAGCCTGGGGGGACTTCTGTTTGACATCTGTGCTGCTCATTTCCTTACTATGAATGGGAAGCTTTGTTAATGTTAGTTCCTATCTCTATGTTCATTTAATCTTTTCATTCTCTGAAGTCATGACATGATGGTGTCATCTTTAAACCTAGGGCGCCATGGGGAAACATGGCTACAAGAGGTCAAACAAAACTTTGTCAAATAATTTTTCACTTAAAAATAAGGACTATGGACACATTTTCAGTGCTTGTTGAAAATCTACTTTTTTAAAGTCTAGATGGATGCTGTCACTGGAGGATATCCAGGATGATGTTATTTCTGATGTTATTTCTCAGCATCTGCAGATCTCAGGAAGACTGGGAGATCTGAGCTCAAAGCTGGCTGGAAGGCAAGAGGAAAGCCAAGATGCATAAAGGCATGCTTCAGAGAAAGAGCTATTTCTATATGACATGGTAAGGTTTCAAACAATATTCAAACAAGACAAGACCCCTTTGCGCACACAGGCACACATCTTGGGTTTTGCACTTTGGCAGACATCACAGAATCACAGAACTATAGGGGTTGGAAAGGGACCTCTGGAGATCATCCACTCCAACTGTCTGCTAAAGCAGCTTCCCTATGGGAGGTCCCAAAGAAGTGTGTCCAGGTAGGATTTTAGTATCTCCTGAGAAAGAGACTCCTCAACTGCTGTGGACAGTGCTCTGTTACCTGCACAGTAAAGAAGTTTTTCCTCATATTCAGAAGGAACAGCTTGTGTTCCAGTTTATGCCCACTGCCCCTTGTTCCATTGCTGCACACCACTACAAACAGCATGCCCCATACACTTGACAGCTGCTCTTTCAAAACTGATAAGCACTGATAAGATCCCCTCTCAACCTTCTCCAGGCTGAACAGGCACAGGTTTCTCAGCCATTCATAGAACAGGAGATGCTCCAGGCCCCTCATCATCTCTCTGGCCTTCCACTGGACTCTCTCTAGAAGTTCCCCATCTTTCTTGAACTAAGGAGCCCAGAACTGGACATGGTACTCCAGATGTGACCTCACCAGGGCAGAGCAGAAGGGGAGGATCACCTCCCTTGACCTGCTGGCCACACTCTCAACAATGCAGCTCAAGATACCACTGGCCTTTTTGGCCACTGTTGGCTTACAGACAACCTTTTGTTTACCAGCACAACCTGCTGCTTGTCTGCAGACCAGATCTCCAATATAGTTTCTGCATCCTTCCTGCATGCAGCATATCTTCTGGTCTCACACACAAAAAAGGATGAGCAGTCACTGAACCTGCTCTACAGGTGGTACCGAGCAGCCAGTGATAACTACTTCTGGCAAAGCCAACCCTGTGCTGGGAGTGGTGCCCAAGGAGAAGCAGGGACCTGCCTGGTGCTTGGTGGGCACCTCAAACTCCGTGGGGACACCTCATCAGTCACCATGTCTCAGCGTGCCCTTCTCCCTCTGTCTGCCTCTCTTCTGCCGCTCCCTCAGTGCCACCTTCAGTTCATTTCCATTGGCTGAATGCCTTCAGAGAAAACCTACCTAGGAACACTGCTTCGCGGAGATGAAGCTCCCTGTCACTCCATCGGCACTCACAGCCCCACTCCCACCTACTGCTCATGTTCTGCTTGGGATGCGAATCCTCCAAGGCTCCACGTTTTAATTCTCAACGTTCCCTCCACAGCACCTGGCACAATGGGGGCATACCTCATTGCCTCCAGGACAACAGCAAAACAAATGTAGCGACTGACAACCTTAAAACCGAGCACCCTGACACCTTCTCCGACCGCCCTCCCGGCGCTAACCCCAACACGAGGGAGCCTAAACCCAAACGCATCGCCAAGCAGTACGCAGGGAATCATAGCGAAGGCGGTGCCGGATCAGCAGCCGGCTCCTAAACCTTAACACGGACGACCCAGCAACGCACGGCGAACATCCCGGCACTGCCGCCCGTGTCCCACGCGACACGCGGGGTTGGGGAGCTCCCCGTCCGCCCTGCGCCGGCTCCGCGGGGACCAGGCGCGGCATCTCCGGGCGTCACCCCGCTCCCGTGGGCTCCCCGCGGCCCCCGCACCTCCGCAGCCCCCTCCCCCGCGGGCTGCGCGGAGCCGCGCCGCTGACTTACATGGGGTCCTTGGGCGGGCAGCTCCCGGCGCGGCGGCACGCTGGTACCCATGGTCGAGCCGCTCGCCGCCGGCGCCGCCGCTGCCAGGCCGAGGGAGCCGAGGGAACGGGAGAGGCGCCCTGAGCCGGACCGCGCCGCAAGCACCGCCCCGAAGGGCGGGGAGGAGGGAGGGAAGGATGCGCGGGAGAGGGACGGGGCGCGGCGGGGGCTGTGGATGAGTGCGGGGGACCCCGAGCGGGTGCTGCGGTGCGCGGCCGGGCGGTGCCGTGCCGCCCCTCGGAGCCGGGCTCCGCTCGGCAGTCGGAGAGGGGCGCGGAGGGGAGGGCGGGGCGGGCGGGCGGAGCAGGGCTGCCGGCGGGCTGCCGCTGACCCCTCACGCGGTATCGCTGCCGGGATACCCGGAGTCCGGCAGAGTGGTGACACCCGCGGCTCGTTCGGAAAGCAAAGACTGAACGGCTCCTGCGTAACGGCGCTTCCAAGGGCAGGTCCGGGGAGGGAGCAGCGATAGTGCGGGCTTCGGGAGTCTGCCCCCAGCTGCTGCTTGCATCCTCGTACCCCTTTTCACGGCGGTGTCCTCTGTGGCTGCTTGCGGCTGCACTCTGTCCCCCGGGCAGTGCTGCACGCTCACCATGCCCACGGGCCGTCCCGCAGCCCGCGCTCACACCGAGGAGCTGCAGCACCCGTGTGCCCTTGACCTGCGGGATTTTTTCCCTGTCTGGCTTCTGGTCCTAGGCATGCAGGCCTCGATGTGTGCAAAGAAATAAACTGTCTCCAACCATTCCCTCCTTTCATACTTTCTTCCTTTTTTCCTTGTCGTATGATCACAGAATCGTTAAGGTTGGAAAAGACCGCTAGTCTGGCAGTCAACCACCATGCCCAAAAGCATTCAACCTTTATAGCACAACCACTTGAGTCGGTAGATTGGTGTCAGTTCTACTGAGCAGCTCCCACTCTGTGGCCAGATTTATGTCTGCACACAATCAGCAGTAATGGCCATAACCAGCACTGAAAGATTTTTGTAACTCAGGACACACATGCTGTGCTAATGACTGCTTTCATCCCTCCTCCTCCTCCTGTAGCCATGGCAGTTTATGGTTTTGCATTTCGTTAGCTCTGTGTTTCTGGCTGCTCATTTTACTCTGTTACATACCTAAAAGCCAGGCAGCTACAACAAAAGGTTTCAAAAGTGGACGCTTGTAGAACAAGAGCTAAAGGAGGTAGTTTGCTGTGAAACACATATTGCATTTTTCCCTGTTCTCCTCACGCGCAGCTGGCACAGCCATTATTCTTTGTTTAGATGTGTTTTAATGAGTGTTTTTGTTTTTTTTCTGTTCAGTTCTTTGCCTTTTTTCTGTGTCAGAAAGTTACCTGTTTGCAATCTAAACTGAAATTCATCCATGCCAAACTCTCTTCTATTAAGTCACATACCCCTCCTTCACATTTTTGCATCTCTTAGTGCTTCCCAGCATTGAAACATCAACAGATTTTCTTCCCCTGTAGCATTATTATGCATATGTTTCCATACATACATAAATATACAGAAGTCAATCTGACAGAAATGTTTCATTCCTTAGTTTCTAAGGAACCTACAACAGATACAAAGAGCACAATAACACTATTTCAAAGAGCAAAGAGCTGTTCATTTCCGCCAGCAATGAACAGTAGCCTGCATGCAACTTTCAGTAGAATCTGCACCAGCAGAGGTGGCCCACTGTTGCTGTCACCTTTGCTGAAGCGTACCACCCACTGCCTCAGTGTGTGACAATCCGCTGCTTGGTTTCCACAAACTTCCAGTGAGCAATGATGAAAGTCAGTGGGTGCTGTTCTTTCCACATGGAGGAATTCAGTGACATATCTTTGCTCCATCTGCACTTCTACTCTGTCAGAGGGCCCCTCTGCAGCCATCTGTCACACGGCAACAACGTTCAGTGGGATATTGGTGGGAAGGTTCCACCTCTATTGCTGTACCACCAGCATCCACCTCTGATGGCGTGGGTCAGCATTACGGAATAGGAAGCACTACTTTGCGAGCAGCTCTCACATGTGCAGGTATGTGTTTTTCAAAGATCTACCAGCTATGGGAGATCTCAGAAAGCAAACTGTATTCAGATTTCCTCACATTAGATCCTTGACTACTAAAATTTCTCCAGTGGTAACAAAAAGGGGTGATTAGAACTGGAGCACAAGGCTCTCTATTTTCCCTGAGACAACACTACATAGAAAAAAATAAACCACCTAAATTCTCATGAGCTTCCCCACGCCTAACTTCCTTATGACTGTACTTTTCCACTTTAGCAGATATTGGTCATCCTGCTTCTCCAGGCCTCAGTGATCACCCGTCTGGCATGGGACCTCTACTTCCTCCTCTTCTGATGATTAATCCACTACCAGAACAACTGGCCTTTGTTCTGGAGGCATAATAATGCAAACTCATTCATCCAACTCTCTAGTTCCTCCCGTACCGTATTAGAAAGCACTGTGAGTCTGCCAGGAGCTGTGTCTGCTGGGACACATCCATTTTAGCCTTACCTTCCCACATAAGGCCTCTGGCTGTTGGTTGCTCCTTATTGCTTTTCCTGAAACTTCATAGGAGTAGCAGACACTGCTGCCCTGGTCAGGCAGCTGGCATGTAGCACAAAGCACACCCAGTGGCTAGTAGCTAAAGGAGAAGCTTTGACTTTGTTCAGTTACATGGGATATTAATATGCATACAGTGACATATATAGGCTATACAGTGATGGCACCAGAGCTTCAAAAATTCATGCCCACCTAGGCATGTCCGCATCTTTCTCCTGGCTTTTCCTACCAGGACATAGGCAGCACATGCCTTTTCCTCCTAATTTTCCTTGGGCATTCAACATCTTACAGGTTCGCATCACTTCCATTTTGAGGGACTTGTGGCCTCGAGTCCTCTGTCCTGACCAAGTGAGGACACATCAGGCATGAAGGGAACTGAAATTTTTGCAGCATTTTTTTTTTTTTCCTGGTCAGGAATCCAGAACCTGGAGCTGGTGGTGCAGGAAGCTGAGAGTAAACGATAACTTCTCTGACCTCTCCTCTTTGCTTTGAGGCAAGGAGGAACATGGAGCACTTTCCGAGCAAGCTCTGATTAACCTTGCTATACCAGCTCTTCTTGTTCTACCCTCCGCTATGTCCCTTTATTTGTCCATTGGTGGTTCCTGCTCAGATGGCATGTGAACAAGACCTATTCAGAAAAGAGAAAACATTTCTATGTAGTTCATGCAGGCTCTGTTATAAAAAAAGACACTCCTCGAACACAGCAGGAATTCAGTATAACAATAAAGACAGTAACGTTACTGAAGGAGAAAGGAAATGTCTCAGTTTTCAAGTATGATAGAAAAAGGGGAGGTTTTACTGCAGTGAAGGGCTGTGGACTCTTCAGGCCAACTGGGGCTCTCCACTGGTATTCTGCAGCCCTCTTGGGTCTAGCTAGATTTAGTGGGTGGAGTAGAGATGAAGTAGATGGAAGTCGTGGGTAAGACTCTTTCCCTTCTCTATAGATAAAGTCTGGCCCACCAGACTTGGCTTGACAGGAGTGGAAAAAGGATTTTGGATGCACAACAATAGAGCCTCTGGGTTGAGAGGGAGAGGAATGAAAAAACTCTACGTGAAATATCTCTATCTTACAAGTTTAATGAAACCCACTAGCTTGTTCAAACAGATGATGGAGATCACCTGACCCACATTTATTAGAAAAAAAAAAACAAATCCCCATCCAAATGTCTGAGGGTGTAAATGTGAAAAAGGTGCATAGGTTTCTGTAGCCAGTGGCATAGTGTGGTCAGTGGCTAATATATTTTGTAAGCTACAACTCATTAAAGTAGAATCCACAATATCTGAAAACCTCTCTGCTATGAGGAAGAAACCACCAAATTTATTTCCACATCTGTAGCCTTTTCTAGCTCTCAGTGAAACCAGATTTTACTCCTGAGTGATGTATATTTTTAGAGGTTTTAGCTAAGTCCTGTATACTAGTATCAAAAAATGTGACTGTGCGTAGTATGGTACACAAGCCTTGCTGTGCTAGAGGAAGGCCTGCTTACCCCTTTGTGGCTAAATTCAAAAGCTTCAGGCTATCCTGCATCTGTAGGAAGTATGTGTAGTAGTGATTATCTTCTGTGTAGTAGTGATTTTATCTTCTGATTACTTAGGTCTGCAATCTCAGCTGCATTCATGCGCATCAGGAGTCTGGGAACACTACATTTATAAACATAAAGATGTGTGGGAGTTGCTTGGAGAAAGGATTCACCAGGGATGGCATGGAATGTTTATGTAGAAAAGAAAAAAGGCCTAGCTAGGGCTCTGTAAAAGAGAAGGGAAGGGAAGGGTAGGGAAGGTAATGGAAGAGAAAGGAAAAAAGAAGAGAAATTTTGTTTGCAACTTTCTCAGTACATTACAGGTTCCTAATTACCTTGCTGTCTCACAAACTGACATTTACTCTTGTGCTAGGAAAGGCAAATCAAAACAACAAATATTCTCATAAAGTCAAGGGATTAGTTCAAGGACAGCTTTATGGAGTTCAAAGAAATCGAAGTAGACTTGTGACCATAGGCAGGAGTCATGAGGCCTAATTAATCCTTCAGGAAAGAGATCCATGAAATGGACAGCCTCAAACGTGATGGTGAAAAAGAACACGCAGAAAAAAAGCACTTGGCTGTTACACTGGGGATGGTCCTCAGAGATGACTAGTTCTAACCCCCAGCCATGGTCAGGGACATTTCCCACTAGATCAGGTTGTCCGAAGCCTCATTCAGTCTGGCCACAAACTGGGCTGGGGCATCCATAACTTCTCTGGACAGCCTGTGCCAATTTCAAATAAACTTCACAGTAAAAATTTATTCCAGATATCTAAGCTAAATTTGATCTCTTACAGCTAAAAGCCATTACCCCTTATTGAATCACTACATGCCCTTGGAAGAAGTTCCTCTCCATCTTTCTTGCGGGCCCGCTGCAAGACTGCAAGTAAGTTTTTATAGGTAGAAGAGGTGCTCCAGTTCTCAGTCCATCTTTTGTCCCTCCTCTGGTCTCACTCCAATTGGTTCTTGTCCTTCTTACATTGTGGGCCCCACAGCTGAATGTGATACTACAGGTGGGATCTCACTAGAGCAGTATAGGAGGGGAGAATCGGCACCCTTGACAGTTTTGTCACTCTTCTTTTAATGGATCTCAGAATATGGTAGTTTTTTTGGGCTGCAAATGTGTACTACTTGCTGAAGTTGAGCCTCTCATCAACCAACACCCTTAAACCCTTCCCCTCAGGGCTACTTTCAATTGATTATCTGCCCAGAGCATATTTGTGCTAGGGACTGTCCCAATCCAGGTGCAGTGACCTGCAGTGAAAGAAGAGTACCTCATCTTTCTCCATGTCCTGGGTAACCAAGTCTTGTGTTTTCTTCTGGAAGTTTTCTTCCACAGCTAGAAGTATCTAAGCAGAAATGGACAGATAAGGATTGAGGTGTGCAGTCTTTTTGTTAACAGCAGACAGACCAGAAAAACTACATGCTCCTATTAGAAAATAGCAGTGATCCAGATCTGTAGGAGTTGCTTTTTGGAAGAACAGTCATCTCTTCACAGTTAGCAATGAGCCTTTTCTCAGCTTTTCCTGGAAAGATGCTATATTCAGCAAACAAGGACACAGACAGGAAACAGCCATCACTATTCTCCTAGTTATGCTGCTTGACTGTAAATACTTACTTCTGATATATCCATGCATGGGAAGGTCTGAGTTATAGATGTTGGCGGATTTGTGCAATTTCCAGTGCTTGGGAACAACCACAACACTTTTGCTTTGGTCCCAGATGACAAACTAAGCAGCCCAGACTTAGACTCAAGTGACTGAAGATGCCTTTTTCTCGCATTCACAACAGTTAGAAAGTAGGTCTGTGTCTCCACGTCCCTCAGAGTTGTGCTGTGGTCAGCCTTCTCATTGCAATGAATAGTTTTGTGTTTACTTACCAAGTGCCATTGGAATGACTTTGTTTAGCTGTCCACAAGGCTGCAGTGAAAATCTGGAGAAAGGAAAATGTACTCTCAGTGGAAGACAATCAGGTTGTGGAACACTTAACAAAAAGGTCTTTGGCTATAGTCCCTGAGCAATGTACCCAAGAGTGCTGACAAAACTGTGTGACATAATTGTGAAGCTGCTATTGATTGTCTTGAATGATCATGGCAACAGAGAGAGATTTGTGGAAAATGGATGAAAACTGTCTTTAAAGAGGGCAAGAAGGAGGACCCAGAAAAGCAGAGGCTGACCAGCCTCAACTCTGTCTCTGGGAAGGTGGTGGGACTACTAATTTTGGAAAGTGTTCTTTCTTGGAAAGGAAGTGATAGTTATTAGAAAGCATTAATGTACAAATAGGAAGTCTTTTTTAGCCAGCCCGAAAAATCTATGATGGAATGGCTGGTGTGGTGGATGAGAAGACAGCATTGGATACTGTCTACCCAGATCTCACTAACACTTGACACTGTCTCCTCAGGCAAAACTGATGAAATATGGGCTGGATGAGCAGACAACAAGATGGACTGAAAATTGGCCAAGTAGCTGGGTGATGATGAGTTGCACAAAGTCTAGTTGGAGCCTAGTAATGAGTAGTGCATCCCAGGAGTCAATATTGGGTCAAGTACCATTTCAGCATCTTTAGTAGTTCAAGTTTGCACATGATACAAGTCTGGTAGAAGTGGCAGAAACACCAGAGTGTCGTGTCATGCTGCCATCCAGAGGGATCTTGACCTCATGCAGTTCAGCAAAGGGAAATGCAAATTCTGGCACCTGGGGAAGAATGGTATCATAAACCTGTACTTGTTATTTGTCAAACAGAGGGAAGTCAGCTTTACAGAAAAGAACCTGGATTTCCTGGTGGACACCAAGGTGAACATGAGCTAGAAATATATCCTTGTTGCAACTAATGTTGATGGTATTGTGAGCTGCATCAGGAAAATATTGTTAGAAGGCTGGAAGAGGTAATGCTCTGGTGAGGTCACACCTGGAACACAATTTCCAGTTCTGGGTCCCCCAGTACATGAGAGACGTTAAGGCAACTAAGAGTGTCCAGTGAAAGGCATCAATGAAAGGACTGGAGCACCTCCTCTATGAGCAGAATGTGAGAAAATTGAGACTGCTCAGCCTTGAGAGGAGAATCTTATCAATATGTTTAAATAGCTGCAGGGAAGGTCACAGAAGGCTCTTTTCTCTGGTGTTCAGTGACAGAACAAGAGGCAATGGACCCTAACTGGAACAGAGTAGACTCCCCCTGAACATCAGGAAACATTTATGTTCTGTGTGGTAGAACACCGGCACAAGCTGCCCAGAGTGTTTGTAAAGTCTCCCTCATTGAAGATCTTCAGAAGGCTCCTAGACATGGTTCTGGGCAGCCTCTTCTGGGTTGAGCAGAACAGGTGGCCAAGGTGACCTTCAGGTCCTTCCAAACTCCAGTCATCCTGCAGTACTGTGATAGATATTGTAAAGAAGTAAAGACACAGACAAGATCCTATAGATAATCTCCTGTCAGCTGAAGCCTGTAAGTGGTGCCTGAAAGTCTCCAAAACAACACTAGGCACCTATGTTTAAACAGCCAAGTGTGTCTTGGCAGTAATTTCTCCACTTGTTCTACGTGGAGCTGGAAGGAACAGGTAACAAAGCAGGTGCAGGTGTGTTGAAGAGGAAGAAGATATTTGACTTATAGGTGTTGGCTGGCACGGTGTGTCAAGTGATGCATTGCAGAAATTCTTTTCCAAGTCTGAACGTTTTACAGTGTTGCTTTTTGCGTCATTGCTTTTTTCATGGTCAGACTTTGATCTTATTGTCTTATGATTTGGATAGTTGTAGGACTGTGTATGTATTTAGCTTCTACTGTGTCAAGAGAGTATTTGAAGAGTGTGGTCTCAAAAATCAAGGTAGATTCTGGGAGCCTAAATAATCATGTACAACTCGGCCTTACTGCTTGACTTAGGGATTACAGTCTTAGTTGCTCAGAGCCAAATGCCTGGGACTTGGTGCTTTCCCAGAGAAAGTCTTGTCCTGCAGACTTTGATGGAAGTGTTGAAATCAAAGACGGGCACTGGCTTCTTCCAACTGAAGGGCCAGGCTTGGGGTTCATTTGGGATGTGAAGTGTGCTGAACTGCAAGAAAAGTCCTTTTATCGTTGAGAGAAAATTTTCAGACTTGTACTACAAATGCTCTGTAGGCACACAATCTTTCAATCTACCATCTCTTGCTTCCTGCTTCTGACTGACCAGCTAGACAGAAACAAAAATCTACTGGAACTAATACCATTTTACTGGATTCTTCTGTATGGATGGAAGAATTCACATCTGTATTTGATTCCTGCTTCCTGGTGCAAGCTATGATTAACAGGACAGAGCTTTCCTAATGAAGTTTTAGTATTAGATCAGTCCCAAAAACAGAAGGCCTAATTCTATCAGGAAAGTTTCAGTGAAAATCTGAAATATTTCGCCTGAAATGTATTGATCTACACCTCCAAAGATCTACACTCCTTTCACAGTTCCCTAGACTATTCATCTACATAAATGTCATAGATGTGCAAACAAATTATGCACAATGAAAGGCAGAGGTGCTAAAACACATGCATGAATTCTTTCTTCTTAGCCTAGTTATGAAAGCCATTTTTAGTAGATAGATCTTGCTGAGCTTTGTCTGGGAGAGGGCAACTTTTTAAGGCTACTTTGTCACTTTTTTAAATGTGGAAAGACACTGCTTTCAAATAAGCCTCAGAAGTTGTTTAGTTTCAGGACTCTTTCCTCTAGTACTCAGCCCACTAGGATTCAGCCAAGACCTTTCCCCTGCTGGGGCTACATTGCATTTGGAGAAGGCAGTAAGGTTTGGAGTAAGGTGCTCAGCTTTGTCCTAAAGAAGAGGACTCTAAAGCTTTAAAAATCCCAGAATGCTGTCGTGCTGGTTTGCAGCCCTGTCTATAGGTATGCATTAAATCTGCAGGGGGACTGTTAGTACTCTGAGTTGCTCTTCTCTCCTCATCTATGTTGGAAGACTTGAAGCAGTGACATGTAAAGGCACGGCAGGAGGCAGCGCATGGTGAGCAGCACTTCTCTTGCTCCCTTCTTCCCTTGAGGTTACATAGCTTTTACAACAAAGAGGTGCAGTTCTCACACCAAATCGCAGCTCTACCCCTTGTGTACTGCTGAGCGAGCTGCTGCTGGGTGCCCTGCAGCCAGCCAAATGGCTAGAGAAGAGGGGCTGCTTTTAGTCCCTTTTAAGAATGGCTGCTCTCAGGGCTCTGTTAAAATTGCAAAGCTCAAGGGCACATAATTCTCTCGATAACAGAGCAGTGAAGGACAAGCATAGCTTTGTGGTATTCGGGGGAGATAGCTGTAACATTTGTGTGAGAATAGTGTGCCTAACACTCAACAAGATTGCGAATGCTGGTATTTGGCTAAAATCAACAACATGTAACATCTAACACAGGCCACCTTTCTCAAAAAATACAAGTGAAAAGAAGTAAAAAAAAAAAAATCCAGGCATTCAGGAAAGACCAGGTCTAAGGGCAGGGCTGTAGTAGATACACTGCCCTCACTGCAGGTGTTAGGGTGACCTTTTCGATCAGACCTCAGATATCCAGCAGCACCACATGACTGTTCCTCCACATATCCAGTCCATATAACCCAGTTTAGACATACATTTAACACTAGATTACTGTGATACCCACCCGTATGCTCTTGAAATGTTGATAGAATTACCTAATCTTTCAAAATTTACTGGATGATGTTGAAATTGGTATGGTGTAAACCCATACCTTGCTACTTTGATGATGTTGTATGGCTTCTCTTTTCTGAGGGTCTTTAAAAGTTATTGCATTCAAACACTTCACAACTTTAATTCTGTGTCTTTCTCAGTCCTTAGGCTTTCTCCAGTGTAGACATTTGATGACAGTAGGATGTTGTTCTTGAAATCCACAGACAGGTACAACATTGCCTCATTAACATAATTTTATTACTGTGTTCATAGTGAAGAATGTATTGTCATGTGATGTCATTTGCGTCAGAATTAGTAGCAGTATTATATAACTATAAACACTTCTAGAAACATAAAAAATTTATGAGGGCTGCACAGAAAATAATGCCTATTTTATGATGTTGGCCCAAGATGTCAGAGGCGGATGTTGATGGTACAGCAGTAGGGGTGGAACCTTCCTATTAGTATCTCATTAAATGTTGCTGCTGTGTGACAGATGGCAGTGGGGGGGCAGTCTGACAGAATGGCATCTGACATGGGAGTGCAGATGAAGTGAAGGTGTGTCAGTGAATTCCTCCATGCAGAAAAAAATGATACCTACTGACATTCACTAGTGCTTGGTGAACATTCACGGAGACAAATCAGTAGGTGTGAGCACAGTGAGGTGGTGGGTGGTGCATTTCAGCAGTGGTGACAGTGATAGTGGGTCTCCTCTGCTGGTGGAGATTGTAATAAATGTGGCATACAGACTCTTCTTCATCACTGACAAAAATGCACAGTTCATGGTGGTGGTTATGTTGAAAAACAGTGTTTCATAGCTGAGAATTTTCTCAATCAAATACTATCACTGTGCTCTTTGTACCTATTGTATTTTCCATGGAAATAAATAGGAGACATTATTTTCGGAGCAACCTACGTAGTACCTGTTTCCAGGATTCAGGGCAATGGGAGGTGTATTGAATAAAACCTGAGATAAATACAACACCCAGAGGACTGCAAACACATAACTGTTCCCCACACTTTTGCAGGAGATGTCATACTTCCCCTCTGCCCCATCTTGTGTCCAAGCCTTGACAGACTCTTTTAGTTTCAGATGGAAAATAATTCACTCCTGAACTCATGCTTGGCTAGATGATTAATCTTGAGTATGCGAGTAGGATGTACTAGCTTTTTGTCAGAGAGAAATGAATGCTGCTTCTTCAAGACTGGAGGGATTTAATTCCCTTCTGCCTCCTAAATCAGTTGGCACCAGAAACTTCATTTTATTTATGTTTTATTTACCTGGTCTCCAGGGACCTCGGTTTTATTTGTTCTAAAGGTGTCAACAGAAAGTGACTCACTTTTCATTTTCAGCAGAAACCTAGCTGGCAGGTACCAAATATTTGTTGTTAGTCAATCAGTACATTAACCAAGGTGTATTACATTTGTTCTTTAACCTGTGTCTTTTCCAGTGCAACTTTTAGGAAAAGTCAGGGGAATATTACATTCCCTAACAAAGAACAGGAGGGATTTTCTCTCCAGAAATGCATTGAAAAGGCATGGTGTCAAAATCCTCCATTAGCTTGTTGGGGAATAAGCAAATGAAAATAATAATCTACCTGGGATTCTTTCTTCACCCTTTGCTTTCTTACAGTTCTTTGGAGTCCAGGTTTTATCTATCTATCTATCTATCTATCTATCTATCTATCTATCTATCTATCTTTTTTTTTTTTTTTGTACAAGAGACAAAAATACATGTCCTAAGATGTCAAATACCCTATAATCTAAGAAGATTTTCAGAGAAGAATAATATCCCGAATATCTGCATACTGCAGATGAAAGAACAAGGGAGTCCTTCAGGAGAAGGGAAGGGAAACGGGCCAGGTTCATCTAAGTCTTATGAAATCTTTCACATTTGGGAAGTTTGTGTTGGATTTGTCCAGGGACTGTTTCCTAGAGTCATCATTGAGAAATACAGTATTGTCTGTGTTACTGAAGTGCCAGTCTCATCATACTTCATGTTTTTCATTAAGGTCTTGATTCTGTCACTTTGTCAGAATTTTGACTTTCAAGAAGCAGCAAAATGAATTTTCAGCTTTTGGGACTGAGATGTGAGAACACGTGCTTCAAAGGTAAGTGGAAAGGTGAAACCTAAAAGGACTTAATTATGAAACAAATCAACACATTAATCTGACTGTAGCTGGCATATCTGTGATTCTATGCTGCTTACATCTCTGGGTGAGTAATGATCATTTCTGGCTTACGTATTGCTAAATGAGATAAATGTTAACCTTCAAGGTAAAAAAGAACCCACATATTGGACCTTTGTACCTCTGGCAGATACTTCTGATATGAAAGTATCTGTCCCAGTGGGGCAGCTGCACTATTTAATATCAAAATGGAGAGGCTTGGTGTCTAGCATGCTGTGGAGTGCAGCTTACCATAGTGCTGGTCAACACCTACTGACGGGGATCTGGCTCCAGCATTTTTCTAACACTGCTCCTTTACTGTGCCACCTCAAGGCTTTGTTCCAGCTTCAATAGCAATTGCCACACAACAGGAGAGCTGCAGTGATACACTTAGGAGTGGGTACAAGGCTTGGTGAATGCTTCTCTTTGACTGTGGGGCAGTGTCAGTGTATACTCAGAGCTGATGAGAGCTGTAAAGCCTGAGTTTGTTCAGTTTCCAGGACAGCTAGTGAGCAAAGAAGTGATGGACTGGACTGCAGAGATATGTGGTGACCTCAGCCCTCCTGAGCAGACTTCACTAGCAAAACAGGAACTGACTTCAGAAGACAAGTTGTCTGGAGTTTCAAGTCAGTAGGTGCCATTTAACAACAGAAGTCCTTGTTTCCATGAGAGCTTGTCACTGAAGCCAGCTGAGTTTTTAATCTGTTCTTCTCCAGTGTATTTTTCAGTAGATTTTATTTCTCTTCTTTACTTGGACAATGGGCAGAGGAAAGCTTCTACATCTTCACTTTTGGCAAAGCAGACTGCTTCATGCAAAAAACTGCTGAAATTTCTGGAAACATTTGCTTGCTTAGAATTAAATAAGTGCTAAAAACTGTAACACATCAGTGCAATAAACAGTTTCATCCTCCATAATTTTTTTTACTTGATTTTTTTTCCAGACATTTACTCACATCCATCTTCTCTTTTTTTGTTTGTTTGCACCTGTAGATTTGGACATTAGTTGCTTATTCTGGGTTTTACTCATAGAATATTTCCTAAGATGTTGATAGTGTTCTATAATGCAAGACTCACAGAAATTTTAGGGCATAGCTCCTACTTCACATAGCAAACAGACTGATATCAGAGCTCCCATCTCATGGATAGGACAGATGGTGAGGATGGGAAACTGAAGTAATGTATGGAGCTTGGAAGGAAAAGTCTGAGCTCTTCTGCAGGAGGCAATGGGGGCAAAGAGTAGTTCTGTAGGAATAGAATTTGGGTCCCCAAATGCTGCATTTTGTATGGTCTCCTTCCACTTTTGGGCAAGGTGCTACACCACTGCTCTGTTCACCAGGCCATACTGCTCCCACACACTGGAGCATTTAATAAATGGTTCTGACTGCAGCTGTCAGTGAAGGCAATCTTTCCGCTCCTATAACCACTAGCTCTCAGTAGACAATTATTGAACTCTGTGAGTTAAAAATAAATACAATGCAGCCTGAGAACACCTTCTGTTTTACACAAGTAACTAAAAGGTGTTTCTTGAATCGATGGCAGTCATGCAGACAAATTTTCAATGCAAGCCAGTTCTAACTGGTCTTTAAAGGTCATTATTTCTGTGCAAATGTTTGTTTAAAAGTTTATGTGTAATTTCCGGTTCTGAACCTGTCTTTTTGGCTCTTTGTCAGCTTTTTGCTGGCTGTGCAGAGAGGTGAGATGGTGTTAAGGCCTCAGCCAGACAGACACTGCAATTTCAGCTGCCAGCCTGCCTGTGTGGGCAGCAGTCTGTCCTCACGTCCCATGCAGGTGCTGGGGTCGTGGGCAGGAGGCTGGCAGCTCCTCAACAGTGCTGGGCAGAGCAAGGATAAGGGCCATGTGCAACAGACTGGCTGTGTACACCCCAAACACCAGCCAGGCTGGTACATCCCAAACATGGGTATGAGTGTTTCTTGCTTCCAATGATGTCTGAATCACACCGTGGTGAAGTATTCAGGCTGAGACTGGGTTTTCAGGCCCATTATATCTCCGGGGCCTGTGCTTTCACTTTTTGTTCATCTGCTCCACTATAGCCTCCCAGATCATTTGAGGTACCTATCATGTTTTTGGGCAACAGCAGGATGGTGTCCTAATCACTGAACAAATTGCTTCTTTTGAGCTTGTGTACTTGTAGGACCAAGCTTTTATTGGACCAGGGATTTGTGAATATTACTAGAAACAGAGTATTTCATAGTGAATGAAAACTCATCCTCACAAATCATCAGGAAATTTTATTTTAATATGGTGGCCAAGCTGAAGTTTGTTTTCATTTAAGGTGACAGAACACTCACCAAATAAAAATTTCCATCTTGCTGACCACCTGGGTTCCTCAAGAGGCATGTTTATCTAACTCTAGTTCGTTGAAGATTCAGACGAATTAAAGAAATGATACAAAATGTAAATGTAAATATTCCTTTTTTTTTTTTTTTTTTTTAAAGCCATGACCATCCAACACTATGGGAGAGAAGAACATTGCTTACTTGAAGACTAGATTTGCATTAGAGCAAATGTTTGGGTTTTTTTTTCTCTGAAATATTTCCTTTCTCAGCAAAAAAATCTTTCAACTAATTCTTTTTGTTCCACTCTGTTTTTCAGCTGAGGCTTAAGAAAATATTCCCCAGCTCCTTCTGGGAACAGCTGCTAAAACCCTGCCTGGTAAATTTGGTTTCTTCAGCTATATTCTAATTTCTATAAATTCAGGAAGGATGATGTCATGCCAAAAGCTCTCTCTCAGCACTGAGAAGAATTACGTATGTGTAACTAACCAACCCAAACCTACGCCACTGTCCCATAGGATTTGCTGTCCTCAGGAGATGAAGCCACAGAGCATGATAGAGGGAGGACAGAGAAAATTCCATTGGCTAAAGTTTTTTACAGAAATGGTAGAGACTTGCTGGACACAGTCAGGATATCCACACTAGCCTTATCTTCTTCTTCCTGTAGTGAAATGCCAGTCCTATGGTTCTATGAACCCGTAAACATTGTTTTCATATCTAGCAATCAGAAATCTTTGGTGGCTTAGAGATTTGTGAACCATTGTGCTTACTGGCACCAAGTGCTGAAGAAATCTACTGTTAGAACAGGTTAACTTGACTCTTCGTTACTGCTCTGTGAGGGAGCAGTCCCATGAGAGTTCTGCTGGTTGAACTTCTGAGATGGAAGGGAAACAGTGCTGGAGGTCATGCAAAAGCAATCACCAGCTCCACTGTCACTGCTGGGTCTGAGAAAGGTGCTCCTTAAAGAAATGCTCTGTGCTCCTGCAGTGGAAATCCCACAGGAGTTTTGCAGCCTTGCAGCAATGTCAGAAGCCAACTGCTGTATCCCTAGTGCTGGCAGTGAAGCACTCTGCTGCATCGGTAGCATCAAACTGTGTACTCATATAACAATACTAGTGGGAATCCTGGAGTTCTGCACCGTGGGATGAAACAGGGAATAAATTAGCTGATGGTTTTAAGCGTTAGGATCTGTGTGCATGTCAGATGCTCTACCATTACTTACTGATAATTAACACAGATACTATGTGCTACAAAATACACCTTTCTACTTACAGTACTTTTCCACTAACGTTGGTTAACTATGCTGCTAAACAACAGCAAGTGTTTTGTGAATTCTTATCAATATGCATGTAACAAAGCAATGCATATTACTTTGTTATGTTTGAATGTAAGGTGCCCAGTGATCTTTCAGCACATCCTTTATTCTTCCTTCTCCCAGGACTTTGTGGTCAGGAGTATGATGGTCTTACCAGCTAAGGAGCATGCTGAGCCCTAAGACCATATTCCCATGCTTCTTTTGTTTTTGTTTTTGTTTATTTTTTTTTATTTTATTTTTTTTTTATCTTTCTCTACAGCCATGAAAAGTAAAACCTTAGTTTTTCATTAGTATGGCGCAAGCCAGATGATGTGACTCCAGAAGTCGGGACTTAAGGAAAAAACGCAGTGGTTGTCAGTATAGTTAGTTGAATTTTCCCTCTTCAAACAGTACCACAATGTATATTTCAGGCTCCATGTCAAGCTCCTGGGATGATGTGAACTGCCTGTTCTGTGGGCAACATGTCTCAAGGGTTGTTTGTTAAAACCACAAATCAAGTGACTCTGCACAAAGCATTCCTTCTTTATTCACAGGGCAGAAATACCTTTTTGAGTGTGGTAAGAACTAAACAAACTCTTCCACATTCCCAGGGTTAACTGAATGGAAAGCTGCAGTGACCCTGCCCTAGTAGGATTACGCTCTGTAAAAGTGGAGCATAGTGCCAGCTTTCCCTTTAGGTATCTGCTCTGACAGAAACCCACACACGTAAGATGAACTATTCCTGCAATTGTACTGAGATTGCGTCTGTGTGCTATCTCACTGGAGATAGTGTCACAGCCTGGAGATGGCTGGCCCTCCATCTCTTCTCCACTGGCAACTCTGTTCTCTTTTAGTCTTAAAGGGAACGGAAAGGACTTTTCCCTCCTAAATGTTTCCCAGTAGGGGGAAAAAAAAGGTAGTTCTCCCTGTTGTAGGTTAAGGCCAAGGCTACAGTTCTCACACAGATGGACTGTGGATGGCAGAATCCCTACTGCCAGAGCTGAACCTGCTAGAAACTGTGGACTGTTTTCCTTTGTGACTCTTGTTCATGTCTTCTGGAAGAGTCAAATTTTGCAAGCAGCAAACAAACAGAAGACCTAAAGACTGTGTCCATTCCTTTCATTCTGAAGTCAGAAAATGGGTGATGGAAGATGCCTGGGGACAGTTTTCCCTCTTGAAAGGCAAAACCACCCTGCCACAGCAATCCTGGCACAGTGGGTTGTGATCAATACCCAGTTTACCAGAACATGTTTGAACTGCCTTCTCCAGTAAGAAAAAGAGTGAAGTCTTTGAATTTGCAGAGTAGTAAATAGTGATCCAAGAGTTTGTCTCTAAAATGAAGTGAACATGTTACATGGTTTCACCACAACATATTAGCAATGGAACTGGGATTTCTTGAGGAACTTACCCTTCCAGCCAAGATCAGTGAAGAATTTATGAGACTGTGCAAACATGACTTGTGCTACTGCTCTGGAAGTTTCCAACAGAAGTCTGTCAATCCTGTACTAGATTCTACAAATAGAAGCAAACATTCACTCTACAAAGCTTCCTCTTCAAAGAGGGAAAAAAAAAAAGAAGGGGTGTGTGTGTAATGGCAGGACAGACATAAAGCCACGTTGAGAGAAAGCTTCTTGCCTCAAATGTAAGTGACCATTATAGGATTGCATCCTGCTTTTCTAGACTTCAGTCATCAGCCTCTCTGTTGAACTATGATTCCTAATAGTTTTGTGCTAAGGCTGTGTCTGAGACAAAGAATTACACCTATCTTTATAATTCAGTTTTGTTGCTTAATCAGATCAGTACATTTAGTTCCTGTCAGGACACTTTTCTAGTGGGAAACTTGAATGTCATTGTACTCTGACTACCAAGGAAGGGAGATAATTCAGCCTTTGGCTTTTTTGTACTTTTCTGCGCCACTGAGCAGAGCTGGACACAATATTTTCATCAGAGTAGTATTGTTTGGGAAATACAATTTTGAAGGAGAGATCCATGATATTGCTACAGTTTCAGCAACATTTTGAGAAAAAAATTTTGTGGTCATCAAACCTTTGTGCTGGAACTTAGTCAAAGAGATAAAACATTTTCAGAGATGTCTCAGAGATACCTTCATAAAGAAAGTTATTTAAATGTTCATGAAGTGCATTTAAAATAACCTTAAAAGCTAATTCTACCAAAATGAAACAGTTTAACTGTCTGCAAATATATTCTTGTCCTTTTCAGTTTGCTGCTGGGAGTCAGGACAGCTTTTGTTTTTTTATTAAGTTGGGGACTTCTATTTGTTTTGGCAAAGCTGTTTTCCTTCCTCCCTTCCTTCCTCCCTTCCTCCCTTCCCTCCTCCCTTCCCTCCTCCCTTCCCTCCTCCCTTCCCTCCTCCCTTCCCTCCTTCCCTTCCTTCCCTTCCTTCCTTCCTTCCCTCCTTCCCTCCTTCCTTCCCTCCTTCCTTCCCTCCTCCCTTCCCTCCTTCCCTTCCTTCCTTCCTTCCTTCCTTCCTTCCTTCCTTCCTTCCTTCCTTCCTTCCTTCCTTCCTTCCTTCCTTCCTTCCTTCCTTCCTTCCTTCCTTCCTTCCTTCCTTCCTTCCTTCCTTCCTTCCTTCCTTCCTTCCTTCCTTCCTTCCTTCCTTCCTTCCTTCCTTCCTTCCTTCCTTCCTTCCTTCCTTCCTTCCTTCCTTCCTTCCTTCCTTCCTTCCTTCCTTCCTTCCTTCCTTCCTTCCTTCCTTCCTTCCTTCCTTCCTTCCCTCCTTCCTTCCTTCCCTCCTCCCCTCCTTCCCTCCTCCCCTCCTTCCCTCCTTCCCTCCTTCCCTCCTTCCCTCCTTCCTTCCCTCCTTCCTTCCCTCCTTCCTTCCCTCCTCCCTTCCTCCCTTCCTTCCTTCCTTCCTTCTTTCCTTCTTTCCTTTTTTTTTTTAATCCAAGGAGGCAGGATTGTTCTCCAAAATATGCTTTTCACAGTCCTTCAGGGGGTTCTCCCTACTTGCACTGAAAGGTCTTGCTAGAACATTTTTCTTACCAGGAAGAAGAGTGAATTTAACCCCTTTTTGCAGAGGCTAAGCACATAACTGATCTTTATTTTTTAGTGGTTTTTTTTTTCCCCTATATTTTCTGCCAGTGCCAAGGAACCACAGTTCTTCTGAGAAAGCAACATGTCTTGTGAATCCAGGGAGATCAAAATCTTTGCAGCTCACCTTGTCATACCCTTGCAGCTATACAGACATGGCAGCCTTTTCTACTTCCAGACCCTATGCACCAAGAGAGTAGGTGGCTGTCCGATGAACATCTCCTGTTGCCACAAAACCTAAGGGAAACAGAGCTCAAGTAGCAGCTGTGGATTCACCGTGCAGGAGATGAGTAATCCTTGTAGCCCAGTTCCATAACTTAACACTGCCTAGAAGAGTTTTTTGTTTTTTTTTCTTGAGTCTTACATGAGGTAGAGCATTAAATGGTGACAGTGGGAAAGTTGTGCTTTGGAGACATTCAAGAAAAACAAGCGTCATGATGTTCCTCACAAGCAGAGTCCTCCCTTGGAGCTCAGGGATGGCTGCTTTATCTTGCTGCAAGCAGCCAGCAATCTGTCCTCATTTCTGCAGACAGGAGGAGCAGGAAGTTTCAGTTTACACTGGGAAGTATGAAAGGAATATATAGCAAGCCAAAGTGGACGCAGAAACCTGACAACCCAGCCCAGTGGAAAGTCCCCTCCTTCCCTGGGTTGCTTGCTGTGAAGGAGAAGTTGGAGGGACTGGAGTGTGTGGGTCTTACCTTGTAAGGCAATCAGGCATGACATACCCTCTCAGAGTAACAGGGAGAAACCATCAGGTGAAACAGAGAGAGGATCAAGATTTTGGTAGCATCAGTCAATTCTATAGGGCTCCCTGGCCTGAATTTCACTTGGAAAGTGAATCTCAGCCAAGCATGTCATAACTAGGCTGGGCCTCAGGAAAGTTGTGGTCACCGCCCTTGCTTAATGGCCTCACATTCCCTGATGCAGTCAAAGGGGCACACGCCCTGACATACCCACCCACAGCACAGGCAGAAGCTTCTGGGAAGGTCAGAGCTGGGCACAGAGTACTTGTTTGGAGGAATAAAAGAAATGGAGAAAGTACAGTTCAAGTGCTGTCTGAGCTGGGGGGTGACGGATTTAGGCTAGCACTCACTTCTTGACTCCTTTTGTTCTCTAGAATAGGTACACATTGTGCCATCTTTGGAAATGGGATGACAGATTTACCTTTTTACCCCCTGTTTCCTTTATTTTTCTAATACAAATATTATGCAAGGCCTTAGGTTTTACAGTTAAGCATTCTAGTATCAGATCTGGAGGCTGGAATGTGATGATCCTTGGGGTCCCTTGGAACCCAAGCCATTCTATGATTCTGATTCTATGATTCTATGATTCTATGACGGATGAGCAGCTTGTATTCCATGATAATATTAATCCTACATTTTGGGTTCCTCTGCTGCAGTAATTATTTCTGAAGATCTCCCATCTCTTAGTTCTCCTGAAAATATTTTACAGCTGTGGAGCCAAAGTGCTGTCAGGATAAGAGCTTCTACTTGATGTGCCTTGTCAGCCACCTTGGACTTCACGCATTAGAGCATATCAATTACTCACATCAGGCTACACAGAGTTGATCCACCGTCTGGGTAAATTCTTCCCAAACTGAATGCCATTTTGAAGTTTGCCTTGGTATAGCTGAGGAAATCAGCCGTGGAATGGCAGTCCTGTATAATGTTGGTGCTCCATCTGTCAGTGTTATTCTCACATCTCTTGTCAGGAATGTGTCAGGGTGTTGGGTGCCTCTGGTATGATGTTCTGTGGCATGAACAGGGTGTTCTGCAACTGAGAAAAGGCACATTCAGAGGAAGGTGGCAAATCATAGGTTAGGAATGGGGAAGTGACAATGCCAGGAGGTGTCCTCTGAGGATATCAGCGGTCACTTGGAATGGCAGTGGGCAGCAAAGGAGTGAGCAGGGAGTGAGCAGCAAGTTGGACAGTTTGTCCCATGGCCTAGGTAGGCTGGTACAACACCTAGAGCTGACCACCACAGTGGTGGTTTGCATGAATGCTTGCACAACCTGTCTTGTCACAGGAGTGCAAATTCTGGGTAATGCTTATAGCAAAGCTACCGTCCCCTGAACTGTGTATCTCTCCAGGTCTGTTCTTTCCACAAAAGAGAGACAGCTTTTCTATTGATGGCCTGCTTTAAACACATGCTTCCCACACTAAGCTCAACACACCTTGAACTCCAGCGCTCTTCTCTGACCCCATTCCTGCTTCATGGAGGGCACACTTTATTGCAAAGACCGTACTCCTTTCTACTTCACTTTCACTCCTCTTCAAGCCCTCCCGGATCCTTTAAGAAAGACGTCTGCCCCGAGCAAGCTCCAGAACGCCGAGCATCCAATTCCCCGCACCACCGCAGCAACCAGTGGCCGTCGTTGGTGTGTGTGTGGAGTAGCAGTGATACCCAGTGGCCAATGCTTAAATTCAGCAAGTCCCTTTCGGCTGTAGTCCTCCCCGCTCCAGACTTTCCTTTTGATTTTAGAGGCCTGGAATTCCTGCACGCTATTTCTGCCTCACTTCAGGCTGAGGCAGACAAGGCTTCGAATATCTTGGCCTTTGACATGTCTTCTGTCACCATGGACCATGCTCACTCCATTCCTAGCCTTCCTTTTGTTTTTTATCTACCTGTAGTGTCCCTCCTGATCGCTCTTCACATCTATTGCCAAGTTTAACCAAAGATGGTCTTTACCTTTTCTAGTCCCATCCCTGCATGATCTGACAAAATCTCTACATTCCTCCTGAGTCACAGTTCTTCTCATAAAGGAGTTTTCTCCGTGCTAGGATGGAAGTAAAAACTAGTGCACTTAACACTGACAAAATTGGCGGTGTGCTGAGACCACAGCCATTGACACTGACTACTTAAAATGTCTTGTTGCTTCCTCTACACCATTTCTTGTCTAGGGCTTAAATGTTAAACTCTTTAGGACTGACATGAGTATTTTTTTCTGTTTTTCTACTGGCACCTAGCTCAGTTAGGTGCCAAGGAGGAGTGGCAACAATAGTGCAACAGTGAAGTAGTATTAGTTGCACTACTAACACTATGATTTTTTTTTTCTCGTATTGGTGTAGAGAAACAATATGCACACTTGTTAATTTATTCATATTTGAGAGCAGTAATTGTTCATCTCTTTCTGTCACAGAGCCACACAGTTATCAGCATGGTTTAAACATGATGAAATGTAGGCAAATGAGCAGGAAGGGCTGACATTCTGTTGTGCACTTTTGGCAAAAGGCATCCCTGGGAGAAATTCTGTTCTATCCTTCAGGTAAGGGCGGTCCCTTGGAGTTCCAGATGCTTCCCTGCTGTGCTGTCTGACACTTACCTGCCAGAAAGAGAAAGGAAATTGAAGGCTTTAAAAAACGAAATCATATGACATTTGCTCCCAAAACTTCTGCTAGAAGCTACACTTTGCAACTACTTTAGAAGGTCTCTTAAATAACCTAAAGGTACCCAAGGAAGACAACTTTCCAAATGGAAAAAGAAAGTTCCTGTAATATATGCCAGAAAGGTTAAAACAGATGTCTTAACTAGGTTTGCACTACTTTAGATTTTTTTCTTTCATTATATAAGCTAGATAGGTGTTCTCTGTAGAGAATTGAAGTCAGTGGGATCGCTGCTAGTGACGTTTGCCTCCATTCCAAGTTTCAAGCTGATACCCTCAAAGACTTGCTAAATCTTCTGCTCTATCTGAATAGCTCTGTAATCCTGACTCCCACAGTCTTGATGGACTTGGTCCTCATTCAGTTCTTATCCCTACTTCTTTCTCTTTTGTGTTGTAACATAATGCTGATGTGCAAAAGAAGACATGACATATATCAACCTTAGTGCAGTTTTGGTGAAAGCACTGAGGTGAGGAGTATTTTCTGAAAGCTAGTCTAGTCAGGACTGGTTCTAAACAGTAGTGTAGGTGACAAAGTGATTTGTTTCATTAAGAGGAGCTGAGCTAAATCTAGTCAGTCTTTAGCTGTATGATTTGATCTGCATTCGTATTAATGGCCATTCCAGTCACAGTAGTACAATAATCCAGGTTGGGAGGGTCCTCTAGAGGTCATGTAGCACAACTGCCAATTGAGAACAGGTCTAATCACAGCACATTTAGGGCCGTGGTTCAGTGTGACCACCTCATGATTTATCTAACTTTCTCAGTATCTCTAGCTATGAGTGACTTCAACTTTCCAGATTTTGACTGAGAATGATGCACCATTTTTTTGCTTGTTAAAACAGAGTGCTGTGGGTGAAGCGGTGTCAGGGGTTTGTGAGCTGGTTCGGCCCGGCCCCGCAACAACCGAGGAAGGAGACCCACAGGCCCACACCCCGGACAGGGGGAAGGGGGAAAGGGAAAAAAGGAAATAAGCCCCAAAACAAAACAGCGGCAACGATCTGAGGGGGAAAAGCTAATTTACTAAATAAGACATCAGGAAGTAAATAACACAATATAATGCAATACAATTTGGAATTAAGCCTAATGAATCAAACAAAACGAGTGAGAGAGAGAGAGAGAGAGAGAGAGAGAGAGAGAGAGTGAATGCCCGATAAACCGAAGGCCTTACGCTAACGCTGAAGGCGGACGGCAGCGAGCACCCACTCCTAAGTGATCCTAGAGGAAAGAGAGAGAACGTCCTGTGACTGCAGAGGGTTTTTATCTGTTCCCTCTGAGCGGAAAACATGTGAAAAAATACAAAGCATTGCAAAGTCCTCTGGGGAATGTAGTTCTCCCTGACTCCCAATGCACCACATGATGCCATGATGTGGAATACCAGTACCAAAAAATCATAAAACCACGACAAGCGGTGATTTGTGTCTGCCTTGGCCACTGTGGCCAGTATAACATAAAAAGAAGGGCCAGAGGTAACACTGGTCTGTTAGCTGATGGTGTATATCACCTCACAAATAAGGATTTTGATAAAGCAGAGATGTTTAATGCCTTCTTTGTCTCTGCATTTTTAGATGATCTTGGGAATCTGGGGAGGTCTCAGTAACCTGGAAGCTGGCAAACACTTTTTCTGTTTTAAAGAAAGGTAAGAAGACTCTTGTAATAACATGCCAGTCAGTCTTACAACAATGCCTGGCAAAATAATGGAGAAGATTATTCTGAGAGTTACTGAAAAACACTTGACTGACAGTGCAGTCATTAGTCATAGCCAACATAGGTTCAAGAGAGGTGAGGCTGGTTTAGATAAGTTATTTTATTTTTATTACACACAGGTTACACACCTAGTTGACCAAGATTTTGGTACTGCTTCCCACAGTATCCTTCTGGATAGTATCCTTCTGGAAAAAAATATTCAGCATACAACGGGCTTTTAGTAAATAAATGCACGAGTGTGTGCTCGTCTTCAAGAGATTTAAGTGGGACTACTGCACAAGCTTTTATCTTGAGCAGAAAAGTCTGCTTGGACTGCACCTGTTTTTGTAAGGAGACAATAAAATTTGGAATAAACTGTTCACTTGAAAATGACAATCTGTTTCATTTGAAGATATCTGACGGGTTACAGCTGTGAAGCATGATTTTTTCCTGGTATTTTTTTTTTTCCTGCTGTAGTACTGCAACCTAAAGTACTTCTCAAAAGTATCACCAAAAGTTCTGTATTAAAAAACAAACAAGCAAACTAATCCTTACCATGATTATCTGTATTTTCTTTGGAAGCTGAAGAAATTTTCCAGGTATAAAAAACTTTTTTTATTACTGGGCAGCAGAAGTTGGCTTTAACTGTATTTAACTGTAAGCTTCCCAAGGCAATTTTCAAACAAGAAAAAAAAGGTAAAAATCATCTTCTGTTGTATTTACTCTGAATTATTAGCTAAGGTCCATAGAGGGAGCTGATATTCCTACTAAAGCTCTTTAACATCTGACAGTTGTTTTTTCCTGTCAGATTTGGACCTTCCAGATATGAGTAAATAATGTTATGATCTATAGGGTAACATTCATATAGCAAATACACTCCTTCATCCTCTTCCCCCCTATTTCTACTTCACACATTGCCTGTGAAGGGATAATGACAACGTCATTTTATTTTATTTTATTTTATTTTATTTTATTTCTGAATATTTATTTTTGCAAGACTCTGGGAACAGTAGCAAACCTTGATACACAGTAGGCATTAACATCTGTCTTCAATCTGTCATGGAGATCCATTGGAATATTGAGTTTCTTCCTTGGTAACTGAAATTATGGATGGAATTTATGAGAATTTCGAGTAACACTCTTGATTTCTGAAAAGAAGATAGCACTAAAAATTTAACCTTACTTATAAAAGTAAAAATTAAACTCTTTTAATTGTTTGAAGGCTGGACAGAAACACCTATGGAAAATGAGACTGGACTTTGATAGGTTAACAGAAAGCTCATTGTGGAAGAAAGCAGAAATGTAGAGATATTACTAGAGTAACAAGTAAACTCTCAGGCCTTAGTCCTAGTCTTTCTTCTCCTCATCTCTCTTCTCCCCTCCCCTCTCTTTACTCTCACCCTTTCCTGTGCATGTCTGAGTTTGTTTCTGAATCAATGTCTCTGTGTCTCTCCAACTGCCTAAAGCTGCCCTGTTTCTTCCTGTCCTATTGGGTGACATAATTAAAAACATGTTTTTTCTCCTTATAAACACCACCTAAGTAAGCATGCTGTAATATAACCAGAGAACCATGGATATTTTAAACCTACAAGAAGAAACTATCTCATTTGAACTGCCTGCATTAAACACGCTATCCTCAGCAAGAGAGAGATACCCAGGACCAAGATACTGTAACAGAGATAAAATGGCCTCAAATGCAGTTTTTATTCCTGACTCTCATCAGATTTTGTCCAACACAAAGATCTTGAACCAAGCTCACCAGTACTCTTTGAAATGTCTTGATTCCATTTGTCAGTCTTTAGATACTGTGACCACAGTAGTGAAAACAGGGAGATGACATGTAAACTCATCTCCCTTCTGTGCATTTTCTGGAGGGATCCAGTGGTATGTTTACCTATGATAGGAGGATTGGTTCTGATGATTAGACAAGTGTTCTTCTCTCTGCTCTACCTTTACCCTTGAAAGTACTCCTTCAGACATCTGGCTTCATGGGAAGTTTTTAGTCTGAAGGACTATAAACTGTTGAATTTCTTGTTGAATTTCTGCTGAATGAGGAGCTGAGTTTTTTAAAAAAATCCTTACCTCGTTGTTATTTCATCCTATAGGGACTTTTTTCTATCTCCTGCTGAAGCTGATTTCCTACTTTGTCTTCTACTTCATTCATGGAACAAAGAATCACAGAATACGGTTTAGATTGGAAGTGACCTCAAAGATCATTCTGTTCCAACCCTTCTGCCATAGGCAGGATTGCCACCCACTATATCAGGTTGCCCTGAAATGTTCTAGATAAGGTGGTTACCCATCAGAAATATGTCTCTCCTTCCCACATATCCATGCCTTAGCAAGGATAGCATCAGTTTTCCAGGTTTTCAGGTATTTTCCAGCACATTTATAGAAGAAGCCACATTTTATTTATTTATTTATGGTTCCCACTCTCTTTTCTTTTTCCTTTCCTTTCCTTTCCTTTCCTTTCCTTTCCTTTCCTTTCCTTTCCTTTCCTTTCCTTTCCTTTCCTCTCCTTTCCTCTCCTTTCCTCTCCTTTCCTCTCCTTTCCTCTCCTTTCCTCTCCTTTCCTCTCCTTTCCTCTCCTTTCCTCTCCTTTCCTCTCCTTTCCTCTCCTTTCCTTTCCTTTCCTTTCCTTTCCTTTCCTTTCCTTTCCCTTCCTTTCCCTTCCTTTCCCTTTCCTTTCCCTTTCCTTTCCCTTTCCTTTCCCTTTCCTTTCCCTTTCCTTTCCCTTTCCTTTCCCCTCCTTTCCCCTCCTTTCCCCTCCTTTCCCCTCCTTTCCCCTCCTTTCCCTTTCCCTTTCCCCCCCTTCCCTTCCCTTCCCTTCCCTTCCCTTCCCTTCCCTTCCCTTCCCTTCCCTTCCCTTCCCTTCCCTTCCCTTCCCTTCCCTTCCCCTTCCCCTTCCCCTTCCCCTTCCCCTTCCCCTTCCCCTTCCCCTTCCCCTTCCCTCCCCTCCCCTCCCCTCCCCTCCCCTCCCTTCCCTTCCCTTCCCTTCCCTTCCCTTCCCTTCCCTTCCCTTCCCTTCCCTTCCCTTCCCTTCCCTTCCCTTCCCTTCCCTTCCCTTCCCTTCCCTTCCCTTCCCTTCCCTTCCCTTCCCTTCCTTTCCCTTCCCTTCCCTTCCCTTTCCTTTCCTCTTTCCTTTCCTTTCCTTTTCTTCCCGAAACACCATCTTAGGCTTAGAGAAGCAAATCCTATGGCGACATGGAACCCCAGAAAGAATTGAGTCCGATAACGGGACTCATTTCAAAAATTCACTTGTGGATATTTGGGCCAAAGAATATGGCATTGAATGGGTCTGTCATATTCCCTACCATGCACCGGCTGCTGGTAAGATCGAGCTCTACAACGGGTTGTTAAAAACCACACTGAAAGCACTGGGTGGCGGGACATTTACGCATTGGGAGAAAAATCTGTCAGAAGCCACCTGGTTGGTCAACACTAGGGGATCAGTCAACCCCTACACAATCCAGCTCCCTACAGACCATAGAGGGAGATAAGGTCCCTGTAGTACATGTCAAGAGCATGTTGGGAAAAGCAGTGTGGGTCCTTCCAGCCTCTGGAAAGGGCAGACCCCTCCGTGGAACAGTTTTTGCACAGGGACCTGGGTGCACCTGGTGGGTAATGGATAAAAATGGGGACGTCCAGTGTGTACCACAAGGGAATCTGATGCTGGGGGAGTGCAGTCTGTGATTCCATGTGTATATATATATGTATAGATATGTTTGTATGTAATCTGTGTTATTACTGTTCTTGGTTCTATATAGATGCATGTTAAGCATGATGTCATGATGTGGAATAAGGGGTGGAATGTTGTGGTTTTGTGGTTTTGATGCCGGTATTCCACATCAGAACACCATGCAGGCAGTTAAGGAGTTAATGCTGTGGGAGCAGCGGAGGGGCGGAGCTCCGCACCGGACGTCGAGCCCTCGGCTGTTGGCGCGCACTTTTCGGCTGCCCTGGAAGAACTCAGCGCGTGTAATGTAAGCTCCCAGTTTTCTGGTTTGGAAATTTTGTCTCTCCCTCTCTCAGTTGTTCAATCTCATTAGATTTAGCAAAGTTACCGTTCCTTCTCAGATCGTGCCGTTGTTTCTTTTATACAGACCCTTTATTCCCTCTGCTCCCCCTCCCCCCGGAGCGCGCGGCTCTGCTGGGGCGGCCACGTGGCCACTGATGGCGCAGTTTTTTTTCCCTTCCCTTTTTCTCTCCCTTCTCGGTTTCCCCTTGGGTTACTGTCACGGATAACACCGTGACACCCCCTATTGACAAGGGAGAGATTGCGCATCAGTTTGTGAAATCCATTTAATTATATACCCTAAACCCAACGTGGGTCATGCTTGCCTGGCGTTTGCTCATCGGCTGAGCGTAATAGGCTCACAGTCTTACTGACATGGTTACTATGATACATTTCCATTTAAGGTCCATTTCCACTTCCAGTACCTGACATTTTTATAGAGTAATTTGTACTTTATGGAGTGCAGTGTTTCCAGTCAAGGACAGCACATTCTATCTATCTTATCTTGTCTCCTCCCCACTTCCTGCGTGTTGATCTTACCTAGTGCTTGTTTAATTCTACTCAAGTTCATTACATGTTCTCCTTACCTTGTGCTCACCTTTAGACGGTACATCTGTTCACAACTTTCTTTGCTCCGTAATAGATGCAAGGGGGGCTATAAGTTCAGCAAGTTATACAGAAAAATGCTGGAAACTTCCACTGCAGAAACACAGTCTTCCTCAGACATTAGCAGACTTGAAATACATTGTTTTCTAGAGCTCAGACTTTACATAGCTGATTGATAAACATTTTTTGGAACCATTCTGATGGCAGGGGTAAGAACAGGAGTCAGCCTGTTAGTCCCTCAGCATTTCTATTTCCGACCTGTGTAGCCACGTTTCTAGGCAGACATTCTGTCTGGGTCGCCACAGCCTTTATATGGCAAGCCCTCTGTCTAGTAGAGACCATGGCACAAAAATAGAAGAATAATAAATAAAACGAATAAATAAATATATATATGTATGAAAATAATAATAAGAAAATTAAAATAAAATAAACAATAAAGTTTAAAAAAAAAAGCCCCACGGCTGCCCCTTCCCAACTTCAGTCCTCATCCCTCAGGATGGAGGAGAGACGCCCCAGCCAACAGAGGATGGCCAGGGAGGAGAGTGGGGCTCCCCAGGAGAGAACACCATCACCGGAGCCCCAGGAAGTGACCGAGGTGCAGCCGATGCATGCCGGTGAGCGAGGGTCCCCGGAATTGGCAGGCAGGGCTGGGGCAGCGAGTGCCCCCTGGTTGACACCAGGGCCCTTGTCCTGACAGCCACGGGCACACTGAGCCAGGCGAGCGGGCACAGGGCTGCAGAGGGCACAGCTCCACAGCTCCTTCCTCTGCTCGTGCCTGCTTTCGGCCGCTCTACAGCGCTGCTCACTCTTCTCCTTGGTTAGATGCTGACTGGCTGCCTTTGTCTGAAAAGGAAAAGGAGGCTTTAGATTATATCGAGGCCTACATCAAGAGGACAGAAGAGGTAACGGCAGCCGTCTCCATCTCAGCTGTGCCTGCAACTCCAGACCGTCCCTCCAGCTCTGCTGCCAGGCTGCAGGAGGGCTGCTGGCTGGCTGGAGCTGCTGCCTTCCAGGCATGCGGTGCTGCTCCGCGCCCTGCAGTGCTCTGGGCCTACAGGACACGGCTCTGCCAACTCACGCTTCCTCCTTGTCTCTCTGTGGTGGCCAGGACGAGATGCTAACAACGATGTTCCTAGAGAGCATCTGCAACATTTGCAGAATGAGGAAAGAGAAGGCCTTGAGTGAGAGCCTGTCTATTTTCTGCCATCAAAAAGGCTTGGCAGAGGAAATTAAGGTGAGGGGAACATACAAGAGGTTGTGGGAGGAGCAGAGCCGCTCAGGGGCTGGCAGTGTGTGAGGCAGGGGTGGCTGGGGGCCTGTGGGTGCCACAGAGATCTCAGCAGTGGGACACAGAGTGGCTCTGCGTTCCGGTGCTGGGTTGGGAGTACTGGGGCTCCTCTGGCCCTGGTGACCAGCACCATGTCTGCTGGTGATGGTGGCTGCCAGGTCTCATCCCGGTTGTTCCCTACAGGAGCTGCTGAAAAATAAGCCCATAGAGCACATGTGCACAGCCATGCGTGCGATCGCCGCCTTGAGGTACGTGCCCAACCCTGCTTTTGCCCACGCATCCCCTGATCACGATCCTGGTGACCCAGGCACTGTCCTGGAGGTATCCCCCAATGTGTGCAGGGAGGCCCTCATCTCTCCCCTTCTCTGCGCTTCTCATGAGGTTGGAGGAAGCCCTGAAGATCCCTGCAGGCTCTCAGCTGTAGCCCCACAGCAGGAGGAATCAGGACTGCCCTCCAACCTGGGCCAGCCGCATGGTGGAGGTGGCTCCCAGCAGGGCTCCACATCAATTGCAGGGAACCCTGTCCAGGGGAGGACCTGTTTCAACCCTGCTCTGGCATCGAGGCACTGCTCCCCACATCTAGTTCTCTTTATTTGCAGTGAAGTGAAGGCAGCTTCAGAGGATGAAATTTTATCTCTCTTAAATGCGTGCTGCCAATCCGTCTTCCACCTTCCTCCAAAAGAGAACTTGAACGTTGGCCTTTACAATCACGTACGTACTGGGGAAACTACTGGAGATCCCATGTCTGTGCATTATTCACGTGCAGACATTACTAAGGATCCTTGAAGGCAGGGTCTTGGCCTTGTTGCCCCACAGCCTTTCCATGGGCCTGGGTGAGAGGGCCCTCTGAAAGACTCTCACAACCTGCTGCTGTCTTTACAGACCCTGTATACTATGGACAGAATGCTGCAGGTATGGCTGGTCAGCCATCGCACCTATGACAGAGAGGAGCTGCAGAATATCCTGGAGGTCTGTCTATTGCACAGCTCTGCCCCCAGAGCTCTCTTTGGTAGAATTTGAGCCCTCTCTGTTGGAATGCCATGGGCAGGAGCTTCCGAGTGACCTCATTGGCAGTAGCCCCGTAAAGGGCTTGGCTCCAGCCCAGGGAAAGCCTGGATGG
The DNA here is from genome assembly GCA_023055505.1 of Callipepla californica brunnescens. Taxonomy (NCBI): domain Eukaryota; kingdom Metazoa; phylum Chordata; class Aves; order Galliformes; family Odontophoridae; genus Callipepla; species Callipepla californica. The sequence goes on along the minus strand of JALIRH010000023.1, from coordinate 1,484,719 downwards.
ATGCTGTGATTCCAGCTGGAGCTCAGCAGTTCTGCTCCTGCTCGAATGGGCATCAGCAGCTCCCAGGCTAACCAAACCAGCATCTCCTCTCCTCACAGGTGCTGCTGCCCTTCACCACCTCCCAGAGCAAAATTGTGCGTGAGAGGGCCATCGAGCGGATCTGGAAGCTTTGTGGTTTCTTGGCCTGCAGTTTCTGTCTGAAGGTAAGGAGCCAGGAATTTTCCAGCCACGCTCTGTCTCCCATCCTCCGCATCCCAGAGCTGCCTGCAGCTCAGGGGTACCTGCAAGGCAAGCTTGGGTACACCTGGGAAGCCTCAGCATGTGTCTGCCCTGAAGGGAGGATCTTAATCCTTCCTTTCCCTCGGACAACGTTCTCTCTCTCAGTTTGACATGTCTTCCCTCCCTTTTTCCTTCCTACCACAGCCATTAAAAAAATTCCTCCAACCAGCTCAAAGGACAGACATAGTCCTCATGACACTTGAAAAGACCTCTGGAAACTGCAGCATTGAGGACCAGGACTATGCCAGGATTATACTGGAGATGGTTCTGAAAGACCCTGTCACCTGGCTGATGGATGTAAGCAGACTGAGGCTGGATTGCCATGCCCTGCCCTCCACGGCTCTTGAGCATCCAAAGCCATTTAAAGGCAGCAAAGAGCAATGGGATTGGGAAAAATATCAGTGGCAGCAGGGTAAATGGCTGCAGCACAGTTGCAGTAATATCCTTTCTGTGTCCTCCCAACAGGTGCCAGAGATTCTGGGTTCCATCCACAGAAACCTGAAAAAAAATCAAGGATCACTTCAGCAGACTGTCCTAACATTGCTGGATAAACTCGCCTGCCATTTTCCCAGGGATGTGCTGACGAGTGTGGTGGTGCACCTTCCAGAGAGTGACAGGTACCAGCCCTGATAGCCCCACGCGCTTGTTCCACGTGAAAACAGGGGATCAGAGACACTCTGCCTGCTGCAGAAAATCCCTGAGCAGCAAGCTCTCCACTGCACTGCGCTTTCCAGTGCTGGTGGGCTGCTCAGGGCTGCAGCAGCCAAAGACAACGAAGGTGGCCTAGAGCTCCCCATCAGGCTCCAGCCCTGTGCCTCAGGGAAGGCCGTCTCAGCCCCTCCTGCTCACCCACACAGGGTTCCCAGGCCGCCCCAGGCATGCATGGCTTCAGGGCCAGGGCTGGTGTACAGCCTCCCAGGCCTGGTGGGCCTGCCTGAGCCATGGTGCAGTTGGTGGGGCAGACGTGCTTACACAACATTTCTCTTCTTTTGCAGTACTACTCTGGAGATCTGGAAGGGTATGCTTTCTTTCCCACAGTCATCAGGCAGGGTCTTAGAAGAGTTGTTCTTCGTTCTCAAGGAGGAAAATTTCACCAGGATCCCTACAGAGATCAGTCTCCTTTGCCAGACGGTGCGTTACCAGACCACGCCCCTTGCTGGCCTTCAGGGCTCTTTTTCTGCAGCTCCCTGCTTTTCCCTGCCTTGCCTTTCCCTCCAGACAGGAGAACTGAGGCAGGGGAGGGGCAGAGTCGAGGCTGTATGCCTGGCTCCAGGAGAGCCGTGGCCTCCGCACAGACGGAGCAGGCTGCAGGGCTGGGGAGAAGAGCCTGTGGCCACACATGTCTGGTACCAACTTTGTGCCAGCTCCTGCAGGTCTATCTCTTTTCAAAAACGATGTGAGAGCAAGAGGCTGTGCTGGCCTAAGGGCAGGAGGAACAGGCCTTGTCCCTGGTAGCTTTGTTGTTCTTAGTGATGTGTGGCCCCTGCGCTGGGGACCTGCTCAGGCTCTGTACAACAAAGCATCTGCTGCGTAGGGTTACTTTCTGACCCTCCACTGCTGCCTTTACTTCCTCCACTGGCAGTTCTCCCCATGTGCCGCAGCAGAAAGGTGAAGGCTAAGCAGGCAGCAAGTACCCCAGAAGCACTGCTGAGGGCCAGCCCTGTTTCCTCCTAGGCCTGGAACCCGGGGAGCTTTGCTCTGCTGTGGTAGAGTGGCCGGGGAAGCACTCTGAGGCACAAGCGCTCCGTGCTGGAAACCTGCTGCACTGATTTGCTTGGACCCACAGAACCCTTGTGCAGAGTGTGACCCTGGAGCACCTCCCTTTCTTTAGGCATGCTAATGCTATGGCCTGCTCTCCACAGCTTTTGGGCATCTGACACCATTTTAGGCCAGCATAGAGCAACGAGAAAGGCAGTAACATCACTGGAGGCAGAGCAAATGACTGCAGTACAGCAGCAGTAATATTCTTCCTGTGTCCTCCCAACAGATGCCAGAGATTGTGACGTCCATCCACAGAAACCTGAAAGAAAATCACAGTTCACTTCATCAGACTCTCTTCGGATTGCTGGATATACTGACCTGCCAGTTTCCCAGAGATGTGCTGAAGAGTGTGTTGATGGACCGCCCTCAGTATGACAGGTACCAGCCCTGACAGCTCCATGGGCTTGTTCTGTGTGAAGAGTGTGGCTTGGACACCCTCTTGGATGGCAGATCCAAGGAAAGCTGCAGGACATCTCCAAGCAGCAAGCCTTCCAATCCAATGTGCTTTCCAGTGCTGATGGTCTGCTCAGGGCTGCAGCAGCCATAGCCAACCAAGGCGGCCTAGAGCTCCCCATCAGGCTCCAGCCCTGTGCCTCGGGGAAGGCCGTCTCAGCCCCTCCTGCTCACCCACACAGGGTTCCCAGGCCGCCCCAGGCATGCACGGCTTCAGGGCTAGGGCTGGTGTACAGCCTCCCAGGCCTGGTGGGCCTGCCTGAGCCATGATGCTGTTGCTGGGGGAGGCCTGCTGACACAGCATTACACTTCTTTTGCAGAACGACTCTGAAGATTTGGAGGAGTATGCTTTCTTCCCCACAGTCATCAAGCAGGGTCTTAGAAGAGCTGATCTTCTTGCTCGAGGATAAAGATTACCACAGGATACCCATTGTGACCATCAGACTCCTTTGCGAAACGGTGCGTTACCAGACCATGCCCCTTGCTGGCCTTCAGGGCTCTTTTTCTGCAGCTCCCTGCCTCTCCTTGCCTTGCCTTTCCCCCCAGACAGGAGAACTGAGACAGTGGAGGGGCAGAGTCGAGGCCGTATGCCTGGCTCCAGGAGAGCTGTCGCCACACATGTCTGGTACCAACGTTGTGCCAGCTCCTGCAGGTCAATCTCTTTTCAAAGATGTGAGAGCAAGAGGCTGTGTTGGCCCAAGGGCAGGAGGAACAGGCCTTGTCCCTGGTAGCTTTGTTGTTCTTAGTGATGTGTGGCCCCTGCGCTGGGGACCTGTTCAGGCTCTGTACAACAAAGCATCTGCTGCGTAGGGTTACTTTCTGACCCTCCACTGCTGCCTTTACTTCCTCCACTGGCAATTCTCCCCATGTGCCGCAGCAGAAAGGTGAAGGCTAAGCAGGCAGCAAGTGCCCCAGAAGCACTGCTGAGGGCCAGCCCTGTTTCCTCCTAGGCCTGGAACCCGGGGAGCTTTGCTTTGCTGTGGTACGGTGGCCGGGGAAGCACTCTGAGGCACAGGCACCCCGTGCTGGAAACCTGCTGCGCTGATTTGCTTGGACCCACAGAGCCTTTGTGCAGAGTGTGACCCTGGAGCACTTCCCTTTCTTTAGGCATGCTAATGCTATGGCCTGCTCTCCACAGTTCTTGGGCATCTGACACCATTTTAGGCCAGCATAGAGCAATGAGAAAAGCAGTAATATCACTGGAGGCAGAGCAAATGACTGCAGTACAGCAGCAGTAATATTCTTCCTGTATCCTCCCAACAGATGCCAGAGATTCTGGGGTCCATCCACAGACACCTAAAAGAAAATCACAGATCACTTCAGCAGACTCCCTTTGCATTGCTGGATATACTGACCCAACAGTTTCCCAGAGATGTGCTGAAGAGCGTGTTGTTGGATCTTCCTCAGTGTGACAGGTACCAGCCCTGACAGCCCTGCACTATAGTTCCGCGTGAAGAGTGTGACTCAGAAATTCTCTGGCTGCCACAGCCATGGAAAGCTGCAGGTCATTCCTGAGGAGCAGTCCTGCTGTAACTGTATTAATCTTCATTTGCAGCGTTACTCTGGACATGTGGAAGAGAATTCTCACGCTGAGAGAGACATCAGCAGGAGACTTTGACGAACTGCTCGTTGTTCTAGGGCCACAAGTGTTATGTGAAATGCCTAACATCACCACAGTGGAGTTGAAACTCCTTCGACTGACTGTGAGTTACAGGACATGGTACCCTGCTCTCCTACAGGACTCTCTTTCCCCAGTTCCCTGTCTCCCCTTGCCTTACTCCCCTCCCTGGTGCAGGGCCGTAGCAGAGGCAGAGCCACGGCTGGGGCTGGGGAGAGCCACTGCCTCCACGCAGGCAGAGCAGGCTGAAAAGTGTCTGTGGCCACTCATGTCCAGAGCCTTTGTTATGCCAGCTTCTGCTGGGCAGGTGCTCCTCGAAGGCTTTAGAATGTCAGAGGGCAGGGTGTGCAGACCAAAAAAGTCATCCTGCATAGTGCTAGGCCTGGGGCACAGAGGGACCGTTGTGCCTTCCCGAGGCACTGCTGCCCCAGGCCAGGCTGTGCAGCCCCAATACTTTGCCCTGAGCTGACAGAGGAGCCAGGAGCGGCAGGGTGCAGGGAGTCCTGCTGCCTGTGTCTGGCTCTCACCGCTGCCTTTGTTTCAGGTGATGTCTCCCACTAAAGAGAACCTGAAAGTGCTGTGTAAGCCAGCAGTGCTCCAGAGGCTTCTGAAGACTAAAAGCCTGCCGATACTCTGGCTGGTGCTCAGAGGCCTTGACCTGCTGTCACAGAGACCTGAGACGGTGAGCAGGACCTAGTCAAGTGAAGCCCCGTTGGCAGCCTGGCGATGGGGTGGTGGGCATCCTTGTGCCGTGGCCTTGCCTGAGACTCAGGAGTTGGGGTGATGGCCGTGGTGGGGCCTGGGGAGATTTCCGGGAGCTTTCCAGATGAGTTACTTGGGGGCCTGCTGCAACAAAGAGCGGCTGAGCAGGGGACACGGAGTCCTTGTTCTCCTGCCTTCCTTTCTCCTTCCTCCCCATGTCCTTATCGGTGCAGTCATGGCCACCACCTACCTAGAGTCTGCTACTGCAGCTGCCAGGAAGCAAGGCGTGTGGCTGGTTATCTGTAACTTGAGCTTTTACTCCAGGGTGGCCAGTGCTCTCTTGATGAAAAGGAAATTGTGTCTTTTGGACAGGCAAAAGAAATACGGGCCCTGGTTCCAAACATGTTTACCGTGCTGTTTGACAACGCGAACATTGCTCTAAAGCTGCTGACTGTCTTCAGAAACACGCTGAATCATCTGGGGAAGAGAGAGGCCAGTTCCTTTGCTCTGGAGCTGTCTGAGAATCTCCTGCCTCTTTTTAATCATGTAAGTCTGCTGCACGTTTGGGTGCTCAGCAAAAGACCCTTCTCCTTTCTTTGTTCCTCTGGGCTCTTGTGGGCTATCTTCTGGGCTCTGCAGCCTAGCAGGCCTTGTCCCTGACAGCTTGATTGTTCTTGGCACTGTGAGGCCCCTGTGCTGGGAACCCGCTTAGCTGCTGTATAATAAAGCACCTGCTGCCTCGGATTACTTTCTGACCCTCCACCGCTCCCTTAACTTCAGCACTGAGCATTCTTCCTGTGTGCCACAGCAGGGAGGTGGAGGCTAAGCAGGCAGCATGTGCCCCAGAGGCATTGCTGAGGGCCAGCGCTGTTTCCTCCTTCGCCCAATCCGAGGCAACCTGTCTGGACCTGGTGGGGTGTCTGGGGGAGCACTCTGAGACACAGGCACCTCGTGCTGGAAACCTGTTGCATTGCTTTGCATGATGGCACAGCGTCCTTATGCAGAATGGGACTTCAACGCATCTCCCTCATCAGCCATGCCTACGCTCATGCTCACCTTGAGCAGCAAGAATGTGGTGCTGAGCTCCTCCTGCTCTTCTCCCTCAGGTGTCAAGCGAAGTGCGAGAGTGTTCCATCCACCTCTTCAGAGATCTGATGGAGGCTGTGGTGTTGTGGCACTGGGGAAACATGAAGGAGAACGTGCGCAGGGGCCTGCTTCCTCTGCTCTTTCGGTTGAGTGATGAGACCCCGAGCGTTGCACAGGTACAAACTTCAGGGCTGACCAGAATGCAGGCTAGGGTGTGCTGACACCTCAGGAGCGGTGCGAGAACTGAGGGTAGGGCAGGAAGCATCTCAGCTCTTGGGATGTGTGCCTGTGGTGCCATCTCCCAGCATCTGTTGTTCGTAGGCTTCAAGGGAAGCCCTCGTGGCTTGTGCAAAGTTCCTGAAGTGGAAGAAGCTGAAGCACCGGGCCCGGGAGGAGAACAAAGAGGGGATCATGAAGTGCTTGGTAAGGACACTTTGACAGCCCCCACCTTTTTGCTGGGGAAGGGGACACTGGCTGAAGGAGCTGCGCCAGCATCTGGGGAGGGTCTGCAAGTCTCATGGCTCTGTGTTCTTCTCCAGATGCAGCAGGGCAGGAAGACAGCGGAAAGATACCTGTGGCAGAGCCTGCCATACCTGAGGGATTCTCAGTCCTCTGTGCGATGCGAGGCTATCGAATTCATCGGTGAGCCCAATCCCTGGCTCCCACTTTGGGCCTTGTCTTGGCAGCAAGGCAGAGCCCTGCACCCCCCACTGATACACCCTGACCATGGCGACAGCCCAGATGGGTGCCTTGCTCAAGTCTCCCCATCGAGCCCTGTCCCTGCCTGGGGCACAGCAGGGGAAGCAGCTGGGTTGGCTGTGATGGAGTATGATCTCCTGGGAGCATGTTGGGGAACTGGGGTCTCTCTACCTAGGGCTGGCTGTACAGCAGTGCCGGGACCAAAGTGAGGAAAAGCTGAATGAAATCTACAGTGGTGAGTGAGGGCAGCGCTGTGTGTGCTGGGGCTGAGGGCAGAGGGCAGAGTGTGGGCAGTGTGCAGCTGTGCCTTGCCTTGCTGCGAGGAAATGCTGCAGGAGGAGGGGAACAATCCTGAGCAGTGGCTTCCAGCTGATCCCTCAGTCTATGTGCTTCTTCTGGTATGGAAAAGTGATGGGTGGTGCTGCCATGGTCCGGAGGGGATGCTGGTGGCTTTCACTTCTGCTGTTTCCCTCTGTTACAGCCCTCAAGCCTTTGGAAGATGATGTCCATCCGAGAGTCTGTTCCCTGGTAGAAGAGATAATGCTGATACTGAGAGAGCAAAGACAGCAGGCAGTATCTGCACGGCACCGGCTTGCAGCTCTGTCCTGCCGTCCCTGATGTGAGCTACGTATCGGCCGGTTTTGCCAGACCTTGGACTGATATACTGCAAGAAATTCTGCGTTCTTTTAACTTCTTGTGAAGATGAAGTACCAGTAAGCAATGCTCCTGCTTGCTCATCAGTGCTGTGTGCCTGGGCGTGAGTGTCGTGTGCAATAAGACAAATGGGTTTTCATTTCAAGGGAAAGAAACAAAACCATCTTCCCTTGTATCTTGGAGACCCAGAAATCTGGACTCAAAGATATCCATTTTGAGTTTGTATTTCAAAAAGGTGAATGAAATCGTAGGGAGAATCACGGAGTCACAGCGCTTGGAATGGTCCTCATGAGCTCGTTGAGTCCAATCTCCCTTCTAAAGCAGGTACCCTACAGCAGGGTAAGAATCCAGACGGGTCTTGAATATGTCCACAGCAGGAGACTCCACAACACCACTGGGCAACCTGTTCCAGTGCACTGTCACTCTTACTGTTTAGAAGTTTTCCTACATGTTAGTATGGAACTTCCTATGTACAAGCTTTAGGCCAGTTCTCCTACTCCTGTTGCTTCACAGCACCAAGAAGAGCCTGGCCTCCTCCATTTGCCTCCCACCTCCCTGTAGACATTTAGAAGCATCGTTCAGCTCCACCCTCAGTCTTCTTTTCCCCAGGCTAAACAGTCTCATATGGGAGATGCTCTGCACCCTTTAACTCTGAAGTTCATGGAGTGACACCAACAGGGAATTTTGCCTTGCAGCCTTACCTGTAATGGCTGATTCTCATTACTGCATTTCAGCTGACACATCCCCTGAGAAGCTGCGTGCTCATTGCATTGCAAATCACACCCATGATTGGTGAACACTAGAGACTGGGTCAGTCGAGCTGGTCCTACACAATCCAGCTCCCTACATACCATAGAGGGAGTTAAGGTCCCTGTGGTACATGTAAAGAAAACGTTGGGAAAAGCGGTGTGGGTCCTTCAAGCCTCTGGAAAGGGCAGACCCCTCCAAGGCAGCATTTTTGCACAGGGACCTGGATCCACCTGGTGGGATGGAGGAAAATGGAATGTCCAGTGTGTACCACAAGGGAATTTGATGCTGGGGGAGTGCAGTCTGCAATTCCATTAATATATATATAGATATGTTTGTATGTAATTCATGTTAATTACTGTTTTGTTTGTATACAGATGTATGTTAAGGCTGATGTGATGATGTGGAATAAGGGTGGAATCTTCTGGTTTTGATGCCAGTATTCCATATCAGAACATGATGCAGGGAGTTAAGGATTTAATGCTGCGGCAGGGAGCATCTGAAGGGCAGAGCTCCGCACCAGATGCCAGGCCCTCGCTCTCTCGGACGCTCTCTCGGCTGGAGATTCAGCACATGAGTTTCTTCTGCAGTTTCTTCCCTACCATAAGCTCTCAGAGTTGGTTTGGAAACTTTGTTTCTCTCGAATGTATGATTTTATTGGATTTTATAAAGTTTCTATTCCTCCTCTAGTCGCGTCGCTGTTTTCTATTCCTCCTATAGTCACGTCGTTGTTTTATTGTAGACCCATGTTATACCTGTCTGTGCCTCCATCCTTCCCCCCACCCCCTGTGTGCACAACTCTGCTCGGATGGCCATGGTGCAGTTTTTTTTCCTCCTCTCTCCCTTCTTTGTTTCCCAATAGGCAATAGGGTGGGATAATGCTACCTTCCTGTGAGGAACCTAAAAAATTATTCCAGATGCATGCATATTGACAAGTTAAGTTCCACGGCAACTCAAGAGCAAATGCTTCATCTTTAGCATATTTTGGAAAACTGCTGCTCCAACACATGCTAACAACCTGTTACATCCTCAAGCAAATCTCTGTCAGGAAAGGACGCAGGTATTGAAACTGACTTCAGCAAGAGAATGGCATCCTGGTGTGGGTTTTACCACCTCTGCACTGGTCACCAGAACTGGGTGGATGAGGAAGACAAGGTGAGGTTCCTTTCCTGACTTTTCACATCTTTGACAAAGGAGCTCAGGCAGATAATGAGTCTTCATTAATTATTAATATTAATAATTGTCACTAAACTTATTAAGTGTTCCTGAGCAAACAAATTAATTTGCCTCCACAGTATTCTTTTCCATGACTCTATTATTTACTGCTGCTCAGAGGGAATCTTCCCACTCTTTTCCTGTGGCAACAGTCATCTTGTTTTGTGGCACTTTTGAAAGAATGGTTGTCAGAATTTATTTCTAAAAGGACAGATGCTGAACTGGCAGTTCTTACTGGTGTTAACAATGATACAGGTTCTAATAAATAATACTGTGTCCCAGTAGCTGTCTACATCTAACTTTTCAGTGATTTCTGTTGTCAAAACTGTCTTGTTTTTAAAATCTATGACCTCCGTTCCCTTCTGAAAGAGACAAGCATGAAGGACTAAAAAGAGACATATGCCAAACATGGATTCATATGTAGCCAAGTCTTGTTTCATGGTCTTGTTTGTCTTTAGTCTGAGGGCATTTATGAGGAGTTCAGCTGCAGCTTAGGGATACTTTAAAATGCAAAATAGGGAATGCCAAATTACCTATCTCTTTTTAAAGCCTTGTTGCATACTACTACTAGTTCTGTTGTTGCTGCCCAGTGATGGATTGATTAGCTCACAATGTGATGCTTCCTATGTTGAGCCACTACTAAACTGAGAATCTACAACACTAGAAATCGATGGCAGCCAAACCAGGTGCCCAAACTCTCAGTAAAAACCTGATCAATAAGGCATGTTGCTTGATGTCATCTGTCATCAGTGTGCACTTCCTGGGTCTTAGGCCTTTAAATGTAGGGATTGCAGGTTTAGATGCTGGATCATACTTTACTTTTGCAGTTTCCCTGCTATATAAAGCCTGTGAAAAGTGCTTTTCTGGTATGTCAGATCAAAAAAGGTGATTTACCATAAAATTTCTCTTCAAATAACTTAGGAAATACCAACACCTAACTCCCCTGAAGGAAGTAGGAATCTGTAGTGTGCGTCCCACAGTGGATCCTGATAATTTATGTTTTGTCATTCAAATTCATACTTAGAACATTCAAGATTCACTTTGCTAATAAGAACAAATGCCCTTATATCCTTTTACAAGTGTTTGTGTTGGCAGAAATGGCGAACCTTAAGACCAGCCATAATCAAGGCCCTGTTGTACTAGTTATGGAAAACATTTAAAAATTATAGCTTACAAGCTTAGTCCTTACTTTTAACAATGACAAGATAATGTAGACCAGAAAGGTGACAGGAAAAAAAAAAAAAGATAACAAATAATGTTTAGTTTGTCTGTGAAGGTTGTTCAGTACTTCAGAAGCCTTTTCTGCGACTGACAGTAACTCCGGTGACCTGAACAGAGCTCTCTGCCTCCAAGCCTCAGTGCATCTTACAAAAGATAGGGTTTCTTTACTGCTATCTCTATGTAGTAAAATAGAGGCATAGAGAATGTGACTCTTCTGACAGGACAGAACTGAGATGAGCTCTGAAGTCTCCTGACTCCCAGTGCCCTGTCAGTAAGCTTTCAAGATGGTGAATGCCTCATGGTACCTGTGGGTCCCTTGTTCCTAGCTCAAGAAGATTAATGATCTGAAGAATGCAAGATCTTATTTTTTAAAACATTTCTTTAGAAGTGTCTTGTGCATAGAAAAACACCAAAAACTTATCAGTAAAATTGCCACAGGTCAGTAGCTGACAGCTTGCACTGTGAACTGCTGAAAAGCAATAATCCTGGGCTTCATTTCGTCATATTGTATTCTGAATCTCCAAAACACCTTAGATTTTGGTGTTTGCGTATGTGTCAAGGGAAGTTCGAGTTTGATTTCCGGAAATTTGTGGGCAGATGTTGAAGAATATTGAAGGATAGTCCTTTTTCTGTCTAAGCTTGTTCACATGCATGCTGAATACTTCATCATGTGTTTCAGAACTTTTATATCTTGCTTTGTTGTTATATACTTCAATACAGCTTCCAGAAGCAGACTGTTCCTAGATGAACAATGAGAAGGTCTCTCTTTGGTAGTTAAGTTTCCAGTGCAATTATTTTTATTTTCACTGGGACTTTTTCATAAAGCATTTTTATTTTGCTTTATTTCTGATGTTTGATTAAAAGGTGAAAACAAATTAGGTTTTCCATCTGCATTTTTTAATAAATGCAGGGGCTTTTTTTAATCTTTTTTTTTTTTCCCCAAAGCAGGGACTGCCTTTCCAGCAGCATGCATGCTTCCCCCATTTATTAGACATTGTCTTTTGGAGAAGCATAATTTATATAGACATGTACTCATCAAAATCAATGGCAAAGTATTTCTTCCTCCCTCACCTGTCTGGTCTTCCCAGATCAAAAAGGATGTTGCGGAAGAAGACAGACATCACTTGGGCTAGACTGTGACACATGGTGTCTATATTTGGCACAACAATGCTAGGAAACTGAAGATGTCTTTCCAGTCTGGTATAACTATTTCAACCTACCCCTTACCTCAGAAAAAGAGGCTGACAAGGCCATTTTGTTGAGCTTCTAAACCTTTATTAATTTTTCAAAGAAAAAATAGTAGCAAATGTAGACAGTTTAAATTTCTGATGTTTTTCATTTTGATTGCATGAACTTTCATATCATTTAGGTATGTAATTGCTGTGCTCATTATACCTGAAGACCAACACTCTTTGTCTTCCTGGACTTTTTAGTTATCTCTCCTGCAAAGCGAAACTAAATATATGGGAAACTGATTTCATGTTGTCTGGTGTTTATGTCTTTGTTTCTATGTATTACCATAATTGCTGCAAGTAATTGTCAGGGAAAACTGCCTACAGACTATCTTTGCACAGAGAACATGTGAACTAATGTTGCATATTTTGAGAGAAGCGGTCTCTACTGTCTCTCACACTTTGGCTCAAAGGACATTTGGATGGGTGCTTCTCAGCACACAGATATTGGAACTAGCATCTTCTGTAGATGACTTAGATTTTGATGGATTTCTTAATAGAGATGCTGATGATGCCTATCTTAGAATGAGAACGAATCACACAGATCTTATTGTCCTTTACATAACCATTCACTGAACTCTTGCAAGTTGTCTGACAATCAGAATTTGTTGCACTGCATTCAGTGTGACAAAGAGAAATGTCATCTGGCTGAGCAGAGGGTCACATCCTTATAGATGTTCCAGGAGATTTATAGGAAGAAAAAAAAGAAAAAAGAAAAAAAAAAAAAAGCCCACAGCAAAAGGACTAGCTATTTATAGAAAAAGAGGAGAGTGTAGAATAACTGACTTCCTGGCGGGGGGCTTTTTGAATCGCTGCACTTCATACAGGTTTATATAATGCCACATTTCTCTTTATAATCAAAGACTTGGAAAAGAATCCAGTATAATTTCAAGAGATTAAAGTAACTTTTCAAGAAGCATTTATTTTGGATAACCTCAGCTCAATATGTACAAAACAATATGTTTCATGCAGTGTTCTTTCAGACCCTCTTCCATTAACACCAGAACAAATTCTTACCATTTTTAGTGTTACATGTTCTGAGAGCCCTTTCTTCAGAATCTCATTATTTGTTCAATAATGGCCAAATGGCTGTAATATAAAGGAAATCTGGAGTCACGGAAAGTCTCTAATCATACTGAATGCCTCCATAGTTGCACTGAAGGTAGTCGATCATCCTTTTTAAAGGTAAGGAATTTTTGCAATGAAGGTTGCCTATTGTATCAGGTATTTATACTGCTTAATGCCTTGCTATTCATTTACAATATATGCCTTTATGTCAGCCTCCTTCACTGAAATATAGCCTGGAGGTGGGAAATGGAGAATGTTCAATCACTACAAACTCCACTTTGATTCTCTGAGGCTGGTAGCAGCTGCCAAACATGAGGCTAAAGTGACCCAGTGAAAAGCTGCAAGGGCTTCCAACCACATCTGCAGGTCAGCAACAGAAGCAAAACCCTGTACATCTGATGCCTTTTACTGACTAGTCTTGACATTTATTTATGCCCTAGCTCTGTGCATTTGTGGTTTACAAACATTATTCACAAGGTATCACATGCTCATTTACATAACATTAAAGCCTCGAGGAAGTGAGTTATAAAAAGATTGATATTTGCTCCTTATTCAGCTGCTTCTTTCCTTAACTCACACATGTGACTTTGTTTGTACATCATTCTCCCCAGAAACCCCACAAAGCCACTGCTTTCTGAAAGCAGAAAGACTGCCTGAATCAACATCAAGCCCCATGGTTTGAGGGCTGGGATGTGAGTTGCTCTTCATCTGCAATGGGCTCTGTCAACCATTTCTTCTGCTTCCTGGAACTGACAGAAAAAATATGCACTTCCCACTGAATTATCCCTAAAAGTAAGCGTGGCACTTGTGTTATAGCCTCCTCTGTTACTTACATGCTTATTGCAAGCCTGCAGAGCTAAGCCTCACACAGTTGGACTGGTGAGGAGAAACCATTTCTCTGACCTTCTGTCCTTCTGTTTTTCCTGTTCTCCAAGAAAGAATAACCGATACAAGCAGCTACAGGAGGCAGTGGAGTCTTTACCTGCACAAAGGATGCTGAAAGAAGTTCTAGTTCCATTTAACTTGAACAATGAGGGAATAGGAGATGGAGGGACAGTGATGGGAGAAATGTTCTGGCAAATTGCTAGGAAACAACAACAACAACAACAACAAAACCCCTCCAAAAATCATCAAAAACAAAACATCTAAAAAATGTCAGTTTTTAACAAAATAAATTGGGAAGTAAAAAATTCAGATCAAACCATCTATTGCATATGGGATCCACTTAAGGGATTTACTTAGGAGTAAAGATAATAAAGCTACGTTTTGAGACTAAACAAAAACTACTTTAAAGATTTTAAAAATGTTTTGAAAAAAAAGCATGAAGTACAGAAAAGTTTGTGAATCCAACTCAAATTTCTCAAATGTTCTCATGCTGCAGAATGTTTTCCTAAAAATTTCACACAGGCCTAGACTAAAGCCAGTATCTTCAGACTTAAAGTTTCCGTTTTCTCCTTGGTCTTGGCAAATTAATTCACTACACAATTTCACTAGCAGCCCCCTACCTTATTCAAGCTGTTGTTAGTTGATGTGATTTTCACTGACTTTCCAAAGCTAAGAAATTATGCAATCTGCAAATTTAGAAAAACTCCAGGGATCAGGTTTTTCAGCCTAAAATTGTATTTCTTACATCTAAATGCAAATTCAGCTTAGCTCTGGGCTTCTCTAGTTTACATCTGTTTTCCTGTTTTGCTTTTATTCCATAAATGCGTGCTTACGTGTACTGTGAAGGCTACACCTCCAGTTGTGATTTTCTGACTGGTGGTCAATGGGGACTTAGGGCTCTTGGGGCACTTCTGGAACTGACCGAAAACGTGGGTGAGCAGATGCAGACAGAGCAGGAGAGATTCTAGCTGTGCATTTAGCAGCAGAGCCTGTCTGGCTAGTGTCTGGGCTCGTTTAATAGGGAGGGAAATCTGTATCTGCAGAAGTGCAACATTAGTACAGCTGTCAGCAGGACAGGACAGGATGCTGGGGATGTTGTGTGCCCATACTGAATATTAGTCCTTGTGGCCTGGTATTTAGATAGGACTCTGGAAGCAGAGGATAACGTGTATGATGTCTGGTGCTGGGGATGCTCTCTCCTCTGTCTGGAATCTGGCTGGGAGGCTGGGAGCTCTGCTTTTGGTACAGTTCCATAAGTAGTTTGCTGAAGGAGGAGAAGTAAGAGCAAGCAGGATTGCCTTTAAAGCCAACTCTTTGCAGTTTGGAAATGGGCTAGAAAGCATTACAGCTACCATGATAATTTGTTCAACATTATAAATAAACTCTCTTTTTTTACATGTGCTCTCTCAGAGAACAGTGTGCCTTTTCAGATTTACTTGGTGCTGTGCTGGAAACAGCAGAGCGCTTCCTGATTTTATTCCACAGACAGGAGAAGAGAAACATTTCCACACAGGGCTCCCAAAGCTGCATCGCTATTACAGTAGCGTTCATGAGACATCAGTAAAATCAGAACCTTCTGATGTGGAGCAAAGCAAATGATATCTGTTAGGTGTCTGGTAGATTCTGAGGAGGATTTACCGGGGCCTGAGACTGTTGGTGAAAAACTGGAGATGAGCCAACAGTGTGTGTGAGCAGACCAGAAATCCAACAGTATCCTGGACTGCATCAAAAGAAGGGTGGCAGCAGGGAGAGGGAGGGACTGTCAACCTCTGCTCTGCCCTCATGAGACCTCACCTGGAATACTACATCCACATCTGGGACACCCAGAAAGGAAAGACATGAAGCTGTTGGAGTGGTTCAGAGGAAGGCCATGAAGATGTTTAGCTGGCTGGAGCACCTCTCCTATGAAGAAAGGTTGAGGGAGTTGTGCTTGTTTACTCTGGGGAAGACAAGGCTCCAGGGAGACCTCACTGTGGTCTTCCAATAAATAAAGCAAAATCATAAACAGGAAAAAAAAAAGTCAACTTCTTATGCAGGTAGTGATGGGAGAAGGGGGAATGGTTTTAAACTGAAGGAGGGAAGACTGAGATTAGATGTCAGGGGACTGTTTTTTATAGAGAGGGAGGTGAGGCACTGCACAGCTGCCCAGAGAAGCCGTAGCGCCTCATCCGTGGAGGTGCTCAAGGACCGGTTGGATGGGGCCCTGGACAGCCTCAGCTGATGGGGGGCAACCCTGCCCATGGCAGGGGGTTGGAGCTGGCTGGACTTTAAGGTCCCTTTCAATTCGAGACAGTTTATGATTATGTGATTCTATGATTTATTGATCCAGCGATTCTATGATTCTGTGATAGAATTTTACTTCCTTCCAGGAAGTTAAGTATAAATGCAACAGGTTGCTAGTAATAGGTACAGGACCCAGGGAGTAGATGAGAGAGACAGCAGAGACTGAGAAAACAATCATGTCTCCCTTTCTTGTCAATGTCTTTTTCACAATGTCAGTCTTGACCTCCACAGAAGCAAAGTTCTTGTCCTTCACCTCAGTCAGAGAGAAGGTCAATGCTAAAGAAAACATACGAGGCATACAAAGCAGCAGGTTTGAACTTGAGAATTTAGAAAGATGACAAAAAGCTGAGAGACTGTAGGGCATTTCAGGTGTAGTTTTGTCTGATGAGACAGACAGCTGAGCAAAGCATGGGTCCTTAGGTCCTTATCCTGTTCCTGATGCTGCTGCTTTATATGTGAAACTAAGGCACCCAGTATTTCTTCCTTCTGGACTTCTGGCATGTGTTCCCTTCACAGTACTCTGGGCTTCCAGCTCAGCTGAAACACTGCATTAAAAGTAGTCCCACTAGTAACCAAGTTTTCCTGAGAGTTATTCTGGTTTCTGCAATGTGCTCACGTCAGTGCACAAGTTCAGAGCAGACATTTCAGGAGTAACATGTATATGAAATTCCTCTTTATCTTTTGTGTGTGTGTGTGTGTGTGTGTGTGTGTGTGTGTGTGTGTGTGTGTGTGACAGAGAAAGAAAATTAGTAGGTATCAAGAAAATATTTTTGAAGGGTGTATTCTGTGTAGGATTTTTAAACCCAAACTAGGAAATGGCATTGGCTGGCACTGAGAAGGACACAAAGGTCAAGTTCTCTGCTTCATTGGGATATCTGTGCAAGGAGGTAGCTGCAGTAGAGAGGCCAGAAAAACAAACTTCCTGATACTTCTGTCCTTAGTATCTCTACTGCTGCCTTTCTGAAACAGAGCCAGTTGGCTCCTGCAGGCGGATGAAGCAATTTTGACAGCATTATTTTCAAGGTCAGAAGCTGCAGTGGTTATATCTCCTTGTGAAGCCTTTGCATGATCAGATAGCACTGGATTTTATTGCTGGGTCGCCAGAACAAGAAAACAGTGGGAGGATGAAGTCTCACATGCTTCTTAGTATTTCTTGAGGTTAGCCAGCTTGCTTTGCTAGGACAGGCTTTGAATGTATCAAAAATCAGTTCAGTCTTAACATTGAGACATGCTAGTGATTGTGTTCTTGAAATTTGTCTCTAGACTGGTTTGCTATTTTTGTTGTAATTGAGGTTGAAATAACTTCTTGTGGTACCTGTGGATTCTATCAGTTCATTCCTAGGTGCTCCTACCCACTCACCTTCTGTTCATTTTGCAATTAGTTTTAAAAGGATTTCTTTATCATTTTGTGGAAATGATAGAAATTCTGTCTCTTTTAGAGCAGATTAAACTGTAACTGGTGAGAAAACAATGTGATTCTGTGAACTGTTGTACCAACTACAGTTTGTTCTGTTAAGATACTGGTATTAAGTATTTATGATCTTTTATAAGAAGATCAAATCTTCTATAAGGAGAACATCCTACTTAAAAACAGAGATATACTCCTGCCTGCATGTTTATCTGGTGGGGCTTGTAAGTCTTTTTTGTAGAACTGTAATAAATGGATGAAAAAACTTCTGCTAGAGATAGGTCCTACCTTTCTTATGCCATTTCTCTTGTGAATATAAGAAAAATAACTGAATGTTAATCACTAATATTGGCAGTTCAACAATATGTAAATAACTAAGGGCTTCAGCACCATTTTTTTTTTTTCTGTCTGGATATTTTTTTTTTATTTTCTATTTGCCTGGAGCAGTAAAGAATTCAGATGGTAAACATGAACTTTCTGGGAATTCATAGTCAACACAGTCTCTGTTAAAGCAACTCTGAGATAGAAAATAACACCCAGCTTTCAGGACCAGCCTGAATTATTGCATAGTATTAGTTGTTTTTAAACCGTGCAACAGTACAAAATAGCTGTGTTGTTGACATTTGCACAATGATTTTCTTGTGTGAAACTGTACAGGGGATATAGCTGACGCCCTTCTGAGGCAGTCTCCACAGGACATGGAAAACATACCTTGAAGATCAAGTTTCTGCCTGTGAAAAAGTTCCATAAAATACCTTCTTGTTTCAAATCAGCAAGTCAACAAGAACAGAGAGCTCCAAAGCTTGATGAGTAACCCTCTAAAGGAGACTGTTTTAGTCTGATTACAGAGGACTCAGACCTGAAAGTGTGAAGAAAGTACTGAATATGGTGTGGGTAATTCCAATCAGTCCCAGAAGTTGGAAATGAATCCTGCATAATCTACACCTTTCAGTATCTTCCTGTTACTTGAGGGCATGGCAGAGATGCAATTCAATTGTCCAGTAGAAAAGCATGTCCTACTTTTTTCTTTTGTAAAGGGTTGCATGGGTCAACTTTGCAAAAGATTTGTCTCCTGAGGTGGTGTATACAGCCTTGCCAGCTGACCAGTACAGAGACCTCTGAGACTCTCAAATGCATGTGGGCTCTGACAGCAACAGCAGTTGTGCTGACATGTCTGATATTGAAGTTGAAAACAGAGCTGCAATTCAAAACACATAAATCCATCTTTACATGTTTACCACTGTTTTGGGCTGCAGTGACAGACAGCCTTCTGGCCAGAGGAGTCAAGTGGATTGGATACTTGAGATTTTATTCTTCAGCATGTTACAAGAATATTATTTGGAGTCAAAGTGACAATTTTATTAAAATCAGAGAGATGGATAATTGAAACCTGGGAGTGACAAATCCTGCCTCGTGTATTCTTTCAGTATGGTGAAATATGATTGTTTTATGACTGACTTTCTTCTAGGCCTTAAGAACTGCATATTTTACTCCAGAATCATCAAGAAAAGCTCACAATTAAAGCAAAGGCAGAGCCTTTTGTTTTTAAGAACATTGATAACTGTTGCTGGCAACTGAAGACTTCACAACTGTGATGTAATCTAGAACACTTTCTTCAGTACTACTCCAGGAGTTACTTCATGATAGGCACTCAGAACTTGTCTTCTATGGCTGAAATCAATGCAAAATTATTCTCACTGGTCCTTGAGAGTATTTGCAAGCACTCTGGAATGCCAGACAGTACACAATGATTAAAATATTCTGATTACTTTCTTCTCTCTCTGAGTTTTCCAGTGGTTTATGAAACATTAACACTTATTGTCTGACTGTTGGACTGTTGGGTTTCTCTGAAACTAAGTCATATCTATTTGGTAAGAAGTAGTCTCCAAAAGCTGCCAGCCACAGAGTTCAGGAGATGAGTTTTCCAGCATGTCCAAAAAGACAGAACACTTCAACAAATCTCATCACAAGTGTCTTCTTTAGCCTTGCCGTCACTACTATTTATGCCTCTATACCTCTGTGTCTTCAAAGTCCCTGGAAAAGGGTTGTTCTTACCCTCCATGTTACCACTTCCCAGAGCGAAATGGAGTGCTCAGCACAAGATAACAAAAAACAAAACTTCATCCACTGTTAGTTACTGGTTCTGTAAGTCAGAAGTCTCAGTAGGATTCCCATGACTAGTTCTTCTTCCCCTCAACATAAAATAGCATCCTTACAATGCACAGATCAGTATTATAATCACAGAATCATGGAATCATAGGATTTAGGAGAAACCTCTGGAAATCATCAAGACCAATCCCCTGCTAAAGCACATTCCTTACAGTAGTTGTACAGGAAAGTGCCAAGGTGGGTCTTGAATCCTGAGGAGGCTTCACAGCCTCTCTGCAGGCTGTTCTGGATATGAAGTTTTTCCTCATGTTCATATGGAACTTCCTGTGTTCAAGTTTTTTGCGCATTGCTACTTGTCCTGTTGCTGGGCATGACTGAAAAGAGCCTAGCCCCATACACTTGACTTCTTGCATTTTAGCTATTAATAAGCATTGATAAAACCCCCTATCAGCCTTCTCTTCTCGAGGCTGAACAGTCCCAGATCTCTCAGTCTTCCTTCATAAGGGAGATTCTCCAAGTCCCTAGTATCTTTGCAGCCCTCCTCTACAATCTCTTTAGAAGATCCCTGTCCCTCTTGAAATGGGGAGGCCAGAACTGTAGGCAGCGCTCCAGATGTGGGCTCATCAGGGCAGAAGGGAGAACTGAGGATCAACTCTCTTGACCTGCTGGCCATGCTCCTTTTAATGCACCCCAGGATACCACTGGCGTTCTTGACCACAAGCGCAAGCTGCTGGCTCAACCTCTTGTCCACTAGGACAACTAAGAATCATCAGAACTCCTTTCCAGCAGGTCAGTCCCTAATCTGTACTTATCTATGTGGTTATTCCTCCCTAGGTGCAGGACCCTACACTTACCCTTGGTGAACCATGTTAGGTTTCTCTCTGACCAATCTCCAGCCTGTTCAGCCCTCACTGAATGGCAACACAGTCTTCTGGTGTGTCAGCCACTCCTTCCAGCTTTGTATCATCAACTAACTTGCTGAGGATGCACACTATCACTTTGTCTGGGTCAGTGATGAAGATGCTGAATGAGAAAAATCCACAAATGATTCCTGGGAAACACTGAGAGTTACAGGCCTCCAACTGGACTCTGCCATTGGTCACAGCCTTCTCTGCCAGTCAGCCAGTCAACCATAAAGGCTTTTCTCACCTGTGGTCCTTGTGATGTGTGATATGGGATTTTCTGGAATAGGATAGAGTCCGCAGCACATCACTTAGAGTGGAGGGGGCACAGCCAAGTCCATCTTGTGACACCACAGGGATCATCAGCAGGATCCCTTGTGGGAAGGCAGAAAAGAGTAGAGGGCATTCAGTAACTGAAGCCCTGCATGAAGAATATGGTACCTGAGTGCTCTCAATCAGTGGTGTACCCTCTGCACTGCAAATCCTTTCAGGCACATGTGAAACTCCTGTAAGTACACATTGCTTGTTCTTTGTGAAACGTACTTCTCACCACCAGTCTACCACAGCTGAGGAATGAGATATGATCCTTGCTCAGTAAGAAAGAAGAAATCCACAATCCAGTCCTCAGCTACTAATGTAGTAGGATTCATAGATCTTGCTTGATAATCACACGGGTAAGTTACTCCTGTCAACCCCTCTTGGCTATTCTCATCCAATTGGTGTATGAACCAGCTCCCAGGGGCTAAAATATACAGTGGTCATCCAGAAGAGGGCAGCTCTGTCTCCTGTGATGTGAAAAAGCTCTGAAAAAAGCCACCTTGCTCAGAGCAGGGCACATCTTACAGCGTACTAAAGAGAGCTGGACTCCAATAGAAAATTGCAGATCAGTCTCCAGACAGTGAATAGTAAACTCAAACGAATCTGGATAGAACTACCCAGTTAAAGAAAATGCAAATCCTGTAAAGGTAACATTGTGGAACACTAAAAAAGCCTTGAGAACAGACACTGTGAATGAAATGGTCCTTGCACGCCAGCTACACTCCTGGCAGGGTGTTGCTGGTGTCAGAAGAGTCCTGAGGTATTTCATCTTTCATTGAAGAGTCTCTGGGGTGCAGATTTTCCTGAAGAACTGGATTTCGGTCATGAAGATGTGCAGCTTGACAGCTCAACAGCTGAGTGAGAGACTGAGAAATGTCTTGCTATTAGTATAAGGGAGAGGCTGATGGCTTGCCATCAACTCTCATGCAATGGTCTGAAAACCTAGCAACACTGTTAGAAGTACATGCAATTAAACAGTCGAATTCTTGCATTCCTTTTATTTAAACCAGTAAATGTTTAGTGTATGAATTCAGGGTAACAGAATGAATAACTAATTCCTCCATTTCCCTAGGAAAAGTGATGGTTAGAAATGGAATTTGAGATATTCTCCACAGACTCAGCATCTTAGAACAATGTCCAAAGACATAAACATGAGAAAACACTGGCATGGAAGAGTGCTTCCCACACTTACTCTTAGCCATATCTCCTTTGTATATGCCAGCCTAAAGGGAAGAGTTTATAGCAGGCTGATGTGTGGGACCCAGATCAGTGCAGATTTGCTGGAAAAATACTGGTTTATGCTTAATGAGAATCCATACAGTGACTACCCAGAATACAAAAAAATCTATTCAGAAAATTTTCTGCCACAGAGAAGATAATATGCATCATTTTGGTAATCTTTTGGAGAATCTTTTGTTCTTCTTCTGAACATCCCAGGCCAAAAAAAAACCTCACAAACCCACTCATTCAGATGTAGCTGTCCACCTACTCCAGTGATGAGAGTAGCAAGAGTTATTTGTGTATACTGAAATACCTTAGTGAACCAGCAAAGGAAATTTTCTCTGGAGACTGATCAACCAAGATCACTGCCTTTTTAAGACAGTCTGTTGTTAGAACTGGAGCATGTGTATTTGAGGCCATCATCAGCTGTACTGTGAAGCTATTACAGGTAATTACAGTGAATTGCCCTAATTTTCCTAATGAGATAAATTTTTCAGGTGAATACCAAAACATCTTGTTAGAGGTTCTGACTAGTAAGAATAGGCTGTGTGTAGACTAGTGAGTTGGAGAGTTTACACACAGGGAGATTTCAGTCCTTTTGTGCACTTGTGGGTGCACCAATAGTAATTTTCACTGTGACTCTTCACTGCAATTCAGCTTTGTCACGGTGTTATCCGTGACAGTAACCCAAGGGGGAACCGAGAAGGGAAAAAGAAAGGGAGAGGAAAAAAAAACAAAAAACTGCCGCGCGACTAAATCTAATAAAATTGAACAACTGAGAGAGAGAGACAAATTTTCCAAATCAGAAAACTGGGAGCTTACGTTACACGTGCTGAACTCCTCGCGTCTGGTGCGGAGCTCCGCCCCTCCCCTGCTCCCACAGCATTAACTCCTTAACTGCCTGCATGATGTTCTGATGTGGAATACCGGCATCAAAACCACAAAACCACAACAAGCTTTCAACCCTGGTGTGAAACCATCGGTAGAAATGGATTTCAGTTCCTTTTACCACTGATGTAAATCATGAGGAATCAAACACAGAAAAATGGTTTGTTGTTTGTTTGCTTTTTTCCCAAGAATAATTCAGTGGGCAAAATGTTTCAACAGTGACAAACTCATTTTTTGCCCTCTGTTGTTTTCTATTTCACTTGAGAAAATGCAGGGCCTTAGCCACTGCATAACAAATGTGGAGCTTAAATCACCTTAAACATGGCAAACTCAATTTTATACAAGCAGCCTTCATTCCCAGAAGAGCACGCAGTACTTTGCAGTCAAACCAGTAGCCTGATCTCTTCTGTGAACTTCTGTGGCAATCAGTTGGCTTAGGATTTCTGTCCTGAATACACAAAGACAGAACAAAATCCTGATTTATCTATTCACTTGAGGCAATACCTCCTTACTTCTGTCAAGAGCTCATGAGACAAACTCACGGCTAGGTGCAGGTGTCCCGAAGGGGGGACTTTAACTAGGAAAGTCCCGTTCAAAGGCACATGTTGTCAGAAATATCTCCGGGTTCTTCCAGTAGATACTCTGCTTTCCAGACCATCCTATGTACAGTTAACTGAGTGGGTGAGAGATTACACTTAAATCTAGCTCCTAACAGTCCCATAAACTGCCATAACCTACCTGACAGGTAGACTATAGTTTCTTTCTGATAGATTCCAGCTGCATTCCAGCTTCCTCTGGGAGTGAATAGCATATGTCAAGATCGTTTCACAGCTACTAGCAACAAGTACCAACCAGTCTGGCTTGGAAAGGAGAAAAAAAAAAAAAAAGGTCCATCCCTGGTCTCCGGCCAGGAGCTCTGTCCCTCTTCCTTTGCCTACTAGAACATTAACTCATAACTCCTGTTGTTTTGCATGACGTTCTGATGTGGAATAACAACAACAAAAATCACAAAACCGTAACACTTAATCATCAGGCAGCTCATGTACACACATTCAGCCTCCTTAGACCACACCTAGGTGCACTCTGACTTCCTCTTGGTTTTCAGTGTAAACATGCCCATAGTGACTTCTACCACAGCCCCGTGGAGCAGTATCCTCATGTAGGCAGCAGGAGTTTGAGGCCCCAATTGTCTCTCAGTTCTTGACAAGCCTCCTTGTCTGGATAGCTGGGGCATCTGCTCATCCCAGTCCCCCCATAACAATGTATTACTAGATTAGATTGCTGAAGATTTTGCCCTTAAAGTGCAAGCCTGAGGCTTGATCTGATCCTTGTCATTCCAGAAAGCCCTCGCTGCTAGCCACATCTTAGCGATGTCTGATACTCAGACAGACTATCATGATATACAGGAAACACAAAAGCTGTGTCAAAATATGTCCTAAAGTCTGTTTTCCCCCCTCTTTTTTTTCACTTTCTTAAACTCCAGTCTTGGTCCAAAGCTCCTTGTGATAGTATTCAGTGACAGTTTTTCCTTTTGCAGACTGTTCACACTTCTCCCAGAACAATCAAAAGCTTCATGTTTCTGACACAGATAGTTTAACAAATGCTGTACAGTCTAGATTAAACCCTGACTAATCTGCCCACAAATGCTGTTAGATCAACTCTCTTAGTGCCTCCCAGACACCAAACAACTTCTTTCTGGTTTCTGTAGGTCAACAGAACTTTCGTCTTATTCCCTGCAGACCTCAGAGTCCTGGCTTCTGGTGATAAACGTGTTTCCTGTAATGACAAAACAAATTGCCAGCAGCTTGATTAATGCCATAAGCAATCATCAGCTTTCTTGATATTGCACTGAATACAGTATAAAAAGAATTGAATTTTAATGTCATTGATCACTTGTCCTTGCTGAAAAGAAAATACTTGGTACTGAAAAGCAGTTTTCATTTAGAATCCCTTCTGTTCTTTCTGTGTATAGAACTTGCATTTGAACAGAAATATATGCATATTTGGAATCTTGCAGCAAAACTCTTTGGAACAAATATTAAATCACACATATAGGAAATGCATCAACAATGATTTGTAAATGACAACAAATCCACTATTATTCTACAAAAGATGAGCGCACATCATTTATTTTATCTGAAGGATAAACAGCTTGCTACTTGACTTAATAGAATTATAGGTCTGCTAGAAGTAATGGTAAATGAAGTTCAAAGTAGATCAGATTTCTGGCACCAAAACTGCACCTAAGTCATGAGTTTAGAAAGTAATTTGACACAAAAGTCACACATTTAATAGCAGTAGAATAAAAACCCTATTTCTTCCAGCACTTAGCAAAAATTGGGGTGCTAGCAAAGACCTACATACTAGCACATAATTCCTTGACAAAACCCAGCCTCTAGTTAATGTGTGTGCTAAACAATAGAGGAAAAAGCTTCTTTCAGACCTTGTAATTTTTGTCAGGCAGAAAGAGCTATCAACTTTAATCATCCTCTATTGGCACAATCGTGCCCAACAAAAAAGCAATGTGTCCTATGGCTCCTTCTCTGCGCAATTCTGTAATCTGCCAATCTTCTTACTGCACAACAACATTAATTTCCAGGTAGTTTGTAGTCAGACTTTGAATAGTGCTATGCATGGATTTATATTTTCTGCTGAACTCTACCCTTTCCATGACAATTCAGAGCTTTTCAGAGGACAGCTGCTAGACAACACACAAAGCCACCACTGCTGAAGTTAAAATATATTATCTAGGAAATGTTTGAAAAAGAGCATAGTCCCTGCTGCAAGAAACAGACCAGATGGCAGAGGAGTGTGCAGGTAGGTGAAAAAGGCTTTTCTCCCCCTTTGAATAACGAATTCCTCTTCTCCTGATTCTGAAATGGGGCTGCTTTTTACACAGTCCAGCAGGCATGTTAGCATGTTGTCACCTGCATGTGGTAGTTGACAGCCCCACACACTGTGGAAGACCAGGAGGAGATTCTGCCATATAGACATTGAATTCAAACTCTGCCCAATAACATATTCAATTCCAGGACTACTAGGTCTGAGGCAGGAGAACATTAGGCTCAGTGTAGGTCCCAGTAATTACAGAGAGACTGTGAACTCTTTGCAACTAGATACTGTACATGCAAGCACATACAACTTGTGAAAGGAGGTGGAAACTTGAGGAAAAACAAGGATAAGGTTCCTTGCAAAATAAGCTGAAATTTAGGAAGAACAAAGGAAGTATTGTGTGGCCCTACAAAACAAGGTAGAGAAAAAGCTGGGAAAAAGGATTTTGGTCACAGGGATCTAGTTAAACAAACTTACCTTACTAACTCTTGCTGGCTTGACATGATGAAGTGAAGATGGACTTTGCCAAGCAGGATTCAAAGATAACTCAAATTGGGCAAAGGAAAGTACTCTGAAATCCACATTGGAAATCATGTATAAACAAAAAGAAATAAAGGGGTACCCTTCATTTAGGACAAGCATATGATAGGTAGATCTCAAAGACTGTAAACTCTGAGTACCTTGGCCAGTGGGAAAAAGAGAAGGGATAATGCAATTGGAAACTTGGGATAAAAAGGTGTCTGTGAACCCCCCAGAATTGAAAGACTATATGGGGAAATGCCCCGGTAGACTATCCCTGTATTCATATAGATAATAAAGAAAGCCAAATACTTTCGTCTGCTGGGGAATGGCTGCAGGAGCAGGGAGGTTATGGCAATATGTACAAGCACAGCTTGCACAGCAGCACAGACTATATATTCATGGAAAAGTACTAGATGTTGATAGGAGGTCACGATGTTCCTAGGCCAAGCAACAAACGACTCAAGGTGGACACGAACTGCTTCAGCTGGGCAACCCAAGCTGCCAAGACGTCTATGGGAAACTTCTATGATTATGTTATTCAGCCTGCCTTCAGCGAAGAAGGCCTTAGACTGCTGATAATTGTAACTACAGGTATTTTTAGAGTAAGCTGTCCGTGATAGTCTATTCTGTTTAGCTAGCAGTTGTTCCCTTTGGGCTCTGTGTTATGCACTGGCCACGTTGATATGGTGCTCAAAGGAAACTACGCTGTGTGAACCTTGAGAAAAGTAAAAGCAGGAGATGATGGTCTGTGGCGAGTGGGAGAGGGAAAGTGCACTTTGAAGCAGGGGACGCCCTGCCAGCACTGCCTTTCACATCTGCCGCCAACCCACTCCTGCCTGGGTCTCTTGGGATTAGGATGATATCAAAAGTTGCCTCCTCCAAGATGTGTTTCTTACTGCTGTTAATTGTTGGGAGTTGCTTTAAAGTTGTTTTTCTCAAGGCTCTCTACCAATGGTTGTGTGATATTTTCTATACGCCCCTGTCTTAAACACTATAAGAATAAGGCTGTCCGGGTAATAAACTGAAGCTTGATTCATATTCAGTCCAGTCGTGCCTCCCCGCCCGAGAGCAATCTATTCGGACCCTGAATCCTCGGCATTCCTCTGTCTCCTTTTTTTTCTGGGATAAAATAATTCAGTGAGACCATTTGAGAAAAAATGTCCAGACAGAAACTTACTGGCATCTGCTTGTAATGCCCATATTACTGGCTTCTCTAGACCATTTGGAGACCCAAAGGATGTGATAGCAACCAGGGGAGGAGACACTGTCACAATCCATCTTTTTCCTGACCCAGGAATGTGTTGGCCAGATTGTTTTTGAGGGAGCACAGTCACTGTTGTTGTGAATGCCAAGATGACAGCTACAGAGGAGATGACACTGGATCTTGTTAGAAGCATAGTTAAAAGGACCTTTCTTTCTTACACTGATGAGGAAGGCTGGCTGATACTCCTCACAAGGTGTTATGGCATAACACCTGACCTGATAAGATTTGGAATCATGGTAGCAGCTGGATAATAGGTTTACTGTGTTGCCAGAAGGGACTGATATTGCAGAAGATGAGGCATTGGATTCACAAATGCATAGGCAGCCTTCTTCTCCTGATTTAGGAGTAAACTATCTTCATTCCAGAGCCAAGAAAATGCCTTCTCTTGCCTCCCTGCCCACATTGCATTCTGTTGTGCGTTCTGCACCTGTGTTCATGAACTTGCAGTCCTTTTAGCTTTGTTCTTCTCACATCACTTCTTCACTGAGTTGCATCTGGGGAGTGGCTGACAAAATCACTTACTGGGGCAGCTATCTGTAAACAGTAAGATTAAACAAAACAAAAGCTCCCTGGTCCAAACACTTATCTTCTTTGATGTAAAATTCCACACTTGTCTTGTTTGATTTTCTTTTATATGTGCGGAGGAAGAAGGATGCAGCATAAAGGAGACAGACAGGTGGCAATCAGGAGTATTCTTATTAAAATTTAAAGGTTTTTGATGGTGAAGTGTTTGGTACACAGAACTAATACCTTCAACTACAAATGTATGCAGATATAATTCAATGTGCATGAATTACGGTAATGCAAACAGGTACTTCTGAATTATATTCTTGCTCATTTTGTTCAAGTGTGCTGACAGAAGTCATCCAAGTCCTTCACTCTTCTTTCTGTATTTCACAAATGCTTGGATACTGCTGCGAAGGCTTGGTGTTGCATTCTGCATACAAGAAGTCCTGTCCCCATACATGACCAGAACAATATTGTAGCACATCTCACTGCCTTACTAGAAATGTTGACTCAGTTTCTCCATCATCTCCAAGACTCTGGGCTCTTGCTATGGAGGTTACTTGGGGTGCCTGAAAATTGTTGCCCAGGTATAGCACAATTTCTGTTCTTGCTGTTTTTGTACATGGACAGAGAAAAGGGCATCAGTAGAAGCACAAGACTGGAATTTTTCACATTCCCCTTCATGACGTAATGTATTTCCTATTGTGTCTAAACATTGCTGTGAACTTTCAGAATGTTTCTGAATACAAAATCAGTCTTTTAAGATACACACAGAGAAAGAAGGATATTTCCACAGTAACTGATGTATCTTTTGACTGCAGAAGCATACAAGAATTGTTATGTTGGACAGAATTTCCTGGTGTGAAGTTAAATGTTTATGATAGGCATTTCTGAGTATCAAAGTACACAAAACTAGCTGCCACCACTGTGAGAATTTTGACATTAGTCAAACATGAAAGAAGACAATGCAAAGCCATCTGCCTTACTGGAGTGAAACCTATGAGTAACAGAGGAAAAGTTTAGGCAAGGAGAAAGACACTCCTGAGATCTTTTCAACTATTTTGTTCAAGTGTGCTTGAAGCATTTATGTTTTGCTTTGGTAAGACAGCAGAGAAATACTCATCAGTGTATTAACACAACGAGGAGCAAGATGTGGTAAACACTATCAAGGGGCTTATTTGGGCCAGCTTATCTGATCCATGGACTTGTACTTTTGATAGCAACTGAGGTCCCTATTGCATATCCCATTAAAAGATCTAAGGTCCCTGACCAGAAATGCTGCTAAGCATACCTCACTTCAAGCGGCAGAGCTGTGCTATATAATTTAATGAGTTGTTTAATGCAGCTTACATTAGCCAGGTATTTAGATTTAACAAAAAATGTTTTCATTTACAGTGCTTTCTTTTTGTCTTTCTGTTTTGTTTTAGAAATCCTCACGGACCCAATAGTTTGTAAGGAGAAAAATTGCTAGGTATAAACAAATGTCATTCTAAGACCACATATTTTACTCAAAACTTGGATGCTCTTCATGCAGATTTTAATAGTAAACATCTGAGAAAAAAAAAGTTTTTGTTCCTTGGCTCATTATCATCATTGCACATGACAAGAAGTTGACAGTAACTACTGATCTGCCCGGGGGTAGGAAGGCTCTACAAAGGGATCTGGACAGGCTGGATCATTGGGCTGAGTCCAATAGGATGAGGTTCAACAAGACCAAGTGCTGGGTCCTGCACTTTGGCCAAAACAACTCAAGACAACACCACAGGCTTGGGGCATGGAATGGCTGGAAGATTGTGTAGGGAATCACATTATTGTAGGGGCTGGAAGAGATCATTAGAGATCATAAAGTCCAACCCCCGTGCCAAAGCAGCTCCCTAGCCCAGGTTGCACAGGTAGGTGTCCAGGTGGGTCTTGAACATCTCTAGAGAAGGAGACTCCACCACCTCTCTGTGCAGCCTGTGCCAGTGCTCCGTCACTGCACTGTGAAGAAGTTCACACACACATTTGTGTGGAACTTCCTATGCTTCAGTTTGTGACCATTTCCCCGTCCTATCACCACACACAGCTGAAAAGTCTGGCCTCATCCCTTTATCTTCTGCACCCTTTATCTTCTGCACCTTAGGTATTTGTGGACATGGATCAGATCCCCTCTCAGTCTTCTTTTTTCAAGGCTGAACAGACTCAGGTCTCTCAGCCTTTCCTCATAAGAGAGGTGCTCCAGGCCCTTTATCACCTTTGTAGCCCTCTGTTGCCTCTTTATAGGAGATCCCTATCTTCTTTTGTACCGGCGAGCCCAGAACTGGACACAGTACTCCAGATGAGACCTCACCAGGGCAGAGTAGAGGGGGAGGATCACCTCAATTGACCTTCTGTCCATGCTCTTTTTAATGCACCCTAAGATACCATTGGTCTTCTTGGCCACCAGGGCACACCAGGGCTCATGACCAACCTGTTGTCCACCAGGCCTGTCTAGGTCTCGCTGAATGGCAGCACAGCCTTATGGTGTGTCAGCCATTCCTCCCAGCTTTGTATCATCAGCAAACTTGCTGAGGGTCATTGACAAAGATGTTGAACAAGACTGGACCAGCACCAACCCCCCTGGGGAACACTGCTAGATACAGGCTTTCAACTGGACTCTGTATCGCCAATCACAACCCTCTGAGCTCTCCAGTCAGCCAGTTCTCAATGCCCCTCACCATTCACTTGTCTATTCCACACTTTCTCATCTTTGTTATAAGGATGTTGTGGGAGACAGTGTCAAATGCCTTGCTGAAATCAAAGTAGACTACATCCACTGCTCTCCCTCCCTCCATCCACCCAGCCAGTGATGGCATCACAGGGACTACCAGGTTTGTTGAGCATGATCTCTATGGTGAACCCATGTTGACTACTCCTGATAACCTTCTTCTCTTCCAATTGCCTGGAAATGACCTCCAGAACAAGTTGTTCCATCATCTTTCCAGGGATGGAGGTCAGGTTGTCTGGCCTGTAGTTCCCTGGATGCTCCTTCTTGCCTTATTTGAAGACTGGAGTGACACTGGCTATCCTCCAGTCTTCAGGCACCTTTCCCATTCTCCCATTCTCCAAGATCTTTTGAAGATGACAGAGGGTGGTTCAGCAATCACCTCTGCCAGCTCCCTCAGCATATGCGGATCCATTTCACTGGGGCCCATGGATTTATGTACACTGATGTTACCCAAATTCTCTCAGACCATCTCCTCCCTCACTAAAGGGAATCCTTCCATTTCACAGACTTTCTCACTTATTTCCAGGGTTCAGGGTTCTGTCTTTGTAGTGAAGACAGAAGCAAAGAAGACATTCATTATCTCTGCTTTCTTGATATCCCCCTTTATTAGAACACCCCCCTCATTTAGTAGGGAAACCTATATCTTCATTTTACCCTTGACATACTTAAAGAAACCTTTCTTATTATCTTTTATTTCCAGATTGAGAGGAAATTGACCTGGGGTTATTAATCAAAGCTCTGCTGAAGAATAGCCAGCAGGGTGCCCATGTGGCCAAGAAGGCCAATGGCTTTTTGGCTTGTTTCAGAAATAGTTTTGCCATCAGGAGAAGGGAAGCAGTCATCCCTCTGTACTCAGCCCTGGTGAGGCCACAATTCAAATACTGTGTTCAGTTTTGGTCTCCTTACTATAAGAAGGCCAACGAGGGCAATGAAGCTGTGAGGGGTCTGGAACACAGGCCTCCTGAGGAGTGGCTTATGGAGCTGGGATTGTTCAGACTGGAGAAGAGGATGCTCAAGGGAGACCATATCACTTTCTTCAACTGCCTGAAGGAAGGTTGTGGTGATGTGAATGTTGGCCTCCCATGTAACTAGTAATAGGAGTAGAGGGAATGGCCTCAAGTTGTGCCTGGCAAGATTCAGGTTAGACAATAGGAAATAAACCTTTAGGTGTTGTACTTAGGGACATGGTTTAGTGGGAAATATTGGCGATAAGTGGCAGTTGGACTGCATAATCTTGGAGTCCTTTTTAACCTTAGTGATTTTATGATTCTGTTGTTCTACAATTATCAGCCTACTTCCTTCAGTGCTCTTCTGAAGCCCCACAGACAATAATGAGTCCATCTCTAGGGAATCTAAACAACATGCAGATTCCAGCTTGAGCTGAGCTGAACCTCTTAGATGGTTCAGTGCAGGCAGTGCCTAGGTTTGTCATGCTTTTCTCTTTGCTGAGCTGTAGTGGTTATTTTTGAGAGAATCAGAGCCAGAGGGTCCGCTTCTGCCACTGCCTTTGTGGATTAGCTGCATCTCTGTCAAATGAAATAGAACAGCATCTGACTAGGAAGTTAAGTACAAGTTGGATCATTCCAGACATTAGTGTTTTAAGTATTTGTATCTTTCTGTATTTATGTGTAATATGAGAACATGCAGCAGTGACAGACTTTCCCTCAGTGTTTGCCTACAGGGATAGAACTGAGAACTGGAAAATATAATACAAGCAGAAAGAAATTCTGCCTGCTCATATGTGTCACCACAGGCAGCCAAAGTAAGGTGCATATTGCTGAAGGTATGTTCAGAGTATACAAAAAGAATTTAGCTCTACCATTCAGATAGAGAGACAAAGTCTGCCCAGGCCCTTAGGTCCTTCAACATAGCAATTGCTGTTTTGACAAATAGTTTTCGACCCACTAACCCTGCTCAAATTCAGATGAAAAGGCACTTTCTACTGATCTGGGAGTAGTTTGACATAGAACAACACTGCTTTTATATACTACAATGGGAGATAAAACAATCAGAGGTTGATACCCAGCCAAGCAGGACTTTTTTTGTATCTTGATAAAGAATAAATATAAATGTGTGAGGTTAATTGGTTTATGTTGATGATATGCTGTTTATAGAATCACAGAATCATAGAATTGCTTTGGTTGAAAGGGACCTCAAGGATCATCGAGTTCCAACGCCCTGTCACAAGCGGGGTTGACAACAACTAGATCAAGTACTAGATCAGATTGCGCAGGGTCCCATCCAACTGATCCTTGAACACCTCCAGGGGTGGTGAATCCACAACCTCTCTGGGAAATGTATTTCAGCACTTCACCACCATCTCAGTATAAAACTTCTCCTTACATCTAGTCCGAACTTCCCTTCCTTTAGTTTAAAACAATTTCCCCATATCCTATCACTACCTATCCTTATAAAAAGTTGATTTCCCTCATGTTTATAAACTTCTTGAATATTGGAAGTCCACAATGAGTTCTCCCCACAGTCTTCTCTTTTCCAGGCTGAACAAGCCCAGTTTCTTCAGCCTACCTTGATGGGAGAGGTGCTACAGGCCCTTCCATGGCTCTCTTCTAGACCCTCTCCAAAAGCTCCACACTTTTTTCTGTGCTGGGGGCCGCAGAACAGGATACAGTACTCCAGCTAGGGCCTCCTGAAGGCAGAGTAAAGTGGGACAATCACCTCTCTAGCCCAGCTGGCCACCCCTCCTCTTATGGAACCCTGCATAACACTGGCTTTATGGACTACAAGCTCACTCAACCAGAACTCCTAAGACCTTCCCAGCAACACTACTCTCAAGGAGTTCATCTCCCAGTCTGTATACATATCTGGGATCACTCCAACTCAACTGCAAAACCTCACACTTCACTTTGTCAAACCTTGATAGTTTCACAAGGGCCTACCATTAGAGTTTATCAAGGTCCCTCTAGATGGCATCCCTTCCTTCTGCTGTATCAACCACACCACTCAGCTTGATGTCATCAGCAAACTTGCTGAAGATGCATTCAATCCCATAATCTATGTCACTGATAAAGAGTACTGGTTCCAAGATGGACCCCTGGGGTACTGCTTATCACCAGACTCCAGCTAAACATGTAGCCTTTGGCCACAGCTCTCTGACTGTGACCTTCCAACCAATTCCTAATCCACCAAAGAATCCACCCTTCAAATCCATCTCTCTCCAATCTAGAGATAAGGATGTGGCGGAAAAAGTGTCAAAGCCTTGCAGAAGTCTTGTACTTGCCTTTATTTTCTTTTGGTCTGACAAGAAGGTCCTTGCCAAGCCATAGTGTTTTCCTGCCTCCCTTGCCTGCTTTCTTGTTCTGAGGGGTGGGGAGCTCTTGCACACTTGGAAAGGCATCCTTAAAGAGTAGCCATCTTTGTTCCACTCCTTTGTTTCTCAGCTATTCTTCCTAGGAGATCTTGTCCAACAATTCCTTAAACAACCTCAAGTCTGCTCTCCTGAAGTTCAGGGTCCTGACTCCTATCTTTGCCAGGCCAACATACCTTGAGATCACTAACTCAACCAGGGCATGGTCAATGCAGCACAGGCTAGCTTAAATCTTAATATCTTTAACAATCTCCTTCCTGGTCCAGCAACACTTCACCTCTGTTTGGTCTGTCTAACACTTGAACTAGAAAGTTCTTTTTGATGGACTCCAGGATTCTCCTGGACCATTTACATCTTGCCATGTTGTCTTGCCAGCAGATGTCTGAGTGGCTGATATCTTCTATCAGGAGGACAGAACAGATGAATGCTGCTCATGACTGAGAGCACCTAGTCCCTGCAGCTCTCCAGATTCCTGCTTCCAGCAAAGCAAGCTGGAAGACTAGCAGCTGGCTGCTGATGGAATGGGTGGAAGTTTTTCAAAGAAAATGCTGTTCACTCTTTCCCTGCAGCTGAGCACTCCTGATCAGCTTTTGCAAAGTGAAGTTGAGCAAATGCTCATAGTGCAAGACTCTTAGAGGTCTGTTGTGTGAAGGTGTCAGTCTGTGGAAAGATCATACTGTCACAAAGCAAAGGAAATTGTTCACAATTATCAGTCTTGGGAAGACTTCGTAGGGAACCTTTATGTTTTCTCCCTGTTTCTTCTCTTCCCATTAACTGCAGCAAGGACACATAAGGGAACAGTAACAGAATAGAAGAAACACTGCTGAACCTAAGGAACTCCCTAAGTTTTGAGTCCCATACAAATGAAAGAGGACTTTCAGTAAAGATGAGATCAAGGTAATGGTGAATACTGAGTTAGTGCCTCCCATGACCACAGAAGTGCAAATAAGCACTCTGCAACACTGTGCATCTGAGTAGAAGGAACACAGCAAACTGTAGGCTTTTTAGTGCTAGGAAAGTACAGATTATATACACAGGAAAAAAAAAAAGAGAAGAATGGGGAGAAAGTTAAGTGTCTCGATTTTTTGAGGAATTAAGTTCACTGTTTAATCAAAAGTCTTCAAGTTCAACCAAGTCAACCATGACCCTCGGACATGGCTAGACCAGAAGATCATGTTTATGCTTACTGCAGGGCAATTTCTTTTAGGTTCCATCAAGTAGGTGAATTGTTAACTATGTGAAGATAAGAAGGGAAGCAATGATGGAGCAGCTGAAGGCTGCTACAACTCCAAATGTTGTTGACAGCCACAAATTACCACCTGCTGTATTAGTCATATAGAAAAGGGGCATCTGCATATGACACCAACTACTCCTAGCTAAAAAAATCTCAGCCAGACTGAGATCTCCCCATGCTCTCTTAAATCTAGGTATGTCTGTTGCTGATGACAGCAAGCCACCAGCAGAGGGGAGGGGGCACTTGTTCTTTCTCCCTCTCAGCAGTATTGCTGACTGTACACTGTTTAGACTCGTCTTTCAGGACTGCTCAGAACAGCTTGCTTGTGACCTCTCCTCTCCTACGGGTTACAGTCTTTGCCTCTGTGGTCAGTGTGAGACAGAGGTGGAACCAGAGTTGGAGAGCACACTATTTCCTCCTTTCTTTCAGGGAGTGACTGTGAAACATTAAAAATAACACTCTGGTCTAGTGTTACTAGTTCCCTTGCTGCAAAACATTTATCGATGTCCCACCCAGCTTCCAGGACTGATAGGTGTCCATCGCAACCCCTTCTCATTTCACAGGGTGAGAAATCATGCCTGAGAGCTGCCTCATACTGTCATGCACACTATGTCACTTGCATAAATAAAAAGCGTTATGGAAAGTGTAGTGTATGAAATGATAATTTTTACTTCTGCTCTTTGTATGGCAAGGATGAACTTTCCTTAGAAGAGAGGACAACAAGAAAATAAAAAGGAGGTGAACCCTCCTTTCCACTTGAATACCCATGATCCAGAGTTTATTACAATCCCTGTAAATATAAATATATACCCATGACCCCTGAAAAATTCAGGCATAGATGAGTCTGCAGGATTTTCCCAGATCTGGCACTTGTTCAAGATTATCTTTGGGTTTGGCACCAGCCCAGATAGATGTGTTTAGTGGATATAGATGCTTGCAAAGCTGCAGCACAAGCTGTTATGTAAAGGCAATAAAACTTCTAGGCAAGAAAGTAGAGTGTGCCAATCCCAATAATGATGTTGCATTTAACATGCTGACAGTGCTGCCTTCTTTGCATGGGATATTTCCATAAGTTTTTCCACTGAGGCCCATGGAGTTTTGCTGCTGTCAAAAGAAGCAGATCCATGGTTTAACTACTTGCAGTCCTCCTTTGAGAAGCTCATCTGTGCTTAAGGCACAGGGAAGAAACTAGCTGAGAAGCTTCTATTGTAGCTGGAATATTGGGTAGTATTTCATACTGTGAGGCTGCTGCTATGTCTAGCTCTTTATCTCTGTGCAGGAGCTGTGCAAAAGTCAAAATAAGGGTCTCATTTCTGATCTTGTGTAAAATATACATCTTATCCTTATACATAAATGGCTGAAAGCCTGTGGTGAAGGATTGGCTTTACACACCTTACTTCTCAGTCTTCCTTCTTTTCATGCAACTGACTCAACAGTCTCATTGCATTCTTCCTTTTATACTCATTTTTTTTTGCACGTAAAAATTCCTGTATCTCTGAAAAAATAGTGATTCCATATTCCAGCAGATGACTGCTAAGGTTTTAGCTAGCATATGACTTCCATGGCTCTTCCTTAAACACAGAACAAAATCAGATCTTGATCCTGAACAACTGTTGCCACTTGCATAATACAGATTTAAATCTATTTTTAAAAAATGGGGAGAAAACAGATTTTTTTGCAAAGTCTGATGCAATTTTATAATGTCAGATACTTGGCAAGTGTGATTGTGTTGCTATAGTAATCTTAAATTATGACCAGGATCATTTTTTTTTTTTAATTCAAGACTAATTTAGAACTCATCTGGCTCAAAAACACTTTATCTATTTCTGTAAGCACTGGAAGATTCATTTGGATCTCCACAAATGTTTTCTTGGAACCTCTAATTTTCAATATTCTCATTGTTGTGATTTTGAAAGTTTCCTTAAAAAGTGTCCCCGAAACACATTTTATCAGATCCTGCCTTAGCCCTTCTAGAATATGCTGGTGAAAATGTCACTGGTGGTTTTGTAAGCTTTAATGCACACCATATACTGGGCATCAACAGATAATGCCCAGTAGCACGGGGAATGTGATTTTCTCCTCTGTTCTGCTCTTGTGAGGCCCTACCTCAAATACTGTGTCCAGGACTTGGGTACAGCCCTTCCCATGGCAGGGAATTGAGATGGGGTGGACTTTGAGGTCTCCTTCAATGCACGCTGTTCTATGATTCTATTATTCTGTCCACATTTTGGGATGAAATGAGAACAGCACACAACTTTACAGGGTGCTGGACTGATCACTGGATCTGCTGTTCATAATTTACCTTTTGACATGGAAGTGCAGGCACTCAAAAAGCGATTTTAACTCTCTGGGGTTTGGCCTCAGCTGTTATCTCACATTTATAGGGGCATTAGTTCTGCGGACTGAAATCTCCTTTTCTGAATAATATACTTTCTTCTTTCCCTTCTCTGGCTGCATGTGTAACACCAAGTTGGGAAGAAGTGTTGAGCTGCCTGGAAGTAGAAAGGTCCTGGAGAGTGATCTGGGCGGGATGGATAGTTGTGCTGAGGCCAATGGGATAAAGATCAACAGGATCAAGTGCTGTGTCCTGCACTTTGGGCACTTTGGACCCCAGGCAATGCTACAGGTTTGGGGCAGAGTGGCTGGAAGACTAGAGGAAATGGACCTGGGGGTACTGGTCACTGCTTGGCTAAACATGAGCCAGCAGGGTGCACAGGTGGCCAAAAAGGCCAATGGCTTTTTGGCTCATATCAGAAATAGTATTGCCAGCAGGAGAAAGGAAGCAATCATCCCTCTGTATTCAGCCCTGGTGAGGTCACAATTCAAATACTGTGTTCAGTTTTGGTCCCCTCACTATAAGAAAGCCATTGAGGTTCCAGAGTGTGTCCAGAGAAGGGGAACGAAGCTGTGAGGGGTCTGGAGAACAGGACTTACGAGGAGCAGCTGAGGGAGCAGGGATTGTTCAGATTGGAGAAGAGGAGGCTCAAGGGGGACCTTATCACTCTCCACAACTGCCTGAAGGAAGGTTGTGGTGATGCGGGTGTTGGCCTCTTCTCCCATGTAACTAGTAGTAGGAGTAGAGGGGTTGGCCTCAAGCTGTGCCTGGCAAGATTCAGGTTGGACCTTAGGAAATACTTTTTCTCTGAGAGGGGGTTCAGGCACTGGAACAGGCTGCCCAGGGAGGTGGTGGAGTCACTGTCCCCAGAGCTGTTCAAGAACTGTGTGGATATTGTAGTGAGGGACTTGGTTTTGTGGGAAATATTGGTGATAGGTGTAGCTGGACTGGATGATCTTAGAGGTCTTTTTCAGTAGTGGCAATTCGATGATTCAATTATTGTATTTCTCATGCAAAACTTCTGGCAACACCTTTGTCCTGTTTAACTCTTCTGCAGACTATATCATGGTGTTATTAGTCCTGCATAATTCTGTACCTGCTTGAGTGCTTATTATGGAGCTGGAAAGGTCAGTTTGACAGTTTGGTATTTCATGTGAGACACAACGCAGAAATCTTAGAAAAGGGCATGAGTTTATGGAGACACAGAAAGAAAAACACTGAACTTGAATCAGATGCCTAAACAAATGAAGAAACTAAACAGCTGACTCACTTTGTCAACTGAGTAACTTTGAGGAGAGATAGCAGGCTAATCAGCAAGGAGTTTTTCACTGAGAAGTTCTTCCTCAAAGCAGCCAGAGATAAGTGCAACTGGAGCCTAGCTCTGGTCTATGCTTTTGCAGCTTGAGCCCACTTGTCTGCCTAGTTAGTGCCTATCTTTCTGTGATAGAGTTTTCATATTCTCCAACCCTTTGAAGAATGTCTGGAGAACAGAGAAACAACTGAAGATAAGAATGGCTGCAGAAGTAAGCTTGGACTTTTGGGCAGGTTAAAAAAAAGTCTGGTCTTTGGCTAAGGGCAGCCATATTAGTTTTTGCTTATGTTATAATATCTGCTTCTCAAAAAACAAAGTCAGTCTCTTTAAACCTGTCTGCTCCTGTTTATCTCTTTCTCATTGCTCTTAAGAAATCTATCTTGAAAGTGATAACGAATGCTATGAACTGATGACACAATCAGAGGTTTTCCCATTTATCCTGTAGATAGAAGTCACATTTAATAATGGATAAAAACAGACATTTTTCTCAGACTACCCCTATTTGATTCCTAAGTGGGACTTTACGTCTTAAAAAAAAATCTGAATTGAGAGAACAAAAAGTCATGCATATTTACTCCATAACTGCAATATGATGAAAGTTGTATGATTTGTATAATTAAGTGTACTCATTCTGTGTGACTTGCACAGTCCAGTAGTTTTTTTCATCTCTTACACATTTCTCAGATAGGTGTCAGAATCAATATATATGAGACATACTTTGCTTCATAGGGACAGATGGGTTTTTTGTTTTGTTTCATACGGTAGCCAAAGTAGTACAATTCCTAGTGGGCAGGTGGTTATAAGGACAATAATAGACTTAAGTGCACAGAATGTTCCCCTTACTGTGTTCATACTAGAACCAACCTACTGGTTAATCTGGAATACTTATTGCAAACAAGACCACATCTGACATGGATCTTAAAGATGCAAGCTTTCATGTGTAATATCAGCTTCCCAGTGCTCTCTCTCAGCCATTTACAAGCGTTCCTACAAATACAGCAAGTGGTTCCACTGTTCTTTTTGTGAAGGTAAGTGATCTTTAACAAACAATTACTTATGAATCTTCTTCCCCTGAGATTTCTTCTCAGCTTATGTCAGGCTCTACTTGTAATATAAACAACTTGCCAAGTTGTAACTTGACCTGGCTGAATCTTGACAGCTAATTATGCCTCCAATATTTTGCCTTTTTCTTGTTTTGAGGTTATCTTGGAGAAGGATGGATGCTCCCTAAACAACAGTGCCTAGTACAGGGTCTAAACACAAGCTTTGTTTCACAGACAGTTCCACATGCTTTGTGACCTGTACTATGCACAACTAATTGTGGAGTCCATCATGTATAGAACAGTTCTCTTAACTGCTGGCGTTTTGTATTTTGGAAGCTAACTCGGTATTAAAAGCTACTTATGAAATATTATCTCTATGTTTGCACCCAAGGGACATAAACAAAACGTAAACATCCCCTCTTATGGCTACCAAGGTTATTGGATGACTGCAGATAAGCATGTTCTTTCTTCATGACCTAGTCTAGAAAAACTTGAAAGAATCCTGTGTGTATCAGCTTCCTTATAGAAACTGAAAAAATCCTTCTGAATGCAATTTGGTTTTGAACTTTGTTAGGGTGTTCATTAGCATATCTGCAGTAGGAATGCCTCATTGATAGATACAGGCACATTTAAATCACCAGCAGACTAGCAAACTAATTAAATCCTGTAAAACATGAGGAATTCTGTTATTTTTCTAAGTTTGACTTTAGCTACTTAGCTTTTCCACAGTTAGTATGCATATCCAAGAGCATACAATCTTCTTAGAAGGAGTTCAGCAGAAGTGTGATTATTTTCCACTAATACTGTATCCTTAAATAACTTCTAATAACATAACTGATTAGCTATGAATGAAGCTTGGCCAATTATGTGTAGATTGGAAAATAAAGCAAATGTTAATGGTTTCATGAATAAATTATTTTGAAGGTGTGGTAGGTTTAACTTGGTGATCTGCTAGATGCCTACTCACCTGGTTTCTTACTTGCCTTCCTCAACAGAACAGGGAAAGAAATAAAAATGAAAAATTTCACGAGTCAAGATAAAGGTAGAGAGATCATATAACACCACAAAAGGACAAAAACAAATACGCACAAAAAGTAAACCTGCAGAGTTTTATTTTTCCTTTTGTTATTTTTAAACTAATAGCTTAATTAATTCTAGGGTATGTTGACATAACTGGTATTCTCTTGCAGATTTACATTTAAGTAAATAGTGAAATACAACAGTTTTTTGCTGAGAACAAGAGCTGTGTTTTCCTGTGTTCGGCACAGAAAATTTGCTTCTCAGTTGCTTTTTGGAATCATACCAGTTTCACACAGGCGAGATGGCAGAACTCCAGCATGTAATGTTTAAATTGCAGGGATAGACAGCCCAAATAGGTGTACGTAATGAAGGGAAGCAGTGGTGTTTATGTTCTGGACAATCAAAAAATCAGTGAGCTAAGATACACTGTCCTAAAATCTCCTGTAGTGTACTGCATTTTAAACATACCTTGTAATGCAAGCTATTGCATTCAAGCTCAGAGGTCTTGGCCAGGCTGAAATGTGAATTACATTATTACTGTCCCAGAAAGGAGCCAATCAATCCAAGTACAGGAAGGCAAACTGCGCACCATGAGGCATACAGATACTAAGTGACTTTCCAGGGTCACCCTAGAAGTTTGTGTTATTGCCAGAGACCCTGACAAAGTTCTTGAGCTGGTGGCTTAAACTGAGTCAAAATCACTGCTCCCATACAGGCTTCTTTAGCACTACCCCACTCACATGCTGTTGGTCTAGAAAGATGTCAAATGACAGAACTCAACCAGTTCTTGCCAGCCAGACTGTTGGCCAGGATTCACCTGGTGTTTATACTGAGCAGAGCAGCTACTGCTTTGTTAACTGTTTCTGCTAGTTGTTAGCCAGTAGTCATATCTGCCAGCTAGTCATTCTACTCTGGTCCCAATAACACTCTCTTCAAAGATTTCACCTCCTCAGATGGACTAAGATGTCATAGATGTCTCACACATGTTTCTAATAGTAAAAGAGATTTCTCCAACAAACCTTTTCTTTATTTTTCTTCTGAAAAACAGCTAACACCAAAGAACTGAGTTGATCTCTCTGAAGAGTGAGCTTGCTAGTACCCAATTTTCATTCAGTGTAACTATGACTTTGGTAGTTCCTCTGAACCCATTTCTTATCATATCCAAAGAGCGAAGATCAAATGTGCTCATGCTTGTCATCAAAGAATGGTCTGAGCTGGAAGGAACCCTTAAAAGCCATCCATTCCAACTTCCTTTCAGTGAATAGGGACATCTACAGCTGGATCAGGTGCTCAGAGTCCCTCCAGCCTGACACTGAATGCTTCCAGAGACAGGGCATCCACCACCTTTTGGGCAAACTGTTCCAGTACCCTCACCACCCTTACTGTAATAAACAACTTCCTTATATCCAGTCTAAATCTCCCTGCTTGAATGCAGGCTACTATCAGGTTTCTCTGGAGACTTTTCTTCTTCTTCTTCTTCAAAAAAAATTGCTATGGAGAAAACATCAAAACCACCACAGCTGATAAACCCTGCCTTCAAACCAGCTCTGAAGCCAATTGCTCCTGACCACCTTCCTGATGAAGACTATTTTCCCAAGATCTAATCTGATTGTGGAATAATATCCAGAGGTAGAAGATACCTAGAATGATGTTGTAGCTCACGTGGATTTATAGCACTGTGTGCAGCACTTTTGTGAACTGATTTCAGAGGCCTACTATTAGGCCTATTATGCTGAAATTTGTAGCAGAATTACAAGAGGAATTAGAGAGAAGATACCTCTGTTTCCTTTGAAATCTACGTGTCTACTAAAGTAAGTTAGCCTTTCCTATCTTTGCTAGCTTTTGTAGTATTTGGAAAGGAAACAATATGACAATTGTAGTTAAGAACACATGTAGAAGCATCTGAGCAGGTATTCAGAGATTATATGGAAAGAGTAAGGATAGTGACCAGAAGATATCCCTAGGAGAGATTTGAGACAGAACAGCCTTGATTTTTTCAACTGTGTCCTCCGTAATACAGAAGAAGATCTTGGAGCACTGAAGTGCCTAGCTGCATTAAATAGAATAAATAACTCAGCTGAGGGTGAGTATGCCTAACTGCTTAAATTAATCTCAGAGTGAACTCACCTAAGACAAAGGCCCAGACTCTTCCCCTCAAGATATTTAGCTGCTGACTTCAAGAGAACAGCTGGAGCTAAGCATCTATCTTTGTGGTAGGTACTAAGACAACATGATGTATACCTGTCTATATGGACATGCAGTGCACACTCCAAGTAAGAATCACCACCTCACAGTGTCTATTACCCATCTGTAAAGATATCTGAACAGAGATCCAAGCTGCTGGATTCAAGTCATCCTTTTTCAATCATATTGATGAAGATTTGAAGGTAAATTAATACGTAAATATAAAAACAAGCAATTTTCAAGAGACAGGAAGAGGACAGTTTATAATCTCTTCTGTGAATAATTCAAGTGGAGGTAATCTTCCTCTTCCTTTGTTACCATCTTATTCAAACATTTCTGGATTTCAAAAATAAGCAATAGATATGTAAGCATTCTCCCTCCCTTCTTCTTCCCTCCCTTCTTCCCTCCCTTCTTCCCTCCCTTCTTCCCTCCCTTCTTCCCTCCCTTCTTCCCTCCCTTCTTCCCTCCCTTCCCTCCCTTCTTCCCTCCCTTCCCTCCCTTCCCTCCCTTCCCTCCCTTCCCTCCCTCCCTCCCTTCCCTCCCTTCCCTCCCTTCCCTCCCTTCCCTCCCTCCCCTCCCTTCCTCCCTCCCTCCCTCCCTTCCTCCCTTCCCTCCCTTCCTCCCTTCCCTCCCTTCCTCCCTTCCCTCCCTTCCTCCCTTCCTCCCTTCCTCCCTTCCTCCCTCCCTCCCTCCCTCCCTCCCTCCCTCCCTCCCTCCCTCCCTCCCTCCCTCCCTCCCTCCCTCCCTCCCTCCCTCCCTCCCTCCCTCCCTCCCCTCCCTCCCTCCCTCCCTCCCTTCCTCCCTCCCTCCCTCCCTCCCTCCCTCCCCTCCCTCCCTCCCTTCCTTCCTTCCTCCCTTCCTTCCTTCCTTCCTTCCTTCCTTCCTTCCTTCCTCCCTTCCTCCCTTCCTCCCTTCCTCCCTTCCTCCCTTCCTCCCTTCCTCCCTTCCTCCCTCCCTCCTCCCTCCCTCCCTCCCTCCCTCCCTCCCTTCCTCCCTCCCTCCCTCCCTCCCTCCCTCCCTCCCCTCCCTCCCTCCCTCCCTCCCTTCCTTCCTTCCTTCCTTCCTTCCTTCCTTCCTTCCTTCCTTCCTTCCTTCCTCCCCTTCCTCCCTTCCTCCCTTCCTCCCTTCCTCCCTTCCTCCCTCCCTCCCTCCCTCCCTCCCTCCCTCCCTTTTTCTTTTTTTCTTTTTCTTTTTCTTTTTCTTTTTCTTTTTCTTTTTCTTTTTCTTTTTCTTTTTCTTTTTTCTTTTTCTTTTTCTTTTTCTTTTTCTTTTCTTTTTCTTTTTCTTTTTCTTTTTCTTTTTCTTTTATGTAATCAGAGTTAATAGAAAGCATACACTAATGACTTGGAAAACACCTAAA
Organism: Callipepla californica brunnescens; assembly: GCA_023055505.1. NCBI lineage: Eukaryota > Metazoa > Chordata > Aves > Galliformes > Odontophoridae > Callipepla > Callipepla californica. The sequence goes on along the minus strand of JALIRH010000023.1, from coordinate 1,440,286 downwards.
AAAAACACATATGACTATGGGATTGAAGGCACTGAAGATCTGGGTAACTGCAGTACAAACAGAATTCTGAGGTGTGTTCAGCTGAGTTTTCCATATGTCACATCTACTAAGTGAGTTGCCCAGCAGTTTCCTTGAACTCTCACAGGAAACTTGGATGTACACTGTTTTAGCTTTTAGTTAAAGAACTTTTGCCTGTGGGAGCATTTAAAACATTACCTATAGATTAATTGGCCTTCAACAGGATAAGATAAATCCTGAATAAGGCTAGAATGAAAGTTCTTTTGTCCTCCAGTAAGGAAAATCTGAAAACAAGCAGAGTAAGACCTGTTATTTTTAAGCTACCCCTGTGCTGCAGGAGATCGACCTTACCATGACATTTTCTATGTTGCAACAATACATCGGAGTGAGCACTAGCAGCAATCCTTACCCGAAGACATCACATTTTGGACTGATGCATCTAAAATATAATTCATCTCCACATACACTTGACTGGAGTAACAAAGGGCAGAGGTGGGCACATTTAATCAGCATGGAAAAGTGACATGAAAAGTCATACCAAATGTGGTTGTGTTCTGAGTTCTCAGTGTTTTAAAAAGCTACTGTGCAAAATGCTCTTAACCCTGCTAATAACTTCTTTACTGCAAGTGCTCTAGCTTCCATTCATTAAGAAGAAAAAGCTCTTATTAAGGCAATCGTCTATTTCCTGCCTGATCTGAAGAATGATTTTTTTTTCATTTCCCCACAAGGACCCGGCCTTATTGCGGTGGTGCTTATTTTCACTTATTAGCTGAACAGGGTCCTGGACAGCTTACTAAGAATTCTTCTAAACTCAAGCCACTTTTATACACCTTTTTTAAGTGCACATCTTTTCTTGGCACAAGTAGAGCCCAATGAATGCTGGCAACAGGATGTGAAGGACATAGAAAGTTTATGGGCTGGATCAGTGCAGTTCT